>CM062804.1:1484417626-1485017626 GCA_031772625.1 Pinus tabuliformis
CTTTCAGCAGCTCCTCTGGAAACGCCACACCTTTAAGGTACAAGTTAATTTTGAAATTCCCCATATTCAAGGGTTTGATTTAGACGCCCGATGCCGACCCCCTTGATAAATGGTTAAATATGATAGAGGGTTATTTTTCTGTTTCATGAATTTTCGGAGTCGGGAAAAGATTGTTTTTGCTCTTCTTAAGCAGCCCCCCACGTCAAGGAATGGTGGGAAACCTACTGCGAGCAGAAGGATGAAAGTACTGGCTCACTATTTTCAGCCGCACCCACCTGGGGATTTCGTTCCGGGATGCCATCAAGGCGGCAGTATTCCTGTCGGAAGCTATGAGGATGAATACATAAAGTGGACCACGCTGCGGCAGGGAAGGGACAAGATGTGCCGGAGTTCACCAATCTTTTCAATTACCCTTCGCACTAAGTTGGGTATCAAGGATTCGGTATCGAGCAACATTTGATACTCAAATACGTGCGCTGCCTGCACAAGTACATCCAGGAAGAAATACAGTTCCTAAACATCCCCTCGCTCGGCGCAGCATACCGGCTATGCCGTCAAAGTCGAGCAGAAGTTTAAACAAAAGAAGCGAGACTTTGGATCTGCGAATCCAAAGCAGGGAAAGGTGCCCTAAACCACAGAACAAAGGACAAAGCCAAGGCGGGACAGCCCAAGACAACCAGCTGAAGCTGCAAGCAAAGAGCAACGCCGCGAAGCCGAGAGAAAGGACACTGGAAAATGGTGCGGAGTTCCATAAGAGCTCCACTCACAACACAAGTGAGTGTCGGGCCAAACAGTCACTGGTGGCTGAGCTAAAGGTTTCAGAATCAGATGCATGTTCCGACTCTGAGTCAGAACCCGATAAGGGTATGAAAAAGGGAAGCAGATCATTGATGCGGATCCCAGCGCCACTGTTGCTACCGCAAAGATCCAGAAAAATGAACCCAAAGATCAGAGGAGGAGGAGCGTCTCTTCCACTCCCAGATGTGGGTCAAGGGCTCCCCGATACAGTTCATTGTTGATAGCGGGAGTCAAAAGAACCTCATTTCGGCAGAGGTCGTGAAGCGGTTGGGCTTACCGACCACAGCACATCCACAACCATACACCATTGGGTGGCTTTACCAAGGGCGAGATCTTCGGTCGTGAGCCAGCAGTGTCGCCTTCCATACAACATCAAGCCCTTCACGGATGAGGTATTGTGTGACATTGCTCCCCTTGAAGTTTGTGATGTATTACTAGGACAACCATACTTGTGGAAGCGACATGCTGTGTATGAATCAAGGGCCCGTGCTGTTATTATTACATTGGGAAATAAGTTGTTCAGGATACCAGAGGTACCACCACCTGCCGCCATCTCTTTGATTATGCAAAACAATGCAGTAAGATCATTTCCAAAACCAGGAAATTTGTTTTCCTGATGATACGCCCTAAGGAAGAAGAGTGACAGTGGCCGCGGCCTCCAAACGAGGTCCCTCTGCACGGCAGCTACAAATGGACAAGATTGTGGAGGAGTACAAAGACATCTTCACCTCCCCGGCAGGGGTTCCTCTGCACTGTCAAGTCAAGCACTCCATTGATCTGACCCCAGGTGCGCCGCTACCCAATGGACCAATTTATCGGCGCTCCGTTCTGGAGAACAATGAAATCAAGAGGCAGATTCAGGAGCTCCTACAGAAAGGTCACATCCGTCCGAGTTCTTCGCCCTGTGGGAGCCCGATAGTGTTGGTACAGAAGAAGGATGGGACGTGGAGACTCTGTATTGACTATCGGGCGCTGAACAAGATCACTGTCCGTAATAGGTACCCGATCCCGCGGATTGATGACCTCCTAGACCAACTAAAGGGGGCGAAATATTTCAGCAAGATCGATCTGAAGTCAGGATATCACCAGGTACCAATTGAACCCTCAGATGTGTGGAAGACTGCCTTCAAATCCAAGGAGGGCCTCTCTCGAATGGTTGGTCATGCCTTTCGGATTGACGAATGCTCCTGCAACCTTTATGAGGCTAATGGATGACATCTTGCGGCCATTCACCAACTCCTTTGTAGTAGTATACTTGGATGACATTCTGATCTTCAGCCAGAGTTGGGAAGAGCACCTCCACCACATCCGACAGGTTCTCCAAAACTCTGCGGCAAACAAGCTATGTGCCAATTTCGGAGAAATGCACTTTTGGCATGACGAGGTCCCATATCTGGGATACATCATTGATGAACAGGGGGTGCATGTTGATCCAGCCAAGGTCCAAGTCATTCGGGATTGGCCCTCTCCAACCACTCTAACAGAGCTCCGCAGCTTTCTAGGTCTTGCCAACTTCTACCGCAGGTTTGTGTTGGGATTTTCTCATATTTCTTGGCCCTTGAGTCAAGTCACCAAGGGGGGCGCGAAAGAAAAATTCTTTTGGTCTGAATCTCAACAGAAGGCATTCAGGGAGTTGAAGGATCGCTCTGCACGGCACCAGTGCTCGCGTTACCAGATTTACAACAACATTTGAGGTCGAGACAGATGCCTCTGACTATGCTATTGGGGCAGTCCTTACTCAACATGGACATCCAGTGGCATATCACAGTGAAACACTTTCAGACACAGTCCGGAAGTACCCACTTATGATAAAGAGATGTATTCCATTGTACAGGCCTGCCGACAATGGAAGCATTACATTTTGGGGAAGGAAACGGTCATCCACACAGACCACCGACCTCTGCAATTCATACAGACCAAGGGAAATTGCAGAATGATCGCCATCAGAAGTGGTCTACATACCTGCAACAGTTTCACTTGAATATCAAGTATAAAAAGGGCAGCACCAATAATGTTGCAGATTGCCTCAGTCGACACCGATCATGGCGCTAACCACCGTGCTCAACTCTTGCGGGCACGAGACTTCTGATTGGCCACTTCTCTACAAAAGCGACCCAGAATTCGGCCACACATACCAGACACTCTTGGAGGGTCGGCAGGTTGCAGATTTTCACCTCCAGGATGCCCTATTATGCCACCTCGGTCACCTTTGTGTTCCTTCAAGCGAGCGTGCCAAGATGATTTGGGAAGCACACTACAGTCGGGCTGCTGGGCATTTCGGGGTCGAGAAAACAGTGGCAGTACTGCAAAACTATTTCTATTGGCCGAATCTTCGACAGGATGTTGGGAAGTACATCCGATCATGTACTGCCTGTGCCATTGCCAAACCGACCATTAAGAAGCAAGGCCTCTATACCCCGTTGCCTACCCCTAGTCGACCTTGGGAATCCATCTCCATGGATTACATGTCAGGCCTTCCTTCCACTAAGCATGGAAATGACTGTGTTTTTGTGGTCGTCGACAGGTTCTCAAAGATGGCCATTATGATGGCCTGCAAGAAGAATATCACAGCAGAAGCCACTGCTAAACTCTTCTTTGAACGAGTGTGGGTGCACTTTGGGATCCCACAGTCTATCATCTCAGATCGGGACAGTCGGTTTCTCAGCACATTTTGGTCCAGTCTCTGGTCAATGCTGGACACCAAACTCACGAAGTCCACAGCCTTCCATCCTCAAACTGATGGCCAGACAGAGGTTGTCAACAGGATGATTGTGCACATTCTGCGCATGTATAACTCAAAGCATCCACGCACATGGGACGAGAGCCTCCCCTATGTTCAGCACAGCTACAACCGAGCTCTTCACAGCTCCACTGGCCATAGCCCTTTTCAGGTGGGTTTAGGATTCCAGCCACTTTGCCCATTGATGGTGGCCATGCCACTTGCAGCTACTCACATGAATTCAGCTCATGTCCAGTCGAAACAGATAAGCCACCAGCTTCATTGAGCGCATCCAACATATTCGCCAGCAGGTCCATGACATTCTTGAGAAATCAAATGCCAAGTACAAGCAGCGACATGATCAACACCGGGTGCCACACAAGTTTCAGGTGGGCGACAAAGTCTGGTTGCATTTGCAAAAGGAACGCCTTACTGGAGCCTATCGGAAATTGAGACCACTTCGATATGGTCCTTACACCATTATTAAGGCTTTGGTGACAATGCATTTGAGCTCAGCATTCCCCCATTCCTTGGCCTGCACCCAGTGTTCAATGTGGACCGCCTTCGGCCATACTTTCCACCATTGCTAGACACATCCGACATTGCAGAACAGCTCAAACCCACAGAATTAAATCCAGATTGCATGGAACAAGCTGCAACTGATCGGATCATGGACACACAGATCAAGAACACTCGCCAACAGCATATCCAACTGTATCGATTTGTCAAAGCAGGCCAACTCCTTCAGCAGGGCAAGTGGTCTCAAGGGAACAAGTTCAGCAGAGGTTTCCTCATCTCATGGAGGAGCTCAACGCAATGGGGACCATTGCTTCCTAAGGGGGGAGGAATGATCCAGGTGGATATTGGTGGCCACCTGCCAGGTCCACCTGGACCCCCACCATTGTCTTTCTCAGCATTTTCAGTTTCCTTAATTGTAGCACAGTTTACTATTTTTAGCAGTTTTTCGGGTCCTGAACTTCGGAGCGTTTTGAGGCCCTAAACGACGTTTTTTTTGGAATTCTGGGGGCAATCGAGCCCTATGTTGCCTCCCAAAGTGGTAGTACTCGGATAGATCTTTCTAACGAGCTATCGTACGCGTCAAACGGAGATCGTATGCCAAAGTTACGACCCCGGGAAATTGATGTACCAATTTACCCAAACGGGGCCCACAATTTGGCGTTTCATCTTCTAGGGTTAGGTTTCGGTATGTGAAGGGTTTTCCATTGTTTCTCAACAATAAATAGGCCTTCGAGCTCATTGTAATACAGTTCAGAGGCATGTAGCCATCACATCTCTTCTCAGAGATAAGCTACCATCGCCCTAGCTAGTTTATTGCCATTTCTGTTTGTAAGCATATGTCAGTATTTTCCATTAATGAAATGAAGTATTATTTCCGCTGCATCTTTGTGTATATGGTTATCTCTGTAATTTGTTGCGTTCCTGTTTAAATCTGGATCAGTGGTATCAGAGCGGTCTGCTTTTTCTCTGTTTTTCTTTGCATGTCCCCAACAAGGTCGGGATATAAGGAGTTAGGGCTTGAACTGGTTGAACCTTTGCAAGACCAGCCTCGCAAATCCCGACGGCCTCCCATGGCGGACGAGAAGAAAGACGAGGGGGCAGGAGATCCCATCAAAATCTTGCTCGAAGAAGCGCTCGAGCGACAACGGAACGCGATGATGGACAGCTTTGCGCAGATCCTTCAGCGGCTACCCAGAAGCGGCGCATCGGCTTCCAGCAGCTCCTCTGGAAACGCCACACCCTTTAAGGTACAAGTTAATTTTGAAATCCCCATATTCGAGGGTCAGATAGACGCCGATGCCGTAGATAAATGGTTAAATCTGCTAGAGGGTTATTTTTCTGTTCATGAATTTTCGAGTCGGGAAAAGATTGTTTTTGCTCTTCTCAAAGCAGCCCCCCACGTCAAGGACTGGTGGGAAACCTACTGCGAGCAGAAGGATGAAAGTACTGGCTCACTATTTTCAGCCGCACCCACCTGGGATTCGTTCCGGGATGCCATCAAGGAGCAGTACTACCCTGTCGGAAGCTATGAGGATGAATACATAAAGTGGACCACGCTGCGGCAGGGAAGGGACCAAGATGTGCCGGAGTTCACCAATCTTTTCCATACCCTTCGCACAAAGTTGGGTATCAAGGATTCGGAGCAACATTTGATACTCAAATACCGTGGCTGCCTGCACAAGTACATCCAGGAAGAAATACAGTTCCTAAACATCCCTCGCTCGGCGCAGCATACCGGTATGCCGTCAAAGTCGAGCAGAAGTTTAAACAAAAGAAGCGAGACTTTGGATCTGCGAATCCAAAGCAGGGGAAAGGTGCCCCTAAACCACAGAACAAAGGACAAAGCCAAGGCGGGACAGCCCAAGACAACCAGCTGAAGCTGCAAGCAAAGAGCAACGCCGCGAAGCCGAGAAAGGACACTGGAAAATGGTGCGAGTTCCATAAGAGCTCCACTCACAACACAAGTGAGTGTCGGGCCAAACAGTCACTGGTGGCTGAGCTAAAGGTTTCAGAATCAGATGCATGTTCCGACTCTGAGTCAGAACCCGATAAGGGGTATGAAAAAGGGAAGCAGATCATTGATGCGGATCCCAGCGCCACTGTTGCTACCGCAAAGATCCAGAAAAATGAACCCGAAGATCCAGAGGAGGAGGAGCGTCTCTTCCACTCCCAGATGTGGGTCAAGGGCTCCCCGATACAGTTCATTGTTGATAGCGGGAGTCAAAAGAACCTCATTTCGGCAGAGGTCGTGAAGCGGTTGGGCTTACCGACCACAGCACATCCACAACCATACACCATTGGGTGGCTTTACCAAGGGCGAGATCTTCGCGTGAGCCAGCAGTGTCGCCTTCCATACAACATCAAGCCCTTCACGGATGAGGTATTGTGTGACATTGCTCCCCTTGAAGTTTGTGATGTATTACTAGGACAACCATACTTGTGGAAGCGACATGCTGTGTATGAATCAAGGGCCCGTGCTGTTATTATTACATTGGGAAATAAGTTGTTCAGGATACCAGAGGTACACCACCTGCCGCCATCTCTTTGATTACTGCAAAACAATGCAGTAAGATCATTTCCAAAACCAGGAAATTTGTTTTCCTGATGATACGCCCTCAAGGGAAGAAGAAGACAGTGGCCGCGGCCTCCAAACGAGGTCCCTCTGCACGGCAGCTACAAATGGACAAGATTGTGGAGGAGTACAAAGACATCTTCACCTCCCCGGCAGGGGTTCCTCTGCACTGTCAAGTCAAGCACTCCATTGATCTGACCCCAGGTGCGCCGCTACCCAATGGACCAATTTATCGGCGCTCCGTTCTGGAGAACAATGAAATCAAGAGGCAGATTCAGGAGCTCCTACAGAAAGGTCACATCCGTCCGAGTTCTTCGCCCTGTGGGAGCCCGATAGTGTTGGTACAGAAGAAGGATGGGACGTGGAGACTCTGTATTGACTATCGGGCGCTGAACAAGATCACTGTCCGTAATAGGTACCCGATCCCGCGGATTGATGACCTCCTAGACCAACTAAAGGGGGCGAAATATTTCAGCAAGATCGATCTGAAGTCAGGATATCACCAGGTACCAATTGAACCCTCAGATGTGTGGAAGACTGCCTTCAAATCCAAGGAGGGCCTCTTCGAATGGTTGGTCATGCCTTTCGGATTGACGAATGCTCCTGCAACCTTTATGAGGCTAATGGATGACATCTTGCGGCCATTCACCAACTCCTTTGTAGTAGTATACTTGGATGACATTCTGATCTTCAGCCAGAGTTGGGAAGAGCACCTCCACCACATCCGACAGGTTCTCCAAACACTGCGGCAACACAAGCTATGTGCCAATTTGGAGAAATGCACTTTTGGCATGACCGAGGTCCGATATCTGGGATACATCATTGATGAACAGGGGGTGCATGTTGATCCAGCCAAGGTCCAAGTCATTCGGGATTGGCCCTCTCCAACCACTCTAACAGAGCTCCGCAGCTTTCTAGGTCTTGCCAACTTCTACCGCAGGTTTGTGTTGGGATTTTCTCATATTTCTTGGCCCTTGAGTCAAGTCACCAAGGGCGGGGCGAAAGCAAAATTCTTTTGGTCTGAATCTCAACAGAAGGCATTCAGGGAGTTGAAGGATCGCCTCTGCACGGCACCAGTGCTCGCGTTACCAGATTTACAACAACCATTTGAGGTCGAGACAGATGCCTCTGACTATGCTATTGGGGCAGTCCTTACTCAACATGGACATCCAGTGGCATATCACAGTGAAACACTTTCAGACACAGTCCGGAAGTACCCCACTTATGATAAAGAGATGTATTCCATTGTACAGGCCTGCCGACAATGGAAGCATTACATTTTGGGGAAGGAAACGGTCATCCACACAGACCACCGACCTCTGCAATTCATACAGACCCAAGGGAAATTGCAGAATGATCGCCATCAGAAGTGGTCTACATACCTGCAACAGTTTCACTTGAATATCAAGTATAAAAAGGGCAGCACCAATAATGTTGCAGATTGCCTCAGTCGACCACCGATCATGGCGCTAACCACCGTGCTCAACTCTTGCGGGCACGAGACTTCTGATTGGCCACTTCTCTACAAAAGCGACCCAGAATTCGGCCACACATACCAGACACTCTTGGAGGGTCGGCAGGTTGCAGATTTTCACCTCCAGGATGCCCTATTATGCCACCTCGGTCACCTTTGTGTTCCTTCAAGCGAGCGTGCCAAGATGATTTGGGAAGCACACTACAGTCGGGCTGCTGGGCATTTCGGGGTCGAGAAAACAGTGGCAGTACTGCAAAACTATTTCTATTGGCCGAATCTTCGACAGGATGTTGGGAAGTACATCCGATCATGTACTGCCTGTGCCATTGCCAAACCGACCATTAAGAAGCAAGGCCTCTATACCCCGTTGCCTACCCCTAGTCGACCTTGGGAATCCATCTCCATGGATTACATGTCAGGCCTTCCTTCCACTAAGCATGGAAATGACTGTGTTTTTGTGGTCGTCGACAGGTTCTCAAAGATGGCCATTATGATGGCCTGCAAGAAGAATATCACAGCAGAAGCCACTGCTAAACTCTTCTTTGAACGAGTGTGGGTGCACTTTGGGATCCCACAGTCTATCATCTCAGATCGGGACAGTCGGTTTCTCAGCACATTTTGGTCCAGTCTCTGGTCAATGCTGGACACCAAACTCACGAAGTCCACAGCCTTCCATCCTCAAACTGATGGCCAGACAGAGGTTGTCAACAGGATGATTGTGCACATTCTGTGCATGTATAACTCAAAGCATCCATGCACATGGGACGAGAGCCTCCCCTATGTTCAGGACAGCTACAACCGAGCTCTTCACAGCTCCACTGGCCATAGCCCTTTTCAGGTGGGTTTAGGATTCCAGCCACTATGCCCCATTGATGTGGCCATGCCACTTGCAGCTACTCACATGA
This sequence comes from Pinus tabuliformis, assembly GCA_031772625.1. Classification (NCBI taxonomy): domain Eukaryota; kingdom Viridiplantae; phylum Streptophyta; class Pinopsida; order Pinales; family Pinaceae; genus Pinus; species Pinus tabuliformis. The sequence goes on from CM062804.1 coordinate 1,484,426,614, forward strand.
ATTCAGCTCATGTCCAGTCCGAAACAGATAAGGCCACCAGCTTCATTGAGCGCATCCAACATATTCGCCAGCAGGTCCATGACATTCCTGAGAAATCAAATGCCAAGTACAAGCAGCGACATGATCTTTCTAACGAGCTATCGTACGCGTCAAACGGAGATCGTATGCCAAAGTTACGACCCCGGGAAATTGATGTACCAATTTACCCAAACGGGGCCCACAATTTGGCGTTTCATCTTCTAGGGTTAGGTTTCGGTATGTGAAGGGTTTTCCATTGTTTCTCAACAATAAATAGGCCTTCGAGCCTCATTGTAATACAGTTCAGAGGCATGTAGCCATCACATCTCTTCTCAGAGATAAGCTACCATCGCCCTAGCTAGTTTATTGCCATTTCTGTTTGTAAGCATATGTCAGTATTTTCCATTAATGAAATGAAGTATTATTTCCGCTGCATCTTTGTGTATATGGTTATCTCTGTAATTTGTTGCGTTCCTGTTTAAATCTGGATCAGTGGTATCAGAGCGGTCTGCTTTTTCTCTGTTTTTCTTTGCATGTCCCCAACAAGGTCGGGATATAAGGAGTTAGGGCTTGAACTGGTTGAACCTTTGCAAGACCAGCCTCGCAAATCCCGACGGCCTCCCATGGCGGACGAGAAGAAAGACGAGGGGGCAGGAGATCCCATCAAAATCTTGCTCGAAGAAGCGCTCGAGCGACAACGGAACGCGATGATGGACAGCTTTGCGCAGATCCTTCAGCGGCTACCCAGAAGCGGCGCATCGGCTTCCAGCAGCTCCTCTGGAAACGCCACACCCTTTAAGGTACAAGTTAATTTTGAAATCCCCATATTCGAGGGTCAGATAGACGCCGATGCCGTAGATAAATGGTTAAATCTGCTAGAGGGTTATTTTTCTGTTCATGAATTTTCGAGTCGGGAAAAGATTGTTTTTGCTCTTCTCAAAGCAGCCCCCCACGTCAAGGACTGGTGGGAAACCTACTGCGAGCAGAAGGATGAAAGTACTGGCTCACTATTTTCAGCCGCACCCACCTGGGATTCGTTCCGGGATGCCATCAAGGAGCAGTACTACCCTGTCGGAAGCTATGAGGATGAATACATAAAGTGGACCACGCTGCGGCAGGGAAGGGACCAAGATGTGCCGGAGTTCACCAATCTTTTCCATACCCTTCGCACAAAGTTGGGTATCAAGGATTCGGAGCAACATTTGATACTCAAATACCGTGGCTGCCTGCACAAGTACATCCAGGAAGAAATACAGTTCCTAAACATCCCCTCGCTCGGCGCAGCATACCGGTATGCCGTCAAAGTCGAGCAGAAGTTTAAACAAAAGAAGCGAGACTTTGGATCTGCGAATCCAAAGCAGGGGAAAGGTGCCCCTAAACCACAGAACAAAGGACAAAGCCAAGGCGGGACAGCCCAAGACAACCAGCTGAAGCTGCAAGCAAAGAGCAACGCCGCGAAGCCGAGAAAGGACACTGGAAAATGGTGCGAGTTCCATAAGAGCTCCACTCACAACACAAGTGAGTGTCGGGCCAAGCAGTCACTGGTGGCTGAGCTAAAGGTTTCAGAATCAGATGCATGTTCCGACTCTGAGTCAGAACCCGATAAGGGGTATGAAAAAGGGAAGCAGATCATTGATGCGGATCCCAGCGCCACTGTTGCTACCGCAAAGATCCAGAAAAATGAACCCGAAGATCCAGAGGAGGAGGAGCGTCTCTTCCACTCCCAGATGTGGGTCAAGGGCTCCCCGATACAGTTCATTGTTGATAGCGGGAGTCAAAAGAACCTCATTTCGGCAGAGGTCGTGAAGCGGTTGGGCTTACCGACCACAGCACATCCACAACCATACACCATTGGGTGGCTTTACCAAGGGCGAGATCTTCGCGTGAGCCAGCAGTGTCGCCTTCCATACAACATCAAGCCCTTCACGGATGAGGTATTGTGTGACATTGCTCCCCTTGAAGTTTGTGATGTATTACTAGGACAACCATACTTGTGGAAGCGACATGCTGTGTATGAATCAAGGCCCCGTGCTGTTATTATTACATTGGGAAATAAGTTGTTCAGGATACCAGAGGTAGCACCACCTGCCGCCATCTCTTTGATTACTGCAAAACAATGCAGTAAGATCATTTCCAAAACCAGGAAATTTGTTTTCCTGATGATACGCCCTCAAGGGAAGAAGAAGACAGTGGCCGCGGCCTCCAAACGAGGTCCCTCTGCACGGCAGCTACAAATGGACAAGATTGTGGAGGAGTACAAAGACATCTTCACCTCCCCGGCAGGGGTTCCTCTGCACTGTCAAGTCAAGCACTCCATTGATCTGACCCCAGGTGCGCCGCTACCCAATGGACCAATTTATCGGCGCTCCGTTCTGGAGAACAATGAAATCAAGAGGCAGATTCAGGAGCTCCTGCAGAAAGGTCACATCCGTCCGAGTTCTTCGCCCTGTGGGAGCCCGATAGTGTTGGTACAGAAGAAGGATGGGACGTGGAGACTCTGTATTGACTATCGGGCGCTGAACAAGATCACTGTCCGTAATAGGTACCCGATCCCGCGGATTGATGACCTCCTAGACCAACTAAAGGGGGCGAAATATTTCAGCAAGATCGATCTGAAGTCAGGATATCACCAGGTACCAATTGAACCCTCAGATGTGTGGAAGACTGCCTTCAAATCCAAGGAGGGCCTCTTCGAATGGTTGGTCATGCCTTTCGGATTGACGAATGCTCCTGCAACCTTTATGAGGCTAATGGATGACATCTTGCGGCCATTCACCAACTCCTTTGTAGTAGTATACTTGGATGACATTCTGATCTTCAGCCAGAGTTGGGAAGAGCACCTCCACCACATCCGACAGGTTCTCCAAACACTGCGGCAACACAAGCTATGTGCCAATTTGGAGAAATGCACTTTTGGCATGACCGAGGTCAGTATCTGGGATACATCATTGATGAACAGGGGGTGCATGTCGATCCAGCCAAGGTCCAAGTCATTCGGGATTGGCCCTCTCCAACCACTCTAACAGAGCTCCGCAGCTTTCTAGGTCTTGCCAACTTCTACCGCAGGTTTGTGTTGGGATTTTCTCATATTTCTTGGCCCTTGAGTCAAGTCACCAAGGGCGGGGCGAAAGCAAAATTCTTTTGGTCTGAATCTCAACAGAAGGCATTCAGGGAGTTGAAGGATCGCCTCTGCACGGCACCAGTGCTCGCGTTACCAGATTTACAACAACCATTTGAGGTCGAGACAGATGCCTCTGACTATGCTATTGGGGCAGTCCTTACTCAACATGGACATCCAGTGGCATATCACAGTGAAACACTTTCAGACACAGTCCGGAAGTACCCCACTTATGATAAAGAGATGTATTCCATTGTACAGGCCTGCCGACAATGGAAGCATTACATTTTGGGGAAGGAAACGGTCATCCACACAGACCACCGACCTCTGCAATTCATACAGACCCAAGGGAAATTGCAGAATGATCGCCATCAGAAGTGGTCTACATACCTGCAACAGTTTCACTTGAATATCAAGTATAAAAAGGGCAGCACCAATAATGTTGCAGATTGCCTCAGTCGACCACCGATCATGGCGCTAACCACCGTGCTCAACTCTTGCGGGCACGAGACTTCTGATTGGCCACTTCTCTACAAAAGCGACCCAGAATTCGGCCACACATACCAGACACTCTTGGAGGGTCGGCAGGTTGCAGATTTTCACCTCCAGGATGCCCTATTATGCCACCTCGGTCACCTTTGTGTTCCTTCAAGCGAGCGTGCCAAGATGATTTGGGAAGCACACTACAGTCGGGCTGCTGGGCATTTCGGGGTCGAGAAAACAGTGGCAGTACTGCAAAACTATTTCTATTGGCCGAATCTTCGACAGGATGTTGGGAAGTACATCCGATCATGTACTGCCTGTGCCATTGCCAAACCGACCATTAAGAAGCAAGGCCTCTATACCCCGTTGCCTACCCCTAGTCGACCTTGGGAATCCATCTCCATGGATTACATGTCAGGCCTTCCTTCCACTAAGCATGGAAATGACTGTGTTTTTGTGGTCGTCGACAGGTTCTCAAAGATGGCCATTATGATGGCCTGCAAGAAGAATATCACAGCAGAAGCCACTGCTAAACTCTTCTTTGAACGAGTGTGGGTGCACTTTGGGATCCCACAGTCTATCATCTCAGATCGGGACAGTCGGTTTCTCAGCACATTTTGGTCCAGTCTCTGGTCAATGCTGGACACCAAACTCACGAAGTCCACAGCCTTCCATCCTCAAACTGATGGCCAGACAGAGGTTGTCAACAGGATGATTGTGCACATTCTGCGCATGTATAACTCAAAGCATCCACGCACATGGGACGAGAGCCTCCCCTATGTTCAGCACAGCTACAACCGAGCTCTTCACAGCTCCACTGGCCATAGCCCTTTTCAGGTGGGTTTAGGATTCCAGCCACTATGCCCCATTGATGTGGCCATGCCACTTGCAGCTACTCACATGAATTCAGCTCATGTCCAGTCCGAAACAGATAAGGCCACCAGCTTCATTGAGCGCATCCAACATATTCGCCAGCAGGTCCATGACATTCTTGAGAAATCAAATGCCAAGTACAAGCAGCGACATGATCAACACCGGGTGCCACACAAGTTTCAGGTGGGCGACAAAGTCTGGTTGCATTTGCAAAAGGAACGCCTTACTGGAGCCTATCGGAAATTGAGACCACTTCGATATGGTCCTTACACCATTACTAAGGCTATGGGAGACAATGCATTTGAGCTCAGCATTCCCCCATTCCTTGGCCTGCACCCAGTGTTCAATGTGGACCGCCTTCGGCCATACTTTCCACCATTGCTAGACACATCCGACATTGCAGAACAGCTCAAACCCACAGAATTAAATCCAGATTGCATGGAACAAGCTGCAACTGATCGGATCATGGACACACAGATCAAGAACACTCGCCAACAGCATATCCAACTGTATCGAGTTGTCAAAGCAGGCCAACTCCTTCAGCAGGGCAAGTGGCTCACCAGGGAACAAGTTCAGCAGAGGTTTCCTCATCTCATGGAGGAGCTCAACGCAATGGGGACCATTGCTTCCTAAGGGGGGAGGAATGATCCAGGTGGATATTGGTGGCCACCTGCCAGGTCCACCTGGACCCCCACCATTGTCTTTCTCAGCATTTTCAGTTTCCTTAATTGTAGCACAGTTTACTATTTTTAGCAGTTTTTCGGGTCCTGAACTTCCGGAGCCGTTTTGAGGCCCTAAACGACGTTTTTTTGGAATTCTGGGGCAATCGAGCCCTATGTTGCCTCCCAAAGTGGTAGTACTCGGATAGATCTTTCTAACGAGCTATCGTACGCGTCAAACGGAGATCGTATGCCAAAGTTACGACCCCGGGAAATTGATGTACCAATTTACCCAAACGGGGCCCACAATTTGGCGTTTCATCTTCTAGGGTTAGGTTTCGGTATGTGAAGGGTTTTCCATTGTTTCTCAACAATAAATAGGCCTTCGAGCCTCATTGTAATACAGTTCAGAGGCATGTAGCCATCACATCTCTTCTCAGAGATAAGCTACCATCGCCCTAGCTAGTTTATTGCCATTTCTGTTTGTAAGCATATGTCAGTATTTTCCATTAATGAAATGAAGTATTATTTCCGCTGCATCTTTGTGTATATGGTTATCTCTGTAATTTGTTGCGTTCCTGTTTAAATCTGGATCAGTGGTATCAGAGCGGTCTGCTTTTTCTCTGTTTTTCTTTGCATGTCCCCAACAAGGTCGGGATATAAGGAGTTAGGGCTTGAACTGGTTGAACCTTTGCAAGACCAGCCTCGCAAATCCCGACGGCCTCCCATGGCGGACGAGAAGAAAGACGAGGGGGCAGGAGATCCCATCAAAATCTTGCTCGAAGAAGCGCTCGAGCGACAACGGAACGCGATGATGGACAGCTTTGCGCAGATCCTTCAGCGGCTACCCAGAAGCGGCGCATCGGCTTCCAGCAGCTCCTCTGGAAACGCCACACCCTTTAAGGTACAAGTTAATTTTGAAATCCCCATATTCGAGGGTCAGATAGACGCCGATGCCGTAGATAAATGGTTAAATCTGCTAGAGGGTTATTTTTCTGTTCATGAATTTTCGAGTCGGGAAAAGATTGTTTTTGCTCTTCTCAAAGCAGCCCCCCACGTCAAGGACTGGTGGGAAACCTACTGCGAGCAGAAGGATGAAAGTACTGGCTCACTATTTTCAGCCGCACCCACCTGGGATTCGTTCCGGGATGCCATCAAGGAGCAGTACTACCCTGTCGGAAGCTATGAGGATGAATACATAAAGTGGACCACGCTGCGGCAGGGAAGGGACCAAGATGTGCCGGAGTTCACCAATCTTTTCCATACCCTTCGCACAAAGTTGGGTATCAAGGATTCGGAGCAACATTTGATACTCAAATACCGTGGCTGCCTGCACAAGTACATCCAGGAAGAAATACAGTTCCTAAACATCCCCTCGCTCGGCGCAGCATACCGGTATGCCGTCAAAGTCGAGCAGAAGTTTAAACAAAAGAAGCGAGACTTTGGATCTGCGAATCCAAAGCAGGGGAAAGGTGCCCCTAAACCACAGAACAAAGGACAAAGCCAAGGCGGGACAGCCCAAGACAACCAGCTGAAGCTGCAAGCAAAGAGCAACGCCGCGAAGCCGAGAAAGGACACTGGAAAATGGTGCGAGTTCCATAAGAGCTCCACTCACAACACAAGTGAGTGTCGGGCCAAACAGTCACTGGTGGCTGAGCTAAAGGTTTCAGAATCAGATGCATGTTCCGACTCTGAGTCAGAACCCGATAAGGGGTATGAAAAAGGGAAGCAGATCATTGATGCGGATCCCAGCGCCACTGTTGCTACCACAAAGATCCAGAAAAATGAACCCGAAGATCCAGAGGAGGAGGAGCGTCTCTTCCACTCCCAGATGTGGGTCAAGGGCTCCCCGATACAGTTCATTGTTGATAGCGGGAGTCAAAAGAACCTCATTTCGGCAGAGGTCGTGAAGCGGTTGGGCTTACCGACCACAGCACATCCACAACCATACACCATTGGGTGGCTTTACCAAGGGCGAGATCTTCGCGTGAGCCAGCAGTGTCGCCTTCCATACAACATCAAGCCCTTCACGGATGAGGTATTGTGTGACATTGCTCCCCTTGAAGTTTGTGATGTATTACTAGGACAACCATACTTGTGGAAGCGACATGCTGTGTATGAATCAAGGGCCCGTGCTGTTATTATTACATTGGGAAATAAGTTGTTCAGGATACCAGAGGTACCACCACCTGCCGCCATCTCTTTGATTACTGCAAAACAATGCAGTAAGATCATTTCCAAAACCAGGAAATTTGTTTTCCTGATGATACGCCCTCAAGGGAAGAAGAAGACAGTGGCCGCGGCCTCCAAACGAGGTCCCTCTGCACGGCAGCTACAAATGGACAAGATTGTGGAGGAGTACAAAGACATCTTCACCTCCCCGGCAGGGGTTCCTCTGCACTGTCAAGTCAAGCACTCCATTGATCTGACCCCAGGTGCGCCGCTACCCAATGGACCAATTTATCGGCGCTCCGTTCTGGAGAACAATGAAATCAAGAGGCAGATTCAGGAGCTCCTACAGAAAGGTCACATCCGTCCGAGTTCTTCGCCCTGTGGGAGCCCGATAGTGTTGGTACAGAAGAAGGATGGGACGTGGAGACTCTGTATTGACTATCGGGCGCTGAACAAGATCACTGTCCGTAATAGGTACCCGATCCCGCGGATTGATGACCTCCTAGACCAACTAAAGGGGGCGAAATATTTCAGCAAGATCGATCTGAAGTCAGGATATCACCAGGTACCAATTGAACCCTCAGATGTGTGGAAGACTGCCTTCAAATCCAAGGAGGGCCTCTTCGAATGGTTGGTCATGCCTTTCGGATTGACGAATGCTCCTGCAACCTTTATGAGGCTAATGGATGACATCTTGCGGCCATTCACCAACTCCTTTGTAGTAGTATACTTGGATGACATTCTGATCTTCAGCCAGAGTTGGGAAGAGCACCTCCACCACATCCGACAGGTTCTCCAAACACTGCGGCAACACAAGCTATGTGCCAATTTCGAGAAATGCACTTTTGGCATGACCGAGGTCCGATATCTGGGATACATCATTGATGAACAGGGGGTGCATGTTGATCCAGCCAAGGTCCAAGTCATTCGGGATTGGCCCTCTCCAACCACTCTAACAGAGCTCCGCAGCTTTCTAGGTCTTGCCAACTTCTACCGCAGGTTTGTGTTGGGATTTTCTCATATTTCTTGGCCCTTGAGTCAAGTCACCAAGGGCGGGGCGAAAGCAAAATTCTTTTGGTCTGAATCTCAACAGAAGGCATTCAGGGAGTTGAAGGATCGCCTCTGCACGGCACCAGTGCTCGCGTTACCAGATTTACAACAACCATTTGAGGTCGAGACAGATGCCTCTGACTATGCTATTGGGGCAGTCCTTACTCAACATGGACATCCAGTGGCATATCACAGTGAAACACTTTCAGACACAGTCCGGAAGTACCCCACTTATGATAAAGAGATGTATTCCATTGTACAGGCCTGCCGACAATGGAAGCATTACATTTTGGGGAAGGAAACGGTCATCCACACAGACCACCGACCTCTGCAATTCATACAGACCCAAGGGAAATTGCAGAATGATCGCCATCAGAAGTGGTCTACATACCTGCAACAGTTTCACTTGAATATCAAGTATAAAAAGGGCAGCACCAATAATGTTGCAGATTGCCTCAGTCGACCACCGATCATGGCGCTAACCACCGTGCTCAACTCTTGCGGGCACGAGACTTCTGATTGGCCACTTCTCTACAAAAGCGACCCAGAATTCGGCCACACATACCAGACACTCTTGGAGGGTCGGCAGGTTGCAGATTTTCACCTCCAGGATGCCCTATTATGCCACCTCGGTCACCTTTGTGTTCCTTCAAGCGAGCGTGCCAAGATGATTTGGGAAGCACACTACAGTCGGGCTGCTGGGCATTTCGGGGTCGAGAAAACGGTGGCAGTACTGCAAAACTATTTCTATTGGCCGAATCTTCGACAGGATGTTGGGAAGTACATCCGATCATGTACTGCCTGTGCCATTGCCAAACCGACCATTAAGAAGCAAGGCCTCTATACCCCGTTGCCTACCCTAGTCGACCTTGGGAATCCATCTCCATGGATTACATGTCAGGCCTTCCTTCCACTAAGCATGGAAATGACTGTGTTTTTGTGGTCGTCGACAGGTTCTCAAAGATGGCCATTATGATGGCCTGCAAGAAGAATATCACAGCAGAAGCCACTGCTAAACTCTTCTTTGAACGAGTGTGGGTGCACTTTGGGATCCCACAGTCTATCATCTCAGATCGGGACAGTCGGTTTCTCAGCACATTTTGGTCCAGTCTCTGGTCAATGCTGGACACCAAACTCACGAAGTCCACAGCCTTCCATCCTCAAACTGATGGCCAGACAGAGGTTGTCAACAGGATGATTGTGCACATTCTGCGCATGTATAACTCAAAGCATCCATGCACATGGGACGAGAGCCTCCCCTATGTTCAGCACAGCTACAACCGAGCTCTTCACAGCTCCACTGGCCATAGCCCTTTTCAGGTGGGTTTAGGATTCCAGCCACTATGCCCCATTGATGTGGCCATGCCACTTGCAGCTACTCACATGAATTCAGCTCATGTCCAGTCCGAAACAGATAAGGCCACCAGCTTCATTGAGCGCATCCAACATATTCGCCAGCAGGTCCATGACATTCCTGAGAAATCAAATGCCAAGTACAAGCAGCGACATGATCAACACCGGGTGCCACACAAGTTTCAGGTGGGCGACAAAGTCTGGTTGCATTTGCAAAAGGAACGCCTTACTGGAGCCTATCGGAAATTGAGACCACTTCAATATGGTCCTTACACCATTACTAAGGCTATGGGAGACAATGCATTTGAGCTCAGCATTCCCCCATTCCTTGGCCTGCACCCAGTGTTCAATGTGGACCGCCTTCGGCCATACTTTCCACCATTGCTACCAATGCTTTGGAGCCTCTAGCTGACCATCTCGGTCCAATGAAAATATCAGAGGCTTGGCCTAGCAGAGTCTGATATGTGTTATTCTCGTATGTCAATCAATCTATAAAGAAATTGGAAGCTCAGATGAGACCGTGTTCATTATCCACTCTCCACAGTCTGCACAATCTAGGGCAACTGGGAACCATAACATTACCATTTTTAGTGTTCACTATAGAGTAGCTGCTATCTCAGTAGGTAAAGTTCCTTTAGCTGCCTTGTTTCTGGAAGTGGTTATCATCAAATTAGAAAGAATCGTGTATATATTCATCTGCTAGGTTGAAGGAATTTATCCAATCTGTTCAATAGGTAGTGTTCCTTTGGATCCCTCATTTCTAGAAACGGAACGAGTGATCGTCATCAAATTCGACTCTTCCAATCATCAGTTGGGTTGATTGGACTCAACCAATCTGTTTTAATTTCAGTGTCTTTTTTCCAAAGAATGTTTTAATTTCAAGTTGAGTATATATCCACTCGTTATGTTTTTAATTTCAGAAAAACCGGTTCAGTAAATATTTAGTCATTATGATTTTAATTTCAATATATATTTCAGCATATATATATACCCATTTTACTGATATGTTTTTAATCTCAATATCAGTAAAATTTAAATTAATACATACAAGATCTCTGGCTTCAATTTTACACACAAAAGCGAAGCCATTTTACTGAAAAGGTTAATTTTACACACAAAAAGCATTTATAAGCACATCTATGAACACTGCACTTATAATTTAAAATTTAAAAACAAACGTTAGTAAATAGAGAACTCTATAAAATAATTGAACGATTACACTCCATATAAATTAATTTCAAATAATCTTAGTAAACAGATAAATTTCAGTACTAAAGAATTATAAAATAATTTAAATATTATGCTCATAGTTAAGTAAACTAACTTAACTATGAACACTGCACTTATAATTTAAAAACAAAAATGAGTAAATAGAGAAATCTATAAAATAATTGAACGATTACACTAATAATATAAATTAATTTCAAATAACCTCAATAAACAGAAAAATTTCAGTACTAAAAAATTATAAAATAATTTAAATATTATACTCATAGTTAAGTAAAGAGAGAAACTATGTGATCATATAACTATAACATCTATGTGCATCATATAACCATAACATCTATGTGCAGATTTATGAAGACTGCATTTATAATTTAAAAACGAATTTTGTTTAGAAACAGATTTTAATAAATACGAAATGCTATATGCAGATTTATGAAGCCTGCATTTATAATTTAAAAACAAATTTTAATAAACACGGAATTGTAATAACTATGTTATACTATATGTAGATCTACGGTCATTTCATTTACAATTTAAAAACAAATTTTAGTAAATAGAGAATTACAGTAACCATGTGTAGTAGATCTGTGAAGACTACATTTATAATTTAAAAACAAAAATATCAAGAGACTAGTCATTTTTTTTATAACATATCCGAAAATATACCGGAGATAGATAAATGTGCAATACATATTATTCGAGCGATGCATATACAAATACAATTTTATGGTTTTTGGTTTTATGTTTGAGGTAATTTCTTCATGACTTTTCACATTTACTGGTTTCTCACAAGTGAATAAACATAATATTTAAGAATTATGTTTTCAATATTCTATCTTTCATCTGAAAGGGTGTATGTGACTTTAAGAATATGAAAGAATGCGACTTTAAGAATATGAAAGTGAATAATAGCGAATGGACAAATGCATTAAAAATTATATTTTATGTTTTCAATATTGTTTCTTTCATCTGAAAGGGTGTATGTGACTAATAGTGAATGGATAAATGCATTTTTTTGAATATGGTGGTTTAAAGAGATTTCAAAACATATCATATCAGCAGAATTTGAAGCCGAAGTCTTCTATTTTTGATGGTTTAACTACCACTATCAACTTTAAAACTTGTTTTAAAGTAATTTTATCAACTTTAAAACTTGTTTTAAAGTAATTTTAGATTTTGATGTCCTCTACAAAATGGAAGCTTTTTCACATTGTAATTTAAACATTACCATAAATTTTGGAGAGGTAGTTTAAACATGACCACAAATTGAAGTCCAATAGAAGTAATGTCTTCTATTGAGTGATGGTTTAAGGAGAATAACAAACCAAATGGTTCTCATGGAACATGAGTTTATATCTCACTACAACTTTTATACTTTAGCTATGGTTGACTTTTGCGGGATGCTAAATTTAATTGTTGTTGTTAACTTTAATTGTCGTGGCTTAGAATTGCTTTATATGACAATTAAACTAGTAGATGACTATAATTCCCTCTAATAGATATAATATGAGAAGATGAAAATCTCTCTACTACAAGATGTGTCAATATTTAAGAATGAATTCTACAATATGATAAATATATCTTTTTGACTAATAAATACCATTTCCAAGAATTTATCTATCCAAGGTGAATCTTTGTTCTCGCAGGGTTCTCGTGATTGGAACATGTTTTTGAATGGTGAGAATGTTTTCTAAAATTTTGACAAGGGGAACTTCAACATACTATTTTTTCATGTGGCCAACTTGATGTCAATGTTAGCCATTTAGAGTCTGCGATAGAGGTGGAGTAGGTGAAGATGAGATTTCTTGAATAAACCTAACACTTTAAAACTAGATTGGTTTGGAGTAATATTGAATATGAAAGATCACTTCCTTTTTTATATCTAAGACCAATCCTATGATTGTTGGTGATGACTTTTCCCAAAGGTTTGATGATGGGCTTCGGAAATGCAAGTTGAACTTTTATCTTTATTTGAATTTTCTCCTAAAGTTGCATCATTGATCTCATCATGTACTAGGTACCAATGGGAAGAAATATCAAATAGAGAATTTTTTAACTAAAAACTAGTTCCAAATGTGATTCCTTTGTTGTAATTCATATTGTTGGAGTTATGATTTGAGCCAAAGAAACTCAATATTGACTTCTGAATATTTTAAACAAGTTAGAATATTCGTGAGAATGGCTTTATCAATGTTGACTATATCAAGAATAGAGTATTAGAATATTTGCAACTCTAATAACTGATCAGATATAACCATTTTCTCAACAACTCAAAATCAACAAATGAAGGTTGTTAGCTTGAACAAGAAATGCACTCGGTTACAACTCAATTCAACTAATTTTGAAGAATGTACAAGTGAACATATAGAAATACCAGTTGCAAGTTATAGTTACTCTTGAGTTGAATTGATCTTTGGAAATAAATGTGTAAGCTTTGGGTCTTATCAACTAAAGAAACTACATGTGTAGGATGCATTATAGTTACTCTTGAGTTGCAAGTTATAGTTACTCTTGAGTTGAATTGGTCATTGGAATTAAATGTGTAATCTTTGGGTCTTATCAACTAACAAAACTACATGTGTAGGATGCATTATAGTTACTCTTGAGTTGAATTGGTCTTTGGAATTAAATGTGTAAGCTTTGGGTCTTATCAACTAACAAAACTACATGTGTAGGATGCACATATGATAGAGCCAATTGTTTAGTTTCAAAATGTAATGCCTTTCAACAATGTAAATGGGCCTCAATGGATCTTCTTTTGTATCTTGGATTTGGTATGAACAAACAAATTTAAAATGTTGATGGTGAGTCAGGCTCAAAATTATGCTTCGAGGAAGTTGTTTTCATTCAATTGACCACAAAACTTCTGAAGTGTCACTAAGACAGAGCTATGTCTTCATGCCAAATATGAAGGAGAATTTTGGGAATTACCATAGTCAATGTGCGCCACAATGGTTGCAAATAGGGTTGCACCTCAATTGAGAATTGTTGACTTCATAGATTAAACATTAAGAGAGATGAGGAATTGACTTTTTGAAGGACAAACAATCTTTTTAACCTCTAGTTGAAACTACAAATAAGGATAAGATTAAAGTATTATCACTTACACTACCAAGAATTAATTTTCCATTCATAATAATGACTATAAATGGTCCCAACTGTTACACGGGTTAATTTTGAAGAGTTGTGCTTTGATTTCATTCAAGTGATGATGACTCCTATTAAGATCACATTGAGAGATGCTAAGTTGTCTTTCAAGGACTTTTGATGAAATTTTTTTTTTGGGTTGGTATACTAGAATTCTCATTATTTAGGATATTTTCAAGAGAGTGACTAATAATTAGCTTTTAAACCTCTACTTGAAACTAGAAATAAGGATAAGGTTAAAGTATTATCACTTACACAACCAATAATTAATTTACTATTCATAATAACCACTACAAATGGTCCCACCCATTACACAGGTTAACTTTGAAGAGTTGTCCTTCGATTTTAAGGGGGTGATGACTCTTATTAAGATCACATTGAGAGATGCTAAGTTGTCTTTCGAGGACTTTGATGAAATTATTTTTGTGGTTTGGTATACTAGAATTCTCTTTATTTAGGATATTTTCAAGAGAGTGACTGATAATTAGCCAAATCTTAGTTTGCAACACTTGGGATGAATCCCTTATAAATGTATTTCAAAATTTAATTTTTAAGAAACTATTTATAGGAAAGGGAAACGGGAATTTTGGAGAATGAGATAATAAAACCAAAGGGGATAATAACCATGGGTTCTCCTCCCACTATGGTCATCTATTTAAAGGCCAGCAAAAGTTGAACGATAAAAACATAATAGGCATTGGCATAAAGCACTTTTTGCATTTGAAACCATAAAAAAAAAAACCTCTATGTGCGAATGATAAAACCATAATAAAACCATAATAGGCATTGGCATAAAGCACTTTCTGCATTTGAAGCCGTAAACAAAAAAACCTCTTATGTGCTTCATGATTTTTTTACATATATGACGTGTATAAACAATCTTCATCTTCCACACCATGGGTGATCTATACAAGTCATGGCTACCTTTTTGGACCTCTCCACTATCTTCTTTAACACACTTCCTATCACCACCCTCCTTGTGGTCATCCTATTGTTGTTATTCAAGTTGTCTACATTCACTACATAAAGAAAGTTAGGGTATACATGTATGATTCACCCTTATCCATTATGTTCATGTTATCATTCTTGGTAAAGTGAATGTGCTCGGTGATGAGTTGTTCATCCACATCATAAGCGAGGAGGATATTATAATAAATAACCCTTAGTATTTCCTCTAGAAGAAAGGATTCATAGTGCTTTGAAGTGGGTTGAGGGGATTCAATGGATTAAAGGTTGATTGGAATCAAAAAATTATAGGTGTAACACAAGGAAAAAATGATATTAGGTCACAAGAGCAATTAGGACATAAAGAGGATTCAAATATTAATAATTAAGCCCATGATTTCTTGGAATTGAATGAATGTGTGTGGGGTGAGTTGCAACAAAAAAGGGAGGTAAGGAATTGCAAATGGTTTATATATTAAGAGATTGGATCCACATGTGTGGCTGAAAAATTGCAAGAAAAACTCAACTCTAATGCTTAAGGAAAATGAGAAACACTCATTTCAAATAGGATATAGAGAGGGTGTAGGTCTGCTTGTGGTAGGAGAATCTAATACCAGAGTAAGGTGCAGAGCTCGCATGCTCCAGAGTGTTATGCAACCATCTCACAAAATAGAAGAAAATACAGATCAAAGACTTCAAAATCAGCCTCTCCGAGGGGGAAACCTCCTTTACATTACACATATGAACAATTCTTGGATAATACAAATGAAAAGACTTCCTTTCTATATATAGGAGTCTAAGGGGTCACAATATAATCAAATCCGACATAACAATAATAATGTAAGGGAACAAAAATAACAATAGTGTGTTTCTATGGGGCACAATAATAACAATATGGGGACAACATGGGAACAACAATAACAATAAGGGGTTACAATGACAATAATAATAAGGGAATACACTAGGATTATAGGGACCTAACATGCCCCTCACCTTCAAAAAAGTGTTGTCCTCAATGCTTGAGTAGTTCTGGATGCTTCTGTATAAAATTTTCATCCTCCCATGTGGAATCTTTAGCGGGGAAGTTCTTCCACTTGATGAGATACTTTGAAATTGATCGATTTCATATCTGTCGAGTTCTTATTTCAGTGATTGTTTCAGGTTCCAATATGATTTTTCCTTCCTCATCAATTTCTGGAAATATTGTTTGAACTGGGAGCTTGTCACCTATAACCTTCTTTAAGCATGAAACATGGAAAACTAGGTGCACTCGAGAAGATGCATTAAGTTCCAATTTATATGCCATAGTACCAATCTTTTGCAACACCTTGTACAGACCATAATACTTTGGCGATAATTTATTATCCTTCTTAGCTTTCTTGAGGGACATTTGTTTGTATGGTTGTAGTCATAGAAACACCAAGTCACCTCCATCAAAACTTCTTTCACTGTGATGTTGATCTGCCTGTTCTTTATTTCTATTATGCACCAAATATGGGTTATCCTTTAAGAGTTTGAGAACTTTTTGTTGATGCTCGACGTGATCTGCCACTGCTTGAACCTTAGAATTTTCTCTTAAATATGATGTGATGGACGGTGGATGATATTCATAAAGTGTTATAAATGGGATCATTTTTGTTGCAGTATGGAAGGAAGTGTTATACCACCATTCAACCAAAGGAAACCATTTGATCCATTGTGTCTGTTTATCAGATACAAAGCAAGAGAGATATCCTTCCAAACATTTTTTCACTATCGCAGTTTGCCCGTCAGATTAAGGATGATAAGATGAGTTATGAGCTAACTGAGTACTGAGACAAGAAAATAATTATGTTTAAAAAATTCCATTGAAAATATGATATCTGTCACTTATAATAACCTTTGGGTTTCCATGTAGCTTTTGAATTGTTTCCATAAATGCAGTAGCAACTGTATTGGCTTTAAATGGATGAGATAATGCACAAAAGTGTGCATACTTGGTAAGTCTACCAACTACCACCATGATGACACTCTTTCCTTCAGACTTGGGTAAATCTATAATAAAATCCATTGACAACTCCTCCCAATGTTGACTTGGAATGGATAAAGGTTGTAATAGACTTGGGGTCTTAATATCAACTTTATTCTTTTTGGCAAACCAATCATTCCACCACAAACTTTTGTATATCATATTTAAGGCCATCTCAAAAGAATTCCTTCTTAACCCTATGGTAAGTCTTTAAAAATCCTTAATGCCCTCCCAAGGGATAGGTGTGCAATTCTAGAAGAATATTTTGTTTGAGTTGGGAATTCTTACAGAGGTATAAGTGATATTTGTACCACAACGAATCAATTTTTCAGCTAAATGTTTCAGATGTACTGGGATCTTGTTGCAAATTTTGAATGAGTTCCCACATTTATTCATCATTCTTCCATTCATCCCTTGCTTCATTTATCCAATTTGGTTAGATAATATAAATGGCACAAAGAAATGCTTCCACATCCTCATCCTTTCTTGAGAGTGCATCTGCAACAACATTTTTGCTTCCCTTTTTTGTAGATGAGTTCAAAGTCATAACCTAATATCTTTGTGACCCATTTTTGCTGCTTCTCAAGATAATCTTTGTTCTAAAAAGTATTTAAGACTATCATGATCCGTTTTTACCTTGAAGTGTCTTCCCATAAGGTAAGGTCGCCATTTCTTAAGTTCATGTAGTATTGCCAACATTTCCTTCTCATAAATAGCTTTGTGTAAATACTTTCCTTTGATTGGACGACTTTCAAAAGCAATGTGTCTTTCTTCTTTCATTAAAACAACACCAATTCCATTTCCCGAGGCATCACATTCCACAATAAAGGTTTGTGTGAAGTCTGGCGTAGCTAAGACTGGTGCTTGGGACATTTCCTCTCTAAGATGTTCATATGATTTCGTTTCTTCTGGAGTCCAAAAAAGTTCATTTTTCTTCAGTAATGTTGTTAGAGGTGCTACTATTCTCCCATAATTATGAAGAAACTTGCCATAATACCCTGTCAACCCGAGAAATCCTCGCAGATGCTTTATGGATGTGGGGATTTTCCTTGCCTTAATGGCCTTAATTTTACTAGGCTCTACCTTAAAACCTTCATGAGATACAATATGACCCAAATATTCCACCTCTTATACTCCAAAGAAACATTTGGAGATTTTTGCATATAATTATTTCTCCTCCAATAGTTTGAGATCTCTCTTAACACGTTGAACATGATCCTTCGAAGACTTGTTGTAGATAAGTTTATTATCGAAAAATACTAACACAAATTTTCTAAGGAAGGGTTTGAAAATGGAAATCATTAAACCTTAAAATGTAGAAAGTGCATTGGTAAGGCCAAAAGGCATGACCAAAAATTCATAATGACCCTCATGAGTTATAAATGTTGTTTTCGGAATGTCTTCAGTCTTGAGTCTTAATTATAGTTTGAATATATCCTGAATGAAGGTCCAACTTTGTGAAGTAAATTTCTCCATGCAATTTATCCAATAATATCAATGATAGGAATGGGAAATTTATCTTTAATAGTGAGTTTGTTGAGCTCCCTATAATCTCGACACATGCACCATGATCCATCCTTCTTGTGCACCAATACTACTAGAGCAGAGAATGAGCTTTCACTAGGTTGAATTATACCAACCTCTAGCATTTCTGCAACCATACGTTCAATTTCACTCTTTTGGGCATAGGGATATCTGTAAGGCCTGATGTTTGGAGGAACACTGCTTAGAATCGAATGAATAGCATTTTCATGATCACGAATAGGTGGGAAGCCTTTAGGAGTCTCAAATACCTTGGAATCATTGTCCAAGACTTTTTGGAGATCTAGAGAAATAGATGATTTTGATGTGCAAACCTTTAACGTACTTAATTGTGCAATTACGCCACGTTATTCTTTCTTTGGAAGCTTTTTCATGCTGTTAGAGTTGATTATCTTTTCATGGTTTCCCTATGATACCCCTTAATTCAACTTCCTTTCCTTCTTCAAAACAATTCAAGAAAAGTTCTTGAAATTTAAAAGCTATCATACCCAAAGATTGTAGCCATTGGATTCCTAGTACAACATCAATGCCACCCATTGTAATGGAAAGCATTAGACTATTCAACACACATTATTCCATGGATAGCTTGATATTATGGCACTTTTGAGAGCAATTTATGGTTCCTCCATTTGCAACCATCACTTGACACTCTAGTGCTGGATATAGGAAGCAATTCAATTCCTTCACTATCTTACAATGAATAAAATTATGGGTACTGCCCAAATCAATCAACACTATTACCTTTTTCTTCTTGATATGTCCTTTTATCTTGATAGTTTGAGGAGTGGTAATTCTGACCAATGCGTTACAATGTATGGTCGGATTCATTTCTTCTTTCTCTAGGTTTTGTTCCTGGTGTGTATCCTCTTCTTTTAATGTTTCTTGTTTCTTTTATTCTTCCTCTTCACAATCTATGTAAAATATTTTCTTCTCAACACACTTATGAACTTTAGTGTATTTTCTATCACAACTATAACAAAGCCCTTTTGCTCTTTTTTCTTCCAATTTTTGTGGTGGAAACATTGTAGGTTGTGGAAGGCTAGTGGAAACAACACTTCCATTTTTACAGTTGTGATTGGTAGGCTTCCTTGTTGCCATAATTTTGATTTCAATTTTTCTTGCCAACCTGAATGCCTTCTCCAATGAATCAGGTTCCCAAAGGAAGACCTCATAATGCTATCATTTAAAGTCCCTATGAACACATCAATCCTATGTTCCTCTAGAATATCTTTTACCATTATATTCAATTTTTCAAATTCCTCAATGTGCTCCACCATTGAACCCTTTTGTTTGAGATTTATCAATTGGCTAAAAAAGGTGTTGCTTTTTGTATCCTCATAATGTGCAATCATTTCTTCCATAAAAATTTCCCAAGTGACAATTTGTTTACGAGAGAAAAGCCATCGATACCATACAAATTGATTGGGTTCCAAATATAAAGCCACAATGCATACCTTTTGTGTGTTTTTCAAATTATGGAGATCGAAATATTGCTCCATATGTAGTATCCATGTTATGGGATCCCTGCCATCAAACTTCCTCATATCGACCTTTGGAACGTGGTGGGCCTTCAATACAACGTTAGAGTCTATGAAATCATGACTAACATTTCTTTTTTTCTCATTATGACTTTCCTCTACTACCTTTTCACCATTCGGAAGCATTTCTTGTAGTAACTTTTCCAAACATCCTTTCAAATCTTACATGTCTTTCTTCAAATCTTCAATGTTTACTTCTTAACCATCCATCATAGCTTCCACACCATCCAACTTAGATTCCACGCCATTCATCTTAGCTTCCACACCATTCATCTTAGCTTCCACACCGTTATTTAAACCATCCATCTTAGCTTCCATGCCTTTATTTAAACCATCCATCTTAGCTTCTGTTACATTTTGTGAGAGTGCAATTTGGTGCACTTGGTTTCGTAATTTTGATATATCATGTTGCATTTCTTCCCCTTATTCATGATTCATGCTAGAGATTTCAGGTTGTTTACTAGGTGTTTCCATATTCTTTCTTCGGGGCATCAATTAATGATAATTAGGCTTCACTATGCCCCTTGAATTCCTTTAAACTAATTTTTCAAACCAAACTTATAGAAAAATTTAAAAAGACTACACGCCTTTTTTCGCTTTGTAGGAGCTCGATATGGAATCTGTTGTATCTCTGTAATTTGTATCTCCAAGGTCTATAATTTCGTCTTGAGGTAGCCCTCTGAGTCCTCCTTCCAATCCTGCAAGTCTGATCAATATTGGATTCTCCACGAAATAGTTATTCCAAATCTCCTATGATGACTTGATTATAGACTGTTTCAATAGAGTGAACTTGTACGAAGTTCCATGTTTCAATGTTTCGATCTTTGAACCTGGAAACGATACAAAGAAAACTACAGTTCATCTTTTTTCTGTACCATCTTACGAAATTTCAATCTAGTTCTCAGAGAAACAGTTATGTTTATTTTCCCGAGGTCACGTGTTTGAGATATAAGTCGGGAGCTTGCAAAAACCCTCACTTCCTTGGATCATATCTTCAAACATATAGCGATACAATATCTGAAATTTGTACCCAAGCTTCATTAATATTTCCTCCCATATGGATTTTAATTTCAGGTTTTGAAAGTTCGTATAACAAAAGTTATATTGAAAATTCCATGACTGTTTCAAGTAGTGAAACCCTGGAATCCAAAGCTCTAATACCAAATGTTATGCAACCAGCTCACAAAATAGAAGAAAAGATAGATAAACAAATTTCAAATCAGCCTCTGCAAGGGGGATGATATGAAACCAGCTCACAAAAAGATAGAAAAGAGAGATCCACGCCTTAGAATTCAGCCTCTTCGAGGGGGCAACCTCCTTTACATTACATAAATGAACAATTCTTGGATGATACAAATGAAAATACCTCCTTTCTATATATAGGAGTCTAAGTGGTCCCAATACAATCAAAGCCTACATAACAATAATATTGTAGGGCACAACAATAACAATAGTGGGCTTCTATGTGGCACAATAGTAACAATATGGGCACTACATGGGTACATCAATATAATAAGTGGGTTATACTAACAACAATAGGGGGGTAATAGGGCACAACAATATAAATAAGGGGTATAACTACAATAGTAATGGGGTAATCACTAGTATTATAGGGACCCAACATGCCCCTCTCCTTCAAAAAAGTGTTGTCCTCAACGCTTGAGTAGTTCTGGATACTTCTGCATAAAATTCTCATCCTCCCATGTGGAATCTTCAGCGGATAAGTTCTTCCACTTGATAAGATACTCTGAAATTGATCGATTTCGTAGCTGTCGAGTTCTTGTTTCTGTGACTGCTTCCGGTTCCAATATAATTTTTCCTTCCTCGTCAAGTTCTGGCAATATTGTTTGAATTGGGAGCTTGTCACCTATAACCTTCTTTAAACATGAAACATGGAAAACTGGGTGCAATCGAGAAGCTGCAGGAAGCTCCAATTTGTATGCCATAGTACCAATCTTTTGCAACACCTTGTACGGACCATAATACTTTGGTGATAATTTATTATCCTTCTTAGCTTGCTTTAGGGACATTTGCTTATATGGTTGTAGCCGTAGGAATACCCAATCACCTACATCAAAACTTCTTTCACTGCGATGTTGATCTGCCTGTTGTTTCATTCTATTTTGTGCCAACACGAGGTTATCCTTTAAGAGTTGGAGGACTTGTTGTTGATGTTCGATGTGATGTTCCACTGCCTGAACCTTAGAATTTTCTCTTAAATATGATGTGATGGATGGTGGTTGATACCCATAAAGTGCCATAAATGGGGTCATTTTTGTTGCTGTATGGAAGGAAGTGTTATACCACCATTCAGCCAGAGGCAACCATTTGACCCATTGTGTCTGTTTATCAGATACAAAGCAACGAAGATATCCTTCCAAACATTTGTTTACTATCTCAGTTTGCCCATCAGATTGAGGATGATAAGATGAGCTATGAGCTAACTGAGTACCAAGACAAGAAAATAATTCTGTCCAAAAATTTCCAGTGAAAATGGGATCTCTGTCACTTACAATAATCTTTGGGTTTCCATGTAGCTTTTGAACTGTTTCCATAAATGCAGTAGAAACTGTACTGGCTTTAAATGGATGTGATAATGCACAAAAGTGTGCATACTTGGTAAGTCTGTCAACTACCACCATGATGACACTCTTTCCCTCAGACTTGGGTAAACCTGTGATAAAATCCATTGAAACCTCCTCCCAACGTTGGCTTGGAATGGATAAAGGTTGTAATAGACCCGGTGTCTTAATTGTTTCAACTTTATTTTGTTGGCAAACCAAACATTCTGCCACAAACTTTTGAATATCTGATTTAAGGCCATCCCAAAAAAATTCCTTCTTAACCCTGTGGTAAGTTTTTAAAAATCCTGAGTGCCCTCCTAAGGGAGAAGTGTGCAATTCCATAAGAATCTTTTGTTTTAGCTGGGAATTCTTACAGAGGTATAAGCGATCTTTGTACCATAACGAATCATTTTTCCAGCTAAATGTATCAGAAGTACTGGAATCTTGTTGTAGCTTTCGAATAAGTGCCCACACTTCTTCGTCATTCTTCCATTCCTCCCTTGCTTCGTTTATCCAATCTGGTTGGATAATAGAAATGGCACACAACAATGCTTCCACATCCTCATCCTTTCTTGAGAGTGCATCTGCCACCACATTTTGCTTCCCTTTTTTGTAGATGATTTCAAAGTCATAACCCAACATCTTTGTGACCCACTTTTGTTGCTCTTCAGAGGATAATCTTTGTTCTAAAAAGTATTTAAGGCTATCATGATCCGTTTTTACCTTGAAGTGTCTTCCCATTAGGTAGGGTCGCCATTTCTTAAGTGCATGGAGTATTGCCAACATTTCCTTCTCATAAATAGCTTTGCTTAAAAACTTTCCCTTGATTGGACGACTTTCAAAAGCAATGGGTCTTTCATCTTGCATTAGAACAGCACCAATTCCATTTCCTGAAGCATCACATTCCACAATAAAGGTTTTTGTGAAGTCCGGTGTAGCTAAGACCGGTGCTTGGCACATTGCCTCTTTAAGATGTTCAAAGGCCTTTGTTGCTTCCGGAGTCCATGAAAATGAATCTTTCTTCAATAATGTTGTTAGAGGTGCTGCTATTCTCCCATAATTCTTAACAAACTTGCGATAATACCCTGTCAACCCAAGAAATCCTCGCAGATGCTTTATGGATGTGGGGATTTTCCATTCCTTAATGGCTTTAATTTTGCTAGGGTCTACCTTAACTCCTTCATGAGATACAATATGACCCAAATATTCCACCTCCTGGACTCCAAAGAAACATTTGGATCTTTTTGCATATAATTGTTTCTCCTCCAATAGTTGTAGCACCCTGTCAACATGTTCAACATGATCCTTCCAAGACTTGCTGTAGATTAGTATATCATCAAAAAATACTAACACAAATTTTCTAAGGAATGGTTTGAAAATTGAATTCATCAAACCTTGAAATGTTGAAGGTGCATTGGTAAGGCCAAAAGGCATGACCAAAAATTCATAATGACCCTCATGAGTTCTAAATGTTGTTTTCGGAATGTCTTCAATCTTCATTCTGATTTGATGATATCCCGAACGAAGATCCAACTTGGTGAAGTAAATTGATCCATGCAATTCATCCAGTAATTCATCAATAACAGGAATGGGGAACTTATCTTTAATAGTGAGCTTGTTGAGCTCCCTATAATCTGGACACATGCGCCATGATCCATCCTTCTTGTGCACCAATACTACTGGAGCTGAGAAAGAACTTTGACTCGGTTGAATTATACCAGCCTCTAGCATTTCTGCAACCATACGTTCAATTTCACTTTTTTGGACATAGGGATATCTGTACGGCCTGATGTTTGGAGGAACACTTCCTGGAATCAGATGAATAGCATGATCATGATCACGCATAGGTGGGAGACCTTTGGGAGTCTCAAATACCTTGGAATGATTGTCCAGGACTTTTTGGAGATCTGGAGAAATAGATGATTCCAATGTGGAAACATCTAGCGAACATAATTGTGCAATTACACCTCTTTGCTCCTTTTTTAGAAGCTTTGTCATACCATTAGAGCTGATTATCTTTCCTGGTTTCCCTGCAATACCCCTTAATTCAACTTCCTTTCCTTCCGAAGAAAATTTGATGAAAAGTTCTTGAAAATTAAAAGCTATTGTACCCAAGGATTGTAGCCATTGGACTCCTAGTACAACATCAGCACCTCCCATTGGAATGGAAAGCATTGGGCTAGTCAATACATATTCTCCCATGGATAGCTTGATATTATGGCACTTTCCAGAGCAATTTATTGTTCCT
Organism: Pinus tabuliformis; assembly: GCA_031772625.1. Classification (NCBI taxonomy): domain Eukaryota; kingdom Viridiplantae; phylum Streptophyta; class Pinopsida; order Pinales; family Pinaceae; genus Pinus; species Pinus tabuliformis. Next base: position 1,484,451,559 of record CM062804.1, read on the forward strand.
CCATTTGCAATCATCACTTGACACTCTGGTGCTGGATATAGGAAGCAATTCAATTCTTTTGCTACCCTACAATGAATAAAATTGTGGGTGCTTCCTGAATCAATCAACACTATTACCTTTTTCTTCTTGATTTGTCCTTCTATCTTGATGGTTTGAGGAGTGGTAATTCCCGCCAATGCATTACAAGATATGGTCGGATTTATTTGTTCTTCATCTAGGCTTTGTTCCTGGAATATATCCTCTTCTTTTGACCTTTCTTGCTCCTTTTCTTCTTCCTCTTCACAATCTATGTAGAATAATTTCTTCTCAGCACACTTATGACCTTTTGTGTATTTGCTATCACAATTGTAACAAAGCCCTTTTGCTCTTTTTTCTTCCAATTGTTGTGGTGTCAACCTTGTAGGTTGTGGAAGACTATGGGCAACAACACTTCCGTCTTTATAGTTGTGAACGGTATGCTTCCTAGTTGCCATAATTTTGCTTTCCATTTTTCTTGCTAACCTGAATGCCTTCTCTAATGAATCAGGTTCCCAAAGGCGCACATCATGTTGGATATTATCCTTTAAAGACCCTATGAACACATCAATCCTATGCTCCTCTGGAATATCTTTTACCCTTATGTTCAATTTTTGGAACTCCTCAATGTGCTCCATTATTGAACCCTTTTGTTTGAGACTTATCAATTGGCTAAAAAAAGTGTTGCTTTTTGTATCCTCATAATGTGCTATCAATTCTTCCGTAAAAATTGCCCAAGTGATAAATTGTTTACGAGAACAAAGCCATTGATACCATACAAACTGATTTGGTTCCAAATATAAAGTTGCCATACGTACCTTTTGTGTGTTTTGCACATTATTGAGATCGAAGAATTGCTCCATCTGTAATATCCATGTGGCGGGATCCTTGCCATCAAACTTCCTCATATCGATTTTTGGAACATGGTGAGTCTTCGATCCAACATTAGAGTCTATGGAATCATGATTAACATTTCTTTTGTTCTCATCATGAGTTTCCTTTACTACCTTTTCACCATTAGTGACCCTTTCTTGTAGCAACTTCTTCAATTCATCCATCTTATCATCCATGCCATCAATTTTAGCGTCCATGCCATTCACCTTAGCTTCCATGCCATCCATCTTAGCTTCCATGCCCTTTATCTTAGATTCCACACCATTTACCTTAGATTCCACGCCATTTATCTTAGATTCCACACCACTTATCTTAGCTTCTGTTAGCTTTTGTGAGCGTGACATTTGTTGCACTTGTTCTTGTAATTTTGATATATCATGTAGCATTTCTTCCTCTTCTTCATGAGTCATGCTAGAGCTTTCAGGTTCCTTACTAGGTGTTTGCATTTTCTTTCCTCGGGGCATCAGTTACCGATAATAATGCTTTACTATGCCCTTTGAATTCCGTTAAACCAAGCTTACACAAAAATTAAAAAAAAACTACACACCTTTTTTCACTTTATAGAAGCCTGATATTGAATCTGATGTATCTCTGTAATTTCGGATCATCCAGTTCTGAAATTGGTATCTGTAGTAGCCTTCTGCGTCCTCTTTCCAATGCCACAAGTCTGAGCCCAATTGGATTCTCCAAGGAAGAGTTATGTGAAATCTCCCACAGTGACTTGCTTTTAAACTGGTTCAGTAGAGCGAACTTGTACGATGTGCCACGAGTCACTGTTTCAACCTTTGAATCTGAAACTCACCCACAAGAAACTACAGTCCGTCCTCTTTATGTACCTTTTTACGAAATTTCAATCCGATCCTCAGACAGAGAGTTATGACGATTTTCCGCAGGTCACCTGTTTTGAATGTAATTCAGGAGTCTGCAAAAAGGCCAAATTCCTCATGTTATCACAAAATCATGTACTGATGGCTGCTAATCAGTTAGACTTTATGTAACTATTTCAGACCAGACTCTTGGCTAAGGATTAGCCTCCCTAACCTGAGAGGGCTCTCTCAAAACAAACTACTGATTGTGATTAACACTAAGAGGGCTAACTCTTGAAATGAAAACTTAATAACATGCTGGTTGGACAGACAACATAAGATTTCTTCCATTGGGCTCATGGAGTCAAACACCATTTCAATAAACCATTCAACTACTCATTCATGGAAGTCAAGGCATGTAATGTTTAAACACTCAAAACATTTTGCAAATGAACCTCAACTCATAAATACACACAGGAAATCTGAGCAACTAGGTGAATTCAGAGTGATTGTATATCTATAGAGCTGTAAAATACAAAGGATAAGACAAAGCCAGATACATCTTGAGCATTTGAACAAAGTATGAATCTTGAGAAGAAAAAGTAGTCTATTATATTACTGCAACAAGTCTTTTACATAAGCCAATATAAAACTCTGTTTTTTCCAAAAAACATCCAACCCCTATTACATCCCAGTTTGATTCATATATAGGACTACATGCTTAACCACCTCGAGCTTCCTCCTCCAGTATGAGGGGAGCATCGAAGGTTGCTATTCACTATCCTTATCTACTACATAACTAATTCATTAATTACATGATAACTGAACTGTAATTACAAATGGTCTTCATTTACTCAAAACCCAAAATCTGTCCTCCTCGTAGCATGATGTTTTTCTGAGTCTTGACACATGTCCTCTATCTGCTTTGGTTGAGGTATCTTGGAGGAGAAAACACTGAACGAGCTAGCTTTGGATCCTTGTTGCGCACATGGCTCATTAATTGACCAAAAGATGTGCTCTGTTTTTACGGTCTCTGTCTCCCAACATTCTTCATCTCTTAAAGAACATGTCCCCTGCTCTCTAATTCCTCATAAACAACGCATATCACCTTACTCTCCAATGAGCTGGAAGCTTTGTGAGCTGAACAAGTGTACAAACAAAAATCTCCGATAACCTCAACAGAAACCCTAACAATTCGGTCATAAAGTACCTTTAACGAGACTTGAGCTAAAAACAAAACATTTCACCTTTTCAAAATGCACATCTGTCATTCTCTGAATAGTTAGGAGATTCTTTTATGGCTTCCCTTATGTATTTGAGGCTTTCTCTTCAAAAATTTGCTGACCTCATCATTAAATTCCTTGTTTTTATTATAAAACTGCACCTACAGCAGTTTCGTAGCGCGCTATGAAACTGCTGTTTTTACCAAAACAGAATACATTTGCACTAAAGCTTCCTTTGCTTGAACTTTTAACTTTTCAAACCTCCTCTACAGGTGCCAAAAACTTAGATGACTTCAAAATAGTGAAACTCAAACAAAATTGACCAAAACTGAAAATATCACCTTTTCCTTAAATCAATGAGCTAGCTGACCTAGCTGCATCTTCAAATTTGAAACCTCCTTTTTTAAAGCTTTGTTTTTAGCTATCAGAGTCAGGTTCATTTGTCTGAGGAGTTTAGCTTGTTTTAGAGCTGGGACAGTCCAAGTATATACATCAGCCACAGAGTCTGTCTGACCCATTAAGTTTATGTTGCCCTTCAACACAGCTCTTTTATAATTGACATACCTAACTACACGCTCCTTAGTCACATTTTTGGCTTTGACAATTTCTTCTTTGGCTGCTCCCACCTAATCTTTCATGGCTGTCTTCACTTGACTCTTTATGGCAATCACATTTCCTCCTTGGGTGATGATAACCTTCTTATTCTTGTCTTTATGTTTGACTGCCTCCACTGTTTTTGTCAATACATCAATTACCTCAGTTCTGGGTGACTTTACAGCTTTCTTTGCTTTATGCACTTTCTCCTTTACATCTTCTTCTTCTTTATTCCCTTTCTCAGCTTCTTTAATTTGTTTCCTCATAACTGGCCTTCTTGGCTTGAACATAAAGACGTCACTAGGCTCATCAAACCTTAATCTTTTCGAAGCTTTTGACTTCTTAGTGCTCTCAGGAGAAGATTGGGTCAAATCAATATGCATGGGTTCAAGATGCACTGGTTCTGCCTGTTCAAATTCAATAGCCTCAAGTAGGTCACTTAGACTGGCCTTTGAAATTGGACTCTCTTCCACAGCTACTGATTTACCTTTCTCCTTGCTTAGTTTACCCCTAGTTTTAACTCTTGATGCTTTTTCAGATTCAGCTGATCCATGAACCTCCTTCTTTTGCTTGACCTTTTCCTTTGATGATGACTGAGGTGGCTGAGGTGGCTCTTTAATAACCAAGGGTTTGACTGGTTTGTTCAACTGAGATTTAACTTTCTTTTTCTCACTAGCCTCCTTCCTAAGCTCAGCAATAGTGGGTTCCTCCATCAATTCTTCTCTTTCTCTGAGTGGCTGTGGGGTGAGGCCTGTCTTGCTCTGGAACCCGGCCATATAAATGAAAGAATCCCAATCCCTACCAATCTTCTGCAAGCCATCCATCACTAACAGTTTAACTAGGCCATGATGAAACAGTGATGACTCACAATCATCCTTCCTCAATTGAATTTTATCACACATTTTACTGAGGCTTCGAAACAAGTAGAATGGGAGATCTATAGGTGCTTTACCCGTGAAATGCAGCAACAACTTGAAATGATATGAATAAACTTTGTTATACCTGCCCTCACAAGTTAAATATTTTTGAATACAAGTAAGAAGCATAGCATAACTCTCCTTAACATAACTTCTAGGTATAGCCTTGGTCAAATCTTCATTCACATAGGCTTCCTTCAAGAATATTTTACAGGGGCTCATATCAAACTTGAAATTTTTGAACCACTCCTGGCCTCCTCTAGGAATCTCAGTTACCCTAGCAATAGCCTCTGGAGATACTGGGAATTCTAACATAGATACTTTGGAACTCAAGCCTGTAAAATTCAATGCAAATTCTTTTGTTACCTGAGTGTGTCCTCCCTTCAGCTTTTCACAAAAACTCCAGCAACCAGCGTCTTTGAAGGCCTTTTTAACACCTTCCTCCCTCAATGTCAAGTCTAATCCTTCGGGTTCTGCCCTTTGACACCTTCCTGACCGATGCTCTTTTTTCTCCATTACGCCTTGAAAGCTTTTGCACACAGTAACACCGGCAGCTTCAACTCAACAAGCAACTTGAAACTTTAGAACACGGGCTCGCTTGCAATGCAGCTCTCTTGAAGAAGAAATTCGGGCTCGTTACAATTCAAATAGCTTAACATATAAGCTGGCCGCTTCAAGTAATAATAATAGAACATCATGACACAACCATGCATGACAAGGACATTTAAATGAACTTAATGTGCATGACTCTGAACCTATTGATGGAATGATGCCTCGTAATTGTTTGGAAGGTACATAAACTGACAACAATCCGACCGGACACAATGACTCATCCCTGGACATGACATTTTAAGAATGTGCGCTGCAAAATCCCGAATCCGCGATTTCGTAGCGCAGACAGTTATAATTCAGTGACATGTGCTGCGAAATGGCTGGCGCTACGAAAAGGCTAAAACATTACTACGCTGCAAAATCAGCCAATCAAACAGTGCTGCGAAACTGCGAAAAGGTGCTGCGAAACTGCGAAAAGGACAAATGACACATACGAGACAAGACATATCTTAATCAATCATGATGAAGGATGACTCGTGGTTTTGAAAATGATTCTCAACAATATCATTGAAGAACATGACCCCTAAGTGGTAAGCATAGGAGAACAACCATATAACATTCATTTTTACTTATGAAATTTTGGACTTAACTTATATACATGCAACTGCAGTTCTCAGTGATAACACCTCAGATCATATCTCCGAAAATATCGCGCTAAAAGCTCTGAAATTCGGACCCAAAGTTCAGCGCCAATTCTTCTCAAATGGGTTTTTTTTGCGACTTCTGAAACATCATAGAAAAAAAGTTATAGCGAAAATTCCACGATGACCTATTTGGAGCAGCGAAACCCTAGAATCCAAAGCTCTGATACCAAATGATATGAAACCAGCTCACAAAAAGATAGAAAAGAGAGATCCACGCCTTAGAATTCAGCCTCTTCGAGGGGGCAACCTCCTTTACATTACATAAATGAACAATTCTTGGATGATACAAATGAAAATACCTCCTTTCTATATATAGGAGTCTAAGTGGTCCCAATACAATCAAAGCCTACATAACAATAATATTGTAGGGCACAACAATAACAATAGTGGGCTTCTATGTGGCACAATAGTAACAATATGGGCACTACATGGGTACATCAATATAATAAGTGGGTTATACTAACAACAATAGGGGGGTAATAGGGCACAACAATATAAATAAGGGGTATAACTACAATAGTAATGGGGTAATCACTAGTATTATAGGGACCCAACAGGGGAAACCTCCCTTACATTACACAAATGAACAATTCTTGGATGATACAAATCACAAGACCTCCTTTCTATATATAGGAGTCTAAGAGGTCAAAATAGAATCAGAGCTGACATAACAATAATAATGTAAGGGAACAACAATAACAATAGTGGGCCTCTATGGGGCACAATAATAACAATATGGGTACAACATGGGCACAACCATAACAATAAGGGGCTACAATCACAATAATAATAAGGGAAACACTAGTATTATAGGGACTTAACATAGAGATTCCAACTTTGATACATATTTAATTACCATGGGATTAGAAAATGGGCATGCGAGACACAAAGGAAAGATTTCATTATTGGGAAATGGAAAGAGAAAGTAAGTAGGGCACACAAATGAAATTGGCATGCTCAAGAGAGTATTACTTGATAGATGATTTTAAGATTTTTGAGAAAGGTAGAGTGGATTGCAACCAAGGTGTGTTAGGAACAAACAAAGAAATAAACCCATAGAGAAGAGAATATGATAGAGAGGTCAAATCTGTAGAGAATATGGTAGATCTTGGACTTACGTCCTTTCTCATATACCATTATTAAATCATACATATAAATATACAATAGATAAATAAGAATATTGATCCATATCATTTAAATGATGTACATCTAACAACAATTTTATGACCCTTGGTTTCATCATCCAAATGGCCTCTTGCACTCCTCATGACTTTTCACCTTCTCTTGTGTATTTTCAACTTCCTCACAAGTAAATAATCCAAATTTATATAATCCCTAGCGACTACATTTCTAACAATTCTTTACTATTAGGGGATTCCATTTGGATATGAGCTTGGGCTTTCTCATCCTCTTCACTGCTTTGAAGGTCTGAATTTCCCAATGTTTTTAACAAAATTATTGGGCTTGTGATCCATCTTATTGAATTGTTACCAGAACATATAATGCAAAGAAGGATTTGTTCACGGGACTCGTTAATCTCAACAAAAACCTTACCTATGATTGTTTTTAGTTTCCAGGAAATTTTGTTTGAGCGCATTCACCAATTTCATTTCGTCGTTGCCTCAGCGGCATGAATGCTCAGTTCCTGTCCGCTCCCACTCGGCCGGGTCGGCTGAACTCCTTTTTAAGGAGGAATGCCTTCCATCGATCGCTATAATTTCACTCTAGATCAGATGAATTGAGATTTGGATTTCGCTTTCTCAGACCCTACGTTTGGTCTGTTGAATTCTGCATGGAGCCACCGCCTTCCAGACAGCATTCACCGGCCTACCTGGAATCACGCTTGTTAATAGATGCCGTGAAAGAAGTGTCCAATATATATTCGGTGCTAATGTCCCATATTCACATTGCCCAATGATAAGTAGATCAATATGTATGTGTTTAGTGGAACCAATGTGATATGGGGGCACGGATCATCACTACTATTTGCATATATTGGGTCTGTCTACTACAATTGTTTCCCATGTTAGGGACCCATTTCCCCACATCATCCTCCATCTAAGTATCAAACAAGAATATTCTTTCCATGTGAGTTTTACACTTTGTTTCTTCCATTTATTCTTATACTAAATGAGGGTTGAGTTAGTTGAATCTATGAGTTGTTTCATTAGTATACATTTGGATATACGTATTTAGTGAGGCTCCTTATTATTAAAGCTTGGTTTGGGAAAATTTGGACTCTTACTTGACATGATTTCCTTGAATAAAAAGGATAGAGATAGGGAGGATAAAAAATACGAAAGGGAGAAAGATAGATTGAAGAGCTAGGAAGGGGTAAGGGGAGAGTGGGGGGGACAAGGAAAAGGGTGGTGGATAGGTTGAGAAATTGGGGAGAGAAAGAAAAAAAAATAGAAGTGGGAGACGATGGGAAATAAAATGACTTGGGACAAATGGCCCTGCATTTCCCAGCCACCAAGAGGAGAGTTAAGACGCATGAGGGCATACCTAGCAGAGAGCCATGCTCGAACAGGTTGAAACAATGAAACAACATGGGGAAATGAAAATTTGTGAGGGCCACGAAATATATGAGAGTGCAGAGAAAGGAAATATCAAACCAAAAACCAAATTACGATGTCTTTGGGAGCTTAGCTTACCAAGATGATGCTTTTCTCAAAGAACACAAACATTAAAGGCTTCATAAACCCATTTTCATGCCAAGGAATTTGTTACCAAAGTATGATTAATGTCAAATGACCCATAACCATTTCTTATTGAATGATTATCAAGTTTGATGTATGCCAAGGAATTTGGTATTGAAGTAATGACCCATAACCATTTCTCACTGATGATTATCTCAAGTTTGATCATGGCGAGGCATTTGTGCAGAATGAGGTGACAAAAAGAATCCAAACTAATTAAATTTGCGATGGACATGCCTCCCTCCATATGGGAAATATTCAATGGTTTCCAATGATACAGGTTGAATCATTATAGTGTTTTCATTTATATTGATGCTTTAAGAGTGGAAAAATTAAAGGAATCAGCTTGCAAATTATCATTTTCACCGACGGTCCCAATTTAGAAAGTTGGGGTGGAAAACTTTAGGAGGAATTTGGAAGCCTTAAATGCCACTTTTTTTTATATGAAATTACATGAACTTAGGTTCCACAATATGCACATCAATAACTTTCCAACAATCCAAGAATCACATTAATTAATGCTCATATGAGAAAGTTATTCCTCTCAGAAGTTAACTTATCATGATTGAACACCATAACTTGATTGAATGCCATCTTAGCCCCCATTACTCATGAAAAAGGGGATAGTGACATGGGAAATGTGAAGAATTCTCTAGAATGGCCAACTTGTAACTCATGTTGAGGGATACATGGATCAGATTTAACTTCTAGTTGGCTATTATGTTGTGTTCTAATTGGGGCACTAGGATGAAAAATGGGGGTTTCATTCTATTTGAGTGCATTTTGTGCCATAGTAGACTAGAGTAGCTAAGATTGTGTGTGTGCGCACACACACACACATCTCTCTCTATTTCTCCCTTGTCACTCCCTCTCTCTCTCCACTTCTCATTCTCTATGTCTTTCTTCTTCCCTCCCTCTCTCCCCCTCCAAGCCCACCTTTCTATCCCTCCCTCTCTCCCCCTCCAAGCCCACCTCTCTATCCCTCCCTCTCTCCTCCTCTCTTGCAAGTCCTCTCTCTCCTTTTCTCTCTTACCTTCCTCTATCTTCCCCCATCTCTCTCTCTCTCTCTCTCCAATCCTCTCACTATCTCCCTCCCTCCTTCTCTCTCTCCCCCCTCCATCTTTGTGTCTCCCTCTCCCTCTCTTACCCTTCTCTGCCTCTCTCACTTCTTTCCCACTCTCTCAATCTTCATTCCTCCTCTCCCTCTCCTTTAGTTTATCTCCATCTCTTCCTTGTCACTCCCCCTATATCTCCACCTCTATCACTCTATGTCTTTGTTCTTCCCTCTTATATATATCTAGAGTTAATATATATCATGATATATTAATATATATTATAATATAACAAATTTAATATTGTATTAATCCAAAGTCATTAAATTTAATAATTTTAATATTATAATATTTTAATATGAATATTAGATTTAATAATAATAATAATAATCTTTTAATATTAATATCAGGGTTAAAAATGATTTTTTTGCATGGTATTAATAATAATTTGGCCCATGACTTATCTGGAGCACTTCAAATCATAGATTGCAGAGTAGACGCTAGGGATCTCGTGGCGTTTTCCTTGTGATTATCCCCTTCCTTCGCTTGCCCTCTGGAGGCAAGAGATGGTTATCAGAGGCGCAATTCTCAGCCCCTGGTTGTCAGATGCGCAGAGACGCAGAAGGGAAGTCGCATCCGCAGAGGAGGAGGTATCACTCAGCCGCGTCCCATTTCGCAGGCCATACAAAAGTTCTCAGGCGTCTCCGAGATACCTCGCACCAAAGCCATTAAGAAGATATGAAATTATATCAAGGAAAACAACTTGCAGATAAAAGGGGAGGAAAATCTGTGTGAGGACGTTGCTCCCATGGCCACCCCTGCAACCCTACGACGCAACCTACAAGAAACCGGAAAAGGTATCCCAGGCAAGGAGGAATCGAACCGCAAAGCCCCAGCGAATGCCTGGAACCCTCATGCGCCCTCACCTAAGGTAAATCTTGGCCACAGCGGAAGGGGGGTATTGAAACAGGAAACAAACAAAGTTAACGCAGCGCTCATGCCCACTGCAAAAGGGATCTGGACGAGCCATCCCCAGAATCGCGCAGGAAAGCTGGTTGCACTGAGCAACGACACGGGGGCAAAAAGGAAGGGGGGCTTGGGTGCTGTAGGAACTAGATCTGAAGGAATTTTCATCGGATCGTTTCCTGAAATCAACGGAGGGCGGCTGCATGAAGCAGATCTGCTCTCTCCCTCTAACCAGCCAGATCTGTCTGAAGAATCACAGGAATTTTAGATCCAAGTAAAACTCTTGGGCAAGACATGGATGCAACGGGTTTGCGCAATAGATCTCGTGCAGGATCTTCTACAAAATCTCGAACGCCGGCTGGGGATCCCCTCCTCTTACCTCAGATTTCTATATAAGGGTAAGTAACTTATGAGTACCCTTCCTCTTTCCTTTTACAACATTCATAAGGATGCTTCTATTGGGGCTTCTTTTCATTTAAGAGGGGGTTCCTTTGGGCAGACCTCCTCTGCCCCCTCTTTCTCTTATAAAGATGTAGCTCGCAAAGACGCTACCCAACCTCAGTTCTCTTCGAAGGCAGCCCAGCCAACTAGAGCTCCAAAGCCGTTTCTGGTAGACAAAATCAGAGGAAATTCCCTCCATCAATTTCTCTCATCCTGAGATTGAAAATCACTACCAGATATTTGCAAAATTAGCACTCATATGCAGATTTAATGGGCTTTGGCCTCGCACAGCAGAGCTTTACCAATGGGTCCATTCCTCTTGGACTAAAAAAAGCAAGATATTCCTTTGTTCAAAAGGATTCTTCATTGTGGTTTTTGACTTAAATGAAGACTACTAGAAGGCCTTAACGGGAGGCCCTTGGTTCTGGGGTTCGGCTGGGCTTTTTCTCACCCCTTGGTTTCCAGACTTCGACCCTTCTACAGCTGTCATCTCCAAGCTTCCAATTTGGGTCAGGCTCCCTAATCTTCCGGCTCATCTATGGCACTTCTCTGTCTTCTTAGCCATTGGCAATACTTTAGGACGCTACCTGGCTACCGATACCTCAAGAAAGGAAAATGGTCTCTACACCTACGGTAGATTGTGTGCAGAAATAGATGTCAGCAAAGGACTGCCGGATCAGATTAATCTCAAATTTGGAGATTTCCACTGGACTCAGCCCTTGGATTATGAGAACACAGCTTTCCGCTGTCGCCATTGTCATCAAACGGGGCACCTCCAAAGTACATGTACCCAGTTCCTCGATAAAAAGAAGAAACTGAATCGCAAGACCAAATCCAAGCACTGGAATCCTTTTGAGCCTCCCCGTCCTTTCGGACGATTTAGATTTCTCTGCTTCGGATGAGGAGGAATCTGAAGCAGATGTGTAGATTGAAGAGGAACCTGAAGATGATTTGCAGGATGATGTGATTCCGATGGACGCTCCCTCGGTCGGTCCGGCGGTTCCCTCTGACCCTCAGATCTCTAAGAAACGTTCTCATTTATCTTCGTCCTCAGACTCTAATAAGGACATTCCGCCGCTAGTGCAGAATAGTCTACAAATTTTTATGGCTCAGCCACACTCCACTGGGTGGGTCAAAGTAAGCAAGAAAAAAGGAAAAAAATGTCGTGTGGCAGGAACTAACCCCTCAGGGTAGCTTCTCTGCTTAGTTCTATCTTTTTGTATTCCAGTGTTTTCTATGGCCCTTTCCTTGACTGTCTCTAAGGAGCGAGGTTGATAGCCTATCTCCTACGGCTCCCTTGCTCTTTTGCTTTGCTTGTATGCAAGATTGATTGTACTATACTTTTCTTTTCTTAATAGAATTAGTCTTTATTCAGAAAAAAAATAATAATAATAATTTGGCCCATGGTATTAATAATTATTTGTCTCATGGTATTTGGCCCATAGGCTTCACCTAAATAAAACATCTTTTTTTAATTTATATTTTTAATTCATATTGTGATTATACATAATAATAATTACCTTTATTTTTAAATAGGGCCAACATTAGATTGAAAATGCTAAATGTTAAACATTATGTTTACAATTACATTTATATTTTTACCTGAGATCTACCCCATATTGAGTCGTAGAGGGCCTCATATGAAACATGAAACATTATTAATGGAATTTTAAATCTGTAAGACAATGAAAGGAAGTAAATTATTTATAAATTATTACTTTAAATTCAAATGATTTATAAATGATTATTTTATAATTTTTTAATGAAAAAAATTCAAAATATATAATGCAAAATCTTAAAAAAAAAAAATAATGAATTTTCATAGATGAATTCATATAAAATTTAATTAAATTAATTAAATAATAAAGGTAATCAGAAACATGTTGACTCAACTTCACATACTTAATTGTGCTCGATAGTAAATCATATATATATAAAATGTGTTCAAAAACAAGTTACATAACAATTTTAATTTTTAATTAATTAAAATTAAATAAAATAATATTAATAAATAACTTTGAAGATTTGGTTTTTTATAATTTAAGTTCATATTAAATGTGATCAGTTATGATAAGAATATAAAATCTTCCTTTAAAAAATAGATTAGTTTAATTCTTGTAAATATTATTATATAGGTATTTATTTTCTTTTCAATTTTTTTAATTATATAGGTTTTTGTTAAGTAACAACATTTTCATATATTAAAATATAAAACTTTTAAGTATTCCTTTTTATACTAAAATATAAAACATTTTTTCTGATGGGCTGAGATTAGGGTAGCATGTGGAGACCACCTCCCATGTGTGAAAACAAGTGGATACGATGGGAGGGATGGGCTTCCCAGTCCCTTCACATCTTCGCATGCACTGAGAGAGGTACCGTCTTAATGTTAGTTGTTTGTGTGAGCAATTATTCAACGTCTGTGTGTGGGGGTGGCAGAGTGTTAAGGCAACACGCAATGAATGCACCAGGGATTTGTCTCTGCATTCAGATATGGTGTTGGGAGTTGTGGTGGTTGTCAAGAAGGAAGAAGAAGCACCGAGGTCGACACTCGTTGGAATCAGAGTGTGGTTTCTCATTGTGGAAATATACATGGGTAGTGGGCTCATTTGGTCCTTGTGGCTAGGAATCTTGGTTATTGGTGGCGGAAGGAAAGACTGGGTGCAGAAGAAAACCTCCTCACAATCTAGAGGTAACTTATTCGGCCTCGTTCTTACAGGGTGGTGGAGCTCGTCAGTAACATAGCTAAACGAGGAAGCCCAAGTTCCCCTGCTCTAATAGTGATTTCTAGTGCGACGAGGCCTTATGCGTTCGACTATGGTTTCTGGCTATCGAATTTGGTAGGTGGTGGCTGATTTTGCACTCGTCTTAGGACAGAAACAAATACCCTAACCCTGGGTGGTGTCCCCTTCATTGGTGGTATTCTCGGAGGTGGAGGTTTCAGGGTTATCTAGTGGGGGTGGTCCTTTGTAGGTAGAAGGATTCATCTTGGTGAATTCGTGTTATTTTGGGTGGTGCTGCTCAAGTCTTCTATTTGTGGGGAGTGTTATTTCAGGTGGAAATTCTGGTGTTTGGTGCCTGTTCAAAGCATGCCTCCATCATGGGAAGCTATGAAACAGTCGGCGGGAAGGTGCTTCTCTTCCTCCCCTATTTCCCTTGCTTCTGAAGGGGTTACAGACTAGGCCCTGGTCACAATGATGCCCCATCAGGATGGAAAAACGGTTGGGTGTGTGGGGAAAGGAAATGTAGGTGTGGGAGGAGGTTGTGGAGGTGGCAAGCGGGGGGTGAACAGAGATGAAGGTTTACATGGCCATGGGTAGGCTTGCAGGGGCAACGACACACATGGCGGTAGGGTGAAGCATGGGCCAATAACACTCGAGGCTCAGGAGGTGCAGTGTCATGCCCATGAGCTGAGCATGTGTGATGAGCAACAGAGGGGTGGAAAACTTCGGTTAAAAGCAACGAGCCGAGTTGCAACGAAGAGTAGGTGCGTTCAGTTAAACACGCCTTGGTGGGCATGCGATGATGAGTTGTGACAAGCAACTAAGAGGTTCGAAAAACCGAAAAGGAAATTCGGCTAAGTATAGGAGAGCATGTGTGACGAGTTTTTAGAGGTGTTGAAAAAACGAAAAGGAAAATCAGCTAAGTATAGGAGAGTTCTTGCGATGAGTTTATAGAGGTGGTGAAAAACCGACGAGTTGATGGGTCGACGTGCAGACTGACGAGTTGGGTGAACCAACGCATATTTTGGCATTTTATTAAACAACTTGTATGCTCGGCCTGGGCAGGCCTACCCACCTTGACTCTTAGAGGTCACATATATATAGAGGGCAAATTGATGGAGGAAAGACATCAAGAAATTGATCCGAAAGAAAGTTGAGGCATAAGTGGTGGACAAGTTATGGAGAAGAGCGAATGAAGTAGGTTGAGGTGCCGATGAACCAAGAGCCGTAGTACCAAGCTAAGGCAAAGGTGAGATGCAGGTTTCAGCTGTGTTCTGGGTGGGAAAGCTATAGGTGGGGCGACCCTGCCCACGGATGCGTTACGGCGGGTGCTCTTGCTTGAATGGTAAAGCTACAGTATGGAGGACGAGTGGTGGGGCGCGTCTTCCCAACGAGCTGGAGAGGGCGACAGTGAGGGTGCCTCTGCCTGGGCGAGTTACGGGTGAACGGTGACATGGTTGGCACGACGAGCATGGAGGTTGAGATGGGTGGGCGGCCCTGCCCAACGACGAGCTGTGATGGGAGACCCACAGGAAGGCGCCTCTGCCCGAACAAGCTGAACAAGTGAGGGCATTTTTGAATGGAAGGGTGACCCGGGGTGAGAAACCCTGAACGAGTTGCATAACTGAACGAGCGAGGGTGCTACTGAATGGAAGGGCAACCCGGGGTGGCTGACCCTGAATGAGAAGGCCAATTTGCTGATTTTGGTATTTTGTCAAGGTGATCTTGGGGTTTCTTGGCAAAGGATGTATATGTAAAAATACTTGTAAAAGATTGTATTATTATTATTGGGTAGACTCTAATCAGGGATTTTCCCCTCCCATTAAAATAAAGTTATCCGTTGTGCATATTTATATGATAATGATGATGAATGTTATTTCCGTTGTAAAATGATGAATGCTTAGTAGAATTGCAGAAAAATAACTAAGTGTTGAATGTTAGGCGTAGTCCATACTTATTAGTATTGGTGAAAAGAAATTGGGTAGCGGTGCTACACCTGCCTATGTGCGGTTGAAAGACCACCACCAAGATAGAGGCATGACAGATGGTATCAAAGCTGATTTGGAAAACGAGTTGAAGCTGATCCCACTGCACTTCGTGATAGATGGTATCAAAGGTGATTTAGAAAACGAGTTGAAGTTGATCCCACTACACTTCGTGATAGATAGTATCGGAGGCTTGATTCAGAACGAATCGAGATTTGTGAAGTATGTCCGTTTTGCAGAAAATGGGCTTTACAGGGATTATGATCTTTGAAGAATGACAAAGGCACACTTTTGGGCCAAGTAAATCTGAGAAAAGTCTACTTGAAGAATCAGATGATATTGAACAAAAAATTACAAAATTTTGTGAAGAATTTCATGAGACAAGAGAAGCTCTTCATGCTTTGGCTAAGGAAGGGATCTCTGACTCGAATAGAAGTGAGGTCTACTGACTTGTAGGAAAAGTGGACCGCTTTGATGCAAAACTCAAAGAGTTGAAAGAAAAGAAGAAAGTGCTTTAGGAAAAAAGAGAAGTTCTTCAAGAAAAAGTTGACTCTTGAAAGGGAACGGTTCGTATCTATTAAGGAAAAATCTGCGGTACATAACAAGAGGAGGTTGGTGGGACAAAACCTACCATAGCCGAACTAAACTTGGAAGATGTGTGATAGCGAAAGAGGAAGAACTTGAGGTACCATTGATTACTCAATTTGAACGAGGTTCAGGCACAATGCAAACATTGGTGGAATAAGGCACTCACATGGAGGAGCCTCATGATGAAGTAAGTATTCCTATTACTACTTGTGTTTCATTGGAGCTTTCGGAGGATGGGCCATATGCAAGGAAGGGCAAAAACTGTTTTCCGATGTAATGGAAAACCTTACCATGGGTGTCTACGATGAGACCTTATGTGGAGAAGCAAGGAACATCGATCGTTGTCAAGCTTCTCGAGACAGTTGTCTACCTCATGGAAGGAGGTGCAAATGCTTGTGACAAGGGAGGAACATGATGATTAGTGCGAAGGATGGGTCATGCTTTAGCCATATGGAGAATTGGCTAAGTGCCCGATATGACTCATGGACAAATTGGAGAGAGGGCACACTTGAGTTTTGATGATATGATACTTGGGTGGACTTCTTCATGGTCGAGACCAAGAGGCAGTATTGGTGGATCTTTAGTGGGGGAGATAGTGATGATGGAAGGAACCTGTGATGTGACATATGATATGATGAAATATGTGGTTTGAGTGACTGAGTGCACTAAACCTGATTGATGACTAGGATGAGATGACCAATGTTATGGTGGGTATACTTAGTTAGACAACATGAGCAACTTGATTCATGGACATCGAGTTGGATAGATGGAGAATGGAGGACATTATGCAAGGAAATTATGCAGGAGCACTTGTAAAGATGTCATTTATGGGAATCCAATGAGGAGTGCCAAGGAAATGATGTTGTGTGATGGATTTGCTGATGTGACATGGGGAAATTTCACTTATGATCCGATGAAGATGTTGTGCACCTTTGTACAACAAGGCCATGGACTGATTGGATTTGTGAGAAGTCTATGATAGCATTGCTACCACATGGAGAGCAGAGGCATCTTGCAATGGCATTTTAGGTCGAGACATGCATGATTTCCGAGATGTTGGATGGAGATGATTCATGGAGCTCATGATGACTTGAGATAGTTGCAACCATTGAAGACTTCATATTATAGTGGTCTTGGAGTATCCGATGCATTGAGTGTTAGAGAATCTAGGGAAAAGTAGTGTTGTGATGGTTCTCTCGGACTTGATAACAATTTGTGATTCACTTTTACAGTTTATCTTATTATTATTATTAATTTGCGTATTTCATGAAATTGTTTCCAAAACAAAATAACAAGAACACGAAATTTGTCTCTCTGCCAGGGACAAACCCTCTCCACTCTTGAGAGGAAAACCCTTTGTAATATTTCTCTTATTGAAGCTTCTTATTTGAACAGCTTCCCAACCCTATACCCTTGACTATGATATCCTCCAAGCATAAGTCAAATACTTCCTCTTTTTGCACTGTCACTTCTGGCACATCTTCTAACACTTCTTCCGACACTTTGTCTTCTAACACTTTGTCTTCTTGGTTAGGAAACCCTAGAATATTAGGGCTTCTTTACTTCATTAAAGATGGAGGCTTCTTTTCTTTCCTTTGGATACCTTGTAGGCCTAGGTATACATGTAAATTAGGCTATTCATGTTGTTGCCTTAAACCATTTTCAAACCCTTCCTGCACCTCGCACGTGTGACTGTTTCTAGCCCTAGAAACAGTCCTATCTTTTTCGATCTTTGTCCTTCTTCCTTCGTATATGAGGGCTTCTTCTTCGCTTGTAGAGAGAGGCCTAATAGGCCTTGTTTACACCTTCTTCCTTCGTATTAGGGCTTCTTCTTTGCTTGTAGAGAGAGGCTTAGTAGACCTTGTTTACACCCAGAACAATGAGATATGTTGACTTATTCATTTTGGAAGTTATGTCTATAGTCAAGCCTTCTTTGACCTCGCACATGTGGGTGATACTACTTTAGAATGGCTTCCTTCACTTCATTGTTTTGCCTCCTTATCTTCATTGTCCTTGTTACCTTTTTATGTCCTTATCTTCATCCTTTTAAACCTTCTAGTGTATGCGGATTTCAAATATAGATTGTTGTCCTTTTGAGGAGTGGGCGGGCTCTATAAATAGATGTTTGTCCCTCCCTTTCTAGCCAACATGATTTTTATTTAGGCTGACTTACAGTTTGTACTATAAGTTGACTTTTATTCATCATTTTGCTACTTGTAGACTTCATTGGTGCTAGGAGAGGATTTGACGATGCTTGGAGGTGTTCCCTTGACCTTATATGATGTCATACATGATGTGACATACCCTCAAAGGGTCTTATCATAATTACATTTTGATTTTGACTCTCTAGAAGCACTTCAACATGTTCTTGTCCCATTTTCAATGAGAAAGAAACTCATTGACAAATAATATCAAAATAAATTTACTTTTCTTGAATAAGTACAAATATCAAAATTACATTTATGAAGACTGATCCTAGTTACATTTTCTCCGAAATGTGGGTTTTAACCCTGTACAGAAATTACCTGCATACGAATTCTAAAACAAAAAAATAAACAATGCGAGAGCATAACACATAAAACACATATACACAGAGATTTTCCCCTAGATCCCAAAACTGGGACTACCAGCTTGATTTTTCATTATGTTCCTTTCAATGTTACAATACATATTTATACATGCCGAAGCATCCAATACCATGGACCGAAAACCATCGCATCCAAAACCATGGACCGAAAACCATCGCGTCCAAAACCATGCGCAAAAATCATGCACAAAACCATAGGTGGGTCCACCTAACCTAACATAGGGTCCAAAACCAAAATTTTCTGAGGCGCTGCCCCAGACCCCATAGAGTGGTGTTACCTACACCCTTGAAACCACTTGTGACCCCCCCACTACGCAACCAGTGCAACGAAAGTGGGCTCTGCCTCCCCCCTCTAACCCCCCTGTTAACTATGTGGGCTAGTCGTGGAAAGAATATAACACAACCCAACATTCTCCCACTTGTTGTTTTCTTTTCACATGGGGCCACAAGAGAGCTTAATCATTTATCCAGCCCTGTAATGGCCATTGTTTCTCTACACCAAGAGGACTTCTCAGAGCTCACAGATTTTGTCAATCCATCTGTAGTATTCTTCAAAATGTCCACCTTTACCAACAACACCTTTCTTTCTTCTATCATATCCCTCACAAAGTGATACTGAACATCAATGTGCTTTGTCTTTTAATGATATGCAGGGTTATTTGCTAAGAAAATTGCACTTTGGCTGTCATAGTCTATCCTTATAGCTCCCTATACTAACCGCATACTTGAACACAATCTTTGCAACCAAACTGCTTCCTTGCTTGCATGAGTGGCTGCCATGTATTCTGCCTCTGTAGTTGATAGTGCCACTACAAAATGTTTCTTACTCATCCAACTGACTACACTTCCAAATAGGTTAAACACATACCCACTTGTAGATCTTCTCTGATCTAGATTTCCAGTCCAGTCTGCATCAACAAAGCCATGAATATCCAACACTCTGTCCAATCCTAGTCTTCCTTGGTAGCACAAACCATAATCACTAGTGCCACACAAATATATGAAAACGCGCTCCACTGTTGTTCAATGCTCCTTTCCTGGTTTTGACATAAACCTGCTCAATACTCCCACTGCATGTGCAATGTCTGGTCTACTACAGACCATTGCATACATCAGGCTACCGACTGCACTTGCATATGGAACATGGGACATGTCCTCTTCCTCTTCTTGTGTCTTGGGACACTGTTCAATAGATAACTTTACACCTACAGGAATAGGAACCTTCACTAGTTTACTATCCTGCATATTAAATCTCTACAGTATTGTCTCGACATACTTCCTATGGTTTAAGCAGAGCTTCCTCTTTTCCCGGTTTCTTTTAATTTTCATGCCCAAAATATGGTTTGCAGCACCAAGATCTTTCATGTCGAATTTGGAGGACAATTGGGTCTTCGAATCCTAGATAATTTATTTGTCATTTCCAACCAGCAACATATCATCAACATACAAGACCAAATAAATAACACGGTCACCAATCAATTTAAAATACACAGAGTGATCTGTTTTTCTTCTGGTGAAGCCAAGTCCCCATATAAATGTATCAAATTTCTGATACCACATCCTTGGTGATTGTTTTAACCCATAAAAATACTTCTTTAACTTGCATACCAGTTCTTTCTTACCCTTCACTGCAAAACCTTTAGGTTGCTTCATGTAGATCTCCTCTCCCAGATCCCCATGAAGAAATGTTATCTTCATATCCATCTGTTCTACCTCAAAATCAAAAGCAACAACAACAGATAACAATAATCTAATAGAAGTTACCTTGGCAACAAGAGAAAAAATATCACCAAAATCAATTCCCGGCACCTGGGAATAACCTTTTGCTACCAACCGAGGTTTGTATTTCTCCACATTTCCTTCTGCATTTATCTTCTGCTTGAACACCATTTGCTGCCAATGGGTTTCCTTCCAGCCAGCAACTCCACTAGATCCCAAGCCTCATTTTTGTGCAAAGATGCCATTTCATCAACCATGGCCTCTTTCTAGAGTTTTCCATCCTCTGAATCTACTGCTTCCTTCACAGTTATGGGATCATCATCAGTAATATATAAAGTAAAATTTGAACAGAGAGCAGATGGACTATACCTTTATGGCTGCCTTCTTTCTCGAACTGATCTTCTCACGCCCGGAGTTTGTGGCTCTTCATCTTCTGATTCCTTCTCTACTGTAGAGTCTGATTCTTCCTCCTTTAGCTCAAACTCTATCTTCTTAGGTTCCTTTCATTGGACTTCATGTTTAATAACATCTTTCACCTCTCTAAACACCACATATCAGTTGTACACAACCTTCCTTGTTACTGGGTTCTAAAGCGTATAACCGTTTAAACCATCCTTATACCCAATAAATATGCACCTTTCAGAATCCAGCTTTGTTCTTTTCTCATTTGGAACATGTACATATGCATCAGATCCAAATACCCTCAGATGTGAAAGAGAGGGTTTCTTACCAGTCCATAACTCTTGTGGAGTCTTCTCCTCCAATCCTGATGAAGGTGACCTATTGACCAGGTAACATGCAGTCTCCACCGCCTCTGCCCAGAATTCCTGTCCTAACCCGACACCACTAAGCATGCTTCTTGCCCTTTCCATCAACGTCTTGTTCATTTTTTCCGCAACTCCATTTTGTTGAGGTGTATATGGAGTAGTGTTCTGCCGTGCTATACCACACTTCTTACAGAATTCTTCAAATTCCTTACTGCAAAACTCTCCACCGTTATCTGTCCTTAACACCTTTATCTTCTTATCTGTCTAGTTTTCCACTAGAGCCTTAAATTCTTTAAACCTATCAAAGACTTCAGATTTCTTCTTAAGGAAATATATCCATGTATTCCTTGAGAAGTCATATATAAATGATACATAGTACATAGACTTACCCAGTGATGGAACCTTCACAGGTCCAAACACGTCACTGTGCACAAGCTCTAATATATATTTCACCCTCTTAGCACCAGAGGGGAAACTCACCCGATTTTGCTTCCCACATACACAATTTTCACAGAAATCAAAATCCAGAGAGCTATTACTCATACCTTCTACCATACCTTTACCATGAAGTATTTGAAGACCCTTATTTCCAATATGTCCAAGCCTTTGATGCCACATCATGGTCTTCTCTCCAGAGACCACTAGATTTTCTGCTCCACTTTCAGGAACCACAGAACTGTTGCACCCATCAAAAACCGTGCTACCTTGCAGCTTGTAAAGAGTTCCAATCCGAACTCCCCGCATCAATACCAGTGCTCCCTGAGCCATCTGGCAAGTATCCTTCTCGAACACTATTTTTAGACTTGCATCATCCAACTTGCTTATAGAAATCAGATTTCTGGCCAACGTAGGAATATGCAGAATAGCCGGAAGTGTTCTAACCCTTCCACCTTACAACTTCAACTTTACTTTTTTGCGACCAATGATTCTAGCCTTCCTATCATCCCCTAAGAAGAAATCACCACCATCGTATTTCTCATACTCGTAGAACCACTCTCTACGGGGAGTGAAGTGAAAGGATGCACCTGAGTCAATCAACCATGCCTCATGATCTACATGTGTACTTGAAGAAGCCAAGTACACATCCCCACCTTCATCTGAGGTGGTTTTTGCCTCTGCAGAAGAAGCATCATCAGATCCCTTTCCTTTATCAGGAGCTTTAGATTTACAGTCCCTTTTGTAGTACTTTTCCTTTCCGCATTTTGAGCACACCACCTTTACAAGTTTTCCTGGAGATTTAGATCTCCCACTCGATGAATTATTTTTTGTTTATGTTCTGGGACCGTCCTCGTACAGACAAGGCATCACCATTTTGGCTCTCCATATTTTTCCATCTCATCCCCTCCATCAGCAAGGATGAGACTATTTCATCAAACTGCAAGGCAGTTGCATTGCTACCTATTGCAATAACCAGACTATCCCATGAATCTGGTAGAGAACATAACAAACTGATGCACTTATCTTCATCTAAAATTTTAATATCAACAGATGCTAGCTGACTTACCACAGTATTAAATGCGTTCAAATGCTTTGTCACCGAGTCTCCATATTTCATCTTCAGGTTATATAGCCTTTTCCGCAAGAACAGTTTATTCACCAGAGACTTAGATTGGTACAAAGTCCCTAACTTGTCCCACAAAGAAATCATCGTAGCTTCCCCTGATACATTAAGCAATATTGAATCTAAGACACACAATCATATTGTGCTCTTTACCTTTCGATCCAACTTCTTCCATTCTTCATCGAACACTCCCGTTGGTTTAGTACTCAAATCTACCTGCGATCCACTGATCTTTATCCACTAATAGATCCTCCATCTTGAGTTTCCACAACTCAAAACTCTGACCATTAAATTTCTCGATCTCTATCTTTCCACTGCTCGCCATCTTCTTTCACCACCAGAATCGGTCTCACAGATCTCCCACTAAACAGGGTCTACCACAGGCTCGAGCGAAACCCCTTAGCAACAAAGGAAGCCCCTTGAAGCCAAAACAATGTTGATACCAAATGTAGGTTTTAACCTTCTACAGAAATTACTTGTGTACGAATTATAAAACACAAAAAATAAACAATGCGAGAGCATAACACATAAAACACATATACACAAAGATTTCCCCTGGATCCCAAAACCAGGACTACCAGCTGGATTTGTCATTATGTTCCTTTCAATGTTACAATACATATTTATACATGCCGAAGCATCCAATACCATGGACCGAAAACCATCGCGTCCAAAACCATGGACCGAAAACCATCGCGTCCAAAACCATGTGCGAAAATCATGCACGAAACCATAGGTGGGTCCGCCCAACCTAACATAGGGTCCAAAACCAAACTTTTCTGAGGCGTTGCCTTGAACCCCATAGAGTGGGGTTACCTGCACCACTCAAACCCCCTGTGACCCTCCCCCCCCACACTAAGCAATCGGCACAACGAAGGGGGGGCTGCCACCCCCACCCCTCTCCCCCTCTAACCCCCCAGTTAACTATGTGGGCTAGTCGTGGAAAAAATATAACGCAACCCAACATAAAACTACCTCTTATCTAGGGAGGTATTCATACAATATTACAAGGTGTTTGGAAATTTTCAATCCTGAAGAATTCGCAAAAGAGAAACTGGATTAGCAATCCATCTGTTATAACATCATATTCATCAGCATTGTCATAGTGCAAGGGCTTGACTAAAAACTCCATCACTTTACGAGACCATGAGCTACAATGCTAGTGAGACCAATGATTTATATACACCTTCATCATTGTCTCTCAAGGTACATACTCACCCGGGTGTTCTTGAGTATGACCTTCAAGGACTATTCTTATCTTGGGTTCCCAACCCTCAAAGAATATATGTCCTCTTGCCTACTCTTGTCTTGGATGCCCTACACATCCTCAAAGAGTATCGGATGCCAGATGATTACCTAACCCTCCCATTCTTTCTTCCCAAATGAAGACAAGAATGTTGTGTCTATCTTGTGTCTACACTTCCATTCATGGCCTTCATCTAGACTTACGGTTGTTAGTCCTGGTATAGTGCATGCCCCATGAAATGGAAAACACAATTGTCACTCCTTTGTAATCAGGGGTGATCCAAAAAATCCCTCTTGATCAGGGATCTATCAGTGATCCTTCTTAACTAGCGACTCTTTCCTTCATTAGTAGATTCTTCTTCATGGGTCCTTCAGTTTCTTGATATTTTTCCTTTCATGATGTCATGAAGTCTTCGATCAAACTTCTTCTTGGTGGGGAACCATTCATCACTCACTTTCCTTCTTGGTTTTTCATGTCATTGCTTCGTGGAAAGTGATCATGTTTGTCATCTTGGCTACTCCTTTTTCATCTTGTCCATGCTTCAGAATGCTCTCCTCATGGATGCTTCATAGTACTTGCTAGGTTACATGCTTTGACCTAGTAGCCCATTATGACTTCATTCTGATATTGCTTCAACATTGCTTTTTATTTTGTTGGATGGCTTCTTCATCACGACATCTCTATAGAGTAGAATGAGTTATCTGCACCTTTTGTATCTCCAAGGCCTTCAAAGGTGTCAAGGGTCATTTCTTCTTTTATCAGATTTGTCCTGCCTTTCTTTCAGGAGATGTCTTATCAACGCATTTTTTCAGATAGAGATCCTTGGTGATCATGGTGTTCTTCACATTCTTGATCTCTTTCTTCATTTACTTCTCCTCAGATAGATAGGCCAACCATCTAATTCTTATTGTGAGAGAATTCCTTCATTGCTTTCTTACTGGACTTGTCAACATTTCTTCTTGCTTCTTAGTCAGCAATTGTATGCTCCTTATGTGAGAATATTCTTTTGTTGACCTTCATAGCATTGTGGTACATGCCTTAGAGCATGTTCTTGGTGAAAGAGATTCTTTCATGGTTGATCATGTTGTAGAACTATACCCATGATTCAATAATATACAAATGATAACATGACTTAAACTTTGATGCATACATACCTCATCTTGATTCTCCTTTGGTCATCCTTTGGTGTGGCCCTTGTTGCTTCATCTTAGCTCTCCTTCATATCATCCTTTTCTTGAAACCCATGAATGGGATTCCCGATGAGACATCTGCCTTGGTCCATGAACCTTCTTTTGAAGATTCTATCATAGGATCTTAAAGATCCTCGTCTTGCAAATGTTTCCTTTCTTTTGATGATGTAGGTATTCTAAGATTCTTGTCATGATAAATTTTTCTTTTATCATGAATGAGGTCCTATACTAGGTATGCTTCTTCTAGGTGAATATCTTGAGCTATATCTGTCATGCTCCTATATTCTATAAGATATTTCTATTTATGCATCTTTGTTCTAATCATAAATGCTACATCTACATGAGTGTCCAAAAATCTATGTACATCATGCTCGTAGATTCTAGAGGGTGATTCTAGCCATGTAATTTAATTTATTCCTACATGCTCCTATTCTACTCAAAACTTTGAAACAAGTCTGGAAGTAAAGAGTTTTGACCTAGTCATAGTAGAGATATGGAGGATCTTCCTTCTTTTGCTTCTTTCATCTCTTGAGTGAAGTGAGCTTCTTCCCTCTTCCTTTTTTTTGTTGTTCTCCTTCTTAAGCTTAGGGAAATTCCTTTTCTAGTGTCCATATTCTTGGCATCCAAAACATTGGATCTTGTACATGTCTTCATTGTTTGTTCTTCGTGGACCAAACTTGCCAAATTTACCATTTCTTTTGGCCATGGTAGCAACTGCTGCTCCTTTGATCCCACACCTTCTTTTTCCTTAAGTCTGGTTTCCTTTGTTCTACATAGAGACCACATTTCGCTTAGAGTGGTTGCTTCCTTCTTGGCATAGATGCTAGATGTGAAGTTTCCCCACTCCTTAGGTAGAGCATTGAGTACAATAGTTGTTATCTCTCTGTCAAACATGACTTCCCCAAGCTCTTGAAGTTAATCTCTCATTTCAAATATTTTCATGAAGTAGGGAGTTATTCCTTCCTTTGTTATCTTCATCTTATATAATTCATTCCTTAAGGATATTACTTCTCTGGTTGTGGATATCGAGAATAGCTCTACTAGCTTATCATAAATTTATTTTGATGTCTGAAACTTGGAGACATAGGGAAGGAGAGAGTCTTTGATTGATTTTATCAGAATCTTTTGAGCTCTTATCTCATCCTTATTTTACTTGGCTAAGACTTGAGTCTACTCCTTAGCAGGGATAGTGATATTCCCTTTGACATTCTCTAGGAGTTCATTCTCCTTGAGTAGTAGATCAGTCCTCTTCTTCCGTGCAAGAAAGTTATTGGTCCCTACCAATTTATTGCTTTCCTTGCAAAAAGACATTGATGTATATTCAGAAGGGGACATGTACTTACTTGATAGATTTTGAGATGTAATAGAATTTCTTCCTCCTTGAAGGCTTGGTGGCTTGTCTTCCATGGATCTTGATTCTCTTCAAGTTGCCTTCTTGCTTGATGATGAAATTTTCTTGATAACTTGTAGCTTGATGTAGGTCCTGCTCCAATCTACTCTTCTATGTAGGTTCCTTTATGTAAGGCTCTTCTTCTAGGCTTGTAGACCTCCTTGGTGAATGATGGATTGTATACCCTTCTTGTCCTTGAAGTGATTGAGACTTCTAGGATTGATGCTTCAACTTTGTAAATGTTTCTCCTTGATGAGTGTTCTTGAGTTGCCCTTTCCTTGATGTGTCGCCTTAATCTGAAATATGTTAGAGAATCTAGGGCAAAGTAGTTTTGTGATGATTCTCCGAGACTTGATAACAATATGTGATGTACTTTTACAATTTATCTTCTTCTTCTTATTAATGTGTGTGTTTCATCAAACTTCTACCAAAACAAAATAACAAGAACATATAATTTGACTCTCTACCAGGGACAAACCCTCTCCACTCTTGAGAGGAAAACCCTTTGTAAGATTTCTCTTATTGAAGTTTCTTATTTGAACAACTTCCCAACCCTAGACCCTTGACTAGGATATCCTCCAAGCATAAGTCAAATCCTTCCTCTTTCTGCACTACCACTTCTAGCACATCTTCCGATACTTTGTCTTCTAGGTTAGGAAACCCTAGAATATTAGGGCTTCTTTACTTCATTATAGATAGAGGCTTCTTTACTTTCCTTTGGATACCTTGTAGGCCTAAGTATACATATGAATGAGGCTATTCATGTTGCTTCCTTAAACTAATGTCAAATCGTTCCTGCACCTCGCACATGTGACTATTTCTAGCCCTAGAAACAGTTCTATCTTCTTCGATCTTGGTCCTTCCTCCTTCGTATATGAGGGATTCTTCTTCGCTTGTAGAGAGAGGCCTAGTAGACCTTGTTTACACCCAAAACAATGATATATGTTGACTTGTTCATTTTATCTATTATGGATGTAGTCAAGCCTTCTTTGACCTCACACGTGTGACTGATACTGCTTCAGAAATGGCTTCCCTCACTTCGTTGTTTTTCCTCCTTATCGTCGCTGCCCTTGTTACCTTTTTCTTCCCTTATCTTTGTCCTTTTTACCCTTCTCATGTATGCATATTTCAGAGATAGATTGATGTCCTTTTGAGGAGTGGAAAACCTCTATAAATAGAGTTTTTTCCCTCCATTTCTAGCTGACATTACTGTCATTTAGGTCGACTTGTAGTTTGTACTATAATTTGACTTTTATTCATTGTTTTGTTGCTTGTAGACTTTGTTGGTGCTAGGAGAGGGTTTGACCATACTTGGAGGTGTTCCTTTGACCTTGTATGATGTCATAAATGATGTGGCATGCCCTCAAAGGGTCTTATCATAATTACATTTTGAATTTGGCTCTCTAGAAGCACTTCAAAATGTGCTTGTCCTATTTTCAATGAGCAAGAAACTCATTGACAAATAATATCATAAATAAATTTTCTTTTCTTGAATTAGTACAAATATCAAAATTACATTTATGAAGACTGATCCTAGTTACATTTTCTCCAACATTGAGGAGCTGAGGTCAGTGGTGTACCTGATTTTGATGCGGTATGGGATGCATACTTTTGAGAAAATATATGGGTGTGTTCGGGAGAGTGACTTGATGGGCATGATTGAGACAAGACACTTTGGAGTTGATGGGGTTGCAACAATGTTGATGCCTTGGTGGCAACACTTGGGCATGGGTTGAGTCGAGACTTGACCACTTTTGATACATGATGGCTGATTGGTTTACGACCACTGGAAACACATGGATGATGAGACAGGTGTATACTTGTCCCTTTTACAGACTTGAGGGATGGCATATTACAGATGTGATGGAGGTTGCTTCATGGACCTAGATGTGGCACATCGAGAGTCGGTTTGATGAGAGGATCTCTTCATTTTGAGTAGATGGACCTCACACATACAGATGGTGATGTTTGGATAGATGCGATTGATTGACATGCATAACATTGACACCAATATCATGGAAAACATGTTAAGAATGAGATGGAGATTACTTCATGGACCTGGGCATGACTTACTTACATTTTGATGGAGATGGGATGGATTCTTGATCGAGTTGATGTTGTGACAGAATGTTGAGAGAAACGAATGATGGTGGCATGAGGAGGTTCATTGTCATTATTTGAGCGTGACAGTTGGACTGATCACCTGACTAGTTTGAATCATGGGGTCCGGAAGTGTATCGAGATGTGTTTGAGTTGAGTTGGAATATCGTGGCAGCAGTTCACATGAGGACGATACATGTTGGGGTCGACATGATATATGTTGCAGTGAGAGCATGTAGCTTGAGTTGGAGGGACCAACCTTCCACGGTGGGGTAGCATGTGGATATTATGACAGATGTGGTTGATGACCATGGATTGAGGAGACTTCATGTTCATGGAGTTATGAACCTTGCTGTTTTATGCGATATTGGAGCAGAGATGGGCAGCATGGACATTTTGCAGATGTTAGAGATGGAAAAACTTTGTGACGATGTGTGATGGTGTTGTCGAGGAAGAAAACAATTTGAAGTGGGGGATTATGTCATGCCCACGAACTGATCATGTGTGACGAGCGACAGAGGGGTGGCAAACTTCGATTAAAGGTGACGAGCCGAGTTGCGACGATGAGCAGGTGTGTTCGGTTAAACGCACCCCGACAGGTGTGCGACGACGAGTTGTGACTAGCCACTAGGAGGGTCAAAAAACTGAAAAGGAAAATACGCTAAGTAGAGGAGAGCACATGTGACGAGTTTATAGGGGTGTCGAAAAACCGGAGAGTCCGTGGGCCAACGTGCGGAGCGACGAGTTGGGTGAACAAAAACATCTTTTGGCATTTTATTAGAAGACTTGTATGGTCAGCCTGGGCAGGCTGACCCACCATGACTCTTAGAGGTAACATATATTTAGAGGGTGACTTGATGGAGGAAGGACATCAAACAATTGATCCAAAATCAAGTTCAAGCATAAGTGGTGGACGAGATAAGTAGAAGAGCGAACGAAGTGGGGTGAGGTGCAGGCGGATCGAGGGTTGCAATACCGAGCTAAGGCAAAGGTGAGCTGTAGGTTTTGGGTGCATTTTGGGCAGCAAGCTACAAGTGGAGCAACCCTGCCTGTGGACGAGTTACGGTGGGCACTCCTGCCTGAACAAGTGAGCTGCAGTGCGGAGGACTGGTAGTGGGGCGCATCTGCCCGGCGAGTTGTAGAGGGAAACACGACATCGAGGGCACCTCTACCCGGGCGAGTTGTAGGTGAATGGTGACACAGTTGGCACGATGAGCTGGAGGTTGACATGGGTTGGCGCCCTTGCCCAATGACGAGCTGCGGTGGGCGACTTGCAAGAGGGCGCCTCTGCCCGAACACGCTGAACGAGTGAGGGCACTGCTGAATGAAAGGGTGACCCAGGGTGGGCATCCCTGAACAAGTTGCACGACTGAACGAACGAGGGTGCTGTTGAATAGAAGGGTGACCTAAGGTGGGCTACCTTAAACGAGAAAGTCGATTTGCTAATTTTGGTAGTTCGTGAAAGTGATCTTGGGGTTTCTTGGCAAAGGTTGTATGTGTAAAAATACTTGTAAATGATTGTATTATTATTATTGGGCATACTCTAAATTGAGGAGTTGCCCTTCCCATTAAAAGAAAGTTATTTGTTGTGCATATTTATATGATAATGATGATAAATGTTATTTCCGTTGTAAAATGATGAATGCTTAGTAGAATTGTAAAAAAATAACTAAGTGTTGAATGTTAGGCATAGTCCTTATTCATTAGTATTGGTGAAAAGAAATTGGGTAGCGATGCTGCACCTGCCTATGTGTAGTTGAAAGACCACCACCAAGATAGGGGCATGATAGCTTGGTTCTCCAACTCTGTTGCCTAGAGATTTGTCGCGCTCTTATTGCCAGTTTGATGGACAGGGTGGATGCTGCAGAATGAGTTCGACGGAAGGAGCATGCAGTGCAGATGGCCTCTTTGGAGCACCTGCATTACTTTCAAAGTCAATTTTGGGAAAGACTGGTTGTGGCTTGGTGGGGGAAAAACCAACTCACGAAGAAAATAGAAAAGCTGGAGACATGGATGTCGCACTACAAAAGACACGTTCAGTGTGACTTCCGCCCTCCTTCGCATCCTGGAATGGCCACGGACAACCTTGCATTCATGACATCAAACAACTAGTATGATTTCTGGTGTTTTTTATGTTTTAGCTTTGTTTTGGTGCCTCTGGCCCAACCATTTATGGACGATGTCCTTAGCTACTTTTTTGTATTTTTGTCATATAGTAAATTTTTTGGTCAACAAACCCAATCGAGGTAAGACCACCTATTTTGGGACAGGCTCTATGTCCTCCTTTTTCCAACATTAATAGAATATTGACTTACAAAAAAAATTAAACATTTAAGTATTATGCACAATTAAATAATAATTTTAACTATTATTTTTAAAGCTAAATTTTTATTTTTTTTATTTTTTAATTGTAAATATTTCATTTTTCCATTAGAGTAATCATTTTGATCTTAAGATTTGTAAAATTAAAAATAGTTTCAAAAAATAAGAAATGCAATTCTATATTTCCAAATACAAAAGATTTATATTGAATATTTTTTATTAATTTAAATAATATAAAATTTAATAAACTTTGTAATGTTTTATTATTTAACTTTAATTTTTAAAAAGAAAATTCAAGACTATGAAAAGTAATTTAGATTTACAATTTTCCTAATTACTAATACAATAAAAAAAACTTCCACCAAAAAGGTTCCCATGAGGCAAAGTTATGAAAATGGTACTTACATGTCGATTCTTATATCGTACCATGAAAAAGATGAAGAAAAGAATGCTAGTATATATAAAAAATTAAAGAAGATATTGTTCATCATTGTTGCAGAAAGTATGTCAACAGAACAAGTGAGGCTAATTTTAAATAATGTTTCATTAGTCTTTCAACTTTGCCTTTCCCTTTGCCTTAGATTTCAAATCGTAAATATAGCATACATTTTGAAAGAGAATTGATTTTAGTTTTCCGATGGATGTAGGGGATCTAGATTTAAATTTTGAATTTTATCACTTGGAAAAATATTGTCGACAGCGAAAGTCGGAGGCGGGTACAGTTCTTCGGGCTGGATGTCTATTCTCTCTTCGACTCCATCCAGGTCGTAATCAAGGAGCTCGATAAGGTGGACAAAGAATTAGGTGAGCGCGCGCGGAGGCATTATGCCTGCTTTGATCCCTCCCACCGGAACGAGGAGGAGTACATGATCAGTCTTCTCGAGGTCCCCGAGGGTTGCAAGTCCTCCTCTCTCAAGGTACCGGCATCGATTCTTATGTCTTAATAGCTGTTTTCTAATTTTTATGTCGATTCTTATTTCTAACAGTAGTCTATACCTGCGAATTTTTGGAGTTGCGAGACCTACGTATGGATAGTGATACAGAGAGAACCTACAACTTCGCTCAACCTTCCGATGACTGCCCGAACAGGCCCCAATTCAGTCTACCTTCATTGCCATCAACTAAGAGAACTAGGAGACTCCGCCACCAGAGTCTTGCCCGGACATGTTGTCTTGTCCACCACAAAATTAAAACATAGATCAGTCACTAAATTCAAATTTTGAAATTTAAATTTCATTTTGAAATTTGGGAAACAATTAAAACATGGATCAGTCACTCAATTCAAATTTTGAAATTTAAATTTCATTTTCAAATTTATTAAATTTGAATCTTGGGATTCCAGTGACATTTAAATTTCAAATTTAAACTTTGGGATTTTGGAATTCGGATTTGGATTTCCGAATTTTGGAATTCGGATTTGGATTTTAAAATTTTGGATCTTGGGATTCCAGTGAAATTTAAATTTCAAATTTAAACTTTGGGATTTTGGAATTCGGATTTGGATTTTAAAATTTTGGAATTGGCATTTGAATAAATTTTTGAATTGAATTTTGGAATTTCAAAATAAACGAAATGGCAACAAATTTTTGAATTGAATTTTGGAATTTCAAAATAAACGAAATGGCAACAACTGTAGATAATGGCAACAACGGTAGATAATTTCATTCTCAGAAAAA
Source organism: Pinus tabuliformis (assembly GCA_031772625.1). Classification (NCBI taxonomy): domain Eukaryota; kingdom Viridiplantae; phylum Streptophyta; class Pinopsida; order Pinales; family Pinaceae; genus Pinus; species Pinus tabuliformis. The sequence goes on from CM062804.1 coordinate 1,484,484,276, forward strand.
GAAAACGAACGGTAGATAATTTCATTCTCAGAAAAAGAAAACGAACGGTAGATAATTTCATTCTCAGAAAAAGAAAACGAAACAACTGTAGATAATTTCATTCTCAGAAAAAGAGAGAATGAAAAAGAAAACGAACGGTAGATAATTTCATTCTCAGAAAAAGAAAACGAACGGTAGATAATTTCATTCTCAGAAAAAGAAAACGAAACAACTGTAGATAATTTCATTCTCAGAAAAAGAAAACGAACGGTAGATAATTTCATTCTCAGAAAAAGAAAACAAAACAACTGTAGATAATTTCATTCTCAGAAAAAGAAAACAAAACAACTGTAGATAATTTCATTCTCAGAAAAATATAGGCATGCATGCGTATATGAATTTCATGTCATTCATTAGGCCAGAATCACTCACTATCAGGGTTTCAAAACTATATCCGGTCATCACTCGATCTGGGATGGATTTGAGCCCAGGATCAATATATTTCATTGACCATTTTATTGCCATCTTTCCTCACTGGGTATTGGGGTGGCTGGGTAAATAGTCTTCGGGTGAGCCATCTTTCCTCGGGATTATCCAAATAAAGAATAGATAGAATTATAGTGTATATATATTATCCATCCAATCCTATTTATACGAGGGTTCGTAACTTACCTTACCGACAACTGGCTCAACTGTTGAGAGATAATTTCATTCTCAGAATCATTCTCAGAAAAAGAAAAAAGAAAACGAACTGAGAACCTTCAATATTTTTTTTTTCCACCAAAAAAAACTCCTGTAGGATGGCTTGCTTACCAGTGTAGGATGGCTGGCTTGCTTACCAGTGCTTGCTTACCAGTGATTAATCATGAACAGATGGTTGCTATCACTTTATGTGAGCCACACCATGGCTCATAGCCTGGTGTCTGGGGCACCATCTCCTGTAGGATGGCTTGCTTACCAGTGTAGGATGGGGCACCATCTCCTGTAGGATGGCTTGCTTACCAGTGCTTGCTTACCAGTGATTGCTTACCAGTGATTAATCATGAACAGATGGTTGCTATCACTTTATGTGAGCCACACCATGGCTCATAACCTGGTGTCTGGGGCAGATGGTGCCCAGGAGTTCTCAGCCCATACCCCAAAACTTTGTAGGAAGCCTCCTGGGCATCGCCATTATAGAGGATGAGAACGGTGGTAGTAGGGTTCGAAGGGCGGTGCAAAGACTGCCCTTCGAACCCTACTATCACAGTTCTGATCCTCTGTAGTGGCGATGCCCAAGGAAGACGGAGGCTCCCTACAAGGTTTTGTAGTACGGACTGAGAACTCCTGGGCACCAACCTTGTAGTACGGGCTGAGAATTCCTGGGCACCCTCTCCACCAGGTTATGAGCGATGGTGTGGGGTGCTGAAGGTTGCCATAACAACCATCTGTTCATGATTAGCACTGTAATCACTGGTAAGCAAGCCATCCCACACGAGTTTTTTGGTGGAAACAGAATATCATAGAGCATCTCGAGGGTTTCATAGGGTTTCAGTTCGTTTTCTTTTTCTGAGAATGAAATTATCTACATTTGTTGCCATTTCCTTTATTTTTACAGCATTAATTTGCTGAATTTATGCTAGCTAGGGTTATAACAAGTCCTCGTGGACTTCAACTTAAGACCACCACGGGGTTTCCTTGTGACCTTTTTTTCAGACAGAAAAAGCTGTATGATTTATATTAAGGATATATAAATATCAGAGATACATATGCTGATCAGATATCCAAAAAAGCAGCAGCATTTGAAGAAGGGAAAAAGACATTTCGATTTCCCCAAAGATGGAATCCAAAAAAGCAGCAGCATTTGAAGAAGGGAAAAAGACATTTCGATTTCCCCAAAGATGGAATCTGTAAGATGAAGGGTTTCCTTGGTGACCTTTGAGCTTGTAATTGTTATAGTTCCAGCTATGAACCGCAAATTTCAGGGATTTGCTATTTCCATGGCTTGTATGATAACTTCTAATCAATGGAGTCGTTACTGTGGTTACAGCTGTTTATATGTATATAAGCTTATGGTTTGCACTGCTCGAGTGGATTATTACAGACCTGAATATAGTTATTGTTTTGCCTTTTAAAAAATTAATTATTTGGGGTTTAAAAATCATTTTTTTTAATTTTGGATTTTCGAATTTTGGATTTCGGAATTCCGGAATTTGAATAGATTCCCGAATTTGAATTTCCCGAATTTGAATTTCCGAATTTGAATAAATTGTGAATTGAATTTTTCCGAATTTGAATTTCCGAATTTGAATAAATTGTGAATTGAATTTTTCCGAATTTGAATTTCCGAATTTGAATAAATTGTGAATTGAATTTTCGAATTTCACATTTGAATTTGAATTTTTGAATTGAATTTTGGAATTTCGAATTTGAATAAATTGTGAATTTAATTTTCGAATTTCACATTTGAATTTGAATTTGAATTTTTGAATTGAATTTTAGGAATTTCGAATTTGAATTTTTGAATTGAATTTTGGAATTTCGAATTTGAATTTTCAACATACAGCTAGCCTAAATTAATTATTATTTGAATTTTCAACATACCGAATTTTCAACATACCGCTAGCGTAAATTAATTATTTTGGGGTTTGAAATCAAATTTTGAAATTTGGATTTGAATTTGAACATGCCGCTAGTTTGGGGTTTGATACAGTGGTCGGGGAAGTCGGTTACTTCCCACCCCGCCCACGTTCGACCCCTAAGGTGTAGCTGCGCAGCAGCGTATTCTGCGAATGTGGATGTTGACAGCTTGGTTATATGATGACTTTGATGTCATAGCTATCAGCTTGGCTGATATGCATATGATATGATATGCATATATTGTAATAAGAATAAGAGGGCCTATAATGCTTCTGATTGGGGGCTAGCCCCTCCCTTAGATTGGGAACTAGCCCCTCCCTTTCATTTAGTTTGGGATTTGAAATCATCAAATTCCGGAATTCCAGAATTTGAATAAATTTTGAATTGAATTTGAAATTTTGAATTGAATTTGAATTTTCAACTTAGCGTAAATTAATTATTATTTGAATTTTCAACATGAACATGCCGGTAGCGTAAATTAATTATTATTTGAATTTTCAACATGAACATGCCGCTAGTTTGGGGTTTGAAATCATCAAATTCCGGAATTCCAGAATTTCAATAAATTTTGAATTGAATTTGAATTTTCAACATACCGTTAGCGTAAATTAAATATTTGGGGTTTGAAATCAAATTTGAATTTGAATTTTCAACATACCGCTATCGTAAATAAATTATTTGGGGTTTGAAATCAAAAAAATTTAAATTAAATATTTGGGATTTGAAATCAAATTTGAATTTGAATTTTCAACATATCGCTATCGTGAATTAATTATTTGGGGTTTGAAATCAAAAAGTTTAAATTAAATATTTGGGGTTTCAAATCAAATTTGAAATATTTGAGGTTTCAAATCAAATTTGAATTTGAATTTTCAACATACCGCATATTTGAGGTTTGAAATCAAATTTGAATTTGAATTTTCAACATACCGCTATATTATTTGGAATTTGAAATCAAATTTGATATTGAATTTTCAACATATCGCTATATATATTGGGGTTTGAAATCAAATTCGAATTTGAATTTTCAACATACCGCTATATATATTGGGGTTTAAAATCAAATTTGAATTTGAATTTTCAACATACCGCTACATATATTGGGGTTTCAAATTTACCGCTATATATATTGGGGTTTAAAATCAAATTTGAATTTGAATTTTCAACCTACGGTCGTAAATTAATTATTTGGGGTTTGAAATCAAATTCCGAAATTTGAAATTTTGGAATTTGGATTTGAATTTGAATTTTGAACATAGCGTAATTCCCGAATTTGAATAAATTTTGAATTGAATTTGAATTTTTAATTATTTGGAGTTCCAAAATTTGGATTTGAATTTGAATTTTGAACATAACGTAATTCCCGAATTTGAATAAATTTTGAATTGAATTTGAATTTTGAATTATTTGGAGTTTGAAATCAAATTTCAAAATTTGAGATTGGGGTTTAAAATCAAATTTGAATTTGAATTTTCAACATACGGTCGTAAATTAATTATTTGGGGTTTGAAATCAAATTCCGAAATTTGAAATTTTGGAATTTGGATTTGAATTTGAATTTTGAACATAGCGTAATTCCCGAATTTGAATAAATTTTGAATTGAATTTGAATTTTTAATTATTTGGAGTTCCAAAATTTGGATTTGAATTTGAATTTTGAACATAACGTAATTCCCGAATTTGAATAAATTTTGAATTGAATTTGAATTTTTAATTATTTGGAGTTTGAAATTTGAATTTGAATTTTTAATTATTTGGAGTTTGAAATCAAATTTCAAAATTTGAGATTTTGGAATTTGGATTTGAATTATTTGTGGTTTGAAATCAAATTTTGAAATTTGAGATTTTGGAATTTGGATTTGAATTATTTGGGGTTTAAAATCAAATTTTGAATTTGAATTTTCAATGTAACGTAATTCCAGAATTCTAATAAATTTTCAACATTAAAGGGGAATTTTAATAAATTTTCAACATTAAAGGGGGCTAGTTCTCTGAAGAAGCTTTATATTAGGTCCATTTGTACATTATTTCACACATACCGATAGTCCTCTCCCCTGAAGAAGCTTTATATTAGGCCAATTTGTACAAATTTTGAAATTTGAGATTTTGGAATTTGGATTTGAATTATTTGGGGTTTAAAATCAAATTTTGAATTTGAATTTTCAATGTAACGTAATTCCAGAATTTTAATAAATTTTCAACATTAAAAGGGAATTTTAATAAATTTTCAACATTAAAGGGGGCTAGTTCTCTGAAGAAGCTTTATATTAGGTCCATTTGTACATTATTTGCAAAGTCATCAGTCACATTAATCACACATACCGATAGTTCTCTCCCCTGAAGAAGCTTTATATTAGGCCAATTTGTACATTATTTACAACGTCATTAGTCACATCAATCACCTATACTGATATATATCTGCACGATAATATATATAAGCTGTCGCATAGCGCCACAATAAAGAGATTCGATTACGGGCGGGGTGCGTGAAAGCCGACTACCCCACCATGTGATTTGTGCACTCAGGCGCAAATAATTTTTCAACATACCACTAGCGTAGATTTTGAAATTTGAGATTTTGGAATTTGGATTTGAATTTGAATTTTCAATGTACCATAATTCCGGAATTTGAATAAATTTTCAACATACCGCTAGCATAAATTAATTATTTGGTGTTTGAATTCAAATTTGAATTTGAATTTGAATTTTCAACATACCGCTGTCGTAAATTAATTATTTGGTGGTGCACCCGAGTGCACAGTTTATGTGGTGGGGGTTGTTGGCGTTCTCGCACCGCGTTCTTGATTGATTCTCACCATTTTGGCGCTGCGCAACTATCATCGTGTAGTTATATATCGGTGATATGTAATTGATGTATATATGTAAATATTGAAGAATGGGCTTAATATAACACCTTCTTCAGGGGACTAGCCCCCTCTCACAAAAAAATAATTATTTGGAGTTTGAAATCAAACTTTGAAATTTGGGATTTTGGAATTTGAATTTGAATTTAATTTTTCAACTTACCGCTAGCGTAAATTAATTATTTGGGGTTTGAAATCGAATTTGGGATTTTGGAATTTGGCTTTGGGAATTTGGATTTGGATTTCGGAATTTTGGAATTTAAATAAATATCGGAAATTTGGGATTTGGATTTCCGAATTTTGGAATTTGAATAAATTTTTGGGATTTGGGACTTTGGATTGGGGATTTGGATTTGAATTTGGATTTTCAAATCGCTTAAATTAATTATTCGTAATCAAATTTTGGAATTTGGGAGAACTTTGGAATTTGGATTTCGGAATTTTGGAATTTGAATAAGTATCTAAATTAATTATTCGTAATCAAATTTTGGAATTTGGATTTCGGAATTTTGGAATTTGAATAAGTATCTAAATTTGGAGTGGGGGTTGGGAATTTGGAGTTGGATTTGGATTTCGGAACTTAAATATCTAAATTTGGAGTTGGGGTTGGAACTTAAATATCTAAATTTGGGGTTGCGGTTGGGAATTTGGAGTTGGATTTGGATTTCGGAATTTTGGAATTTGAATAAATATCGGAATTTTGGGATTTGGATTTCGGAATTTTGGAAATTGAATAAATATCCAAATTTGGATTTGGGGTTGGGGTGGAGTTTGCAATTCAGAATTTTGGAATTTGAATAAATATCGGAATTCGGGTCGGGAACGGGGTTTGGACATGGGAATTGGTATTGGAATTGGGATTTTCAACATACCGCTAGCTTAAATTAATTAAAACACGTAAATTAATTAAAACACCCCGGGTGTCCACCACACAATTAAAACACAAATTCAAATTTTGAAATTCAACATAGATTTTCAACATACCACTAGCGTAAATTAATTAAAACACCCCCGGACTATGTTGTCTTGTCCACTACACAATAAAAACACAAATTAAAAATTTCAAAATTAAAAATTTCAAATTTAAATTTGAATTTGAATTTTCAACGTATCACTGGCGTAAATTAATTAAAACATGGATTACTAAATTAAATTTAAATTTCAAATTTTGAAATTTAAATTTGAATTTTCAACATACCGCTAGCGTGACACGAATCGAAAAATTCAAAATGAAGGTATAGTCTATACATACAATTGGAGTAGCCTATGCCATAGACATGCTATACATACAATTGGAGTAGCTTATACCATAGGCATCCAATTGGAGACATACAATTGGAGTAGCCTATACCTACGAATTTGAGTACTTTATAAGTTTCAAATTCGGTCACGGATCCATGCTTTCAAGCCATCGTCAAGATGGCGGTGGACAGGGAAAATGGTCAGGATGGTGGTGGAGTCTGTGATCAACAAATTATCAACTACTCTAGGAAAGTTCCGAGAATATAGGAAAGTTCAGGGGATAAATTATCAACTACTCTAGGAAAGTTCAGGGGCCAAAACATAGGGAAGTTGAGAAAAAGTTGTACTTTCTAATACATGTCATGGCATTAGGGTATCACCGATACCCTCAACTTAACTCAAAAAAGGAAAGTTCAGGGGCCAAAACATAGGGAAGTTGTACAAAAGTTGTACAAAAGTTGTACTCTCTAATACATGAGATGGCATGAGGGTATTACAACTCAAAAAATTTACAGCTATAGACTACTCCAATTGTATGTATATTTGTTGCCGAGGTTCTTCGTCGGCGATTCTTATTTCCACCACAAATCCCTATTTAATGCACCTTGACATGTGGGGACGATAGCGAAATATAAGGCGCGCCGTTTTTTTTTTTCCTCCAGTCATGACGGTGTGCGTTATATTTCGCTATCGCCCCCGCATATCAGGGCGCTTTAAATATGAATTTGTGGTGGAAATAAGAGCCGTCTTCTTGGACGGGGAGTTGTGATGTCTTACATTGATTCATATGTGTTACCATTGTAGTTTTTTTCTTGATTTCCTTGTATCATGGCAGGTACGTATCACCAATATCCTCAACTAAAAAAATTTAGATGTGATGTCTTATATTGATTCGTATGTGTGACAGTCGTAGTTTTTTTCTTGATTTCCTTGTATCATGGCATGTATGTATCGCCAATACTCTCGACTAAAAAAATTTACAGCTATAGGCTACTCCATCTAATCGTATGTATATTTGCTGTCAAGGTTCTTGGACTCATATGTATATTCCAGCCAAGGTTCTTGGACCGGGAGATGTGATGTCTTACATTGATTCCAGTGGTTTTCTTTCCTTCAAAATAACTGTATGTATATTTTGTTGTCATAGTCAATGTTCTTGGAATGTGATATTAGTATTGTTTTTTGATAACCAATCAATATATTTGTGTATGTATAATTTGATGTCATAGTCAAAGTCAATGTTTTTGTTTTTTACAACCAATCAATATATTTGTGTATGTATAATTTGTTGTCATACTCAAAGTCATCAATGGTCTTGTTTTTTTATCTTGTTTTTTATAACCGATCAATATATTTGTGTATGTATGTATAATATATTGTGTATGTATAATTTGATGTCATAGTCAAAGTCAATGTTTTTGTTTTTTATAACCAATCAATATATTTGTGTATGTATAATTTGTTGTCATACTCAAAGTCATCAATGGTCTTGTTTTTTTATCTTGTTTTTTATAACCGATCAATATATTTGTGTATGTATAATATATTTGTGTATGTATAATTTGTTGTCATAGCCAAAGTCAATGGTCTTTGGAATGTGACATTGACATTGTTTTTAATAACCCATTAATATATTTGTGTAGTTATTTATCTATTAATACTCACTAAGTCAATTAATCAATTAATATATTTATGTAGCTATTTATCTATTAATACTCATTAAGTACATTATTAATACTCACTAAGTCAATTAATATATTTGTGTAGCTATTTATCTATTAATACTCATTAAGTACATTCATAGACTCCATGGTCTTCATAGAGTCTCTCTATCTATGGAGGCCATCCACTAGGCACATCCCTTGTAAGTCTCCATATATTTGTGTAGCTATTTATCTATTAATACTCACTAAAGTACATTCAGTGTCCATAGAGAGTCTCCATATCTATGGAGGCCATCCACATCCCTCGTGGGTCTCCATCCCATGACATCAGGGCATCTCTTAACATTTTTATATGTTAAAAGGATCGCTCGAAGGTATAGATGACAGTTGCATAGCTATGGAGTTAAACTATGCAATCACCCACTTATTTGTACATTCATCAGCGCCATCTTTCAATTTCAATTTACCATTATTGGATGCCATGCGACCAATGAGGAATGGTGATGGGTGGATGGCCCCCATAGGTGGTGACTCCTAGATACCATGGGAACAATGAAGCTCGTGGGTCTCCATCCCATTACCTCAGGGCATCTCTCAACATTTTTATATGTTAAAAGGAGCGCTTGAAGGTATAGATGACAGTCGCATAGCTATGGAGTTAAACTATGCAATCACCCACTTATTTGTACATTCATCAGCGCCATCTTTCAATTTCAATTTACCATTACTGGATGCCATGCGACCAATGAGGAATGGTGATGGGTGGATGGCCCCCATAGATGGTGACTCCTAGATACCATGGGAACAATGAGGGATGGTGATGGGTGGATAACCTGGATACCATGGGAACACTGAAGAATCCCATATGGGTGGATGACCTCCATAGATGGGGACTTTGGATAACATGGCACCAATAAACTGATGGTGGATGGCCTCTATAGATGGAAGAAGAATGGTGATGGGTGGATGGTCACTATAGATGGGGATTCAATGTACTGGATGTTAAATAGCTACATAAATATTGGTTGTCTCTATTTTCTTATGTCTGACTTTTCTTATGTTGGTGGTCTCTAGTTTTTTTATTTCCGACTTTTCTTATATTGGTGGTCTCTAGTTTTCTTATGTCTGACTGCGGTTTTCTTTAGAATAATTGTATGTATATGTGATGTTGTTGGAAGGAACTAATTCCAACTACCCACATTATTACAGAGGCTAGAATTCAACAGAAGCTTTAAATGCAGGATCTAGAATTCGTTTACAATGGGTAAGCTTCTTGAAGAAAACACTGCCCCAATCAATCTCCAGAACTTTCTCTATCCTATATAAATATCTGTTTGCGAATGAAGGCAAGTTGTTGTTGAGTTCTGAGTTTGAGTCTCTGCTCTCTGATTTGGTATCAAATCAGAGAGCAGAGACTCAAACACATAAACACAGAACTTCAAACTGGGAACTTAGAACTTGCTTTCATTCGATGATTGAAGTGATATTTATACATAGCAGAGATCTTTCTGGAGTTCGATGGGGCGGTGACTTCTCCAGGAAGCTTGCCCATTTGTCAATGAATTCTAAAACCTGCACTTTCAAATATTTGTTGTATTCTCTAGAACAGTCTAACTACATTAATGCAGGTGGTTGGAATTAATGTTTTCCAACAGATGTCACTATCAAATTTCTTCGAAATTTGCTCCGTCAGCAAATGGACAACGCCACGGAGGAGGAAGTGTTCGATATCCAGCAGAAGGAGTAGTCTACCTGGGCGGAGGAATGGCTCGTTTTCCGGCACCGGCCGGAAAATCGTCCGGCTCCGGCTGCCGGCAATCCCTCCGCCCTCCGCCACCTTCCCCTTGCTCCGCCACCCTCCTTCGCCGCCCAGCCTTCCCTCGCGATTCTGACAGAGCCTGACAATGGATTCGGCGCAGCTGTAAATCCTGACATCCCCTGACAGATCGGGGACGAGCTCGAATGTCGGGAACAGAGAGGAATGGCTCCAATTCGAATTGAGGAGGTCCCGCGGTTGCTCCCTCACGCAATTTCCTTGCCGCTCTGTAATTGCCCTGACCTCCGCAAGTCCGCTCTGCAATTCCCCGGAGCTCTGCAACTCCTTTCTTTTCCGCTCTGTAATTGCCCCGACCTCTGCAATTCCAAACCCAGGTAAGATCCGCAATGGAGTTTGCGGATCTTACTTGGGTTTGGAATTGTAGAGGTCGGGGCAATTACAGAGCGGAAAAGAAAGGAGTTGCAGAGCTCCGGGGAATTGCAGAGCGGACTTGCGGAGGTCAGGGCAATTACAGAGCGGCAAGGAAATTGCGTGAGGGAGCAACCGCGGGACCTCCTCAATTCGAATTGGAGCCATTCCTCTCTGTTCCCGACATTCGAGCTCGTCCCCGATCTGTCAGGGGATGTCAGGATTTACAGCTGCGCCGAATCCATTGTCAGGCTCTGTCAGAATCGCGAGGGAACGCTGGGCGGCAAAGGAGGGTGGCGGAGCGAGGGGAAGGTGGCGGAGGGCGGAGGGATTGCCGGCAGCTGGAGCCGGACGATTTTCCGGCCGGTGCCGGAAAACGGGCCATTCCTCCGCCCAGGTAGACTACTCCTCCAGCAGAATGCGAAGATCGTGAGCGATGCCGATGAGTATTACAGGGCGGTGCTGTCTGGGCACCGGAACTCTTGGAACGTACGGGAAAATCACATGATGGACACGCTGGCCTTTCTACTAGAGCGATGGCCCGGTGGGAAGGCGATCGTGTGGGCTCACAACACGCATGTCGGAGATTACAGGGCAACCACAATGGTCAACCTCGGGGAGGTCAATCTGGGCGGCCTTGTTAGGCAGAAATACGGGCAAGACGCAGTGCCCTCGTCGGCTGCGGCTCCTACCAGGGCTCCGTCATCGCTTCCGACAGATGGGGTGGCTCGATCCAGAACATTGCCGTGCCGCCTGCGCGGGAAGGGAGCTACGAGGACATCTTTCACATAGCGGCAGGCACGAGTGGTAATAACCATTTCTACGTTATAGTTCGAGAGGGCGAGGAGGCAGAGGGGAATAAGACGCTGGCGAAGGTGAGAGGACACCGGGCTATAGGCGTTGTGTATAATCCGGAAAAGGAGAGGGGGAACTATGTGCCTACAAGTCTCTCTGGTAGGTACGATGCTTTCGTATTTTTTAATCAGTCCAAGGCGTTGGAGCCTCTAGCTGCCCATCTCAGTGCAATGAAAATATCAGAGGCTTGGCCTAGCGGAGTCTGATATGTATTATTCTCGCCTCTCAATCAATCTATAAATAAATTGGAAGCTCGAATGAGACCGCGTTCATTATCCACTCTCCACAGTCTGCACAGTTTAGGGCAATTGGGAACCATAACATTACCGTTTTTGGTGTTCACTATAGAGTAGCTGCTATCTCAGTAGGTAAAGTTCCGTTAGGTAGGTAAAGTTTCTGAAAGTGGTTATCATCAAATTCGAAGGAATCGTGTATATATTCATCCGCTAGGTTGAAGGGATTGTTCCTTTGGCTCCCTCGTTTCCAGAAACGGGTTGATTGGACTTATCCAATCTGTTTTAATTTCAGTGTCTTTTTCCCAAAGGATGTTTTAATTTCAAGTTGAGTATATATCCACTCGTTATGTTTTTAATTTCTGAAAAACCGGTTCAGTAAATATTCAGTCGTTATGGTTTTAATTTCAATATATATACATATATATATATGAATGAAGCGAACCCATTTTACTGATATGTTTTTAATTTCAGTATCAGTAAAATTGAAATTAAAACACACAAGATCTCTTTTTTTTTTTTTCCAAAAGAAAAAAGCAGGATGTAATTATATTAAGATGATATAATTGATCGAAATACAGTTGTCTCCGTGGAGACATGTTACTGATTGTGTGCTGTTCCCTCATAACAGAAAAACAAATTGCTGTTGCAACATCAGTCTAATGAGAGATATATATGCCGAATTGAAAACCATATTGGGAGAAACACATATGAGCCAAAAGTATGGCAAAAAGAGAAAGGTGCCAGCCTGATAAGAAGGAGGAGCTACGCCGAAGAGGGCATAAATCCCAAAATGGAAACCAAGATTGAATGCAGAGGCATGTTGGAGTTCTGGAATATACGGTGATTTCGCCAAGTCCAGATGTGCCAGCATGTTAAAATGAAGAGTGCGAGCCAGGAGGGCCGCTGTGTGCTCCACCAAAGGAAGGCGTCCAGAACAGAAGGAAAGGACCGTTGCGTGAAACCATGAGAGAGAGAGAGCTCATACCAAATTGAAGAGGAGACTGCACAGTCAAAGAACATGTGGAAGTTTGATTCAAGATGTGCTGAGCAAAGAGAACACCTGCTCGGACCATACACAAGATCTCTGGCTTCAGCTTTACACACAAAAGCGAAACCATTTTACTGATATGGTTAATTTTACACACAAAAGCATCTATAAGCACATCTATGAATACTGCACTTATAATTTAAAAACAAACATTAGTAAATAGAGAACTCTATAAAGTAATTGAACGATTACGCTCATAATATAAATTAATTTCACATAATCTCTGTAAACAGAGAAATTTCAGTACTAAAGAATTATAAAATAATTTAAATATGAGTATTTAAATATTATACTCATAGTTAAGTAAAGAGAGAAACTATGTGCATCATATACCTATAACATATGTGCATATTCAGAGCAATTTCAATACTAAAAAATTATAAAATAATTTAAATATTATACTTATAGTTAGAGAAACTATAGCATCATATAACTATAACATCTATGTACAGATTCAGAGAAATTTCAGTGCTAAAAAATTATAAAATAATTTAAATATTATACTCATACTTGAAGTAAAAAGAGAAACTATAACATCTATGTGCAGATTTATGAAGACTGCATTTATAATTTAAAAACAAATTTTGTTTAGAAACAAATTTTAATAAACACGGAATTATAATAACTATGTGATGCTATATGCAGATCTACGTGCAGATTTATGAAGACAGCATTTATAATTTAATTTTAATAAACGCGGAATTATAATAACTATGTGATGCTATATTTAGATCTACGGGCATTTCATTTACAATTTAAAAACAAATTTTAGTAAATGGAGAATTACATTAACCATGTGTAGTAGATATGTGAAGACTACATTTATAATTTAAAAACAAAAATATCAAGGGACTAATCATTTTTGTTATAACATATACGAAAATATACACGGGAAATAGATAAATGTGCAATACATATTATTTGAGCTATGGATATACAAATACAATTTTATGGTTTTTGGTTTTATGTTTGAAGTAATTTCTTCATGACTTTTCACATTCACTGGTTTTTCACTTTTCTCACAAGTGAATAAACATAATACTTGAGAATTATGATTTATGTTTTCAATATTCCATCTTTTATCTGAAAGGTGTGTGACTTTAAGAATATGAAAGAATGTGAATTATGATTTATGTTTTCAATATTCTATCTTTTATCTGAAAGGGTGTGACTTTAAGAATATCTTTTATCTGAAAGGGTGTGACTTTAAGAATATGAAAGTGAATAATAGTGAATGGGAAAATGCGTTTTTTTGAATATGGTGGTTTAAAGAAATTACGAAACATATCATATCATATCATTCGTAGAGAATTTGAAGTTGAAGTTTTCTATCGTTGATGGTTTAACTACGGCTACCAACTTTTAAAGTAATTTTAGGATGTCTTCTACAAAATGGAAGTGTTTTCGCATTGTAATTTAAACATTACCTGGAGATGGTAGTTTAAACATGACCACAAATTGAAATCCAATAAAAGTAATGTTTTCTATTGAGTGATGGTTTAAGGAGAATGACAACTTTTACTTTAGCTATGGTTGACTCTTGTGGGATGCTAGCTTTAATTGTTATTGTGGCTTAGGATTGCTTTATATGACAATTAAACTAGTAGCTAACTACAATTCCCTCTATTAGATACAACAACGTGAGAAGATGAAAATCTCTCTGCTACAAGATGTGTCAATATTTAAGAACAAATTCTACAATACGATCAATATATCTTCTTGACTAATAAATACCATTTCCAAGAAGTGATCCATCCAAGGAGAATCTTTGTTCTTGCAGGGTTCATGTGATTGGAACATTTTTTTGAATGGTGAGAATGTTTTCTAAAATTTTGACAAGTTAAAGTTCAACACATTATTTTTTCATGTTGCCAAATTGATGTCAATATTAGATAGAGGTGGAGGAGGTGAAGATGAGCTTTTTTGAAGAAACCTAGCACTTTAAAACTAGATTGGTTTGGAGTAATATTGAATATGAAAGGTCACTTCTTTTTTCATATCTAAGACCAATCCTATGCTTGTTGGTGATGACTTCTTCCAAATTTTTGATGATAGGCTTGGGGAATGCAAGTCTCCTAGAGTTGCATCATTGATCTCATCATGTATTGGATACGAATGAGAATAAATCTTAAATAGAGAATTGTTTGAGTAAAAATTAGTTACAAATGTTGATATGTTGATTCCTTTGTTGTAATTCATATTGTTGGAGTTATGATTTGAGCTAAAGAATTTCAATCGAATTTCAATCTTGTCTTGTGAATCTTGTAAACAAGTTAGAATATTCGTGAGAGTGGCTTTATTAGTATTGACTATATCAAGAATAATGGAGAGTATGGAAGTATTAGTAACTCTAATCACACATCAATTATAACCATTTTCTCAACAACTCAAACTCAACAAATGAAGGGTGTTATCTCCAACCATAAATGCACTCATTTACAACTCGATTCAACTAATTTTGAAGAATGTACAAGTGAGCTTATAGAAATACCAGTTGAAAGTTATAGTCACTCTTGGGTTGAATTGGTCTTCAAAATTAAATGTGTAAGCTTTGAGTCTTATCAACTAACAAATCTACATGCGTATGTGTAGGATGCACATATGATAGAGCCAAGTGTTGAGTTCCAAAATGTAATCCTCTCAACAATGTAAATGGGCCTCAATTGATTTTCTTTTGTATCTTGGATTTGGTATGAACAATAAAAATTTAAAATGTTGATGGGGAGTCAGGCTCAAAATTATTCTTTGAAGAAGTTTCTTTCATTCAATTGACCACAATACTTGGGAAGTGTCACTAAGACAATGCTATGTCTTCATGCCAAATATGAAGGAGAATTTTGGGAATGCCCATAGTCAATGTGTGTCCCACAATGGTTGCATGGTTGCAAATAGGGTTGCACCTCAATTGAAAATTGTTGACTTCATAGATCAAACATTAAAAGATAGGAGGGAATCGACTTGTTGAAAGACAAACAAGATTTTCAACCTCTAGTTGAAACTAGAAATAAGGATAAGATTAAATTACTATCACTTATGAAACCAATAATTAATCTACCATTCATTATAACTACTACAAATGGTCCCAACCGTTACACATTTAACTTTGAAGAGTTTTTCTTTGATTCATTAAGGAGGTGATGACTCCTATTGAGATCACATTGAGAGATGCTAAGTAGTATTTCAAGGACTTTGATGAAATTATTTTTGTGGGTTGTTATACTAGAACTATTGTCATTTAGGATATTTTCAAGAGAGTGAATAACAATTAGTCAAAGCCTAGTTTGTAACACTTACGATAAATGCCTTATAAATGTATTTCAAAATTTGATTTCTAAGAAACAATTTATAGGAAGGAAATTATTTTGGAAGGAAATTATTTTGGAGAATGAGATAGTAAAACCAAAGGGGATAATAACCATGGATTTGTCTTCCCACTAAGGTCATCAGTTTCAAGGCCAAGAAAAGTTGGCAATTTCAAGGCCAAGAAAAGTCGGTAGTTTCAAGGCCAAGAAAAGTTGAACGATAAAACCTTAATAGGCATTGGCATAAAGTACTTTCTGCATTTGAAACTAGAAACATAAAACATCTATGTGCTTTAGCTCCAAATTATTTTATACATATATGATGTGTAGAAACCATCTTCATCTCCCACGTCATGGGTGACCTATGCAAGTCACGACTACCTTGTTTGACCTCCCCACTGTCTCCTTCAACATGCTCCCTATCACGACCCTCGTTGTGGCCGTCCTATCGTTGTCCACATTCACTACACCAAGAAAGTTAGGTTATACATGTATGATTCACCCTGATCCATTATGTTCATGATATTGTTCTTGGGCAAGTGCATGTGCTCAATGATGAGTTGTTTATCCTCATCATAAGCGAGGAGGAGATGATCATAAATAATCCTTAGTATTTCCTCTAGAAGAAAGGATTCTCAGCGCTTTGAAGTGGGTTGAGGGATGAGTGGAGTCAATGGACTAAAGGTTGATTGGAATCAAGACATTATAGGTGTAACACAACTAAAAAATGATGTTAGGTCACAAGAGCATTTAGGACACAACGAGAATGCAAATATTAATAACTAAGGCCATGATTGCTTGGAATGGAATGAATGTGTGTGGGTTTGAGTTGCAACAACAAATGGAGGCAAGGAGTTACAAAGGGTTTATATATTAAGACCTTGTATCCACATGCATGGTTGCACAGTTGCAAGAATAACTCAACTCTAATGCTCTAGGAAAATGAGAAAAACTTATTTGAAATAGGAAATAGAGAGGGTGTAGGTATGCTCGTGGTAGGAGAATTGCATACTAGAATAGGGTGCAAGGCTGACATGCTTTAGAGATTCCAACTTTTATACATATTTCATTAGCATGGGATTAGAAAATGGGCATGTGAGACAAAGAGGAAAGATTTTGGTTATTGGGAAATTGAAGGAGCAAGTAGGTAGGGCACACAAATGAAATTTCAAGAGAGTAATACTTGATAAATGGGATTAGGATTGTTGTGAAAGGTAGAGTGGAACGCAACCAAGCTCCATCGAGAATAAACAAAGAAACAAACCGTAGAGAAGAGAATATGTCAGAGGGTTCAAATCTATAGAGAATATGATAGATAATATGGTAGAGAATATAGAGGTCAAAGCATGAGGGCATAGCTAAGGGAGAGGAAAACTCGAACAGGTTGAAACAATTTATCAACATGGGAGAAATGAAACTTTGGGAGGGGCCAAGAGAGATATGAGAGTGCAGGGTAACAAAATACCAAACCAAATTAAGATGTCATCGGGATCTTAGCTTACCAAGATGATGCTTTACTCCAAGAACACAAACATGAAAGGCTTCATAAACCCATTTATATACCAAGGAATTTGGTACTGAAGTTGTTGGCATTTTGGCACAGGTGTGGCGCTCCGGTACAAGTGTTGTCCTTGATGGCAACTCTCTTTGATGACAGATCTCAGTCCAGACTACAAGAATGAAGAGAAATTTCATATACGCAGGTTCATTAAGCCCAAGTTGCATATACACGCTAGTACGCTGTATACTAAGTCGCGGATATGCAGGTTTGCTATATATGAAGTCGCGTATACACGCAGTTTTATGAACAGAAAAGAGCGTACAGGTCGAGAAGCTTCCCTTTAGTCCATGGTAGTTAGTCCTCGGTACTTGAGCCTATGTTGTTGGACCAAGGTATCTCGACAGTCGTGTTGATCCCGAGTTTTGAAGTTGATGGTATTGTATTACTATGGTTTTGGCTCGTGGTATTGAGGAGGGCCTAATGCTATATAAGGAGAAGAAGATCATTAGGCTAGTGGATTGAAAAGTCTTGAATATCTAATGAAGAAAGAGATCTAGTACGCAGGTTCTGGGTTGATGCTACATTGCTGGATCTGAGCTAAGGAGAGATCACATCGGTTGATGAAAGGATAGATCGGGATCAAAGTGTTTAAAATGAACTATCGGTATATGGTTGATTACGCATATTTTTAGATCTGCATATTGACGCAATGTTATGTTCTGAGTATGACTGATGACTGGTACAGCTGCAAGTTATGAGAAATTATTTTTAGATCTGTACGCAGGTTGGCTTCGGTAAAAGCGCGTGTATACGCGGGTTTGTTTCATTGAAATAGCGTGTATCTTTTGAAGCTTGATTTTTGGGTTGCAGTTGGGTCTGTCTGTTATTGCAGGGTTCTGTAGTCTGCTCTGTGTTCTGGTGACTGGGTGTTGACAGAGTTTCAGTGGTTCAGTGATTCAAAGTTTGATGATGCTAGTTGTTTTGTGCTTTTATGATTTGCTATGAAAAGTGAATGAATCGTGGTCTTCAGATTGAAATGTTGTACTTCAGGAGTATCCAGTCTGAAAATTGATGAAAAGTGGTACCTGAAGGAAAGAAGATTGTAGGCCAGCACCTACGTATTAGTATCTTAGCTAGTACAAGAACAAAAGGGGGTTGGAGCTCCCTTCCAGGAGAGTTTGGAAAACGAGAGAAGGTTGTAGCCTTCTGCAGGTTGTAGCCTGCGTACTGGTATAAGGCTGCACCAGTACAAAAGATTGTAAACTGAAGTTTCTTATTAAAGAAAGATAGAGACGACTTGCAGCAGGTGGTTTTCACCCACATCGGGTTTCCACCTTATATCATGGTGTTCATGTGTGTGGCTTTTGTGTGATGATCTGTTCTGTTATACTGCATCTGTTTATCTTTAATATGGTTAATAATGTCCTGATGCCTTTACAGAAGAGAAACTAACTGAATCATAAGTTTTCTGGTTATACGCTGGTTTCTTTAGACACAGTAGCGTGTACACGCTGGTTCACTTAACTGAAGTAGCGTATATGTTTCTGAGTATTGAAAAGTTTTATTGATCTGATAATACTGATTCACCCCCCCCCTCTCAATATTATTTCCAACAATTGGTATCAGAGCAGGTCCTTCAGAGAAGCTTGATCGCTTGAAGGTAGATCGTTCATCATGAGCAACTACGAGAGAGAAGCATCAATTAGGCCACCGGTTTTTGATGGGACAAACTTAAATTATTGGAAGGTAAGAGTTACTGCCTATTTTCAATCTCTTGGTACAGAAGTTTGGGACATTGTAGAGACAGGCTACGCTTTTCCTTCAGCTACTCCTACAGATGCAGCCGAGAAAAAGAAGTATGAAACAAATGCAAAAGAAGTCAGTACCCTATTAGGATATATATCCCAATCGGAATTCATGAAGGTAATGCACTATAAATCCGCAAAAGAAATATGGGACAAAATTGTCACGAGCTATGAAGGAGACGAACAGGTAAAGTGTGCTAAACTTCAAACTCTCAGGATTAAGTATGAGACTCTCAGAATGTATAATGATGAAAGTGTGGCTAACTATTTCCTTAGGGTAGATGAGATTGTTAATTGCATGAAGAACTTGGGTGAAGAAATAAAAGAGGCTATTGTGGTTGAAAAGGTTCTAAGATCATTGTCCCTCAAATTTGAATCTAAAGTGTCTGCAATAGAAGAAAAAGAAAATCTACGAATTCTTACTATGTCTCAGCTTCACGGAATTCTAACTGCTTATGAAATGAGAAAAGGAGGTCCATCAGACAGAAGAGAAGTTGCTTTCAAGGCTTCGGGCAAAGAAGATTATTATGAAGCAAGTCACGTGCCAGAAGATGAAGAAGAAGAATCAAATTTTGTCAGAAATCTTCAAAGGGGTTCTGGAAGGTTCAGAGGTAAGTTACCTTTTAAATGCTTTGCTTGTGGAAGAGTAGGTCATTATGCTGCCAAATGTCCTCACAAAGATAAGAATGACAAGGGAAAGGAACCTGTTAAATGGAACGAGAAACCGAATGAAAAGAAGAAAAGCTATTACACTCATGAAGATAGTGATGGTCTTTCAAATAGTGACGAAGATGAACAGGGTTATAGATATAAACTTTTAATGGCTTTTGAAGATGATGACTACATGGATGCTATAGATGTAGAAGGCTTTTATGAAGAAATGAATAATCTCAAAGTTTGCTTAGAAGAGAAAAGTGCTATTATTGATTCTCTACAATGTCAACTGGCAGAAAAGGAAAAACATCTTGAAAAATTGGAATGTGAGATTGTTTGTCTTAGAAAGGAGATTGAGAAAACAAAAGCAATTAATCTTAAATTTGTTAAAGGATCTGAAACCTTGGATGAGATTATCAATGTGCAGTGTTCTCCTCTGATCAAGACAGGTCTGGGATATAATGGAGAAACATCCCAAGCTTCTACCTCTAAAAGTTATCTTGATGCAGCAAGGAGGAGCGAACAAAGACCAAATAAAAGTCATCAGGTGAATCAGGGACAGTTTACCTCAAGAACAAATAAAGACTATCAAGAAGTTCGGGGACAAGCGGCCTTAAGGACAAACAGAAGCTACAATCAGCCACAGGTAAAATCTTCCCAATTTGCCCCAAGAATGGATGTCAATAGAAGCTACAATCGGTTGGATGATAGATCTAATTATCGGAGAAATTTCTTTAATGGCCAATGCTTTTCTTGCCATAACTTCGGTCACAAAGCAGCTCAATGTGTTGCCTACAAGACAATCATGACTAGAGAAGCTCAAAAGCAAAGAAGTATGACTGGAACCATGAAAAGGACGTATAACAACTTTTCGGTTCTTGAAAATGAAGTTGAATGCTCTATTTGTAATAACTTTGGTCATGAAGACTCTGAATGCAGGAGCAGGTTCTGGAAGACAACTCAGAAGGAACAAACCTCAAATGTCAGAACATGGAGAATAAAGGAACCGCAACCAGAAAGATGTGGGATAGCCTTTTATGCAGAAGGTCAAGAAAGTCTATGGTACATTGACAGCGGATGTTCGAAGAATATGACAGGGGACAAAGATAAACTTGAATCATATACCGCATTAGAAAAGGGAAAGAAAGTTTCTTTTGGAAACGATATTTCTGCAGCCATAAAAGGAAAAG
Organism: Pinus tabuliformis; assembly: GCA_031772625.1. NCBI lineage: Eukaryota > Viridiplantae > Streptophyta > Pinopsida > Pinales > Pinaceae > Pinus > Pinus tabuliformis. Next base: position 1,484,505,420 of record CM062804.1, read on the forward strand.
GCATTGCTCCGTTGAAAGAGAAGGTCAAAGCTGGAAATGTTCTGTATGTTGATGGATTGAAGCATAATCTTCTAAGTGTCAGTCAGATGTGCGATCAAGGAATAGAGGTAATATTTAGATCAAATGGATGTTGTGTTCGTGATCTTGATACAGGTGAAATAGTGATCAAAGGAAGAAGGAATCCAAATAATCTATACATATTTGAAGAAAGACAACAACAATGTTATTTGAGCAAGAATGATGAACACTGGCTATGGCATCGGAGGTTGGGGCATCTAAGCTTTCCACAAATAAGGAAAGCATGCAAATATCAGGCAGTTCGTGATCTTCCAGATATCAAAATTCCAGACAACACCATATGAAAATCATGTCAGTTTGGAAAGCAAACCAGAACTAATTTTCCTGAGAAGGAAGGATCAGCTAGCATGCCTCTTGAGCTAGTACATAAAGATACATGCGGTCCATTCAGAAAAAGAACACCTCGAGGAGAAGAATATTTGATATTATTCATTGACGATTTCTCCAGGTTTGTCTGGTTAGGACTTATGAAGCACAAAGATGAAGCATTCGAAAAATTCAAATCCTTCAAAGCCTTAGCTGAAAATGAATCAGGACACAAGATTAAGTGCCTCAGATCTGACAAGGTGGGGAGTTTACCTCAAATGAATTTTTCGATTTCTGTGAAGAACATGGGATAAGAAGAGAATTCTCTACAGCTAGAACTCCGCAGCAAAATGGAGTTGTGGAAAGAATGAACAGAACAATCCAACAAATGGCTCGTGCTATGCTTGATGAATCAGGTACTCCCGCAACTTTCTGGGGTGAAGCTGCACATGCTGCGGTCATTATTCTCAACAAAACAAATGTCCGAGTAAACAACACTCAAACTCCTCATGAGCTCTGGTGTGGTAAGACTCCTTCGGTAAAGCACTTCAAAATCTTTGGGAGCAGATGTTATATCAAGAATACTGATGAGCAACTTGGCAAACTTGAACCAAGAGCAGACGAAGGCATTCTTCTTGGTTATTCTCCACATAGCAAAGCATACAAGTGCTACAATAAAAGACTTGGCAGAATTGTTGACAGCATTGATGTTGTGGTTGATGAGAAGGGATACATTCCTAGGCAAGTTCATCATGAAGACATCAAAGAAGATGAAGGCTACTCTCAAAGACAGAATGATGAAGAAGAACCTCAAGAAGAACCAGAGGAGCAGACAATAATAGAAGAGAAGACTCCATCCAGATATGTCCAGAAGAATCATCCAGAATCTCAGATTGTGGGACAGAAAGAAGCAGGAGTACAAACAAGAAGAACAATTGCAGAAGCTTCAAGCTATTTGGCATTACTCTCCTCCACTGAACCACAAAATGTGAAAGAGGCATGCAAAGATGAATGTTGGGTCAAAGCAATGGATGAAGAACTTGAGCAGATCGAAAAGAACAACACTTGGGAATTGGTTCCTAGACCAAAAGATAAGAATGTCATAGGGACAAAATGGGTCTTCAAAAATAAATTGAATGAAAATGGAGAAGTAATTAGAAACAAGGCCAGACTTGTTTGTAAAGGGTATGCACAGCAAGAAGGAATAGATTTTGAAGAGACCTTTGCTCCTGTTGCAAGACTTGAGGCCATCCGAATGTTCCTTGCTCTCTCAAGTTTTCAAAACTTTAAGGTATTTCAAATGGACGTGAAATCAGCCTTTCTGAATGGAGACTTAGAAGAAGAAGTATACATTGAGTAGCCAGATGGTTTCATTCTTGGGAATGATCCAAACCTTGTGTGCAGATTGAAAAAGGCTCTCTATGGTCTCAAACAAGCTTCAAGGGCTTGGTACTATCGGTTGGACAAATATCTTCACCAACAAGGCTTTTCAAAAGGATCAACAGATAGCAATCTCTATATGAAAGTTGAAAATAACAAATTGCTAATACTTGTTGTGTATGTAGATGATATTATCTTTAGCAGCAATGAAGAGGCTATGAGTCAAAACTTTGCCTTGGTTATGCAGAAAGAATTTGAAATGTCATTACTTGGAGAATTGACATACTTTCTTGGATTGCAAATCCAACAAAATGAAGGAGGTATTTTCTTGTCTCAAACCAAGTACCTCAAGCAGATCTTGAAGAAGTATGGCATGGAAGATTCAAAGCCAGTATGTACCCCCATGGTTACAGGATGCAGCCTCAGTACAAATGATGAATCAGCAGCAGTTCAACAACCAACTTATAGATCCATGATTGGGAGTTTGCTTTATTTGACAGGTACCCGACCAGACATTATGCATGCAGTAGGAATTGTTGGAAGATTTCAAGCCAACCCAAAGGAAACTCATCTTCAGGCAGTCAAAAGAATCTTCAAGTATCTTCAAGGGACTCAAAACTATGGCCTATGGTATCCTAGTGATACAGATCTCACTCTTCATGCTTACACAGATGCAGATTGGGCCGGAAGTGTGGATGACAGGAAAAGCACAAGTGGTGGTGCATTCTTCATGGGTTCCAGATGAGTATCTTGGTTCAGCAAGAAACAGAGTTCGATTGCCTTATCTACAGCTGAAGCAGAATATGTGGCTGCGGCATCTTGTTGCACACAACTTCTTTGGATGATGCAGACCTTGCAAGATTTTCAAATCACTTGCACTCCACCTGTAAGGACCTCCGGTTGCGAGCGCGTTCGGGCGCCGGGCGAAGTCACCGTGCACGGGCGGGCACGGGCGCATGGGCGGGCGCAGGCGCACGGCGGGCGGGTCTGCACGACGAGTGGGCAAGGCTGCACGGCGGGCGGGCGAGGCTGCATGGCGGGCGGGCGAGGCTGCACGGCGGGCGGGTCTGCACGACGGGCGGGTGAGTGCACACGGGCGGGTGAGCGCACACGGGAGGGTGAGCGCACACGGAAATGCAAAAATGGCTAAGTGTTAGTACACTTGAGCGTATATGTTATAAGGACATATGGAGGTTATATATGCATGGAATAATAAAATATATAATAATGGAGCACATACATGTACGTACATGTTAAATAATAAAATATGAAGAACCATGGATAAATATAATATTATATTATATGAAAGGGCTCATGCATAAAGACGTATGAAGAACCATGGATAAATATAATATTATATTATATGAAAAGGCTTCATAACATAAAGTTAGTGGTCGGCTTTAAAAAGAAGAATACGCATGATGTAAGTGTATATATACGAGGAGAGTGCTCCTCATTCGAATAAGGAACATTCGCTCAAAAAACCTTCGCATAAGGGGTAAAAGGAAGGCGTAGTTCTTAGGTAGGTAAATGTGCATACCTCATGCGCATTAGGCTTGAAGGAAGTGCGTAGTTTACCTTAGTTGGAGGTTGGCAAAGAGTGCCATTGCGAGTGGATTATTGTACACGGTCTTATGCAGGTTTTGTAAGGAAGTTGGGTGGCTCGGGTGAGCACTCTCTCTTGTACAAGGACGCATGAAATGTTGTAAAAGGCAGGTGGCCTGTCTTTTGTAAAAATTGGTTAAGTGTGAGACTTGGTTCAACCAAGACACACTTGTTTTAAAATCTGATATAATATTATTATTGGGCAGACTTTACCGGGAGTTGCCCCTCCCCTTATACTTGTGTATTGTTCTCGGTTTATTGTTCATGGTTAATGAATGGGAATGTTCTTTGTTGAAGTATAAAGGATAACATTTTATTCGGTTATAAGAACACAAGTTAAGTAAGTTTATGTTGAAAGAGGCGTAGCCCATAAACGTTAGTATTGTTAAAAAGAAAGCGTTCGGTGGTGCCGCACCTCGCCGGCACGGTTGGAAGACTACCGTAGGCTTGGGGGCGTGACAGTTGGTATCAGAGCTCGGTTGGAGCTGGTGAGCAAAGGTTGCTCGTGACAGTTGACAACAAGGCATGGCAAGTTTGGATGAACGTGAAAGGAGACTCTTTCTTTTCTTGGGCAAGGAAAAGAAGCTAAATGAAGAGAGGCCCCGAATCCATGAAGAGCTTGAAACCTTGGAAGAAGGTGTTGAAAATGAACTTCTTCAACCCGGTTGGACAATGGAGCAAGGTGAAGTTGCAGATTGTGCCAACAAGGAAGAGGAAACCGTGATAGAGGAAGATGTTGCAGACATGACTACGATAGAGGATGAACTTGAAGATGATCAAGTTGAACCAGGATCGTGCAATCTGTCAACATGGATGGATGAGGTCACTCATATGGAGGAGCCTCATGATGATAAAGTAAGTGATGATACTTGTGTTTCATTTGGGCATTTGGGAGATGGACCGTGTGCAGGAAAGGGCAAAGTCAGTTTGCCAAGGCAAGGAGACATCTTACCATGGGTGACTATGATGGAACCTTGTATGGAAAAGCAAGGATTGTCAACTATTGCAGAGCTTGTTGGGGCTACTTGTGACCTTATGGTTGAAGGTGCAAGGGCCCTTGACAAGGGTGGGACTTGATGATTGTTGTGGAAGATTGAGTCATGCTTTAGCCACATGGAGAATTGGCTAAGTGCCCGGCATGACTCATGGACAGATTGAGGAGGGCACACACTTGTGATGTTTTGGGTGGACTTCTCATGGCCGAGACCAAGAGCAAGTCTTGGTGGACACTTTGGTGGAGGAGCTATGATGAAGGGACTCATGACATGATGATGGGATGGTTGAGTGACCGAGTTCACTAAACCGAAGATTGAAAGACTTGGATGGACTTGTGAGCAGCTATGAAGTATTCCTACTACATGGGGAGCTGAGGCATTTTGTATGCTTGCTGAGGTGTTGGTTAGGGATGGTTTATGGAGCTCATGATGACACGAGATTTTTGTGACTTTTAGGGACTTCATATGGTGGACTTGGAGGATCTAATGCATTGAGGAGCTGAGGTCAGGTGACTTTGATGCAGTATGGGATGCATACTTTCAAGGTACATGTATGGGCATGGCTTGATGTAGAAGATCAGTATGAGGCACTTTGGGGTGATGAAGTTACAACGATGATGATGATGATGCTTTGGTGAGACAAGTGCATACTTGTTTCTATGGAGACTTGAGGGATGGCACATTGCAGATGATGAAGAGGCTTCATGAACCTGAATGGGGCACATCAAGAGTCGGTTTGATATGGACAACATGTTGCAGATGAGATGGATGGAGTTTCCATGGACCTGAGCATGGATTATGGATGGTGAGCTTGGTGGCAGTGGTCACTAGGCCGAGACATAGTGGAGAAAGAGTCTCTACATATGTTGCAGGGATGTTTGCCTTGTGTGGAAAGGTCGACATCGTGGAAGAATGATGATCTTGGTGGAGAGCTACCGGGATGGTATGTTGTCGACGATTTTAGGTGGAGGATAATGTAAGGACCTTCGGTTGCGAGCGCGTTCGGGCGCCGGGCAAAGTCACCGTGCACGGGTGCACGGGCGGGCACGGGCGGGCGCGGGCGCACGGCGGGCGGGTTTGCACGACGAGCGGGCAAGGCTGCACGGCGGGCGGGCGAGGCTGCACGGCGGGCGAGCGAGGCTGCACGGCGGGCGGGTCTGCACGACGGGCGGGTGAGCGCACACGGGCGGGTGAGCGCACACGGAAATGCGAAAAATGGCTAAGTGTTAGTACACTTGAGCGTATATGTTATAAGGACATATGGAGGTTATATACGCATGGAATAATAAAATATATAATAATGGAGCACATACATGTACGTACATGTTAAATAATAAAATATGAAGAACCATGGATAAATATAATATTATATTATATGAAAGGGCTCATGCATAAAGACGTATGAAGAACCATGGATAAATATAATATAATATTATATGAAAAGGCTTCATAACATAAAGTTAGTGGTCGGCTTTAAAAAGAAGAATACGCATGATGTAAGTGTATATATATGAGGAGAGTGCTCCTCATTCGAATAAGGAACATTCGCTCAAAAAACCTTCGCATAAGGGGTAAAAGGAAGGCGTAGTTCTTAGGTAGGTAAATGCGCATACCTCATGCGCATTAGGCTTGAAGGAAGTGCGTAGTTTACCTTAGTTGGAGGTTGGCAAAGAGTGCCATTGCGAGTGGATTATTGTACACGGTCTTATGCAGGTTTTGTAAGGAAGTTGGGTGGCTCGGGTGAGCACTCTCTCTTGTACAAGGACGCATGAAATGTTGTAAAAGGCAGGTGGCCTGTCTTTTGTAAAAATTGGTTAAGTGTGAGACTTGGTTCAGCCAAGACACACTTGTTGTAAAATCTGATATAATATTATTATTGGGCAGAATTTACCGGGAGTTGCCCCTCCCCTTATACTTGTGTATTGTTCTCGGTTTATTGTTCATGGTTAATGAATGGGAATGTTCTTTGTTGAAGTATAAAGGATAACATTTTATTTGGTTATAAGAACACAAGTTAAGTAAGTTTATGTTGAAAGAGGCATAGACCATAAACGTTAGTATTGTTAAAAAGAAAGCGTTCGGTGGTGCCGCACCTCGCCGGAACGGTTGGAAGACTACCGTAGGCTTGGGGGCATGACACCACTAGTCTCTATCTTATGTGATAATACAAGTGCAATCAACATTTCAAAGAATCCAGTCATGCATTCAAAGACCAAACGCATACCAATCAAGTATCACTTCCTCCGGGAACAAGTGCTTGAGCAGAAGGTCAAGTTGGAGTATGTTCCTTCTAAGGAACAAGTTGCTGATATTCTCACAAAACCACTGCCCAGGGAAACTTTTGAATATCTCAGACAAAAGCTGGGAGTAGTTGATGCTTCATCTTGCTGTTGAAGCTTGTCTGTTCTAAAGAAAAATTGGTGTACGCGTGTTGTATAAAGGATATCCGCGTACAGACGTTGTTTTATGCGGGGAAAGTTGCGTATATAGTGTACGCATGTTGTATAAAGGATATCCGCATACATACGCTGTCTTATGCAGGTGAAGTCGCGTATATGGAGTTCTGAACAGCAAGGGCAGACTCTGGTTGGAGAAGGTCTGAGATGGGTATGCCAGAATCCTTCAGGCACAGTTTCAGGGGGTGCAGCAGGCACAGTTTCAAGGGGAGCAGCTTAAAGTCTAATAAAGCATTGTTGGCATTTAGATGTTTTTGGTTCTAGTTCACAATTGTTGTTGGTTTCAAGAGAAGGAGCACAGAAGGAAATCTTGGTTGCTGATCTAAAAGATGATTATCAGATGCTGCTGATGACTTTCATAAGTCTTGATCTAGATCTTTCGTCTCTATGTCATGTATCTCTTTTGTGATATCTCTTTTATGGTGTCAAGGTCATGTAACGGCCTATGTTGGTTTCCCCACTATGCCTGGGATGAATGATGTAATATAATTGGTTGTTATATGTAAATTTCTGATGTATCCCTCTTGGTTGGGAGTATGGATGTATGTATTGAGTCTTTTGGTGATAGGAAGGTCCTTTATAGTGTATAAGTCTTGGTTCTTTTTGAAGAACACCTTTTGCAGATCTTGCCTACAGTCAGGGGGAGCATGTTCAGCATAGCAGAGCAGAGATATCAGCATGTACTCAGGGGGATCACAGCCCTTTGCCCTTGATGACAAAGGTGGAGAATGATTCTAAGGATCTTAGGGTTGCCATCAAGTCCAAAGGGGGAGATTGTTGGCATTTTGGCACAGGTGTGGCGCTCCGGTACAAGTGTTGTCCTTGATGGCAACTCTCTTTGATGACAAATCTCAGTCCAGACTACAAGAATGAAGAGAAATTTCATATACGCAGGTTCATTAAGCCCAAGTTGCGTAAACACGCTGGTACGCTGTATACTAAGTCGCGGATACGCAAGTTTGCTATATACGAAGTTGCGTATACACGCAGTTTTATGAACAGAAAAGAGCGCACAGGTCGAGAAGCTTCCCTTTAGTCCCTGGTAGTTAGTCCTCGGTACTTGAGCCTATGTTGTTGGACCAAGGTATCTCGACAGTCGTGTTGATCCCGAGTTTTGAAGTTGATGGTATTGTATTACTATGGTTTTGGCTCGTGGTATTGAGGAGGGCCTAATGCTATATAAGGAGAAGAAGATCATTAGGCTAGTGGATTGAAAAGTCTTGAATATCTAATGAAGAAAGAGATCTAGTACGCAGGTTCTGGGTTGATGCTACATTGCTGGATCTGAGCTAAGGAGAGATCACATCGGTTGATGAAAGGATAGATCGGGATCAAAGTGTTTAAAATGAACTATCGGTATATGGTTGATTACGCATATTTTTAGATCTGCACATTGACGCAATGTTATGTTCTGAGTATGACTGATGACTGGTACAGCTGCAAGTTATGAGAAATTATTTTTAGATCTGTACGCAGGTTGGCTTCGGTAAAAGCGCGTGTATACGCGGGTTTGTTTCATTGAAATAACATGTATCTTTTGAAGCTTGATTTTTGGGTTGCAGTTGGGTCTGTCTGTTATTGCAGGGTTCTGTAGTCTGCTCTGTGTTCTGGTGACTGGGTGTTGACAGAGTTTCAGTGGTTCAGTGATTCAAAGTTTGATGATGCTAGTTGTTTTGTGCTTCTATGATTTGCTATGAAAAGTGAATGAATCGTGGTCTTCAGATTGAAATGTTGTACTTCAGGAGTATCCAGTCTGAAAATTGATGAAAAGTGGTACCTGAAGGAAAGAAGATTGTAGGCCAGCACCTACATACTAGTATCTTAGCTAGTACAAGAACAAAAGGGGGTTGGAGCTCCCTTCCAGGAGAGTTTGGAAAACGAGAGAAGGTTGTAGCCTTCTGCAGGTTGTAGCCTGCGTACTGGTATAAGGCTGCACCAGTACAAAAGATTGTAAACTGAAGTTTCTTATTAAAGAAAGATAGAGACGACTTGCAGCAGGTGGTTTTCACCCACATTGGGTTTCCACCTTATATCATGGTGTTCATGTGTGTGGCTTTTGTGTGATGATCTGTTCTGTTATACTGCATCTGTTTATCTTTAATATGGTTAATAATGTCCTGATGCCTTTACAGAAGAGAAACTAACTGAATCATAAGTTTTCTGGTTATATGCTGGTTTCTTTAGACACAGTAGCGTGTACACGCTGGTTCACTTAACTGAAGTAGCGTATATGTTTCTGAGTATTGAAAAGTTTTATTGATTTGATAATACTGATTCATCCCCCCCCCTCTCAATATTATTTCTAACAGAAGTAGGATTAATTTCAAATGAACCATAACTATTTCTCATTAAATGATTATCGCAAGTTTGATGCATGCCAAGGAATTTGGTACTGATGTAGGATTAATGTCAAATGACACATAACCATTTCTCACTGAATGATTATTACAAGTTTGATCATGGTTAGGTATTGGTGTGGAGCGAGGTGACAAAATGAACACATACTAATTAAATATGTGATGGACATACCTCCCTCCATATGTGAAATATTAAATGGTTTCCAGTGATACGGGTTGGACCATTATATTTTATTCATTTATATTTGCTTTAAGAGTGGAAAAATTAAAGAAATGAGCTTGCAAATTATCATTTTCACCGACGGTCTCAATTTAGAAAGTTGGGGTGGAAAACTTTAGGAGCCATTTTGAAGCCTTAAATTCCAATTTTTTTCATGAAATTATATGAACTTAGATTCCACAATATACACATCAATACCTTTCCAACAATCCAAGAATCACATTAATTAATTCTCATATGAGAATGTTATTCCTCTCGGAAGTTGACTTATCATGATTGACCACCATAACTCGAGAGGATGTCATCTTAGCCCCCATTATTCATGGGAAAGGGGATAGTGGCATGTGAAATGTGAGATGTAAATAATGCAATAGAATGGTCAAGTTGTAACTCATGTTGAGGGTTACATGGGCCAAATTTAACTCCTAGTTAGATATTATGGTGTGTTCTAATTGGGCCACTAGGAGGGAAATGGGGGGTTGAATTTTGTGCCATAGACTAGAGTAGCTAAGACAAGCTACGCCTAGTAGGCGAACTAGCAGAGATTTTATCCAGCTCTCATGTGATCCATATATGTTGGTCCCTAACATCCTCAATTGTGATACTCGCTATAGTGTCATTCCATAGACGTATCGATGCTACACGGTATACCTCATCTTCTCCCTGCTAAGGGTCTGTAAATCATAAACATGACTTAACATATATAAGAAACTAGAAGCATAATAAATGTAGCTACCCCTTCCCACAGTTGCCCAATTTCACAAGCTCTCTAGGGTAAACAAGAGACAAGTGTCACTATGGCCTAACCCGACTTCCTAGTTCTAGTTAAGGAAGTGGGGCTTACAAAGTGACCTTGAAATTACATCATACAAGGACTACAGAACACAAACAAGTTAAAGAAACACCCTAGGTGGTCAATCCCTGAGTTGGAACCTTGTTTCACTGACCTAGACCTATAATCACACCTTTGACACTACATGCATTCTGTTGCGAGCCTCCAACTGTACTCACAAGCCTTGCTCCATGCGATTCACAAAGGGTCATTTATCGAAATGATACCCGGTACGTCCAAGAGTAACCAGCATAGCATAAAATGGATTTCCTTACAATCGTAAATATGTTCTCATTCTATCTATTCCAATCTATTCTTTAAAATGGGAATATCACAAAAACGTAAGATACAAGTGGGTGATAAAGTAGCTAGAAGGCATGGTCATTCAAACTTGAAGCCAAAACATGACCTAGACTCTCTAGAACACATTAGACATTTAATCAAACACATGACAAACATGTAAGCTACTCATCATGAATGCATATCTGATCATAAGAGTCTGATATTCACTTGAGAATCACCAAGAAGGCTCTATGCCCTCTCCACATAGCTGTAATAACACTTATTAATCCATATATTCATAAACCATTATATAGCTAAACAAATCATGACATCAGCCATATATAACATACATCATGTTACCAATAAATAGGCAACAAATATCCAACATAGAAACTATGGAAACCCAACCATAATATCACCAACATAATCACTACAAGTATACATGAATCAAAATAGAAGAATAAATGGTATTGATATATGAAAATACTAACCAAGTCATGGACTTCCACGTACCACCTGACCATAGATTGGGTTGAACCAAATCTATCTTTCAGTCAATCATCCCTGCACATATTTGAAGCATGAATGTGGGATCTAATGAAATAAGCCAAGACAAAAACAAACCAAGGATTCCAAAGGCCAAACCACCTAAACCCTCGACCTTTGTGATTCCACCTCTATAGTCAGACATCACTAAGACCAGCCAGATCGGTCTCTGCCCAAGCTGTTTAGTGCTCTAGGAACTAGTAACTTAACCGAAAGTCTTTTAGTGTTCTAGAGTGTTTGTCCAAACCGACTTCAGGGACTAGTAACTAAGCCCTCCAAGGGGGCTCCAGAGCATTTGTTCCAAACTAGGCTCCATGAATAGTAACTCAATCCAAGTTGTTCTGGGGATTCCAAAGAATTTTTTCCAACCCACACCCATAAGGAACATAAGCACAAATAAAAAAAATCAAGTGGAAAAACCCACAACACCATGGTTATCCAATAAATGACAGGGAAACACTAAAACCATTTTCAATCTAGGCAAATCTCCATGCTAGTGACAACCCATAACCAGAAATCACATGCATATACCATGCATCCTGAAATCATTAAGGAAATCACACATGTGGCATGTTACCTACAAAGAAATCCAATTGTAGTTATTGATCCAGTTGTAATTTTGAACATAACGATACTTCTACCGTACTCCGAGATAGATATATGATGAAATATCATTCTAAAATGTTTATTTAATTCGAAATTGATTTATATTAAGCAAAACCTTTCGGTAGAAATCACATAAGAGAAATTTTTGGTCGTTGTGTTTCGAACTAGCAAGTGTGGTTCATCATCTGGTCCTAATGATGAACCACATTTGTTGGTTTGAAACGCGTTGCCCAAAAATTTCTCTTATGTGATTTCTACTGAAAGACTTTGCTTAATTCATTGTACTTCAGAGAAGCCTGAATATTGATTTATATTATTGAATTTTTTAATTTAATCAAATTAGTAAATTTTATATATTGCTTAAAAAATATTTTTGGGATAATTATATAACATGATTAGCATGGTTATAGAGTAGATATTGACAGGCTGTTTGTTAAAGGCATTTTGTGATATGGAGGTCACCCGTTTCCAAACCATCTGGGAAAAAATCCAACCATGTTAAGAGTTGGTGTGGCCTGCGCTATATGTGATCCTTAGGATGCCCTTAGGTCTGAACTACTCAAATTATAGGTTAGACCTGCGAGTCATCTTAAGACTCACGGGAAAAAAATATCACCATTTTCAAGGGCTCCAATAGGTTTGAGAATAATTTAGTGAACTGATTTATTTTTGTATTTGTATTTTTATATAAATTATGAATTAAAAGAAACAATATTACTATGTTGCATGAGTTTCTGGAATGTGGGTATTTACGAGGTTTCCCCGGTTAATCCGTAGTGATAATATTATATAATGAAAGAAATAAAATATAAAAATATAAAATACTTTTTAATTATATCATTTATATAAAAATCAAAATTAATATTGAATCAAAATATTCAAAAATTAAATCAATTTAAATATATACATAATAAATATATAACCTCTCTTATATAAAAAAATATTATCTAGGCGTTTCTGTGAGTGAGTTTGGGTTTCTCTTATATATATATATATATATATATATATATATACATACATAATGTCAAGTTCATGATGAGACGTTCTCTCACATGTTTCTTTAGTTATTGTTAAGAAAAAAAACAACTCTAATGTTTAAGCATTGACAGCCACATACAATATGCACACACAATCTTCTGTGATATACATACATAAACAACAAAAGGAATATTCATCAGCATGAAATCCCAGTTATTGTCCTTAGGTCGAGGTGCCATAGGCTTCCTTAACCCATCAAGAGTTTGTTCCAGTGTTTCCATCACAAGATTGATCCAGTGTTTCAATTAATGATATCAATGTTAAAGATGTCTATGGGCAGTTCAACATATTTCTCTACAGAATTTGTATTCCCTAACCTCAAGGACGCTAGAACTAAAAAATAGTTTTCAAAACTCCGAGAACTTGCTTTAAAAAAAGTAAAGTTCCCAACAAAACAATATTAATAATATCAACATTATGTTAAATTACATAATCATAATATGATAAGACGAATTTAATTAACAATATTAATAATATCAACATTATGTTAAATTACATAATCATATTATTTAATTTATGGTATCTGGACTTTTTAAATTTAATTAAAAAAAACTAGTTATCCATAAAGCCAAATGAAAAATGATTTTTTATTTTTATTTTTATTTTTTTAAATAATTTTGTAAATTAAAAAATAGTTTTTATTTTATTTTATGTTATCTTTCCGCAAAATTATTTAATTTCAAAGACAAATACCATTTTCCCAACCCATGGATTTAAGAATAGTTTAACGAGAGAAAATTATTGGTTATCCACAATATCAAAAATGGTTTATGGTAACCAATAACACCAAATAAAAAATGGTTTATGTTTTATTTTTATTTTGCCAGATAAAAAATCTTAATTTAAAAGACGAACACAATTTCCCGAGCTCTATTAGATTTATGAATAGTTGAATAACATGTTTTTCTTTATTTATTTATTTTTATTTTTTATTTTATATATATATAATTAATTTTAAATTGATGTCGTAATATAATTTAAATATTTAAAAAAATTAAACATTAGTGACATTATCTTTTAATATGATTTAAAAGATAACAATATTATTGAAATTCAATTGAATTATATAATTTTAATATTACATTACTTGTTTAATATTATTGAAATGAAATTCAATTGAATTATATAATCTTAATATTACATTACTTGTTTAATTTATGGTTGGTGAATATTGATATGTTTAATTTATGGTGGGCAAATATTGATAAGTTTCAGTAATAAGGTCGACATTATCTTTTAATATGATTTAAAACAAAACAATATTAGTGACATTCAGCTGAAATACATAATCTTGATATTACACTACTAGTTTAATTTATGGTTGGTGAATATTGATAAGTTTATATTAAAACAAAACACTATTATTAACATTCAGTGAAATAATATAATTTTAGTATTACATTACTTGTTTAATTTACGGTTGGTGAATATTGATAAGTTTCAGTAATAAGGTCGACATTATATTTTAATATGATTTAAAATTTACGGTTGGTGAATATTGATAAGTTTCAGTAATAAGGTCTACATTATCTTTTAATATGATTTAAAAAAAAACAATATTAGTGATATTCACTTGAATTACATAATCTTGATATTACATTACTAGTTTAATTTATGGTTGGTGAATATTGATAAGTTTCAATAATAAGGTCAATATTACATTACTAGTTTAATTTATGGTGGGTGAATATTGATAATTAATATTATATTACTACTTTAATTTATACTAAGCACTATGTGTATAGACCCGCGTAGTTAGTTAGTGCTGTGCGCATCGATCTGTGCAGTGCTATAGCTAACGCGTTACTGGGAGTACCTTGGTAAGAATGAAACTCAAAGGAATTGACAGTTAATTTATCGTTGGTGAATATTGATAAGTTTCAATAATAAGGTCAAAATTACATTACTAGTTTAATGACGTCCATAGGCGTCCCTCCTATTGGAGTTGGGCACTTTGATGATTTTACTAATAAAAAAAATTGGTCCGGTTTGAATTTAAAGATGCCAGTATATTCTCGTTGTTGCTACAATATCAATGGATTGAATTCACACCACTAACTTTCTTGCATATCTAAATCGCATGATTAAACTTTGTTTAAATTAATTTTTTACAAAGCTCCATCAAAAATTTACCATGCCATTTGTTAATTGACATGTATCAGGATTAACCATAATGGGAAGACTACAAAATGTAACACACACGTTACACATAAACTTGACATAATAGTGGAAAGGTGTATTTCCAAATAAGATGGTCATTTGTTTCAAACCATTGGTAACGTGTGTCCAATTCTAAATAACAGGTGTGGTAAGTTAAAAACTAACTTAGGAAGATAAAGGGCGTTTTCTCTTAACAACATGTTTAACACTTCTTTAAATTTCCTTGTAAAATAACATATTCTACATTTAGTTAGAAAGGAGAAATTTTCCTTGATCTCTTTCTTATTAAGTTAGGGAACATATGTTATCATTTAATCTTTAATTTTCTCCCCTAGCAATAAACTTTGTCAATGTAACTATATTCACATTCTTTAGTCTGAAAATTTACAATGGCAATTAATTTGTATTTCTTTTAAGAAGGATTATTTCTAGTATGCATAAGTTTTTTTTGGCATTCACTCATTTTATGAATCTCCTCATTTCAATTGACATTTAATAATTTCTTTTCTGTTGACTTATATTTTTCATTGTACCAACTATTACGAGATATCTTATTGTATATTTTTGTACCTACCATGTAAGCATTCTTTCTTTATCCATATCAAAAGATTTCATAAAATTGCATATATTTACACATTGGTAAATTTCACTATTTTCCCATAATTCACTTTATAATAAAATGATTTGGAGAGTATAAATTATGTAATTATAAAATTACTTCAAATATAATATACAATATAATTAGATAGTTTGAGTCAGTTTGATTTCATCCACTTTGATGTTCTTCTATCTTTCTTTATCAGGAACTATAGAATAGAGACTTTTGTGTAGTCCTATGTTGTATTGATTCTCTAGAGATCTGTCTTGGAAGAAGCTTATCCACATATTGTAGCTTCCAAAGGCATAAGGACTCCCAAAGGGATTGCTTCCCCCAGAGGGATTGCCCCTAGGGACGAAGAAACTCCTAAAGGCATGACTTCCCCCAGGGCCATGAGTACCCCCAGGGACATAGGCACTCCTAAAAGCATTATTTCCCCCAAGATTATGCATACCTATAAAAGTATGGCTATTCCAAGGGACATTATCTCCCCCAAAAGCATTGCTTCCCCTAGCATGACTAGGAACAGCCCCAGACCCAACATGGACATTCCAACCAAAAGGTAATTTCGCATTTGGCATAACTGGGCTATCTATAGGGATGCCAGAGCTAGTTGGGAACCCACCTCCACCATTAGAACCAAGGATGCGTAAGCAGGCTCGACTTATAAGGATGCGTAAGCAGGCTCGACTTATAAGGAGAGGATGCGTAAGCATATAATTAGATATTGAGGTAAACTAATGATCAAATACTGTGAATATGTAGATATTGAAATAAACTAGTGAAGAAATGTGTTGAATATACATATGTAGATATTGATATATAATGAGATGTCAATATATAATAATTAATGATTATGAAGTTTTTAAGTTGTTAGAAAATTTAATTTAAAGGAAAGACAAATTTATTTTCATATACATATATTCTTTTTTAATTAAAATAAAGTTTAAATAAACCTTAATTAAAATAATTTTAATATTTATTTTCAATAAATTTTTTTATGAAGTAGTCTTTTTTAAACTTTAAATTGACTTTTTACCTCCAGAATCAAAATATAGTTTTAAATTGACTATTTATAAAAATAAATCTAACTTTGGATGGTAATTTATGTAAACCTAGATAATAATAATGATAATTAATATCTATTAAAACCAATGTAATTGATTAAAGTTAAGAGTGTAAAAAATTAATTAAAAATCTTTAATCTTTAATATTTTACTTCTATGTTATAACTTTCAATACCTTTTGTTGCCACTTTTAAATTGATGTGCAAAAAACACCATAAACTTTTAAATCGATGTGTAAAAGCAAGATAAATTATTCTCTGAAGATTTTATTTTATATACAAACCTAGGGCTGGAGTGTTTACTTTGAAAAATTGAACAACGACTTTGATTATTTTATAATTTAATTATAATGCTTTAAATCGAACGGACCTTTGTAGTTTGAAATGTGGTGAAATCCATATAGTGAAGCATGGGATTAGATTAAACGTTGTGACTATTTATAGTTGTGTTTCTCCCTAATGGATGCAACTCTTGATTCGACCTCTTTTCACAATATTTAATCAATCTTAACGTAATGTCCTAAAAAAACTAAAAATATATTTATTTTACCACAGTAAGAAACAAACTAGATAATTATTGTTATTATTTGTTTGAGTTGAATAATACTATTAATTATTGAAAATAGAAAATGACTTGAGTAATAACAGATCTTGTAACTTCTCATAGAAGGAAGTTGGAAAAGGCAGTTGCTGGAAAAATGCTAACTACCTCACGCTCTAGGAAAAGGGACTGAGGGGAGGAAAAATTGTGCTGAAGGTAAGGGGGAAATTGCTACGTCTAGTAATGACCAGATAGCATAAGCACTGAGTGCGAAAACTTGTAGAAGACAGAAGTCTTGCGAGCAAGCTTGGGAGTAGATTTGGTCTTGAAGACAAAGCTCATGGACGGGTGGTTGAAGAGCAACAGATAAGAAAGGTAACCTCTACCATTGAGTTCTCTTCTTGGTAACTCAAGTAAGTAGTGCCTTTTGAAACCAATTTGTTGCACAGCTATATTATGTGTCTTTAGTTGTGAGTGGAAAAGAAGGAGCCCTTTAATCCAAAAAGATACTTGAAAAATATTAACAGTAGGGTTATAATCTATATAGAACTGGTTATTTTAAATATAGGAGATCAATAAAAGTAGAGTATTAACCGTTCAGAACTGGTTATTTTATTTTCTCTAAAACATTAACAGTAGTGACTAGTGTCTGTTCAGAACTGGTTATTTTATTTTTTGGAAGACACTAATTGCAGGAATATTAACTGAGTATAACTGGTTACTTTATTTGCTAGAAAACTAATCGTAGAGGAATTATTGTTTATCCTGAATTGGTTAATAATTCTCTTAGTTAAATTGTGTAAATTTGAGAACTGAGAATAGAATTTGACTAACACCCAAGACCCTAGTCAGAAAGAGAAAGAATACTGAAGATGCTAGTGCCACGAAAGATTAATTTCATGGGTTAGGCAACACAGAGTTAAGCCCCAGAAAACTGAAGCAAGTTTGAATAAGAGGACGAGGTCGATTTAACAGAGAAATACAAGTGTATTTACACCAAAGCCGAACTGGGTAGCATCATTAAGGGAAAAGACTGCTAAATAAAGGTTAAAAACTCTGTAAGTCCCTTCTTGGAACCCTATATAGGTACGAAACCCTATAGTGATATAAAATTGGTAGAGTTACGTTCTTGATTAGGTAATTAAAATTTCAAGAGACATAATCGAAAACGAAACGATTCAGTTACTCTGAGTCGCAGAAGTAAAATTCCAACCACATAAAAACTTAGAGCCACATTTTAGAAAAAGCATTTGACATTTAAAGAAAGCGGAACAATGTTCACACAGAATATTTAACCCACATAAAATTGTACAGAACCATCTAAGCAAAAAGGGTAGCATTGAAATTTTGAAAAGAGAATAATTAAACACATAGCAATTGAAAAACCGTGATTACATTTCAAAGAAACCCGTATCGATTTGGCACAAAGAAGAAACTTAAATGGATTCAGTTTTTGAAAAGTCTGTTATTACAAGAAGTATTAGGCCAAGACCAGAACCCTAACCTGTAACCATTACACCGGTGCGGCCTTAGTTACAGGGCCCGCATCCGAGCTGAAACCCTCAGCTAAACACGAGAAAATATTCATACAACTATTAAATGATAGAAGACAACTGCCAGAAAAAGAATTATCAAGTAGCTTGACAAAAGTATTCCGTTTAACTACGGAACTGAAACACCAGATCTAGTACAACCTTGGAGAAACGATGCATATAGCCATGAATTAATCCCAAGTGTCCAGGGCCGCCAATAAATCTTACCCGGAAACCCTCTAGCACCGAAGACAGGAAGGGAAACCACAAAAATCCATGAACAATAGCTTGAAGCCCGCATACCCACTTCCATTATACTTGCAGTAGAATGCATGGCAAATTGCATCAACAGTTAGGGCTGGATATCAAGGAACAACTAAACAATGGTAGAATAACGTAACCAAAAATAAAAAATAAAAAATACCCATTGAACATCTTACTGAGGGTTAAACATTCCACGGATGGAAAACTCCACATTGTGTTAATATAAACATAATTATAGGTTTACTAACATTAATAATCTTAGATTATAGAGATTAGGTTTAAAAAATTGTGGAATTGTGATCAGTGTCGTAATAATGTTATCATCGCTCATTTGATTTTATACAATGTGTATATGTGAAGTTTTTTTGTATGTGTAAATGGTAAATTATGTATGTATGTTACTTTTAATTTTATTCAACATTAAATTGTTTTGTTGATATCAAATGTGTTTTTTTTTACTATTAGGTGATTTCATTGTTTGATCATGGATCTAACTATTTGGAGTTGTCTTCCATTCAATGTTCTTGAAATTGTCTTCTTGTGGTTCCCTTTATCAGTTGTGATAAAGTTTAGCACCATTTTTAAGAGATGGAAGAATGTTTTGCAAAACCCTTCTTTCTTGTTACATTGCAAGAATGTCTCTACGAACAAATTTGGATTGTTCGTTCCTTTCTTCAATAGTGAAGATAATTGTTTTGCTGCTCAATACCTTAATCAGGCACATATCTCAGTTTCATTGGCGATTCATAGGTTCAAGATACAGAGTAGAGTGTATTGTTCAACCAATGGTGGTTTTATCCTTACCAAAAAAAAGCTCCCATACACACAACTATTTTGTAACGAATCCATTTACAAAGGCATTTAAAAACATAGGGCCAATACGAATTGGAGACTAGGGATTCTTTTCATTATTAGATAATGTAATCAGCAGAAAATGACTGGGTTGTTCTAAGACATGTGTATGTGTTACACAACATTTTGTCACTATCCCTGTACTCCCCATTCCTTGATCCTGGAGGACCTCTACAGTGAACCCTACAAGTTTTCCCTTCATGAAGAAACTCCCATTGTGTCCCTCTTCATGAGCAGATCAATTCCCTTTTGCACCATTTCCCTTAAAACTTCTATTTTTCCCATTTTACAATACCGACGCTAATGACCCTTGTCTTCCTCACGCCGATGTGTAGAAATTAGCATTGTCCCTAACACTGACCGAAGCGATTGAGTTGTGTTCTAGTCGCGTCGGTCCTGTTATGCAAAGTTTTTTAAATTAAGAGTTGAAGCTTCCAGCTTTAGAAGCTTCGTAACAGAAGTCTGGTAAATGGTTTGGCCGGATGGGGTCTTGGATGTTAGTTTGGGATCTTTTCCCCTATAATGATGGAACTACCTCAAGGGATAAGACCTTCTCCAGTGTGAAGAGGATCCATCTCCCATGCATTTCTCTTATATAAACCTCCCTTCTTCCCAGGCACAAGCTAGTGTTAACGTTGGTGTGCTAGTGCTATTTTGGTTTAGAGTGAAGCCTAAAGGGAAGAGCCTTAAAACTATTGTTGATTGAGGCCATCATGGAATGCTAGTAGAAGCATGTGGGAACCTGGTCTTGTCAGAGGAGAACAACAACATCAAGACAATGGTTGGAATCTCTTCTTGATTCAATATATATGCAACTATCGATTGATTTCCTACATGATTTGTCATCTTACATATTCATGGCTTAATGTTCTTGACTTGTTAAGTAGTTTGAATTATAATTTTTCTATTATCACGGTTCTTGTTTGTTGTTGTTTACTTATTTCAAGTGCTTGAAGAAGGAAGCGAGAGATAGTTGGAGCGCGCAAGCAAGGACATCATCAAATGGGATAAGTGTACTAAGAGGTAGGCCCTCTTAATTGGTTCTAACCTAAGGAAATATTCCATAGAATGTATCAGTTGTGGCTAGACCCATTATCAGGCTAAAGGAATTTGTTTGTGTCTGCACTTATAATTTTACTTCACCACAAATTGGTGACTCTGCTGGGGATCCAATCCTTTTGTTTGTATTGGATTTCATGATTTCATGTGACCTTTCCTAGTTCCACTTTTTCCCTTTGGTTCTGTTTCTTTTCTCTTGCTTACTGGACCGAGTTTGAAATTCATAGCAGTAGATATGGACTTTTTTTTTTTTTTTTTTCTTGGCTCCCTCGACCAGCACGCTTAATCCACTGACAGTCATGCCAATCAATGCGATTTGCTGAGAAACAGTAGCGCCGACCAGCCTTTGGCACTTGTTGTCAATTAGGTAGTCACGCTGATGCCTGTAAGTGAAGATTAGGGTTCACCCCCAATATTGGCTAGTGTGTTTTTCTCTCATGATTTCTACATTGTAAGATGTATAGACTGTCTTCTCCCTGACCAGAGAGCTTAATTTATATTGGTTTGTGTGCTTTCTTGGTTTAGTCCACCCTCTCATGTGTTACGTCTGGCCCTGTGTGAAGTTTTTTTTTATTTTTTTTCTTTGAATCCCTCGATCAACACTATTTTTGGCTAAAAAGTCGCGCCAATCAGGCCTATCAGTGCTAGTTTTATCCTGAAAGTCGTGCTGGTCATGCCGATCAGCACTACTTTGGCCCAAAAGTCACTCTAGTCTCTGAGTTAAGAAAAATCAGAATTTCTCCCATTCTAGTGCCAATGTGTCTTGACCCTCAGACTCTTTTCTTCTGCCTAGAAGTTACTATGATGCTTTGTTTTCAATTGAATGAGTGAAAGAGTCTCATTTGTTCTCTTATTTTGAGTGTCTCTTTTCTCTTTCCAAGCATAGATTACATTGCTTGGTTTGTCGATTGAAGCATTTATGTGTTTGGTTTGTTCGATTCAGGGAAGAAGTTGCTTTTAGTTTCATTTATCATGCTTTGGATTTGATTGATTCTTGTTTGTTTGGAATTGTGAAAATTTTCATTAAAGTGCTTTATGTGAAAGATTCATTTTGCATTTTATGAAAAGAAGAACATCATTCTAGTTTACTTAAGCGAAAATATTGCATTAGTAGTGTTATTGAGAAGCTAGAATTGCATCATCATAAGCATTGGAAATGAAATGAAACTTCTTTTGTTGTTAAGGGAATATTTAGTGCATCTAGGAGATTTATTAGTGAAATATTTCATTCTTTGATTGTTGCATTGATTGTGTGTTCTCTATCTCTCAATTACTGCTAACTTTCATCAAAGACAAAGATTTCTTTTTTCATATAGTTGCATGTAGGAGCTTTTTCAAATGATAGTGGTAGGGCCTTGAAAATGAAACCTAATTCAAGATCAACCATTAAAATTTATTGAATTAACCTAACGAAGCATTGAAACTTAACACTTATATTTAGAGGTCCAGGCTAGAGACATGTTTTGTCGTCTTTAAACCTAGTAGTTGTTGTTGGCTTCGGCACTAGACAACGCTAGTACAAAATTGTGTTCCCTGTACCATCATGTATATAAATGGAGACTCCACTAGGTCTGCAATCCTTTATCCGTAGGAAGCCGAGTCTACCACCTTGTAAACGTGATACACCAAAACACGACATTCGGGGAGATTTCCTACCCGTACTTCTCAGTTCACTTGGAGGTATTCTGTAGTTCACGGTTACCTGGTACTCCTTTTTCCCAGAGTACCTTGAGTAGTCATTTTTTATCTTTACTGACTCTTTAAATTTGAAAATATCATCAAGAACTTGTCCTTTTGATCTCATTAATTCCAAAAGTGTCTAGAGTCACCTTTCATCCTTTTCTTGACTCTTAAAATATGAAAAGGCAAAGTTTTGTTTCAGTGTCTTAAAATTAACTTCCAACAAAATATTCATGGTTAAATTTATATTCCTTAGTAATTCTTTAGGGTCGATTCCAATGGCAACATTTCCAGAATCTACTAGTCAAGGATTCCCTCAGATGGGAATCTTGGTCCTCTTCCTTCTTTTGGAAACGTTGCTGCTCCTTATATGGCGTTGTTGTCCCTTCCTAGGTTAACCATTGGTCTACCTGTCTGGTTGTTTACGACCTCGGTGGTCCCGAGCGTCCCGACCCCTGTCCAAACGTCTCCTTCATTTGAATCATGTCACAATGATTCTAAGGTTGACCCCTCACCTTCTTCTGCTATTTATCACCCTCCTCTCCTACTTCTCTTGGTGAAAGTTTGAAATCCAGTAACCAGAAGTCTAAGAATGATAAGAAGAAGACAAAGCAAAAGAAGTCAGATAAGCGATAGGCCAATCGTGCAACTGTTACTTCAAATGTACCTCCCATAGACAAACCTTCCAATCCTCCACGAAAGGTAAAATTCTCTTGCGGGCTATGTAAGGGTGACCATCTCCTTCGAGGTTGCCCTCGTATTCTGAGAGTCTTAGAGGTATGGTCTCAAAATCTAGATCGACCATCCCCATCAACCTCTGGAAATCATGTTGATGTTACATCCCCGGTTACCCTGTAGGTTATGTGAAGGAGAGAATTTTCTTCACCTTTGTCCTCTTATAGATAAAGCTTCCAAAGTTTTGGAAAACCTTGTAGCTCCTCAACCCCAAATTCCTGTTGGTTATCAGAGGCTTTTCTTCTAACCCTCTCCCAGTTGGTAAAGAGATTGACTTGGACTCATCTCTTGCCCATACTGCTCTTCCTGAGCAAAACTCTCTTGTGTTTGTTCCTGACCAATTATTGGTCAGAAAGAGTGTCGACTTGGCTCCGCCTCGAATTTCTCACTCTGTTCCAGAAGAGAGTTGTGATCATACTGCTCATGTTCTTCTTGTCTCCTCAGATTCTCATGAATCGAAGAGTGACCCTCCCGTCCCAGTTGTTCAAGAGAGTCCTTCTCCTTCTCTTGAAGAACATGGGGGCAATCATATGATACCCCCACCAAGTAGTTTTGTCGCCTATTTTGATTGGATTCCATTGATTGCTTTCGGCCTTCCATCTTATGTGCCTTTCCATATTACAGTACAAGCCTATAATATGGTAGTACATGACACTATATTAGATGAAGGCTCATCTGTTAGCATCATGTCTTCTACTAGTTGGAAAGCTTTGGGTTCCCCACAACTTGTGCCTGTCACCTAGAATCTGTTGGCTTTCAACAAAGGAACCAATCAGCCCTTAGGGGTCCTCCTGAAGTTCCCTATTACTTTGGAAGGTAAGGTTGTCTATATAGATGTGATGGTAGTCAAAGGTCCTTTAGATTTCAATCTTCTCCTTAGATGCGACTATGTTTATGTCATGGGAGCCCTTGTTTCTTTGTTTTTCCACGTGGTTTGTTTTCCACACGAAGGGAGAATAGTAATCATTGATCAATTGTCTTTCATTAGTCACCAGGAGCCTTCTTTGTAACCATCATCCCCTATCGGCTCTTGTTTGCAAAAAGTACCTTCCCCGCCACAGGTCAATTTTGTGGCTACCCGTTCCATCTTCACATTTGCTAATGATAACACAGATGGTATAGTACATTATGTATTGGGGGCATTGGAACTCGATCTGTCTTTGGTACCAAATGACATGTATTCCTCCCAGAGCGTGGTTCTTCCATCTAGTGAAGACCTCTTGGGATCCATGTTCTCGTATGGGTCATGAATAGATGGGTGAGGATAGTTCTTGGTATTATGACAACCTCGTTAAAAAATGAAACAAGTGTCATGAGGATAGGTCTTGGTCTTGTTTCAACCTCGTTAAAAAATGCAACAAAGGGTGTAAGCATAGTTCTTTTTCTTGTGTCAAGCTCGTTAAAAAATGAAGCAAGGGATCGAGGATAGTTCTTTTATTGTGTCAACCTCATTAAAAAATGAAGAAACTCCCTTTTTCAAATCGAGTCTTTGATTAAGATCTCATAAAATCCTAGTCGACTCTTTCCAAGATCTCGAAAATGAACCTTCATTCCATCCACCTAGTTGAGTAAAATGAAGCTTGGGGTGCATGTACCTCGATTTGAGTCATTATGCTGGGGGCATGCGAACTTATAGCAAGCATAACTTTTCGTTTCAATATTTTGTAAACATGAAACTGAATCCAAGCAGAGTTCTCCATGGTTCAAGCTTGTGTAAAAATGAACCCATGCCCATTTTATATCTCGTGATTGTCGTTTTTCAGCTAATTTCTGATAGATGAGCCTTGGTTGTTTCATTTCATTTCCACCATCTCTTTGGCTGATCATATTATTTCACTTGGTTGTTATTCCTTTCCTAAGGGACCGCAACGATGAGTGGTTTTATTAGCCAGCCTCTTGGCCATTACATGTTTTGAGCAGTTCCACCATTGCTGGAACCAGTCGCTACCCTTTGTACCACTCGTTCCTCCAGGACAAGTCATTTTTAAGCTCTTTTCTCACTCATAAAAAAATGAAAAGATCGCTGAATATTTTTTGATTTTTTACTTGTTAAAAGAGAATGAAATGGAGGGGGGTCTTCTTTCAAGCTCTTTTCTGACCCTTTAAAAACGGAAAGATGGTTGAGCCCTTGTCATTTAGAACTTGTTAATAGATGTGAAACATCGTGCGCCAGGTATAAGTTTACCCATTTTTTGGGTTGGGAGGCACTATCTACGAAAAAGGTACTCCTTGACTGAAATGGTAAAGCGGTTCTCTCGAGTATCATTTTCTACCTTCTTAGGCTCGAGAGACACAAATGTATGAAAATGGACAGTGTGGAGTTTTCTTTTATGTGTCTTTTTCAAACTCTCTAAATATGAGAAAGATATTGAGTTACACCTTTGTCAGACTCGTTAAAATATTAAACGACATCGGATTCGTCATCACGACGAACATGAGGTTCTCCTTCCTAGGGCTCATTAAAATTACTAGGTTGGATTCGTCCGAAGGATGAACTTACAGTGCAAGCATATTTTATCCCCTTCAAGATTGTGATTAAAAAATAATTGGGGTACCTGCCAGAAATGGTGGGGGAAAATTTGGAAATCTAATCAGTTATGTTGGTAGCTCACTCTTGAACATGACACTTTTTGCTTCGTGTTGGGTTGGGATATCCTTCCTTTTATCATTGACCTTCTTGGGTTGGGCCATTCATTTTTTGCCTTCCATTTGATCTTTGCGACGTCATCATGACCACAAATCCTATGGATCCAAAAGCTTCCAAACTTCCAGTCCTGTCGCCGATATGTTCAAGAGTTGTCCTTCTACAGTTACACTTACCTCTGATTCTCTGTATCACCCAAAATAATTTTGAATCCTTTTGTCTCGCATCAATGATGTGAGATTCATTATGTCCCTCTTTCGACACGGTCGCTTCCTGTCGACTTCAGCTCATTATCTAGGAAGTTGACCGAGAAAATCCCTTCTAGTACCTTAGAGCTTGCATGCCATAATGGCAAGTTCTTCGCACTCAATGACAAGTTCGCATCATTGGCTTTCGATCGAGTGATTTCACGGGTGTTCAACTTCAGTTCTTCTATTCACATTTCGTGGATTTTGTTGATAATACCTTGAGGACCATTGTCATTATTAGTGGTTTCTCTCGCACTTGTTAACAGTTTACATCATTGACTGGTAATCAAACGAATTTCTAGCATGTTCGACGTAAACACATTTATTCACATGTTAGAACTTGTACTTTAATCGAGTCATGTTGGAGCGCAAGACCCTGGGCTCAGATCACAAAAGTCTAGGTTGCGAAGTGATGTGACATGGTTATGTTGATATACATGTCTCTCTCAGATGGATGGTTGTGACCATACCATGAGTTATCATATGTGATCCTTCTCATTATTGGATGGTTGCGACCATACCTTGGTTTCATTATGATCCTCTTTGATAGATGGTTGCGCCCATACTTGGATCCATTTACATGATCATTCTATGGATGGATGCATCCATGCCATGATGCATGTATCATTTGACAGAGTTCTCAGTTATGTATATGTATCTGTATTTTCTTGCATGTTTTTTGATGGCAGACGACAGTTCCCCACACTGATTTATAAAGCGTTTCATCCCTCACTCTAGTTCGGCCTTCACGCTTTAGGGGGCATCTATTACACAACATTTTGTCACTATCCCTGTAATCCCCGTTCCTTGATCCTGGAGGACCTCTACAGTGAACCTTACATCCTTTCCCTTCATGAAGAAACTGCTATTGTGTCCCTCTTCATGAGCAAATCAATTCCCTTTTGCACCACTTCCCCTAAATCTTATGTTTTACCTAGTTTAAAAGACCAACGCTAATGACCCTTGTCTTCCTCAAACCGACGTGAAAAGATTGGCACTGTCCCTAGCACCGACCGGAGCGACTGAGCTATGTTCCAGTCATGCCGGTCCTGTTATGAATTTTTTTTAAATTAAGAGCCGAAGCTTTTAGCTCTAGAAGCTTCGTAATGAAAGTCTGGTAAATGGTTTGGCCGGATGGGGTCTTGGATGTCAGTTTGGGCTCCTTTCCCCTATAATTATGGAAATACCTCAAGGGATAAGACCTTCTCCCATGAGAAGAGGATCCATCTCCCATCCATTTCTCTTATATAAACCTCCCTTCTTCCCAAGCACAAACTAATGTTAATGTTGGTGTGCTAGTGCTATTTTGGTTTGGAGTAAACAACAAGCTATTCATAGTTGTAGATCTCTAGTTGTGTGAGGGACAAGTGTAATTTTGGTTTGGAGTGAAGCCTAAAGGGAAGAGCCTTAAAAATATTGTTGATTGAGGCCATCATGGAATGCTAGCAGAAGTGTGTGGGAACCTAGTCCTGTCAGAGGAGAACAACAACATCAAGACAATGGTTTTAATATCTTCCTGATTCAATATATATGAAACTATTGATTGATTTCCTACATGATTTTTCATATTACATATTCATGGCTTAATGTTTCTTGACTTTGCTAAGTAGGTTGAATTACAATTTTTCTATTATCACAGTTGTTGTTTATTGTTGTTTTCTTGTTTCAGGTGCTTGAAGAAGGAAGCGAGAGATAGCTGGAGCGAGCAAGCAAGAACATCATCAAACGGGATAAGCGTACTAAGAGGCAGGCCCTCTTAATTGGTTCTAACCTAAGGAAATCTTCCATAGAATGTATCAGTTGTGGCTAGATCCATTATCGGGCTAGAGGAATTTGTT
This sequence comes from Pinus tabuliformis, assembly GCA_031772625.1. Taxonomy (NCBI): domain Eukaryota; kingdom Viridiplantae; phylum Streptophyta; class Pinopsida; order Pinales; family Pinaceae; genus Pinus; species Pinus tabuliformis. Next base: position 1,484,533,338 of record CM062804.1, read on the forward strand.
TATTTACGCACTTATAATTTTACTTCACCATAGTATGAAAAAATGTAGTCCAAATTATATGTTTGCAGTGGTCTTGATAGGGTATGGAAAAGGGTTGTTGTTCCAATTGGTGGCACTTCACACCCTAAGAATGTAGTGTTTTATAAAATTAAATTGTTTTGGTTATATCTCGACAAGGAGTATGAATATTATCCTTGGTACAGGTATACAATCTACTGGTTTGATGTAGTAAAAAATGAATGGGGTTTTTCATTTGTTCCAATCTGTGACATACAATGCATGCCATTAGCAATATACATGAATCAGTTGATATGCCTTATCAATGATGGCTCCACTTTTGTATGTTCAATTGAAGAATGAGATCATTTCCAATTTGGTCAACCGTGTGTTGAACGAAGAATTGACTACTTTGAAGATGATTGGGGTTTTAGATGGAAGTTGTTGGAAGAAATTTCTGCAGATATAAATAGAAAATGTCATGGTATTCTTCCATTTCGAACAGTCCATGGTTTGGTTCTTATGTACAATTGCAGTGAAGTTCCTTTCCTATTATATGACATGATGACTCACATATGTTTTCCAATAGATATTGATAATTCAACTAATGAGCAGATGTCTGCGTTTTGGTACCCAACATTGGAGGATTACAATGATTTGATTGAGTATGGAAATGTTTTTGGAGTTGCTCCCCATATGGATTCCATTTATGAGATTCCACCATTGGATATGGATATGAATTCTTAGGATATTAGTATTTTTAGGAGTTCTTATAAATATTTCCATTTTATATACTCTCTATGGTTGTGGAAAATATTTCCATTTTTGTCTCTATAGATACTATGGGTCTTTACGGTAATACTTTAAAATTATGTTTGTATCAATCTTTATGATGTAAAATATTTCATATTGTTTCCCATAAAGTTTTCTTATTTACATGTAAATGTGTCTCGATGTTATGCATTTTTGTTTGTTTGCATAATTATAATTTCTATGAGTTATGTTATACATGTTATTTGTATTGGTTTTTGTCATTGATTCTCAAACAATGTTATATGTTTATGTACATTTTAATATTTGCATTTATATTTTGATAGTATATAGTTCCAAATTTTTAGATATACTTCAAATTCATATAATTTTTAGAGTATTGTGTCCCAATAGTATGGGTTTCGTTTTGATTCTAATATGATACATGGAAATTTAGACTTTTTTTGTTTAAGCCATTTGGAAGAATTCATTTCTGTTTTTTGTCATTTTACAAATTTTGTTTTCGTTTTTAGCCATTTGGAAAAAGCCTTATACATTTTGATAAGTTTATATGGTTGGAAAAAAATAACATATACAATTTTTATGTTTTTTTTACGATTTCCAAAAAAAACTTGTGCCTTTTTCATTCTTTTTTGTTTGTTTATATTAGATATTTGTTATGTTCGATGTTTATGATTCCATAAATGAATATTTTATTATTCATTGTAGACATGTCATCTGAATGCAAAAGCATGCGTACAAGAAATGAAATTTGTCACTAGAATCACATGAGAGGTCTAATGTAAGTCTTCATTTACTGTATCAACAAAATAAGGATGCCATAAATGAGCATAGGATAGCTACATATAATAGAAAACCGAGTGAAGCCACTCTTGAAAATGATTTTATAATTCCTCATAAGTATCATACTATGGATGATATAATGGAAAGAACATTTCCTGTTGATAGTTCATTATCAGGATATGCTCCTCATCAGCATAATATTGTTGTTCGATGCTCTCCTGAAAATATTCATAACATTGGGGAAACATCTTGCAATCAGGAAGAACGCCATATCAATAATATGGATGCAAATGTCCACCCCAACCCTTCCATGTGTTCAATTGAATGTTTTGATGGCCAAAGGTTGCAAAACATCCATGGTGGAGGTAATGATGACATTTTGTGTGATGATTTGGATGATAGTTTAGTTGGCCATTTGTTTGATAATTTGGAGCCAGTTGCTCGAAACATCGGATCTTCAAATCCCACTTCTCAAAGTAATGTGGTCCCACCAAGAGAATCAGTCATCCCTGATAGTATTTCGCGTGGAACAATGGAGGTAACACAATGATATTTTGATTTTCGCTACAATAGTGGTTGTTTTATTACATTCCTATATTTACAAAGTTTTGTTTACTAAAATTATGTTATTTTATTCTCTTGGAATAGGATACAACTTGTTTTAATAGAGGTCTAGAAATTAGCTCCCAAAGTGTTCCATCTACTAATCTGAGAAGTGAAGATGAAGCATGTCATAACCTTCCTGTGCATTCTCCTCGATGATCAAATTGCCAGACTAATGTAAATTTTCAATGTTTTTGATTTTCTTTTCATTTTTTAAATTTCTAGTTGCTTGGACATTGAATTTTATGGCGTATATTATTTTATTTTAAAAGGACACAAGTCATTTCAATAGGGACATACAAATTAACTTCGTAGATGTTCCATCTACTGATGTTAGAAGTGAAGAGGAACCATCTCACAACATTCATCCACATCGCCAAACAAATGTAAATGTTGAGTGCATTTGATATTTTTCTCATTTTTTTGCCTGGAAATTGTATTTTGTAACCTTTTATGGAGAAACCATGATCTCATCTCATTAGGTTGGAGAATTGGAATCCAAAACATCAAATTGTAAAACTAATGTAGATGTTCAATGTATTTGATTTCTTTTCCATTTTTGAATCTTTCTTTGTTGGACATTTAATTTTATAACGTATTTTATTTTTTTGAAATAGGAGACAACTCATTTGAATAGAGGCATATAAACTATATCCCAAAATGTTCCATCCACTGATGTTAGAAGCCAAGAGCAACCTTCTCATAACCCTCATCCACATCAAGACACAAATGTAAATTTTAAATGCATTTGATTCCTTTTCATTTATTTCATTTATAATGAGTTGGAAATTAAATTTTAAAGTATTTTATGACAAGGAGACTTTTACATCCTCTCAGGTTCACGAAATGCACACCATAAATTTGGAAAGACATTCTCACATCCATTCCACATGCTTCAAATTTGCGAAGGTAATCTCATGTTCTTGAAGATGAAGTACATTTTAGAAGAAATTTTACTCTTCCAAATGGTTTTCAACATGATTCGGATAGTAGAGATCATATTCATTTTGATGAAAACATGATTGCAGTGCATAAAAGATTTCGAGCAAAGATAGATAGCTTGTTAGTTGTCCAAATGTGCCACATTTTCCAAGAATCATATCCCGGAATCCATGTTGTGAGACATTCTGAAGGACCTGTTTGCAGACGATGTAAGAGTGGAAGAGGAGCCCATCGTTTTTTTTCAATATAATAACATGGATCCTGGTGATCAACCTCATATTTTAAGAGTTCTTACTCAAGTTGAAGAAATGCTAATAGCACATGTGAATCCTATTTTGCAAGTGATATATGCTTGAGGTGGGCAATATAAGTATAGTGGTCATACAGTTATCTTTCCTCAAGATATTTATAAAATTGTACAAAGTCTTCCTCGACATGTTGAAGATATTGACTTTCTAATTGTGAGGAGACATGCCACTCAGTATAAATATTATGAATGCTGTGTCAAATATCTCGAGTGATGGATTCATTGCTTTTCAAAATCCAACATGATCAATATTGTCAAGATGTTCTAATTGATTATGATTCAGTGAATGCTCTGCCCGAAAGATCAACAGATGTCTCCTCCAGGCTTAAATTTTTTGATTGTGATATTGAAGAATTTGAGATCAATGAAACTAATAATGAATGGTTTCCTACTGAGCATTTTCCCTCTCATCCTTCTTCTTTTGTTTCTCGCCTACCAAACAAATGAAGAGAAGTGGAAGAAATTAGAGCATTTATTGATAATGTTGATTCTTCACATGTTCAAGACATGGATTGGCCCAGTATTGGAACCTCTCCTGTGAATGAATATAATAGAGAGGGGTTATTAGATATGGCATTCCAACATTGTTCCTCAATAGTGATGCTTATTAGTTGCAACCACGTATTTGTAGTGTTGAACTTCATGAGTATGCATTGCATGTTCTTAGGTAATATGATCAGAGATTTGGAAGCCATCCTTGCTTTCGATATTACCTATTAGACATGATAATGCGGCATCAGATCCAAGCAACTGCTGCAATTTTTGCAAAGAAACATTTACATGATAACTCACCTACAACAATTGAAGAGTTGCATCACCAAATATTTGATTTACCAGATAATAAGTTGGCTGAGCATATTATGTGGTTTGGTTCTTCTCTGAGAGGTACAAGGGCATACTGGACTAAGTGTCGATCTGAACTGATGGACATGATTACTCAGTTAGGATGTCCATATTTATTTTTTACTATGAGTGCAGCTGACACAAAGTGGCCAGAGTTGCATAACCTCATGCCCATACATTCACATTCTCGTTCTTCAAATGAGCATCATATGAAAATTGAGAATGTTATCCAGTACCCTCATATTGTTGTGAAATTTATAAACCAGAGATTCAATATTTTTCGAGAGGAAGTTATCCAAAATATCTTAAAGCTAAAGACTTCTGGTAAAGGTTTGTGTTGATGAATTTTTTTCTATACTTTATCAACTTTTATTATGATTCTATTTATATTCTTTGAAGTAACTATATCTTCATTTTTTTCAGATATGAGTGGCAACATAGAGGTTCAACACATATCCATGGTTTCCTATGGTTAGAAGGCGCTCTTGACATGGAAATACTTGATTGGTCAAATAGTTTTGATGTACAACTTGCAAAGATATTCTTCGACAAACATGTAACTACATGGAATCCGTGTGACATACATCGTCGCAACATAATAGTTCCACGAAGCCTCAATGATGACTCTTGCCTACTGAATACTGGTCAGATTTTCTCTTCTAATCCTCATAATGATTACGAAGAATTGTTACACCGTGTCCAAAGGCATACAAAGTGTACTATAGATTCTTTTTTGTGCAAAAAGGGCACTATTCTAACATGTCAGTACAATGATCCATGGGTCTTTGTGTTGAATCAAGATTGTTCATAGATGATCAAGGAAGAAAAAACTATGAGCCAGAAAGAAATGATGATAGGCTTAATGTACATAACATTGACCTTCTAACAATGTGGTGTGAAAATGTTGATTTCCATCCAGTGTTTTCTCGCTATGTTGTCTTGAAATATATTGCTAAGTATGCATCAAAAGTAGAAAAAAGGTGAAAAAGTTATCATATTTTTTTGCTAATGCAAGAGTCAGACCTTATATTCATTAATTACAAATAAAGTACAATGAGTGGTACAGAATTCTCAGTCTCTGAGAAAAAAGGAAAATTGCAAAACAGCTTTACATCGTCCCTATCTAAACAAAAAACGAACCTCCAAAGAAGGAAGGAAGAAAAAGGAGAAGGATCGAGAATAATCCCTAAAAAAGAATCAGAAACGGCCAAAACCCGCCCGAAAGCAAAGAAATGGGTTCTGAAGCGTGAGAGGAGAACCTCGGAGCCCCCGAAAAACACCGTCACCGAATGACAGGCACGTCCTCTAAAAAACTCAATCGTGGGACATGTCCATACCATCAAACGGTAAAGAGACCCAAGCCGCAGGAGAAAACAGCCCGCCAACAGCCGGTCAATCCGCACCATTGAAACACCTTAAAGAGATCTGACGATGGAGCAGGATATCGCACCAACAAAATTATGCGGAAGTTAGCGTGCGATCACGGTGGTAATCCTCCCGACCCCAACGTCACATGGCACCACCTGAGTGGGATTACTCCCAAAAAGTAGAAACCACTTACCACTTGAGCTAGCCGCGATCAACGGAAAACCACGCAAGTTGCGGAAAGAAAGACCGGGAAAAGGAAACACAATGTTCCGAGAAGTGTGAAATAACTGTAGGCCCCACAAAGTTGCACCCTCAAACCTAACCATTGAATCCAACCGTAAAAACGGATGGCACGAAACAAAATCGCAACACCTATCTGAACGAATGATAGGGCGCAATGGGAGATGGTATTTATGACCATCATTTTCCATGTGTCAGGAGCCCAGTGGAATCACTCTCATAGTCCCTGTACCAATTTCCACCCCGATGCCCAGCGAGCAACCGGAAACCACTATGTGTCTGGTTTTCTCCCCCGTAAGCGAAATGAAAGAAAGTGGCTGCCGTTCGAAAGAACCAACCATTTTGTTCGCATAAGAACACATTAGAACAAGTTTTTGAGACTGTCGTGGACTAGGAAAATGACTCAGTGCTCCAAAACAAATAAGTAAGGAGATAGGGCATCTCACACCCTAGTGAGGAGTGACCGGTTTGAGCATGCTCTTCACACAGGAACCCACTGAAGTACCGAAAATAAACGAGCTTAGAAACCTTCATTCCATACCATTTACTCTGGCCCAGTAATTGAAAATCTCTCTGTCCTCCACTGCTTTTTCATTGCAGAGAGATTTAAAACTGCTCTGAGGTGCCTCCTGCCACATCAACTCAGTTCTACACTCTGAATTTATCACACCTTGATTGGTCAGAAAATCTACTAACTTATTGGCTTTTCTTCGAACATGCTTAAAACTAATAGTTTGAAGACTTAGAAGATGATTTTGAATTCTTTGATACACCTGAATTAGTCTCCAGTGTTTTGAGACCTTCTCTGGCACTGTTACACAACTAATTCTCTTGACCGCATTAATAGAGATCTCTGAATTTGCTTCAACAATTACATTGGAACTATGTGTCAATTTCAACAGATTTAAACAATGCTCCAAAGTCATTAATTCAGCCATATTGTTGGTGGCTAGCCCTAAATGGCAGTGGAAAACAAAGATGATGTTTCCATCTTCATCTCTTAAAACACCTCCATAACCTGTTGTTCTAGGGTTGCTTTTGGAAGCACCATCAATATTGCATTTTAGATAACCTTTCGGTGGAGGATGCCAGAAATTCTTCTTGGTTTCCATATCTTTTGCCTTTCTGCACTGTTCTTGGGGAATGAGCTCATGTAAACCCAGTTGTTTCAGAGTTTTCAATTCATAATTAGTAGGAGGATTCTTGGGATAATTGCGGACAGTGGTGCTAACTGTCTCCTTAATTTGCTTCAGGATCAGGTCCAACAGATGAAGAGGGATAGATTGTTCACCCTTGAAAATTATTTTATTCCTTTCTTTCCAAAAATTCCAGATAATGAAGCTTGGAGTGAAGGCCCAGGCCAAATTAAGGAGCTCATTATCTGAGAAGTTCCTTCTCCACTTGTTTAGGGTGTTAATAATATTGTCTTTGTCTCTGTCCGTCTGTTGGAAAATAGTGGCAAAGGAATCCCACAACCAGGTGGTGAATGAGTAGCTATTGAGAATGTGTTCCATTTTTTCCTCTTGGGCTTCACATAACTGACATCTAGAGGGCCCAATAACTCCCATTTTTTTGATATTGTCCCAAGTTAAGATTTTCTTGTGATGGACTAACCACATGAATAGCTTGATCTTCATCCACCCTTGATGTCTCCAAAGTTTTTGCCAGGAATTGTCTAGAATGTAGGAATGAAGATTCAAGATTATCCTCTTTACTTCCCTAAGGTTAAAGGTGCCTTCTTTATTGAGGCCCCATCTTAACTGATCCTGTCTCTCTGATACCAAGATTTTCCTTTGGTTTAAAATTCCCATGAGTGCCTCTGTTTCTGTTTTTATAGGACTCTCATCTCTGTAGTCTATGATTCTCTAGTTTCTCCATTTTCCAGTGTCATGAGGAAGACTGCAGAAATATTTAACTTTGATTAATCCTTGGGAGTCAGTTTCCTGCTTGAGGCTCATAAAATCCTCTTTTAATAGCATTGGTTCTTGTTTCCATTTATCTTCCTAGAAGAGAGCTAGATCTCCTTCTCTGATTTCCCAGAAACTGTTGTTTTGAACTAGGCTTCTATTTTCCCGGGCTTTCTTCCAGATGTAGGAGCCTTTTATGTTCCCTGACATTCTTATAAGATCTTTTTTTTGCCAAGAGCTTGCATATTTTTATTTCCAGGTCATGGCCCATTGAGCTTCAGGTTCTTTAACCCATCTCCACCAGAGCTTGGCTCCCAAAACTTTACTTAGAATCTCCAGATCATCTAAGCCTAGGCCCCCATGACTCTTGGGTTTTCAGATTTTTTCCCAAGAAACCAGAGCCTATTTCTTCCTTGTTTCCTCTTGTCCCCAAAGGAAATCTTTCTGAATATTGCTGAATTGTTGTAACACTCCTTTGGGGGCTGATAAAAAGAACACATGGGTAGATTGCAAAACAGCCTTGACCAGAACCAACCTGCCAGCAAGGTTCAACGATCTGATAGTCCATTTTTTAACTTTGTCTTGCATCTTGTTAAGCACCGGTTCCCAAATACTTTTGTGCAGCGACTTAGCTGTGGGGGGAATTCCCAAATATTTTGAAGGTAGGGAATCCCTCTGGAAGCCTAGAATTCTGAAGATATTTCTCTGGATGGCAATGTTAGTATTAAAGAAAAATATTTTCGATTTGGAGAGATTGACTTCCATACCTGACGCCAAGGCAAAATCAAGTAGGATTTTTTTGTAAGCCAAGGCTTCTTTGACCGTAGGAATACCTTGTAGCATAGTGTCATCCACAAATTTTTGGTGAGTCATTGATTGAACATTCTCCATTAACTGAAGGCCCTTAATTATTCCCACAGCCTTGGCCTGTTTAATGGACCTGCCCAGACCTTCCATCATGATAATGAAGAGAAAGGGAGAGAGAGGGTCGCCCTGCCTTAGACCTCTAAAAGGAGTGAAGATTTCTGAGGGCGAACCATTTAGGAAAATTGAAAAGATAGAAGAAGTAACCAGAGCCATAACCCATCTGATCCAGTTGTGATCGAACCCAAACGTAGAAAGGACCTTCTTGACATAGATCCAATTCACCTTGTAATACGCTTTGGCAATGTCTAATTGCATGATCATACCAGCCTGTTTCTTGCTGGTAACCATGTGAACTAATTCATGAGCTTGAATAATGTTGTTTAGGATCTGTTTGCCTTCGACATAACCAGATTGCTCTCCTGAAATTAAAGAAGGGAGTACATGTTTGAGTTTACTCGCTAGCACCTTGGATATAATTTTATGAACCACATTGCATAAAGCAATGGGTCTGAACTTATCAGCAGTCAGGGTTGAATCCTGTTTGGGAATCAGGGAGATGAAGGAGGTATTAAGGGCTTTTAGAATAGTCCTATTCCTTTTGGAATCCTCTACACATTCAGAATATCCCGTTTGGCAATGTTCTAGCATGCCTTGAAAAAGTCTACATTGAAACCATCTCGTCTAGGAGCTTTGCTATTCTCCATGTCTTTAATAAATTCACTTACCTCATCTTCAGTTACTGGTTTATTCAGGTTAATATTGTCCTCTATAGACACTAGCTTAGGGATATGTTTTGTAATTTCCTTGATATATTGCTCTCTGTTTAGATTATTTTCCTCAGTGATGCCTCTGAAATGCTACACCAACACCGCTTCAATACCCTTATGAGAGGTCTAAAGTTCTCCATTTTCATTCAGTATCGAAGAGATTCTATTGTGAGCTCTATTGGCCATGGTGGATCTATGGAAAAATCTGGTATTACGTTCACCTTCTTTGAGCCACTGAACTCGAGACTTTTGTTTCCAAAAGATTTCCTCTTGTTTGCATAATGTCTCCCATTCATGATGGTATTTATCGGCTTGTTCACTTTTGACTTTATCAAAACCATCCATGATCAGTGCTTGATTGAGTTCTTGGAGTTTGATTTCCACTGATTTTTTGTCCACAAAAATGTTGCCAAACTCCTTCTTGTTCCAATCTTTGAGCCTGAGTTTTATGTGCTTGAGTCTTTTATGAAGGAAGAACATTGTAGTGCCCTGTATCTGAAAATCTTCGGACCACCATTTTTCTATATTGCTGATGAAATTTGGGTGGGAGAGCCAAATATTCTTGAATATGAAGGGCTATTCCTGGGAGAATCAAACCCCTTGATTTCTAATTGAATCGGCCAGTGATCTGAGCCACCAAAGGGGAGAACACTAGCATTAATTTCTCTGTTTGTGAGAATAAGCTCCTCTGATAACAAAAATCTGTCTAATCTGGAGGCGACCTGTGCTTCCCCTCCTCTTTTATTATTCCAAGTGAAACGACCATTGTGCGTTTTCGAGTCCACTAGTTTCATATCATCTGTGAAGTTTTGGAATGCTATTGAATCTTTGCTTAGTAGTCTAGTACCACCTTTTTTTTCCGAAAGATATTTAATCATATTAAAATCTCCTCCCATGATCCAAGGAATTTCGTCATGTCTACTTCTAAGATCAACTAGGGATTCAAGAAACCTGAGTTTTTCATCTATTCTTTTAGGCCCATAAACGTTAGTCACCAGGAAGGTAATTGACATCCCAACTGGTTGAAAAATTATTGATAAATAATTCCTGGATACCTCCGCATCTATTATGCTGACTTTTAGTGGGTTCCATAGAGTTAGGATGCCTCCCACTGTGTTCTCTGCTTTAACTTCTAGAGACTCAAATATGTTAAGCCATTTGTTGTGGATCTATTTTAATTTCTAAATAGAGAATTTTGTTTCCTAAATGGAGATAATGTTCGGCATTGCTAGTTTCATTCTGTTACTTAGCATTCTTTGCTTTCTTTTACTACCTAGACCTCTGATGTTCCAAGATATGAACTGCATAATTAAAGATTTGTAAAGGAGTAACTGGTTAGGTCTTTCATCTTACCCAAATATATCATTAGATTTCCACACTCCATCAGGAGCTCATTTTTCTTTTTTCTGCCCCTCTTCTGTCCTGGATTTCTAGTTGCTAATCTTGGAGTTGCTTTCATAGTTTTCACACCTAGGTGCTCCTACTTGTGAATGTTTTTACCTTTATCCATCCATTTTTCCTGAGCTTTCCATAAAAGCAACTCTGTATTCTGTTGCACTCTTCTTGAGGTAGAGAGTCTATTCCTCCCTTGGTTCCCTGCATCAAGAATCCTTCTAGATCCAGGTTCTCCTTATCAAGTATTTCTAGTAGTTCCTGATCCTCCAGATCTATTTCACTTTGGGTCATTTCCTGATCCATTTCCATTTCTGTTTCAATTGTCATTGGCTCTTTTGGATAACTAGTATCTTGAGAGTGTTTGTTGTCTTCTTCCTTTTCTTCTTCATTAGGACCTTTCTCCTGAGACTGGTTTTCTCTCATGATTTTTTCATTCTCTTCCAGCACTTGAAACTTGTTCTGACTATTCTTTTGCGCCTCGTTGTGTTGTTGCTTTGGCCCCTTTTTTCCCACTTTCCCTTTACCTGTCACTTTCTGAAAGCTATCAGTCTCCTACATTGTATCAGGATTCCCTTTACTCTCTGTTTTACCAATAGGGCAGTCTCTGAACAAATTTCCATGTTCATGGAATCTACGACATATAAATGGGATATGCTTGTAGTCCACTACCTGCACCCATTCTTCATCAAAAACTTCCAAGATTACTTCCTCTGGAAATGCACCTGATAAATTCATTTCCACACATATTCTTGCGAAGGAGGTATATTTTCCCCTTCTTGTGGCTTCAAAAGTTTGATGAAACGTCCTAATTTATTGCCAATGGTAGTTAGCGATTCTATTTGCCAATAATCCAGAGGTAGAGAATAGAGACTTACCCAAACAAGGACTGAAGTGAAGGTTTCCCGCTCATGAATGAAGTTCATCTTCCAAGGCCTCATATAAAGATCGGCTGCTGCATAAAAGTAGGGTCCTCCTTCAAATATTCTGTCTTTGTCTTCGATGTTTAAGAACACTACTGTGAAGAATCCCTTTGACCCAAGATGTAGGTCAATGCTTCCTTTGGGTTTCCAGTGATACTTGATCCACATTTGTAAAGCTTTTTGAGTGGGCGAGAGTCCCATAAATTTACAGATAGTGGCGTAGGTTCCCAAGTGTTGTTGAATATCGGTGTTTTGCCTCTGCCAACTGCCACGACTTTGTAGGAGGGAGTCGAGCTCTCTCCTCTTGTGCCCTCCATTAGAAACGAATACCTGCACAGTTCTAAAGCCCTAATTAATCGCTTCCGCCGAGCTCTGCCTCCCACCAACTTTTTTCGAGTTTCATCAGTCATAAAGTTATCATCATATGTTAAATAGAATTTCAAATTCTATTAGCTCTAAGGATCATGCTTTATGTGCATATAGTATTTTTTTTGCATAAATGATTGTTGACCGAGCACAAGAAACATGCCATATGTTGCTTAAGCTACCTTTTGTTGTTTGTAGTCAGAAATTTGTTTCCTTAAATGTTGAAAGAAATGTTTTAGGAAAATCTCAAGGGATGGCTTGCAATGTTCATCTAAGAATACTTTTGTTCAACATTACCAGAAGAGACCTTTTTTCCTTGAACATCTATCTTTGATAGAAACAACAAGATCTTGGACATTTGATAGCAAGCGTAAACAAGATCCATGGAAGCCTAGAGATGTTCATGATATTGTTCGGGTTTGGCCACGATTTTATTCTATTCTTGGTGAGGCTTCAGAGGAATTTGAAACCTTTTGCTAGACATAATTGCTATTGTACAAGCCATTTCGTGACATTCTTGTAGAAATTGGCCTTTCAGCTGAAATTATTATTGAAAATTGGAGGAATTTTCGATATCGAGCATGGCATGTTGATCGAAATCCATCAATTATAAACAATATTGAAGATGAAGAAGATGGTGATTTTTCTAACCAGGAAATGAATCTTGAAGATGATTTTCAAGAATGGCAGATTTTCTCTCGCTTGGTTCCACCAAATGATGTGAATGTTTCTGATCTTCACACCCTTGGTCGAAGGGACTTTGATATATCCTTTGACTGGGAAAGTACAACTATTTCTGATGATGTTGCAGAAGAAGCTATTAATTTTATAAGGAATGAAAAATCAATGGGTGATATTGTTGACCTTTCAAACAGAACATTTTCATCTCCAGATTCTTTGTCAAAAAAACAACAACTTGCTTTTGAAATTGTCTTAAGGCACTTTGCTGAATATGAGATTCATGAAGCTCTTCTTATGATTATTCAGGCCACTGCGGGCACTGGGAAGTCTTTCCTTATCCATTGTATTTTTGAAGCTCTTGGAAGAAGCCCTTTGCTTCTTCTTGCCCCAACAGGAATAGTTGCTTTTAATATACATGCAAAAACAATACACTCAACTCTAAAAATTCCAATTAAAGATATGCAGCCACTACAGGGGTAATCATTTGTAGCGTTCCAAGAAGAAATGTGTCATGTTAGATATATATTGATTGATGAAATGAACTTTCTAAGATCAAGGTTGCTTATGCAAATAGATGCTCGATCACGAGAAGCATTTCCAGAGAAAAAGAATTGTCCTTTTGGTGGCAGATCCATCATCATTGTGGGTGACCTTGGCCAACTACCTCCTATGAGAGATAAGCCTTTGTATGCAGGTAATATAGTAGGGAAAGTCTTGTGCAAAAAATTCAACATTGTTATTGCTCTTGACACAATCTTTTGCCAACAAGGTAATAATGAGAAACAATATTGTTTTCCTCAATAACATAAGAAATGTAGAACCTGTTCTTGAAGATTAAGAGTTTCTTATGTCACGGGTTGATACGAAGTTGCATCCTAGAGAAAGAGATTTATTTAATGCAGCAGTTCACATGTTTCCAACAAATAATTTGGTCTCCTTCCATAATAGGCATATGTTAAAATCATTAAATTCTCCAATTGCACAATGTGTTGCTAAGCATTCAAGGCGTTAAGAAATCAGTGGTGTTGATGATGATCAATTGGACCGTGAAGTTTTGCTATGTTGTGGTCAGCGTGTTATGTTGACATGTAAATTATGGTTTGAAGCTGGCTTGCTGAATAATACACTTGGTTATGTTAAGGATATATTTTATTCAGCTACCTCTAAGCCACCTCAACTTCCAATGTTCATAACTGTTGTTTTTTATAAATATTTTGGTGTTCCATTTGATGCAAGCAATACAAACATTGTCCCTATCACACTAGTGATAAGAGGAAATAAAAAGAAAAATCCTTTGAAGATGCCATGGGCTTTTACAATCCACAACTCACAGGGATTGACTTTAGAACGAGTGTCAGTTGATATCGGGAATAAAGAGCAGCAAAGACTTACCTTCACAGCCATATCAAGAGTGAAATCAATAGATGGTTTAAACATTGCACCGCCTTTTTCTTTTCAACGTTATGCCAAGATGAAATATAGTGCATATGTTACAATTAGGAAGAAATAAGAGGAGCGATTGAAGTCCATATCGCTATGAAATACAACTAATAACATTGTGACCTTCTTTATAGTATGTTTTTTAAATTTCTTTTATTGTCCTCTTGATTTACTTTTAATATAATAATCATTTTCATATATTTTTTAGATTAATAAATTCATCACATTCATAGTAACATTTGAGAAAGTCGTTTACATCGTTTTTCATGTTTTTCAATTTACTTTTTTTTTTAGTGCCTATTGCTCTTTTCTTTGTAACAGACCATTCAAATATAAACAACGAGTTATATGAACCAATCATTCAAAATCATTTTTATAATTGGTGATATTAATATTGTGGATTTATATTACATCATGAAATGAAAAGATGGAGGTTTTGAATATTGGCCATGGTTTTATTCTATTTCCACGGGTTTTTCTATTGTATTGTGAAATGAGGCTTATATTTGTAGAAATTTTTATATCATTTGGTTCATGTAACACTAGATTGTTTTTTTTCATGTAACACTATAACATTAAATTTTTTACATAAATAAAAATGGGGTGTTATGTTATATATATATATATATATATTTGTGTGTGTGTGTGTATGCTTATTTATTTGTGCATGTCTTTATTGATTTTTCTTTTGTTTTTGTGTCTTTCAAATGTAGATATGGACAATAATGATGTCATTTATTGTTCCATAACAATACGCGATATTGCTAGAGCTATAAGCTTTCTTTCCTGTCTTTGGAACAAGTTTGATAAAAAAAAAATGGGTTCCATCCTGATTTTATTGATGATCATATTCATGAGCTAGATCAAACGAAAACACATGTAAAATACTTCAAACATGTGCACCAGAGGTCCGAGTTTGGAGAGAACAAGAAGGAATTGGTTGGAAAGTGTTAAGTATCATGATCATTATCCTATTGATTTGAATTGGTGCTACTTTTGTCATCGGCCTGGTTGTGTTTTGGAAGAGGCCGCTCCATAGATGACTTTGATGGAGTGTTTCAAGTTCAATTTTGTACTGGAATTATTTGATGTAAAGGGAAACAAAAATATATGTTAAGACTCAATGTTATTTATGTGGTTGCAATGTTGGTTAAATTTAATTTTTTTTTTTTCTCGTTGTTGTTTTTATCTACAAAATTTTATATCTCTAGTCTTAAAATATCCTATTATGTTGTTCTTCTTTAAATCCAATGTGTGCAATTTAGATGTGTTTTTTGCATTTATGTTGCTTTTGTCCAATGGTCGTGTTACTATTTTATATCTTTCTCTTGCATTTGTGATTGTTGTGGTCTTTTGTGTGGATCCCTTCACTTTGTTCACGTCTTTCATAAATGAAAATATTGTTTACATTTATAATATTGTTGTTGGGATTTCATGTTCTAGGTGTTTATATCAATATTCTTGAGATTTATACTATTAATACATTCATGTATTGATATCAATGTACTTATGGCTTAAAATTTATTTATTGTCTATAATGTAGTGATATAAATGCGTTATTATTAATGTAATGATGATTTAGCATGTTTTAATGCTTTATGGTTTGCAATGTGGTTCTTATATTGGTTTTGGTTTATGTTTTTTATTATTGTTTTGTGTTATAGCATTATTTATGTTTATAATATTGATGATGGATTTAGGGCTTAGGTTCAATTTACTATTTCCTTGGGTTTATAATATTAAATGATTAGGTTTATTTGTTCTTTAAGTTTGTAATATTAGTAATTCCTTCAATTTATCATTTATTCCCTTTGGTTTATTAATCCCCAATATTAAGGTTTAAATAATACTCCTAAGGTTTAATATTAATCCCTTACATTTACAATGTTTATCCCTTCAATTTATTAATGTGTTGCTTTCATAATATTAACAATCCATAGGGTTTATTGATCCCTCAGGTTTATAATATTCATAGTCACATGGGTTGATCAATCCTTCGGGTTTAAAATATTAATCCCTTCTATTTTGAATATTGAACCCTTGCTGTTTTTGATCCCTTGGGTTTCTAATATTTTTCCCTTGGGTTTATTAATTCCTTAGGTTTATAATATCAAATTCTTGGGTTTCTTCGTTCTTCAAATTTTTAATATTAATAATTCCTTGGGTTCATAATCCCTTGAGGTTTTAGTGTTAATCCTTTGGGTTTATTATATCAATCCCTTCGGTTTATTATTCCCTTGGGTTTATATTATTAGTCCCTTTTGTTTAATAGTATTCCCTTAGGTTCATAATCCCTTGGGGTTTTAGTATTAATCCCTTGGGTTTATAATATCAATTGCTTGGGTTTATTATGCTAGAGTCAAAAATGGTTTATTATGATGTCGACCATGGTCCAACATGGAATTTTGGTAAGGATTGTTTCAATATGAAAATCAATGATGGTCGATCATGTTTATTTTAATGTTTAGAATATTTGCCTTAGTGTTTATATACGTTGGGTTTATAATATTAGTCCCTTGGATTTAATATTATTCCCTTGGGTTCATAATCCCTTTGGTTTTTAGTATTAATCCGTTTGTTTTATTATTCCTTTGGGTTTCTCATATTAATCCATTGGGTTTATTATTCCCTTAGGTTTATAATATCGATCATGGTAAACCATTGTCAATCATAGCCAACCATGCTTGAATGTCACATTGTGACAAGGATTGTCTCACTATGAAAATAAATAATAATCCCCTGGGTTTATTATTTCTTTGGGTTTATTATATCAATCCCTTTGGTTTATAATATCAATCGCTTGGGTTTATTATTCCCGAGTCAAACATGCTTTATTATGATGTCGACCACAGTCCCACATGGAATTGTGATAAGGATTGTCTCAATATGAAAATCAATGATGATCGATGATGTTTATTTTAATGTTTATAATATTTGTCTTATGATTTATATAGGTTGGGTTTATAATATTAGTCCCTTAGATTTAATATTATTCCCTTGGGTTCATAATCCCTTGGGGTTTTAGTATTAATCCCTTTGGGTTTCTCATATTAATCCCTTGGGTTTATTATTCCCTTAGTTTTATAATATAGATCATGGTAAACCATTGTCAATCATAGCCAACCATGGTCAACCATCCTTGAATGTCACATTGTGACAAAGATTGTCTCACCATGAAAATAAATCATGTTTATTTTAGTGTTTGTAATATTTATATTTGGGTTTACAAATGTTGGGTTTATAATATTAGTCCCTTGCGTTAATATTATTCCCTTGGGTTCATAATCCCTTGGGGTTTTAGTATTAATCCCTTGGGTTTATTATTCATTTGGGTTTCTAATATCAATCCCTTGGGTTTATTATTCCCTCATGTTTATATTATCAATCATGGTCAACCATGGTTGAATGTCACGTTGTCACAAGGATTGTCTCACCATGAATAAATCATGTTTATTTTATTCTTTGTAATATTTATATTTGAGTTTACAAATGTTGGGTTTATAATATTAGTCCGTTGGGTTAATAATCCCTTGGGGTTTTAGTATTAATCCCTTGGGCTTATTATTCATCTGGGTTTATAATGTAAATAACTTGGGTTTATTATTCCCTTAGGTTTATAATATCAATCATGGTCAACCATTGTCAATCATAGCCAACCTTGGTCAACCATGTTTGAATGTCGCATTATGACAAGGATTGTCTCACAATCAAAATAAACCATGTTTATTTTAGTGTTTGTAGTATTTATATTTGGGTTTATCAATGTTGGGTTTATAATATTAGTCCCATGGATTTAATATTGTTCCCTTTGGTTCATAATCGCTTGGGGTTTTAGTATTAATCCCTTAGTTTTATTATTCCTTTGGGTTTATAATATCAATCCTTTGGGTTTATTATTCCCTTAAGTTTATAATATCAACCATGGTCAACCATGGTTGAATGCCACATTTTGACAAGGATTGTCTCACCATGAAAATAAGTCATGTTTATTTTAGTCTTTGTAATATTTATATTTGGTTTTACGAATGTTGGGTTTATACTATTAGTCCCTTGGGTTTAATATTATTCCCTTGGGTTCACAATCCATTGGGGTTCTAGCATTAATCCCTTGGGTTTATTATTCATTTGAGTTTATAATATCAATCCCTTGGGTTTATTATACCCTTAGGTTTATAATATCAATCATCGTCAACCATGGTTGAATGTTGCATTGTGACAAGGATTGTCTCACCATAAAAAAAAAAATCATGTTTATTTTAGTGTTGTAGTATTTATATTTGGGTTTAGCAATGTTGGGTTTATAATATTATACCCATGGTTGAATGCCCCATTTTGACAAATATTGTCTCACCATGAAAATAAATCATGCTTATTTTTGTCTTTGTAATATTTACATTTGGATTTACGAATGTTAGGTCTATAATATTAGTCCCTTGGGTTTAATATTATTCCCTTGGGGTTTTTGTATTAATCCCTTGGGTTTATTATTCATTTGGGTTTTAATATCAATCCCTTGGGTTTATTATTCCATTAGGTTTATAATATCAATCATGGTCAACTATAGTCAACCATGGTTGAATGTCATATTGTGACAAGGATTGTCTCGCCATGAAAATAAATCATGTTTATTTTAGCCTTTGTAATATTTATATTTGGGTTTACGAATGTTGGTTTTATAATATTAGTCATTGGGTTTAATATTATTCCCTTGGGTTCATAATCCCTTGGGTTTTAGTATTAATCCCTTGGGATTATAATATCAATCCCTTGGGATTATAATATCAATCCCTTGGGTTTATTATTCGTTTAGGTTTATAATATCAATCATGGTAAACCATTGTCAATCATAGCCAAACATGATCAACCATGGTTAAATGTCGCATTGTGAAAAGAATTGTCTCACCATCAAAATAAACCATGTTTATTTTAGTATTTATATTTGGGTTTACCAATGTTGGGTTTATAATATTAGTCCCATGGTTGAATGTCACATTTTGACAAAGATTGTCTCACCATGAACATAAACCATGTTTATTTTAGTTTTTGTAATATTTATATTTGGGTTTATAAATGTTGGGTTTATAATATTAGTCCCTTGGGCTTAATATTATTCCCTTGGGTTCATAATCCCTTGGGGTTTTAGTATTAATCCCTTGGGTTTATTATTCATTTGGGTTTATAATATCAATCTTTTGGGTTTTTTATTCCCTTAGGTTTATAATATAAATCATAGCCGAACATGGTCAACCATGTATGAATGTCGCATTGTGACAAGGATTGTCTCACCATCAAAATAAACTATATCTATTTTAGTGTTTGTAGTACTTATATTTGGGTTTACCAATATTGGGTTTATAATATTACACCCATGTGTTTAATATTATTCCCTTTGGTTCATAATCCCTTGGGGTTTTAGTATTAATCCCTTCATTTTATTATTCCTTTGGGTTTAGAATATGGTTTTCTTTTGCAACTATGTGGAAGTTTTATTAACGTTCAAATCTACGAAATCGTGTGGAAGATGATCATCGAATGACTTTGAATAATTGGAAATCTTATTCGCATATGTTTTCCAACCTATTCCAAGAAACTTCGGCCTGGCTGTGTAAATGAATCTGTAACTCTGGATATTTTCAATATTATTTATCATATCATTGAATGTTTATGCACTCTTTAATGCACAAGGTTTGAATCCATTATTTAGATCTGAGGGTTGTGGCGTAGAGGGTTTCATCATCATTATTTACAGTTAGATTTTGTACAGTGCGGGTGGAGTGGAATCAATAGATCTAAGATTTCAAATGTTTGGGCATGGTCTACTACGTCTACCGCTTTGAGATCTTACCTGCAAAACCTAGCTATCTGAAAACTGTGTATGAGTACAACTCCACGTAGAGTGTTGTAAAAATTCTATTTCATGTAACCAAATGTAACAGTCAAAGATGCACTAAGACATGTTATTATCGCCATAAATATTAGGGTATAATTGGATTTTTGGGTGATGATTCTGGGGATTTGTTCGATTCATTATCTAATAAGGCTGTGGATTGATTTGAGGGATCTGACATAGAGGGTTTCGGGGGTGATAAAATTGAAAGAGAAGGTTTTCAACGAAATTGCAAGATTGTTCAACATTAATAGGTGGCAATAGAGTGCCCACTACCAGTTGTTCCCAATTTCTCTGGAGAGATTTCAGAGTCGTGTAAACCCTAGCCATTCTCTTTGGCGAAGATTGATTACGAGGATCAAGGAAGATTACGATCATTCAATTTCTGTCAAAATCTCCATGTCTTCGCCTAAAGAAAAATTTAAGGGATTTTTTGCAGATTCAGTGAAGATATTCGATATCAATTTCTGTCAACCAGAGATCAGAAATCCAATCTGCTCTGCGGACTGCAGTTCGATCCAATTTGGGGCACATGGGTCTGCAGTCCATCTTGCTGATATCAGGTGCACATATTCCTTATCTCTTTCTAATACATATCTGCTCATATATTTTCAAGTATGAATAATTCACCACAACGACCAAAGATTACCAAAGGTATGCCTAGCACAGTTACTCTACAGAGCCTCTATGAGTATATAGAGTCTTTAGAGAAGCATAGAGAATAAAGAGAAGCCAAGCTACAAAAAGAGTTACCAGCCATGCTGGAAAATAAATTCACATATCTTGAAGACAAGATCCAAAAACAAATAGAAAATAAAATAGAACTATTGGATAATGAAATGGAGGCAATGAAGAATAGGTTGCAGGTTATAGAAAAACAAAACCAAGATATGAACCAAACATCCCAGCAAGTAGATGGTGATACTTTAGAGAGTCTTAAAATGGAGGACATGATTAAAGAACTAGAAGAAAAAGTTAATAGCCACCTCACCCTAAATAGTATGGCAGGTAAATTAGATATCAAACCAATTAAAGATGAAATGAAAAAAATGATATATTTAGACCATGAGCGTAACAAAAGGGCCTTGAACCTTATAATCCTCAGTTTGAAAGAGAAGGTAGATGATGATACTTTAGCCATAGCCCAGACAAAATTACATAACAAATTACAAATTGAAACAATGTGTCTCATAGAAGCAAAAAGGTTGGGTAAACTAACTAAGAATAAAGGAAGGCTGATCCGAATAAAGGTGAACTCTACTAACCATAAGTATGACATACTTAGTAAAACCTCAAGTCTAAAAGGAACGAGAATTTTTATAAATGAAGATCTCATTCCAGAAGATCAAGAAGAATTAAGAAAGGAGGTTCAACAGGTAAATGAAGCTAGGAAGGAAGGAAAATGGGCAATAATCAGAAATAGAAAAGTCGTTATTCGAGATAGAAACCAAAAAGATAATAATAAATAGAAACTCAACATGCTCCAGTTTCTTTCTTGGAACTATCGGGGCTTTCCATCGAACAAAGGCCCCAAGCTAAGTTGGATCTCGAATGATGTTGATATTATTTTGCTTGTTGAAACTTGGGAGCACGAAGAATCTATGGTCCCTATCATAGTTGGCTTTATAGTATGGTCTACTTGGATCAAGTGATCCCCCCATAGAGGCATTGGGGGTATAGCTTGTTACATTAAGAAGAACATCTCTCCCCATGCTAGGATTTATAAAAACAACCCTTACAACCAATATAGTTGGATAGAGATTATTGACATTTATGATAAAAAGACATACATAGAAATCTGTTATTCCCCCCCATTAATTCTAACTTCTATAAGAAAAAGAATCTAGATAAAAATAGACCTTACAATGGTTTAGAGAATGATATTTCTAGCCTAAGGAATGAAGGTAATATCCTTTTAATGGGTGACTTTAATGCTCAAACTTACAGCAACCAAGCTATCCTTCTAAGCAATCATTCCAACCCTAATCCTCTTTGGTTAGACAAAGATCTTCCTCTGGCTAGTTGGTACAAAAGGAGCTTTGAAGACCACGGGGAGAATTTGTTTGGGTGAGAGCTAGTCAAGCTCTATAGTGCTCAGGATCTCATAATTTGCAACGGTTTAAAGAAGTGGCCCAATTCTAGCCAGATGACCTGCATCCATGGACTTGGTAGCAATGTGGTAGACTATGTTATCTCCAATCTCCCTTTATACAACGAAATAATAAATTTTGACATGTTAAACGACCATGAGCCTGACTCTGATCATAGGCCTTTACTTATAAATCTCAACTTTGTCATGAACAAAGATCCCATAGAAGATAATACTTATAGACAAAAGAACTTAATCTTTGATATAAATAAAAAAAGATCTCTTTCTAAATGAATTAAAAACTGATTTGATTCCTTTATCTAGTATAGACAACATAGAAGAGCTCTATCATAATTTTACTACAACCCTCTCATATTCTATTAACAAGTTCTCAATTGAAGTTTCAAGTAATAAAAGAAATAGCAAAACCAACCCACGGTATGACAAAGATTGTAAAAGTGCAAGGAGAGCAATTAAGGAAGTTGTTGATGAATCCCTTAAAATTGACAAGATAAAAATATACAAAGCCCTAACTAAAAGGAAAAAAAAAGGCAGTATATTCCTAAAAGACAAGAGAATATCTTACACCTGTCTAAGGTAGCTCCTAAGAAATTCTGAAGGTAGATTCTAACTAGGAAAACTAAAGATAATAATAAAATTTCTTTACACGACTGGAATTCCTATCCTAAAGAGTTTTATGAATCTCCAAATGTCATGGATAACTTTGAAACCTTGCTCACTACAAAAGAAGTTTTCTCATTAGAAGACATTGATTTTGGGATTAATCATTTGACTAATGGGAAAGCTAAGGACATTGAAGATTACCAGGTGGAAATCCTAAAAATTGGAGGTCTTGTCCTCATTCCCCACATCCACAAGATTTTCAATCAAGCAGTCAAGCAAGGGTTCCCTAAACCATAGACTCAAAGCCTCATTATCACTATTTTTAAAAGTGGGGATACAAATAACCCCTCTAATTATTGGACAATTATGATTAGCCCTCTCCTAACCAAGTTATATGGTATTATTTTGGAAAAGAAGTTGAGCATATGGCTTGAAAGTGAAGGTAAGCGGGCTAAATGCCAAGCGGGTTTTAGAAGGCAGCACTCAACAATGGACCACCTCATTACTCTTAGGATCATTCTGGAGGAATGCCGCAATGGTAAATCCAATGTTTTCTATTGCTTTGTGAACTTTAGAAAGGCTTTCGATACGGTTCCTAGAAACAACCGATGGAATAGATTAGAAGAGCTAAAGGTTCCTTTTGAGTTGAGAGCTGCTGCTATAAGGTTATACGAGAATGTAATTGCCAAGTTAAAGAGCAAGGAGGGGTGGTCGAAAGATATTAAGTGTAATATTGGAGTTAAACAAGGTTTCCCCCTCTCCTCTACCCTATTTTACATTTCCATCGACAAGCTAGAAGGTTGTTTATAGGAAGTATGATGTGCTGGCATGATCTTAGATGGGATAGTCATCATCCTTCTTCTCTACGCTGACGATATCGTTCTTCTCGCAAGGTTCCCATCTAATCTTGATAAGCAACTTAGATTTCTTAAGGATTTATGCTCTACAGTGGGTATGATTGTTAATACTGACAAAACAAAAGTTATGATTATCAAATCCAAGAAGGACACTTACGCTAATTTTATGTATGACAATAGTAACTTGGAGGAAGTGTCTTCCTACAAGTACCTAGGAATTGATATTCATCACAAGCTCAATTGGAACTATAGCATTGAGAAAAGGATTAATGGGGGGTGGAAAGCTTATTTTGGTCTTGAAAATAATTTTAAAACAACAAACCTCGTAATGTGGGATAGAAAGAAGTTCCTCTTTGAAACTCTAGTCACTCCGGTTATCTTATATGGATGTGAGGTTTGGGGTTGTAGCATCTCTAGAGAATCCTGGAGAAAGATTGAGAAAATCCAGAAGCATTTCATAACGTATAACCTCAAAATTAAAAGCAACACACCCTATCCTATTCTCCTTATAGAAGTGGGTCTTTACCCTATCGAGAGCCTAGCTATGATTAGGCTTCTATTGTACAAGCACAAACTCAATAACATAGGAGACCATAGACTTCCTAAACTAGCTTTAAATTCCAGCCAAAACCACCTAAGGCTCAAGCGAGGTTGGTGTAAAGACACCAGGGCCTGGTTAAACCATTGGGAGATCGATGAGAAGGTTGCATTGCAAAACATTAATAATATTAAAAATATTGTTACTTCTAAGTTCAAAGAAAAAATGTGGTGTGAGAAAGATTTAATAGCTAAAAGAAAATTAAGATATTATAAGGAGGTCATCAACCCCACCCTAGAAGATCAAAAGTATCTATGTGTTTTAACTAGCTCAAAGAAGAAAATTAATATAGCCAAGATTAGAACGAACTCTCATGAGCTCCATAGTGAAACGGGTCATTGCATAGTTCCTAAAACACCATGGGTGGAAAGGTTTTGCCATCTCTGTGAGAATACGAACATCGAGGATGAAAATCACTTCCTCTTAGAATGCCCCGCATACAACCACATTAGATCTCAGTTTCAAATTCTCTATTGCAATACTGACCTTCCTAGCCTTTTACGATGTCAAAATTACAGTGAGCTCAGAAGGCTTCTCTCCAAGTTTTTTGAGCATAGGAATTAAATCTTAAATCAAACTAAATAGTTCGTTTCTTTAGGTCCGATAGACCAAAGTTTGGTTTCAGTGGACGTTAACCATCATCATCATCATCATAATCAGATATTATTGTTATTAATTATTATTATAATAATAATAAATATATTTATTATAATAATAATAATACAATATAATTGTTATTATTATTTTTATAATTTTATAATTATTATAATAATATAATAATAATTATATTATTATATTTTTTTAGTAATATAATGATAATCTAATATTATTATGAGCTATTTTTATTATTAATTAATGTTACTAATTAGGAGTTTATATTATAACTATAATATTGATATAATAATATATATAAATAATACCATTGTTAATATTTATATAGTTATTAATAATACTAAATAGTTGGTGTTTAAAAAATTACTCATAACACTTATTAATGTGGTTGATATAAGCTTATCCATGTATATCAACTATGTTGGAAAATGTAGTTGTATATATGTTTCATATAAACTTATCTGCGTCTATCAACCACATTAGTAAATATAGTTGTGCTAGTTTATAATTGATGAATATTGATCAATTCTTGTGAATATAAGCCCAAGTGATATTCCCACCTGAATTTTTAAAATTGAAAATTTACTAAATAAATATCAACCACCATTGCTTCATCCGCCCTAGCAACTATACAATCTCCAAAGTGATTATCTTTATACCATTGATTACAGAGGGTTTTACCATTTCAACAAAAATATTTTATAATCATAATTTCTGCTTGAATGTATTTTACAAGACTTCATTCCTATAAGGACACTCGCAAACTCAATGGGTTTCATAGCATAGAAAATGAAATCCTAGCACTGATAATCCCCATAGTGCGGAGAGCCATTGTGAAAATCCATGTCCATTGAATCCACCTCGAAGTTCGATAGCCCAACATTGTGAAACCACGCAGTGAGCGCTTGTCGTCAGGGGAAGAGTAGGCGGTAGAGATGACTCATCTACAGTACGTGAGTCCTCTGGACAGGAGTTAGGAATAGAAAGGAATACGTATGAACGCCAGGTGAATTCATAATGATGTTAAGTGAATTCGTAATCCAAAAGAATAGTACATGAGAGTTTGTAACTCAACGACCAGGATCAAAGTAGTATAGGAGAATTCAATCTCGTTGAAGTGGAAAAGAAATATGATTTTTTTTGGTTTGACGTATTGAGATTTGAATTTTAAATTTCATACTTTACCTAATATTTCATTATGTATATAATATTTCATTGTTAGGTGATTGTAGGTTGCATGGTGGGGTAGTCTGTTGTCTCCCTTCTCACTAGAATTTGAATTTTATATTATGACACTTTTGTCTCTAATGCGATCATTTACTTTAATTTGTTGTTATAATTAATTAAACTACATATTAAAACAAATATATAGTATTATTATTATTATATAATTTTAAGGTTAGAGTCAAGTAAATATCAAAGAGATAGGAGATCCACTTATTTACTTTAATTTGTTGTTATAGTTAATTAAACTACATAAATATATAGTATTATTATTATTATATAATTTTAAGGTTAGAGTCAAGTAAATATCAAATAGATAAGAGACCCACTTTTCATATACGTACTCTACTTTTAACCTTTTCTAATTTTGAATATATAATTTTTTTAGGAAAAACACATATTCTTAATCATTATACCTACTCAAAAAATTATTTAAAAAAAAATAAAAAATTAAAAAATGTAAATCCCATCTGTAAAATAAAAATAAATGTCTTAGTAGCACTGATAAAGTTCTCTGAGTCATTGGGCATAAGATTGGCAGAGCTAACATGTTGAATTTTCAGGACAACTCACTTGATATTAATCTGATCCATGTCTTGTTTAAAACTGCACACGCAACAATGGATGTCACATGTCTTGAGTAGAAAGAGTTTACTTGACATGTTGAATTTGGTCAAACAACTCAGCCGAATTGAATCTGATACACGTCTTCTGAAGAACTACACACGCCAACCACGGATATCACTTTTCTTCCCCTTAAATCTCCACAACCTTCGACAGAAGAAGAAGAAATCATTACGTTGAAGTATGGGCACCAAGAGTCTGGTAAAAGAAGTAGGCAGCCTTGCCAATCCCCTAAAAGAGGCAGGGGATCTTCAGTGACTGGTGGAAAGAATATCTTAGGCGAGGATGGTGATGTTGGGAGAAGCGAGCTACGACACCCATGGTTCTATGGGAATTTGACAACTAATTGTAAATATGAGTAAAATAGTATTTACTGCCAAGTTGGTTTTATAACGAAAACTGTTATGTAACGAAAAAGCCTCCTATAAAACGATGAATGCCCGAACTGTTGTAATGAGGAGAATTTTTATTGGTTTAATAGAAAATCCAATCCCTTGCCCCATGGATGTTTCCTTGACACCTTGTCAAGGTTTTACCACGTAAAAATCTTGTGTTCACTTGTTTACATTCAATTTTCATTCAGTTTCTTTGCCTTTCTTTCTTGGTTTCTTTCTTGGTTAATGAACTGCTTCTGGCCAACAATTGGTATCAGAGCATCATATTACCCTATCCGCAGTAGTGAAGGGGAAAAGGAGACACTGGTTCAAATTAATGAAGCGCAGCATTAGCTGACGTAACAGGGACCCACGGGAGCCGTGGAACCCATTGCCGCACATTGTTCATACCTTCTCGAAACTCTGAGCCCTTCGACACACTTTGTTCATACCCTATCAAAACTTTGAGCCCTTTGACGCACTTTGTTTGTACCCACTGTCAGTATTCGATTGCCCCTAAGAGAAGCAACGTGCTACCGACCTCCCAAGCGTGTGTTTCAACCTGTGGAGTTTTTTGACATGATTGCCCATTATAGAAGCAACCTGCTACCGACTAAGCAAGCGTGTGAAAAAAAGAAGAGGAAATTAATTTGAACCAGGTGAAGGTTGCCGCTTCATTTTCTGATTGCTGGAGGTGAGTTGAAAGGTTGCCGCTTTAAGTGAAGAATAGAGAAAAGCGAAGCTTTGTTTGAAGTTTGTAACAGAGGGAAATTTCCGTTGTGAACTGCTTGGCCAAGAGAAGTCTGACGTTGCTGTTAGAGGAAGGGAACCCGCTGCATTTAAGGAAGGAAAAAGAGTTGTTGTTTCATAAAGAGGCCTTTCATCAACAGAAAAATCCAGGTAATTTTTTTTTTGTTGAACCAGAAATATGATTTCTGTTGAGCATTGTTGAGCGCTGGTGAATTTGAGAAAAAAAAAGAAGAAATAGGGTTTAATGTTTTTGGGGCAATTTCAAGAAATTTTTTAGGAGAATTTGTGGAGGATGTTTTGAAAAGAAATTCTGGAAATTAATTAAGGAAATTTTTCGGAAATTTCTTAAGAGTTAAAAAAAGGGGCAACATAATTAGATTTTGTGTAAAAAATCAAATCAGAAAGAAATTTTGAAAACCCTAGCTGGAAGAAGGAAAATCAAAATATTTTAGTTGAAAGACTAAAACCCTAGGAGGAAAGAAATGGCTAAGATGATGAATGCAAAGTTCGAGGTGGAGAAATTCATCGGCAATAACAACTTTGCTCTATGGAAACTGAAAGTTAGGGATTTACTAGTGCAACAAGGGTTGCACAAAGCATTGGGCAGGGCAAATAAGAAACCTTCTAGCATGACAAATGCGGACTGGGAGGACTTGGATGCCCAAGCTCTTAGTACCATCAAGTTATGCCTGGCGGATGAAGTTCTTTTCAACATTGTTGAAGAGAGTACAACTGCAGGTTTATGGAAAAAACTGGAAAAACTATATATGACAAAGTCGTTAACCAATAGAATTTATTTGAAAAGACAATTGCATAGTCTTCGAATGAAGGAGGGTTCAAAAGTTGCAGAACATTTAAATGTTTTTAATACACTTATATGCCAATTATCATATATGAAAGTTAAAATTCAGGAAGAAGACAAAGCTATAACGTTGTTGTGTTCTCTACCCGAGTCATGGGCCCACTTCGTAACTTCAATCAGTTTGGGCATCGCCGACTCTTTGAATTTGAATCAGTTGTGGGAGCTCTCTTGTCTGAAGAAGTACAAAGGAAATCCAGTACTGAAACAGCTACACCAGAAGCCATGATAGCTAGAGGAAGGTCAAAGGAAAGAGGAGAGAAAACAAGGGGGTCTTCCAGACCTAAATCAAAGGGAAATAAGTGTAAGGCAAAATGTTGGCATTGCAATAAAATTGGAAACCTTAAGAAAGACTGTTGGAAATGAAAAGAGTCTGATAACCTAAAGAAGGAAGAAAATCAAGTTGATTCAGGTATGATAGATAAAAATTTATCTGCTGAAGAATTATATATGATAGATGAAACTTTACCTGTATGCAATGTCTCTCAGGATTTTGAAAGTTGATTGTTAGACTCTGGTGCTTCTCATCACATGTGTCCACACAGAAATTGGTTTACTTCATATGAATATGTAAATGTTATTTATGTGTTTATGGGTAATAATGTATCATGTCAGGCTGTTGGGATTTGAAATATCACGATTAAAATGTATGATAACACAGTTCAAACATTAACTAGTGTTAGACATGTACCTGAATTGAAGAAAAATTTGATTTCTTTGGGAGTGTTGGATTCAGATGGTTATAATTTTACAGGTCAGAATGGAGTGTTGAAAGTCTCTAAAGGTGCTCTGGTTGTTATGAAAGTAGAAAAGGTCGGAAATCTTTACAGACTCAAAGGGAGTACTCAGGTCAGTGAAGCAGTGATTGTGTCAGAGAAAGAAGAAGAAGGTATTCACCTATGGAATCAGCGATTGGGTCACATGAGCGAGAAAGGTCTTCAGGTATTGATGAAACGTAAATCACTTCCTAATTTGAAATCTTTGAAGTTGTATTTCTGTAAACATTTTGTGTATGGAAAACAATGTAAACAAAGTTTTAAAACTGGAATTCATAATAGTAAAGAAATTTTAGACTATATTCATTCTAATCTGTGGGGACCATCTCCTGTTGTATCATATGGAGGTGCTTCATATTTTTTAACGTTTATTGATGATTTATCCCGTAAAGTTTAGGTCTTTATGCTGAAAGAGAAAGTTGATGTATTCAATGTCTTTAAACAATTTAAAGCAATGGTAGAAAAAAGAACAAGCAAATCAATTAAGTGTTTAAGAATTGACAATGGTGGTGAATTTACTTCAATAAAATTTGAACAATACTGTAAGGATGAAGGAATTGTTAGACACAAAACTGTTGTTTATACTCCTCAGCAAAACGGTATTGTTGAACGTATGAATCAGACTCTTATGGAAAGAGCCAGAAGCATGATCAACAATGCTAACCTGCAAAAGGAGTTGTGGGCAGAAGAAATATCCACTGCTTGTTACTTAGCTAATAGATCACCTTTAGTAGCAATTAAATGTAAAATTCTTGAAGAAGTTTGGTCAGGTCAGTCTTGTGATTATTCACATTTAAGGAAATTTGGTTGTGATACTTATGCTCTTATTCCTAAAAATCAACGTTCAAAATTAGATCCAAAATCAAAATGTTATGTCTTTGTTGGGTATGACTATGCGGTGAAAGGGTATAGGTTGTGGAATCCTACGTCACGGAAGATAGTCATTAGCAGAGATGTAACATTTGATGAATCTTCTCTTTCAAAATCAAATGTTGAAAGAATTGAATAGGAACATGTATCGCCAAATCAAAAAATTCAATTGGAGGCTAGACCTTTCTGTGAAAGTCAAAAGGAAGAAGAGACTTTTGGAGGAAAAGGTGTTGAAGATATAAAGGAAACTGCTGAAGTTTCTGAACTAGTTTAGCAACCAATCACTCTAAGAAGGTCTACAAGGGAAAGAAAAGCACCCAAAAGTTATGAATATTTTGCTTCATCTTTTGCTTTGATTACTAGATATGGGGAATCTTCTTGTTATCAGGAAGCAATAGATGATACAGATAGCGAAAAATGGAAAACGACTATGGAAGAAGAAATGGATTCCTTAGCCAAGAAAAATACCTAGGATCTTGTAGAACTTCCTGAAGGGAGAAGTGTTGTTGGATGCAAATGGGTCTTCAAACTGAAATGGAAAGTTGATGGAAGTATCAAAAGGTATAAGGCGAGACTGGTAGCAAAAGGGTATTCTCAGGTTGAAGGTATCGACTTTCATGAGATTTTTTCACCAGTTGTAAAACTTGTTTCTATTTTTATTGTGTTGGCACTAACTGCATGACTTAACCTTGAGTTAGAATAGTTAGATGTTGAAACAACTTTTCTACATAGTGATTTGCATGAAGAGTTATATATGGAACAACTAGAAGGTTTTGTACAACGTCGAAGCAGAAGATTAGTTTGCAAGCTCAAGAAATCATTGTATGGTCTGAGCGAGTCTCCCAAGCAATGATACAAGAAGTTTGAATCCTTCATGGTGAGCCAAAAATCTATTAGAAGTGAGTATGATCATTGTGTATACTTCAAGAGTTTCAGTGGCATATTCATTATCTTAGTTTTGTATGTTGACGATATGCTTATTGCAAGAAAAAGCATGGAAGAGATCAACAAGTTAAAGGCTCAACTCTCTTGGAAGTTTGATATGAATGATCTTGGAGCAGCAAAACATATCTTGGGCATGGAGATACACAGAGACAGGAAAAATGGTAAGCTTTGGTTATCACAGCAGAAGTATGTGGAGAGAGTACTTGAAAAGTTCTATATGAACAATGTGAAACCTGTTAATGTTCCATTAGCTTCCCATTTTAAGATTTCTTGGGTTTTGAGTCCTAGAGCTGATGAAGAAAAGCAGAATATGTCTCATGTACCATATGAAAATGCTATAGGAAACTTACTGTATGCGATGGTATCTACAAGACCTGACATTTCACATGCAGTTGGAGTTGTGAGTAGGTTCATTGCAAATCCAGGTGAAGAACATCAGCGAGCAGTGAAATGGATGCTTTGATATTTAAGAGGCACAAGTGACCATTGCATCACCTTTAATGGTAGTGAAGGATCAGTCTACGGATATGTAGATGCTGATTATGTAGGTGATTTGGACAAAAGGAGATCTACTGTACAAGTTATGTCTTTACTCTTGCAGGTGGAACAATTAGTTGGATGTCAAAGCTTCAAGAAACAATTGCATTATCCGCAACCAAAGCAGAATATATAGCTGCTTCAGATGCTAGTAAAGAAGCAATATGATTAAATGGTCTACTTTATGAGATTAGAAGGACGTGGGAGAAAGTGAATGTACTCTGTGACAGTTAGCGTGCTATTCACTTGGCTACAATTCCAGCTTATCATAGCAAGACCAAGCACATTGATGTAAGGTATCATTTTCTAAGACATGTGATCGATGGCAAAAAAGTAGCTCTCAAGAAGGTCCATACATGGGAGAATTGTGCAAACATATTCACGAAGCCAGTTACAGTAGAGAAGTTGTGATGGTGTTTAACTTCTCTTTTCTTGCAGAAGATATGATGAATGGGCATGGCCAAGGGATTAGGAAAATTTGTTGTCAAGGCGGAGTTGTTGGAATTTGACAACTAATTGTAAATATGAGTAAAATAGTATTTACTGCCAAGTTGGTTTTATAACGAAAACTGTTATGTAATGGAAAGGCCTCCTATAAAATGATGAATGCCCGAACTATTGTAATGAGGAGAATTATTATTGGTTTAATAGAAAATCCAATCTCTTGCCTGGTGGATGTTTCCTTGACACCTTCTCAAGGTTTTACCACGTAAAAATCTTGTGTTCACTTGTTTGCATTCAGTTTCTTTACCTTTCTTTCTTGGTTTCTTTCCTAGTTAATGAACTACTTCTGGCCAACAGGTTCTACGTATAGCGCTGCAACATCTCAGAGTTCCTAATCTCCCAACACGGTTTCATCTTCATAGCCCTGGAGGGCCACAAGCCTGCCACTCAACAACTCGATAAGTGAATCCTCGTCACTCCAAAACATATATTAGGTGGTTGGTGCTGGAAAATGTTTTCAAGGAGGCCAGTGGCCGATGTTTTCAGGGAGACCCTTAACCTGTGGCAAAGATCAAGCATCATGCACTAAGTAATGATGATTGCTTAGTGCATGATATTATTGTTAACGACCATATTTTTGCATAGGAATACTATTGTTATGGCCATAACATGGGGTGGAAATCCGCCTGCCATTTCCAGTCACTCCAAAGTTCACGATTCTCCACTCCACTCTAGAGTTCACGATTCAAACTCTCCAGAGTTCACGTGAACATATCACGACTCAAACTCTTGTGACTCATGATTCAAACTCTTGCGAGCTCCATGTTTCAGATGTAGTTAATGCACCAATCGTCATCACCTGCATTAACTACGTGAAGCATGGAGCTTGCAAGACTTTGAGCTGTGAACATATCAGGTGGAGTCACTCTTACTTGCAGTCACTAGAAATGGTAAGCCAAAATCCCTCATGCCATGCTATGGCCATAGTTGGTAATCCTATGCAGTGGTAATCCTATGTAGGAATATCGTAATCAAACAACGGTATTATGCACTAAGTAATCATTGGCTTGGTATAATTAATTTAATATTTGCCTCACCCTATGGTTGATGTGGACAACGGTGAAGGTAGACATGGATGTGGACCAATAGAAAGATGGAGACGCTAGTGGAATGGGTCAGAGATTTCAACTCCAATGTAGAAGACAACAAACTTTGGCGCTTGGTATGGTTCTTTGGCTACCTAGATACTCTCCTTGTCGTGGCGTTGTTTATCAAGGGTGGACAAGGGTGAAGGTAGACATGGATGTGGACCAATAGAAGTGGGTGCTTGGTATGGTTCTTCGATTGCCTAGATGTCTACTTTCGTTGTTGTGACCTTGTTTATCAAGGCAACAAATTTGTCGAAAATTTTCTCTAACAACAAAAAAATCATCAAAATTTAGCCAATTTTTTTGTAATTTTTTTTTTTGGAGGGCGTGAATTGTTTTTTAGGGTGGAAATGAATTATTTTTAATTGCCGAAATAGATTCAACATGGTCAAAAACACCAGAAATATTTAAGGTATCCAAAATTTTGAAACTTGAAAACTATAATTTAAGTTTTTTAAAATTCATACCAGTATTTCTATAAATTTTAAGACAAATTTGAAAGCTTGTTAAACTACAGAGTCTCACAAATTTGAAAGCTCGTTAAACTACAGAGTCTCATAGGAAGAAGAAGTAGAAGAGGAAGTAAAGTTTATTAGTAGAATTTTTGGACAGAGAAGTTAACAAAATATTCAAGCCAACATTAAGTTATAGATTATTCATTAAATTTATAAGTCAAATTGTATTGTTTAGAAGTTAACAAAATATTCAAGCCAACATTAAGTTACAAATTATTCATTAAATTTATAAGTCAAATTGTATTATTTTATTTTCACATATAGCGCACAATACTTCTTTAAGGAAGCACATCCTTGGATTGATAAATTAAATTCAAGATGAAGAGTTCAGTCTAGCGAATCCATCCAGGTCATCATCGACGACCTCGAGAAGGTGGAAAAGGAATTGGCCGAGCGCACGCAGATGCATTACATATGCTTTGATCCCTCCGATCGGAATGAGTACATGCTCAGTCTCCTAGAGGTGCCCAAGGGTTGAAAAGTCCTCCGCTCTCAAGGTACTAACATCGCTTCCTATTTTCATGATTTCCTTCAAAATAGTTGTATGTATGTTTGATGTAACTGTCAAGTTTCATGGAGATGTGATAATGGCATTGATTTTTATGTCTGACAATTGTTTTCTTGATTTCCTTTAGAATAATTGTATGTATATGTGTTGTCACTATCAAGGTTCTTCGAGATGTGATCTGTCGGCAAATAGACAATGGCACAGAGGAGGAAGTCTTGGATATCCAGCAGAATGCGAAGATCGTGAGTGATGCCAATGAGTATTACAGGGCAGTACTATTCGGGAACTGGAACTCATGGAACGTAAGGAAAAATCACATGATGGACACGCTGACCTTCATATTGGACTGGTGGCCCAGTGGTAAGGCAATCGTGTGGGCTCACAACATGCATGTCGGAGATTACAGGGCCACTAACTATCATGGTCAATTTAGGGGAGATCAATCTGGGCGGCCTTGTCAGGCAGAAATACGGGCAAGACACCGTGGCCCTCGTCAGCTTTGGCTCCTACCAGGGCTCCATCATCGCTTCCGACAAATGGGGCAGCTCAGTCCAGAGCATGCCTGTCATGCCCCTACACTGGTGGTACTCTTCCAACTGCACTACAGGAGGTGCGGCACCACCGACCACTTTCTTTTCACTAATACTTGCAATCGTGGACTACGCCTACCTTCTATACTTAGTTTATTTTCTTCTTTACCAAGTATATTGTTTTCCTTTATACATAGTGAGAACCATTAACATTCACCATAAACAACATTAACAAGTAAATGCATAATAGTATAAAGGGAGGCCCAACTCCCTATAATGAGTCTGCCCGAATAATCAATATATATACAAGTTAAATATTGAGGAAACCCCAAATTTACACTTATCCAAATTTTACATTCGCTGACTCGTTCAGCTAAGCTCATCGACATTCTTGAATGGTCGTCGCATGACTTGCCCAACTCGTCATTTACTCTTGAACGCGTTCGTTCAGCCACTGTGTCATTTGCCCAACTCGGGCGCCGCTACCCATGTTATCGTGCCAACTCAAGCACCTCTGCACACCGGGCGCACCTCTGTTCACAACCCAACACTTTCATTTTCCCTTGCTGTGTTGTTTTCCCAACTTGGGCACCGCTACCCGTGTTACTGTACAACACGGGCACCTCTACACACCGGTCGCACCTCCGTTCACAAACCCGACATGTATCATTCACCCTCACTGGGTGCGTCCACCCACAGGTAGACCTACACGAGTTCACCAACCGACCTTTGTTCGGCGGGTGCCCTCACCATGTCACCCTGCCCGAACTCTCCATTCAGTCCAACTTCGGCGAACGCCCTCACCGTGTCGCCCTGCAAGAACTCTCCGCATGGTTCTTTGCCTTTGGTTCACCCATCATGCAGGCTCATCGCACGCCCTACTCCTCACTGCAAAACCACTGAGCTCGCACTTGTTGATCGCCAAATGATGTCTGACCAGCTCGCCATCGTTTGGTTATATATACGGTTGCCTAACTCATGAACCGATGCATCCATCCATCTGGCCGACATTCATCTCATTTGTTTCAACCTCTGAACGGGTCGGCCCGCCCACCGGCCAACCCAACCATGCATTCAGCACTTTGGTTCGCCCGCCTGTTAGCTTGCTCACTCGTCGGCTCGCCCGCCCGTTAGTTCGTTTGCCCGTCGGCTCGCCATCCCGTCAGTTCGCCTGCCTGTCGGCTCACCCAGGACCGCCCATGGGTATAAACTCTAAAATTATTCGAACTTGGTTATTTTCTTTCGCATTTCTCCCACCGCACTTTTGTTCGTTCAACTCACCCGCGTGCTCGAACACCCTGTTGCTTGTGGGCCTTACCTTCTCCCCCACTTGAAATCATTGTCGTCCTTGAAAATCTCTCATCCCAGCAACCATCTATCGCCAAGATATCCATACCAAGGCATATAATCCACTGGTATGTCATACATCAGAAACTCTCCTCAATCCATGATCATCAACCACATCCGTCGCAATCTCCACATGTTGCTCCAACTATGGAAGGCTGGTCCTCCATCTCAAGCTACATGCTTATTGCAACATATCATGTCGGCCTCATCATGTTCCATCATCGTGTGAACTGCTGCCATGATACTCCAACACAATGCTAACATATCTCTATACACTGCTCGAGCCCCATGATTCGAACTAGTCGGGTTATCAGTCCAACTGTCATGCTCAAACCACGAGAATGCACATCCTCATGCCATCATCAGTCGTTTCTCATACTCTTGTCACAACATCAACTCGATCAAGAATCCATCTCCATATAAGTGTAAGCCATGCTCAGGTCCATGAAGTAGTCTTCATCTCATCTGTAACATGTTGTCCATGATGTTTGGTACCAATGCGCTGTATGAAATCAACGACATCTATCCCAACATCATCATCCATCTACAAAACATCCATCTCCTCAAATTGAAGAGATCCTCTCATCAAACCCGACTTTCAATGTTGCCACATCTAGGTCCATGAATCCACCTCCATCATATCTGTAACGTGCCATCCCTCAAGTCTACCATAGAAACAAGTATACACCTATCTCATCTCCCATGTGTTGTCTATGATCATAGATCAATCAACTCCCATGTATTTAAAGTGGTTAAGTCTTGGCTCAACCCATGCCCAAGTGTTGCCACCAGGGCATCATCATCGTTGTAACTCTATCACTCCAAAGTGTCTCATATCGATCCTCCTCATCAAGTCACTCTTCCAAGCACACCCATACATGTACTCAAAAGTATGCACCCCATCCTGCATCAAAGTCCCTGACCTTAGCTCCTCAATGCATCAGATCTTCCAAGTCCACAATATATGAAGTCCCCAAAAGTCGCAACCTCATGTCATCATGAGCTCCATGAGTCAACTCCAACCAACACCCCAACAAGCATACAAGTCTCGGTCTAAAGGTCTCTGCAAGATGCCTCAGCTTCCCATGTAGTAGGAATGCTCCATACTCTGCTCACAACTCCAACCAGTCCATGGCCTTGTTGTACTCAACTGCACAACATCTCCATCAGCTCATAAGAAAAACATCTCCATGTCACATCAACAAATCCACCTGCACAACATCCCTGCCTTGGCACTCTTCATTGGATGCCCATAAGTGACACCTCTTCAAGTGCTCCTGCATAATGTCCTTGCGTAATATTTCCATGATCCATGTCTCCAACCTGATGTCCATGACTCAAGTTTCCCATGTTTTCCAGCTAAGTAGACGCATCACAACAATCAGTCATCCTCACCCAAGTTTTCAAATCCGGTCTAGTGAAATCGGTCACCCAACCATATCATCATCACATCATATGAGTCTCTTCCATCATAGCTCCCCCACTAAAGGTTCCACCAAGACTTCCTCTTGGTCTCGGTCATGATAAGTCCACCCAAGTATCACCATACTCAAGTGTGTGCCCTCCTCCAATATGTCCATGAGTCATGCCAGGAACATAGCCAATTTCTCCATATGGCTAAAGCATGACCCATTCCTCCCCAATGATCATCATGTTCCTCCCTTGTCACGGGTCTTCGTACCTTCTCTCATAAGGTCACAAACAACCCCAGTCCTGCAACAGTCAATGATTCTTGCTTCTCCATACAAGGTCTCATCGTTGACATCCATGGTAAGATCCTCCCTTGCATCGGCAAACTGATTTTGCTCTTCCCTGCATTCAGTTCATCTTCCAAAAGTCTCACTGAAACACAAGTATCAATACTTACTTTATCACGAGGCTTCTCCATGCGAGTATCCTCAACCATCAATGTCTGTTAACTGCACAATCCTGGCCCAACTTGATAAATTTCAAGTTCTTCCTCCATCGTTGTCATATCTGCAACATTCTCAAACATCACAGCTTCCTCTTCTTCGTCATCGCAATCTGCAGCTTCATCCTACTCCATTTCCCAACCAAGTTGAAGAAGTTCGTCTTCAACATTCCTTTCCAAGACTTCAAGTTTATCTCAAATCCGTGGGTTCTCTTCTTTCATCCACTTCAACCTGTATAAGGTTAGCGAGAGCTTCCCTTCGCATTCTTTCAAACCTACCATGTCTTGTCATTTAACTTGGCCCAAGCACGATGCTTCACCTCTGCTAAACGTGTCACGAAGTATTACACTTCCCTTTACAAACCTGAATCACTTGTCATGAATGTCAAGTATTCAACTTCCCATCGTTCATCAGCTTTGATAACACCTGTCATGCCCCTACACTGGCGGTACTCTTCCAATCACACTATAGGAGGTGCGGCACCACCAACCACTTTCTTTTCTACAATACTTGCGATCGTGGACTACGCCTACTTTCTATACTTAGTTTATTTTCTTCTTTACCAAGTACATTAAGTTTATTTTCTTCTTTACCAAGTACATTATTTTCCTTTATACACAGTGAAAACCATTAACATTCACCATAAACAGCATTAACACGTAAATGCACAATAGTATAAAAGGAGGGGCAACTCCCTATAATGAGTCTACCTGAATAATCAATATATATACAAGTTAAATCTTAAGGAAACCCCAAATTTACACTTAGCCAAATTTTACATTCACCGACTCATTCAACACAGCTCGTTGGCGCGCTTGAACGGTCACCGCACGACTTGACCAACTCGTTGTTTACTCCTAAATGCGTTCATTCAAACTCTGTGTCGTTTGCCCAACTCAGGCGTCACTACCCATGCTAATGTGCCAACTCAGGCACCTCTACACGCCGACTGCACCTCCGTTCACAACCCAACACTTTCGTTTTGCCTTGTCATGTCATTTGCCCAACTTGGGCGTCGCTACCCGTGTTACTGTGCCAACTCGGGCACCTTTGTACGCTGGACGCACCTCCGTTCACAAACTCGACACGTATCATTCACCCTCGCTGGGCACATCCACCCGCGGGTTTCCCTACACGAGTTCACCAACTGACCTTCATTCGGCAGGCGCCCTCACCGTGTCGCCCTGCACGAACTCTCCGTTCAGTCCAACCACTCTTCATTCAGAGGACACCCTCACCGTGTCACCCTGCACGAACTCTCTACATGGTTCTCTGCCTTCGTTTCACCCGTCGTACGGGCTCATCACACGCCCTGCTCCTCACCGCAGAACCACCAAGCTCACACTTGTTGATCGCCGAATGATGTCCAACCAACTCACCATCATTTGGTTATATATACGGTTGCCTAACTCATGAACCAATGTGTCCATCCATCTGGCTGACCTTCGTTTCATTCCTTTCAACCTTCGAACGGATCAGCCTATCCACTGGTCAACCCAACCATGTGTTCAGCACTTTGGTTCGCCCACCCGTCAGCTCGCCTGCTCATCGGCTCGCTCACCTGTCGGTTCGCTTGCCCGTCGGCTCGCTCACCTGTCGGTTTGCTTGCCCATCGGCTCGCTTGGGACCGCCCACAGGTATAAACTCTGAAACGCTTCACACTTGGTTATTTTCCTTCGCATTTCTCCCACCACACTGCTGTTCGTTCAACTCGCTCGCGCGCTCGAATGCCCTGTAACTCGTGGGCCTTATAATGCCTGTGTCGTCTGCACGGGAAAGGAGCTATGATGACATCTTTCATGGAGCGGCAGGCACGAGTGGTAAGAACCAATTCTACGTGCTCATTATCAAATTATCAAATTCCAAGGAATCGTGTATATATTCATCCTTTATGATGAAGGGATTCATTCAATAGCTCTGCCCACTGAATCAATGAGTAGAGTTCCATGATCTTGTGCAGGGAACTAGCATCGAGATATCCGTAAGAACTTAATAATTTGGGGTAGTCGTTATATTCCGTAATTGCGTAGTCCAACCAATCAGAGGAATTGCCCAAAAAGTTATGGAAATTCTAGTTATATTTAAAGAAAATCTGGCAAAGATTTTTTAAATGCAAGTTATAGTTGTTAAATTTCAAAATTTTAGGTGTCGTACATGTTTTTGCTGGTGCTAAATCTATTTCCACCATTAAAAACACGATTCAAACACTGTTTCTACAAAAAAAATTGAAATTTTTTAACCCAGGCCACTTTTACCATCCAATCCCTGCGTGTCGTTAGACGACTCCATTAGTAATTTGCTAGGAAGCACTATACAACTCACTGACCAATCCCTCTGCATCGTTAAATGACTCCGTTAGTAATTTGCTAGGAAGCACTATACAACTCAAAACTTTCTTTCATGGCTAATTTCAAATTCTTTATATTTCATCAATAAATGACCTCTTATTTGATTGGCTGTTTGAGAAAGTACTCCAACCTTTAAAACATTTCTTATAATTTTATTCTCCTTACTGAATATAGTCAATCTCCTTTCCCTTTTTAAATTTAATTTTCAAACCCAAGGCCTCCATTAAAACAAACAAAAATAAATTAAAAAAAATTCCATATCATAAAATTGTTCTTTTAATGTTTTACTCACATCAATGAGGTAAAGTGGAAAGAAATATTAATGAACATGTAAAGTTGTGCAATTGTTTTATTTTCTCCAATGTAATATATCAATATTATTAGGAAAGTGTTAAAAAATCAATTAAAATATAACCACTATAAAATTATTGAATACAATTTTCATATTCTTATATTATATAATTTATATACAAAGTGTAAAATAAAATAATTATTAAAAATATTAATAATATTTGAAAATTATAATATAATTTAGTCAAAATATAACAATTATAAGATAATTAATTAAAACATAATAATTATAAGAATATTCAACATACTTATTTGACTACTATTTTCACATTAATATATGATACTATAGTCATTTTTAGGGAAATCTAACTATATAATTTCAAGTAAAATTGCGATTTTTTGTTATTTAAAATATATTTTGAATGTATAAATGGATTCAACACCATAAAAAAAACCGAGGCACTTGAATTGGGCAGATTAAACAAATTAAACTCAAGTATTTTAAAACCTCTAATCTATAAGTTTGACCACACCTTTATTATGGGAAGTGCAAACCATTTATTTAATAAATTAATATTACAAGAAAATTTCAATATAAATTAATAAAAATATAACAACCATACTATAATTAATTAAGGAATATTGCACATGATACTCTTTAATGTAAATACTAATTAAACAAATTAATAGTAATAGAATTTTATTAATATAAATTAATTAAAACATAATGTTAAAAATATTAACCAGAATTAAAAGTTAAAAGTAATTATGTTATTGAAAGCCATTCTCACACAACAATATTTATTAAAAAAATATAAAAAAAATTTATTAAATAAATTAAAAAGCACTTAAATTTTTTTAACATAAATTAATTAAAAAATCACAACCATAACATTAATAACTATAATTACAAGATTATCTTCCATATCAACACCAAACATTTACATTTAAGAAGTGTAATTTACTTTGGTGCAAAAAAAAAAATTCTTAAAAAATAAATACATTTACATTACTTCATCACTGTATTACTCTTGAATGTTAGGACCTTATTTGAATGCATCCATTAAATTTCATAACACTTAGCCATTTGTACTTCAAACAACAAGGTAATTAATTAAACTTATAAATATTCCTTGTGTAAGCACCTCATTTTCAATCTTACGGTGGGTTAATTGTCAGATGGTGTGATGTTTGGCTAATAAGAAATTTTCCTTTGGTTTTACGGTTTGATGCATATAATGCATTGTTGGTATTAAGGTTTCTCTCGTGATGACTCCTGGTAATTAAATATGGTGAACACGAGCCTTAGTTTGTGCTTTCCTGCGCGTATTCCGATCCTCTTCGAAAGATCTAGAACCTATCTAATCCTATGCCATCTAGCAAATCTCACATCGAGATCGGTGAACAACTCGACAGTGATGATTGATGTGGCAGTAGATCAAGGATGAATGACACTACCCTCTCCTCCTGAGCATTGGTTATGACTCATTTTATACTGTTGTGACTACAAAAATATGCTTTGCAACTTCTCCTAGGGTTTACACTATTACCTTTCGGCCTCCATACATGGTTGGTCATAGTTTACTGAACTTCCTGTCACT
The DNA here is from genome assembly GCA_031772625.1 of Pinus tabuliformis. Taxonomy (NCBI): domain Eukaryota; kingdom Viridiplantae; phylum Streptophyta; class Pinopsida; order Pinales; family Pinaceae; genus Pinus; species Pinus tabuliformis. Next base: position 1,484,575,806 of record CM062804.1, read on the forward strand.
TATACTTATGTATTGGGGTTGGGTTTGTTAAGCCTTCTAGCATGAATCTCGTGGTAAGCTCTTGACCGACCCCTTATTTTCTTTATACGTGTGTTCTATTCTTTGTTTTAGGTCTATAACTAGTGACCTACTCTTAAATGTGTAGGTAATTCTTCGCTCATGACTCCTCCACTTTCAACAAGGGTTGAAATAGTCTCCACCTTCTAGTGAGTTAATATTTTTTCTTTATCGCTAGCCAGGTTACCGTATTGTATAGTTCCTAACAGAGGACACCTCAACACATTGTTCTCTAGTTAGAGTTACTTTGGAGTTGCCTGATATTTTATTCCTTTGCATATAAAGGTTTTAATTCATTTGTGTCTTGGGTTTCTTCTTCTTTTTGGTGGCTATATTTCTACTAACACTTGATTTCTTATTTTGACCTATTTCCCATACGGATAACCTTGCTTGAAGCATGACATTTCTAAATTCACATCATCTCTTGAATGTTGTCTCTGACTTCAATTTCTCCCGTGCCTCCAGGTGTGCCACTCTCTTGCGAAGACTATACGCTTTAGTGACTTATGAAATTTTACAAACCTTTCGTTAAGGTCATATCTTTCAGCATTTCATTTTTAGTTTCTTACCTGAAGAATCTTGTTTAGATTGTATTTCAGTTTACGAATCAACATAATGTAGGAATTTACACGGTAAGTTCCTCAAATAGAAGACCAAAGGATACCGCTCACAAATAGATCACAGATTAATACACCAGTATTCTTGACGTGGTTAAAACCCTCAAAAATGGAAGCAGTGCACGGTCTGAGCCAATGCGACCACTTTAGACAATTTATTAATAAAAGAAAGTAAATTTGCATAAGATTCTCTCATGAACGGTCACCCTACAAATCACCCTCCATGCTCTTTAAATAGAGATCATGGGCCAATCGGGTGTTACGGATCAAGTGTTGGTAATACCAAGGAGAGAATGAACTGTCAGATCACTTCATATCTAGAACATATCATGACTGTCGGATTGAAGGTTACAAATGTACATAGTAAAGAAACACATTTTACCTAACTCTACACTAGACCAAGTTATACTTAACTATTTCCTATGTGTCGGAATATCCTAACATCCCCCCTTAAGAACAACTTGCGATAGGATTGACGGATGTAAAAATATGACACAATAGGAGAAGGAAGGAGGCATTAAAGCCTATCCCCCATTAGTGAAAACTCCCTAAACGCCATCCATAAATCGAAGTTTAGTAAACTTCGCTTCTGTGAGAGCCTTCGTAAAGATGTTTGCAACTTGATCATCAGTTGAACAATATTGCACTTCAAGAAAATGGTCATGAATGAGCTTTCTAATGAAGTGCATGTGTAGTTCAATGTGTTTGATGCGCTAATGTTGGACTGGATCTTTGCATAGTTGAATGGCACTTTGATTATCACACCAAAGTGTAGTCAGATTGTGAGGGTCCAACCCTAACCCCCTTATTTATGTAATAGGATTGAGTCATAGTTATACTTAAGTAAAGAGTCAATAAAGCCCATATTAATAATTGTAAGTGGGTGACCCGCATTTAAATAAGGGACCACCGTTAGTTGCAAATGGGCCATGGTATTAGATAGATGGTATTAATAAGAACCATGGTATTGACCCATGGTATTGCATGTATGAATCCTATATAAAGGATAAAGACTCCCCTCAAGGAGCATCGTGTCTTATTTTGTAATTGAGCCCAGCTCTATTGGAGGTTGCCCCCTCGAAGAGGCAAGTGAACATTGCTTTCCTTTCTGAATAATAAAATACTTTCTGTTATTTCTTATTGTTCCGTGTTCTAGGTATATTTCTTTGCATATTTGGTATTCTGGTACCTTCTTGCAGGTCAATAGCATAACAAGTGGTATTAGAGCAGTTTCCAGGGCCGATGGGATCTCCATTTTTATAAAAAAAAAAATTGGCTAGAAATGTGGTCCAGCATCTTTAAACCATGGGATCTATCGTTGAGCGCATAAACTTGCGGATTTGGGGAGGCATGCACGCAGGAAATACAAGAGGTGGTCATGCTTGTTGGATTCCCTTGTAACCCCTATGGGTACCCCTTTGAGTAGTAGCGCATTAGATAGAACTGCACACATAATGTCTTCCAAGTACCCTCTGGGTATATCTGAAGCCCCCAGTCTCTCTTGAAACATCACCATAGATAAATCGTGGGCCATCTTGCTGCTACAGTACACCGAGAACAACACTCGGGGAGATTACTCGTGCATACGATAGGGTAGTTGGGTTGTACGATTAAGGGTACAGTTGATCCTCCTTGGTTAGTGCCCTGAAAGATTGGGCTGAATACTACTGTCAGACCCTTATGTATATTATGATCTGTAGCACCTGACACTCCTTGAGACCATAGTTCCCTTGTCTATCTCTAGATCAAGCATCATCTTTGCCAGATCAGCTTTGTCGCAGCCGCAACAATCAGTTCCGCCATTCAAATCTCTTAGATCCACCATTTAGATCTATCAGATCCACCAATTAGATTTATCAGATCCACCATTCAGATCTAACCATTGGGTTCGGTATTAGTCGCCACAATTAGATCCGCCATTCAGATCTAGCAGCAAGGGTTCGATCACTACCACATTCCTACTCATACTCTGCAGTTGAGGGTTAGTCGATAGATTATACTATTCATGTGGGCCCCTATACCTGGGCGTGATTCTCGCAGGACATTAGGTAGAATTGACCTTTCTGGGATGCTTGTAAGGGACTTAGCCCATAAGAATCAGGTCAACGAGTTGAGCAAGGTGGTACCATTCACTTGTTAGCATCAAAAAAGTTTTGGGTGGTCCCAAATTTTAAGTGCATCGGATCGGTGCATGGTATAAACTAGAGCTCAAGCTATGGCCAATGAGAAGATCAACACCCTTGAACAAAAGTTGGATGCAGTACTGTCGTCGCTCAAGACCTTAGCTGACACACTCACAAAGGGCAAGTCGGAGGAACACTTGGAGGAATATGCTTTCAATGAAAACATTGAGGGTGAGTCTAGCCATTCTCTTCACCTCTTTGGCAACCACCAACAGTCCTAGACGCGACCACCCAAGCTGGACATGTATAAATTTGATGGCTCTCATCCGGCCACATGGCTAGCACAAATGGAGCAATATTTCACACTGAATCACATCAGAGACGATGTGACTCAGCTTAGTGTGGGTAGCATGTACTTGGACAATGAAAGATGGCAATGGTGGTAGTGGAATCAATGTTGCTATAGAAGGCCCATGACTTGGCAGACATTCTCAAAATCTCTTACAGATCGCTTTGACCATGAATCTAATTTTTTGGGTTGTCTCACTAAGCTCCGACAGACATGAACAGTGAGCGAATATATTACAGACTTTGAAGCATTAGCCTTTTGCACAAGAGGTCTACATGATCAGTTCTACTTGGAATGTTTTGTCAGTGGTATCAAAGAAGCCATACAAGCCAACGTCTGACTGCAGCACCCATCCTCATGGCTAGATGCTTGCAAGATAGCTCAGGAAGTAGAACATGCATTAGCGGCCCAGTACAATCTCCCAAATTTCATAGCCAAGGGTCGCCCCATCCTGGCCCAAAGCACTACCCAAACACTCAAGGTTCAAAAGGTGTCACCAGTGGAAATGGCAGAAAGAAGAAAGCAAGGATTGTGTTACTACTGTGATGAGAAATACTCCCCCAGGCATAAATGCGAGGAGCCCAAATTCTTTCAAATTGATGCTACTAATCACAGTTCATGGGAGGAAGCCCCACCACTTGAGGAGCCAGAGGAGGAAGATGAAGACAACCAGCCGGATAATGTACCTGAAGAACCGGTTATCTCACTTCATGCTTTGGCAGGGATTTCTTCTCCCCAAACTCTCAAACTCAAAGATTTTATTAAGCATCACCCTGTATTCATCTTGATTGATAGTGGTAGCATGCATAACTTTATCCATTAAAGAATTGCGGAAGCAATGCATTGTTTTGTCAGAGCAGTCTCTAACTTCTAGGTGCAAATTGCTGATGGGGGGACAATGAAATGTGAAGGCCACTGTGAAAATGTCAAATGTCAAGTGGGGGATTATTAGTTAAAGACCCACATGTTTTCCATACACATGGGAGGGTGTGACATTGTCTTGGGTACTGAATGGCTCCACACACTTGGCCCAATCACAATGGATTTCCAGGAGTTATATATGAGCTTTAAGTAGAACAGCCACACACATACCCTTTGTGGACTCCAAGAGGGTGATCCCTCTATCATCAACTCACATAGGATGGAAAAATTGTTAAAAAAGGTCCACCATGGAGTTATAGACCAATTTAATGCCATCGAGGCCTTTGAACCCACTTCTCTTCATATTCATCCTGAGATGCAACAGATCTTAAACAACCATCTGCCAGTCTTTGACAAGCCTGATGATCTTCCACCCTCAGGAGGGGAACATGATCATAGCATTACTTTGGTCCCAGGGGCCCAACCACCAAATGTGCGCCCATATAGATATCCGTTCGCCCAAAAGAATGAAATTGAAAAAATCATCAAGGAACTCTTGGAAGCTGGCGTCATTTGTCCTAGCATTATTCCTTATTCATCACCTGTGGTCATGGTGCTCAAGAAAGATGGGGAATGGCGTATGTGTCTAGACTTCAGGGCCCTCAACAAGTTGACGGTCAAAGATAAATTTCCCATCCCAGTTATTGATGATTTGCTGGATGAACTAAATGGCGCTGAATTCTTTACTAAGCTCGACCTTCGCTCAGGCTATCACCAAATTCGCATGAAAGAAGTAGACATTCGAAAGATTGCTTTCGGAACTCATGAAGGCCATTATGAGTTCTTGGTCATGCCATTTGGTCTCTGTAATGCCCCATCCACTTTTCAGAGCCTCATGAATCACCTACTCAAACCATATCTCCGAAAATTTGTCCTTGTTTTCTTTTATGACATCCTCATCTAATGCCGCACCTAGGCCACACATCTTCAGCATGTAGATCTGCTCTTGCAACTTCTTCGGAAGCATAAATTATTTGTCAAGATGTCCAAGTACTCTTTTGGCATGGAAGAAGTTTAGTATTTGGGCCACATTGTGGGGCGTGAAGGTGTCAGGGTGGAACCCAAAAAGATCTAGGCAATGCAGGATTGGCCTCAACCAAAGACCTTGAAGAGATTAAGAGGATTTTTGGGTCTCACGAGCTATTATCACAAATTTTTCCACAATTATGGTCGCATTGCTAGACCCCTCACTCAAATCCTCAAGGAAAATTCAATTCTCTGGAATGATGAAGCGCAACAGGCATTTATAGCTCGCAAACATGCCATGTGTTCCACTCCTGTATTAGCACTACTCGACTTCACCAAAACTTTTATTTGAATGTGATGCTTTAGGTACGGGTATTGGGGTGGTCTTAATGCAAGAAGGTCGACCCTTGGCCTTCACTAGCTAACAACTAAGCGGGACAAATTTGGGAAAATCTACTTATGAGAAGGAGATGATGGCCATCTTACATGCAGTAGATACCTGGCAACCTTACTTATTGGGGCGATGTTTCCAAATACGAATAGAATATCAAAGCCTTAAGTATTTTTTGGAGCAATGCCTATCCTCGCCACAATAAAATAAATGGCTCGCCAAATTGTTGGGATATGATTATGAGATAATTTACAAGAAAGGGCACGAAAATGTTGTAGCAGATGCGTTATCATGCCAATTTGAGGAGGAAAGCACCCTACTCGCAATCTCCCTTCCCATTCCAGAATGGATTGAAGAGGCTCGCAAGGAATGGTTTTCACATCCTTTGCTCTCCCAACTCATTAACAAATTGTAGGCGGATCCAAATTCCACAGCGGGCTACTCCTGGCAGGATGAGATTCTTCGCTACAAGGACAGAGTCATGATATCACCAACATCCACCCTCAAAAATTGCATTTTGGCAGAGTTGCACTCATCTCCCATTGCAAGCCATTCAGGCCTTCAGAAGACTTATGCTCGCACTCGACAATCATTCTTTTGGATAGGCATGAAAAAGGAAATTCTGACTTTTGTAGCTAAGTGCGATGTATGTCAGTGCCACAAAGGAGAAACAGTCAAATCCTTAGGCACATTACAGCAATTGTCCATCCTGGCCTCAATCTAGACAGAGGTTTCTATGGACTTCATTACGGGTCTTCTGAAGTTAAGCAACAAGTCAGTCATCATGGTGGTTGTGGATAGACATTCCAAGTATGCTCATATTTGCGCCCTACCCCACCCTTTTACACCGACTTTGGTAGCTCAATCTTTCATGGACCAGATCTTCAAATTGCATGGCATGCCCACTTCCATTGTGTCTGATCGTGACCTGACCTTCACCAGTAACTTTTGGCAGGAACTCTTCAAGATACAAGGTACCCAACTACAACTTAGTACTTCCTATCATCCCTAAATTGATGGTGAAACTGAAGCAGTCAACAAATGTATGGAGACCTACCTTAGGTGTTTCACTTTAGAAAAGAAACATCTATGGGTACAGTGGTTAACTCTAGCCAAATGGTGGTATAACACCAACTATCATGCCACCACCAAATTGACTCCATATGAAACAGTTTATGGTCAACTCCCTCCTTCACCTACTTCTTATATCAAGGGATGCTCGAAGGTACAAGTAGTGGATCAACTCCGACAGAACCGTACAACCATGCTGGGCCACCTCAGAGAGAATCTCCATCAAGCTCAAAACTGCATGAAGCAACAGGCAGATGAACATTGTTCAGAACGCCAATTTCAAGAAGGGGATTAGGTATTTTTGAGGTTGCAACCATATAAGCAAACATCACTCAAAGAAAAGGGTTGTTAGAATTATCTCCAAAATTCTACGAACCGTATCAAGTACTTTAGCGCATCAGAGAAGTCACCTACAAGCTAGCTTTGCCACCCATTGCAAAAATCCATCCAGTTTTCCATGTCTCATGCCTCAAGAAAGTGATTGGGAACCATTGCCGAATTCAAACCAGTCTACCAAAATTGGATGAAGAAGGGTCAATCTGGCTCCAGCCTGAACAGGTTCTTGACACACGAGAATGGCACCTGTGTGGCTGCACGATCAAGGAAGTCCTCGTCATGTTGAAAGACACCTCTCTAGAAGATGTGACCTGGGAACTAGCCACTATCCTTTAACAGTTTCCGCAGCTTAAGCCTTGAGGACAAGGCTATTCTTATGGGGGAGGGAATATTAGGGTCCAACCCTAACCCTCTTATTTATGTAATAGGTTCGAGTCATAGTTATAGTTAAGTAAAGAGTCAATAAAGCCCATATTAATAATTGTAAGTGGGTGACCTGCATTTAAAGAAGGCACCACAGCTAGTTGCAAATAGGCCATGGAATTAGATAGATGGTATTAATAAAAACCATGGTATTGGCCCATGGTATTGCATGTATGAATCCTATATAAAGGATAGAGACTCCCCTTGAGGAGCATCGTGTCTTATTTTGTAATTGAGCCCAGCTCTATTGGAGGTTGCCCCCTCGAAGAGGCATGTGAACATTGCTTTCCTTTCTGAATAATAAAATACTTGCTGTTATTTCTTATTGTTCTGTGTTCTGTGTATACTTCTTCGCATATTTGGTATTCTGGTATCTTCTTTCAGGTCAAGAGCATAACACAGATGCTGCTACTAAAAACCAAACTCTGACAAGATATGACGAAGCCACAGAGCTTCCTTACTAGCTTCTATGGTGCCATGATACTCTGCTTCTATTGAAGAAAGAGAAATGGCACTTTGTTTCTTGCAAGCCCATGTAATAGGTCGATAACCAAGAGTGAAGAAATAACCTGCAGTAGAATCCGATCATCAAGGTCACTAGCCCAATCGGAATCAGTGAAACCAACCAATATAGGAGATGATTATGCACTGTAATGAATCCCAAACTGAACTGTACCTCGAACATAACGAAGTATTCTTTTAGTTGCATTCCAAGGCTTCCATCTTCTTAAAGCATTTGGATTCTAAGTGGCCATTTCGATTACAAAAGCGGCAATGTCTGTCAGTCTTCTTTCGCTCACAGACAGATCACAGATCAATACACTAGTTTTCTTAACGTGGTTAAAACCCTCAAAGAGGGAAAAAATCCACAGCCTGAGCCAACGTGGCCACTTCAGGAAATTTATTAATAAAAGAATGAAAATTTACATAAGCTTCTCTCATAAACGGTCACCCTACAAATGACCCTCCATTCTCTTTAAATAGAGATCACGGACCAATCGAGTGTTAAGCCATGGATCAAGTGTCGGTAATGTCGAGGAGAGAATGAACCTTCAGATCACTTCATGTTTAGAACATATTGTGACCGTCAGATTGAAGGTTACAAATGTACATAGTAAAGAAACACACTTTACCTAACTCTACACTAGACCAAGTTATACTTAACTATTTCTTATGTGTCAGAATATCCTAACACATAATATAGCTATGTAGTTAAGTTAAGGTCTTGTCTACCCAGAAGTGGTTAATGGAGTTGGAGATATACCAAGAGGGTTTTTGAACAACAATACTAGTTTATTCCTGTAAAGTTTTTTTTTTGTATTTATGGACACAAGGTCAAATCCTTAATTTAACTCAATGGATTCACTTCCTTTGATTCACCATTACAATGTTGTATTATTTAATGTATGTAAACCTAGATTTAGTTTTGTTATATTGCATTAAGGGTTTTCAAACTCCTTCGATGAGAACCCAGAACTTTGTGTTAGTTGCAAAGTGCCATGCAAGAAAATATACATGTATTTATCTACTTCTTTACCGTTGTGGTTGTTTGCATAAATGAAATTGGTCATGTATGAAATATCGGTTCTTCTTTCTAATTGCTTCTGTAATTTCTTTGGAATTTACTACAACACATTTATAAGGAATTTCTCAGTTCGTTACTTTATTTCCTGCCTAGATTTACTCGACTATGCATTAGACACATATAATATGATTATTACTGTTATTTTCATTCTTTTACCATTTAGACTTAGAGGTATGAGAGACTATAGGACTGTCTATGGGTTGTTGGTTCCCCGACTCAGCCCGATGACTAACCCAAGCTTCTTCGGCTAATGTTTTCTTTTCTTGTGTTCCAGTTTCTTTAGACGTCTTGGCTTTTGTTCTTTTTGTTTCCATACAAGTACTATGCCCTAAACTAATACACAGGCTGAACAATCCAACTACAATACTCAATTTTCAACAACATTCGTACTAATAGTTTTATCCATTTCTATTTTCCACAAACTCATACTCATAATTCACTTAAAAAATCATTAACTGACAATAATAACAAGGTATGCAGTTACTTATATGTAATCCTATAGTGTAAACTACAAATTTCTGGGGACTAGGACATTCCTCCCAACCAATGAGTACTATTAACACAGTTGGTGTTGCCCCCATGCCAATTCTTATGCAGAAACAATCTCAAATTCAAACCTACACAAGTTTTTCCCAAGACCACCTGGTCCCAAGAAACTCCAGTTGAGGGTGCTTAATAATTCCCACTAGCCAACCGGCTCAAGAGCTTAACTTCACAATGTTCTCTTTGCTCTACAGTTTCCTATTAGAGGTTCACGAACAATGTTTTTTTCCTCTCTAAATGTCTTAGGTCCCTCATACCCTATTGGCCTCCTTTTCCTTCTAAGAAGTTTTTCTCTAGGAGAGAGGTTTGACAGGAAACCGCCTCAGCCCATAACTGTCTTCAACTATTTTTGAATAATAAATTCACTTTTACATCCTTTCCTCGTGAAGTTGTAACTATTTTTTTTAAAGAAGAAAAACATATTATGTAATTAATTTCAAACACTTACATTCACAATTGTAATCCAATATTTGAAGTCTTTTGTCTAAATCTAGATTCATAGTAAAACAAAGTAATTCCAAAGTTACCGTAATTACTGAGGGGTATTACATCTCCCCCACTAAGGGAAACACCATCCTTGGTGTTTTCTAGCTTCTGGAATAGGTTGGGATATGATTCATGCATGAATTGTTCATCCTCTCAGGTAGCTTCTTCCAGGCTAAAGTGCCTCCATTGCAATTTAACCTAGGAGATAACTCGCCTTCGCAATACCATTTCTCTCCGATTGAGAATACATAGGGGTTCGACCAGAAATTCTCCATCCGGTTCGACCTACATTCATGAATCAATTTTTTATTAAATTTCAATGTAGTTAACCAAATAGTTCAAAAAAAAAATTCTTTCTTCTTTTCTTTTATTGTATCATGATACTTGTATATCTTCCTAAAGTATAATATGTCTATGGTCATGTATATATATATATTTAAAAGACACATGAAACATGTTATGCATGCATATATGGTTAGGTAAGGCCAACTAATAAGCCATTGGTCCAATCCAAGAAAGAATATGGAATGGGCCACAAAACTGAGGAGCTGACTTAGTGCAACCACTCCACCTCAATGTGATTCATTTGGGTTGAAACCCGAAATAAATGTATTCCCCTACTTGGAATTCACAATAGGACCTCTGCTGCTTAGCATAACTTTTATGGTGATCTTTGGCAACCTTTAAGTTTATTCAAACCTTCTTCACTACAATTTCCATTTACTTTAACATATCACTTCCTAAAATTAAATTGTCTTCAGGGTTATTCCAATTGACAGGTGCTTTACACTTATGTCCATATAACACCTCAAATGAACTTATTTTTAGGGAAGCATGATAATTGTTTTTTTATGAAAACTCCACCAAGTGTAGGTATTCTTCCCATTTCATAGGTTGTTGCATCACATACATCCTAAGCATATCTTCCAACACCAGGTTTACTCGTTCAGTTCGTCCTTATGTTTGAGGATGGTAAGTGATACTAAATTATACTTGAGTACCTAAATCAGTGAAGATATATTTCCAAAAGGTAGATGTAAAATTTACATCTCTATCTAAAATCACCATTTTGGGTATACCGTCTTAAGATCTCTCTCATAAAAATATCGACAATTTGCACAACCTTATAGGTTGATTAAACTAGGATGAAATGAGAAATATTACTTAACTTATCCACCACCACCATTATAGATTCGCTTTATTTTTTTGACCTTGGTAATCTATAATAAAATCTAACGTTATTATTTCCCATTTCCATTCGAGAATGGGCAGTGGGTGGAGCAGGTTGGCAGGACGCTCGTGTTCTGCCTTCACTTGCTGATATTCTAAACATTGTGCCAGGTATTGGGCCACCTATTTCTTCATACCTAGCCAAAAGTAGTCCTTTCATAAAGCTGTAATCATCTTCTGGTAACTAGGATGTGCAATGTATGGATTTTTGTGATATTCATCAAGGATAAATCACTTAACAACTTGTTGATTAGGTACATAGATTCAATTTTTGTAACTCAACAAATTCTCACTATTGATATCATAGCCCAACCTCCTCCCAAGACTAATTTCCTGTTTAGCTTGTTGCCACAAGAAATGGTATTCGAGGTATTTTAAGGTAGTCTCTCTAATTTGATTAAAAAAATCAAATTTTAATTGAATAAAGGTGATTTCATAAATACAATTCAACCTCCTTATTAGTGTGTTTGCAACTCGGTTCTCTTTTCGTTTTAAATGCTTAATATCAATGTTGAACTTATTTAGAAAGGCTTTCCATCTTTCTCGGCGAGCATTTAGGTTTGGTTGCTTAAAAAAATTGGTTAGGCTATTATGATCGGTCATTAGGATAAACCTTTTTCCTGGCAAATAATTTTGCCAAACCTTCATAGAATGGATTACTGTTGTTAATTCCAAATTGTAGGTTGAATAACGTTTTTCATGCTCTTTCAACTTGCAGAACTCATAGGATACTATTTGGATTTCCTACATTATCACACCACCCACCCTCGCTTGGCATGCATCAGTGCATACCATAAACTCTTTGCCTAGGTCTATTATTCTTAAAATAGGTGCGGTGGTTAGCAAGTTTTTTAATTCATCAAAACTTTGTTGACATTATACAACTCAATTGAAAAATTTTCCTTTGTTTCGTAGGGATGTTGAAGGGTAGGCTACTCTAGAAAATCCCTCTATAAAATGGTGATAATAACCAACTATCCCCACGAAAGAATGAATATCTGCAACATTTTTGGGGATATGCCACTCCATAGTTTTATTCTTCTTCGGGTCCACCGCTATGCCTTCTCATGTGATGATATGTCCTAGATATTGTATTTTTTCATTATAAAATTCACATTTACTGTATTTAGCATACAATTGATGCTCCCGCAAGGTTTGCAGTACAATCTATAATTGTTTTTTATGCTCCTCCATATTTTTAGAATAAATTAGAATATCTTTAATAAAAATCAACACAATTTTGTCAAGATAAGGATGAAATATCCCATTCATAAGATTCATGAATGTAGATGGGGCATTGGTTAGCCTAAATGGTAAAACCACAAACTCATAATGTCCAGAGCAAGTTATGAACATTGTCTTACAAATGTCTTCATCCTTTATTCTAATATGATGGTACCCAGAGCGTAGATCAATTTTTGAGAATACCGTAGCCCCCTTAACTTGATCAAATAAGTCGTCAATCCTTAGAAGTGGGTATTTATTCTTAACAATCAATTTATTTAACTGTCGATAATCAATACATAATATTAAAGTGTCATCCTTCTTCTTAACGAAAAGAAACAAGGCTCCCCATGGTGATATGTTGGGGTGTATGTATTTCTTATCCAATAACTCTTGTAATTGAATTTTTAGTTATGTTAACTCTGGTATACTCATTCTGTAAGGTTCCTTAGACACTGGGGCAACTCCTGGAATTAATTCAATGGTGAAATCTATATTTCTTTTTGGTGGTAATCCAAGTATTTCCTTTGGAAACAGATTTGAAAATTATTGAATATTGGTAGGTTTCCCAAGGTTGTTGTTTTTTTCTTAGAATTAGCATATCCTACCTACATCGCGTATATTTGGAAAAATTTTCATATACACTTTCCCAACTAGGAGGCAATGATTAGTCATAATTGCATGGGTCTCTTGATCCCTTGTACTTCACATCTAGCACCAACTACGTTAAAGAAACTAGAAGTTTTTTCTTTACAATTTACAAGAAACCAGTGAGCCTTCAACCAGTCAATACTGATTAAGACATCATAAGATCATAGGGGAAAAAAATTCAAATTTACCTTTATACATTTTTCGACCAACTTAATCAAATAATTTTCTACTTTAGCCACCACCCGCCTTCTTTCCCCTATAGCTAATTGGAACAACCATGGGTTCTTAAATTTGTGCACTTGTAAATCGCACATATCTACCACCTTAGGACTTATGTAACTTAAATTGGCTCCGAGATCTATTAAAATATAAATAGTATGTTTGAAGATCTTACCTTCAAATTCGATCATGATGGGTTGATATTTTGCCGGATGATCTTCCAGCGCGACATTGATTTTGTGTATGCTCTTCACAACTTCTCCCACTATTGAAGCTTCCTGTCTATTGGTAATTGGTTCAAGCCTTCTAAGATAGGGGAAATTATTGACATAATGTGGCCCTCCACAACCCCATCATTGTAGGGGTGGTTTTTGTAATTGACTGCTTTTGGATATGGTGGATTGTGCTACTATTTTCAATTCATTCTGTAGTCAGGGTTTCTATTGCTCCTTCTCGAACGAATTCCCCTATTTTCCCTTATGAGAATTCCTGAAACTTTCCTTTTTTTTATTTTTCTATTTTGAACATTTTTCCGCCCCTTCTTAATTTCCTAGGTTTTATCGTTATATTTATTCTGCATTTGTTGATAACAAATTCAAGCTTTACTTACCACAACATCCATACTTTTGGGATTATCGAATTCTAGTCGTTCTTCATGTGATTTGGTAAGTTGCTAATGAATCTTTTGTTGATTTTTGATAACTTGGGAGGCACTCCAAGCCTTAGGGTTCGGTGTTTGGAGGTTGGAGCACCACAATGGGTCATTATGGGCTTGAAACCCCAAGTTTGGGTATTTTTACCCAAAGGCATTAGGTCAAAATGATGAGGCATTTGAGCATGGGATGATTTGAGGTGATAGAGGATGTCGAGGCAAATCCAATGCATCGAGAATCACTCGAATTGGAGTTCTATATCACGAGATAATAATTTTTGAATGTCACTATTGGGTTTTACACAAGTCAGCCTAGTTGAGGAAGGCTTGTTGATAGTTGACAAGCCCTCTTGTTGCAATTCATTAGAGCTATCATATTGGATATAAATATGAGGCGATTGAATCTAATTTGAGGTATCCAAGTGCAAAAAAGTCAAGGATATCTTCTCTATTTTGGGCCGTAGATAAAGGGAAAGCATAGTGAGGTAGAAGGAGTCATTGAGGGTTGTTTAAGGGCCTTTTATCTCTACAATGCAGGCCGAGTTCACTTGAAAGGAGGACAAGTTAGTTAGGAGGAGATCTTGATAATGTAGGTGCATTTTTAGAGCTGTGTTTTGTCATAGGTATGGGGCATAGGTTTTCCTGAAGAAACAATAGATGACAACCCTTCTTTATGGAGACCAAGTGGTGGAGTGCCCTCATTTGGCTAGGCCGTAGTCAAGGGGAGGAATAATGAAGTGTTTTTGGCCAGATTTGGAGCATTGCCCAGGAGGTACTAGAAGAGTTTGGAACATTGGAAAATCCCTAACTAAGATTGTCATATTAAATTTAAAATGCATAGAACCTGTGGTTAAGAAGGGGTATGATTGGTCCTTTCTTATTGGCAGTTTTTTCTAAGTGAATGAAATATTTTTGTAGGCTATAGGAGCCATGTGTTTGGGCTTGACTTGGTGGTTAGAAGGCTAAACTAGGAGCAGATTCTACAGTGGATTATTGACAGAGGTATTGGGCATCATTAGATTGTTGGAAGGTGACGTGTTGGTGTTCAAGAGTATCCCTAGGAGTAGCAGACAAGAAGGAAATTGACAATTGTGCATTGGGTAAAGGATTGAGCCTAATGTGTATCTCCTTAATGGATGAAATAAGCTACTAGATTGGCAGATGGGAGCTTAGGTATTGGCCAGCCTAGAGGAGAATATGGGATCAACTTGTGTTCATTGTACCAGAAGTGTCTTGCAGTAGTGATAGGTGGTAGCACTCCTGGATTCTCTATGTGTTGTTTCTTCATGGACTAAGGGGCATCCAGAGAGAAAAATGGAAGCGAAGGACTGACAAGATGAGATACGACATAGAGGTTGTGACTGTGCACTAGAGCAAAGAGATTGCCATTGTATCTTGTATTCTTGTACTTGTGGATATTTGAGGGCCATTATCCGTTGTAAGGCAACCCAAGACTTTTGTGTTATATGTTAATTAATATAAATAAGTTGGGTTACATATACTATTTTTATTGTTCCTATTTTGCATGTGATTGATTTACTACATTATATTGTTTTGTTGCACTAAGTAGCTTTGTTGAGATTCTTGGTTTAGTAGCATCAAATATTTTAAGATTCTATCCTAGTACTAGGGTCATGTAAATTCAACATGGTATCAAAGCGTGTATGAGATACTTTGAGAGATAGTGAATCAGAGTGTGCATAAGTGAAGCACAACTTAAGAGGGAGTTTGTCACATTGTAGGTGAAGGGTTCACTACAATGTCAAAGTTGTAGGTTCGTCTCCGGTATGAGATAGGTTGGAAGGGTTGTCCAACTATAGTCCTTGGAAGGAAAGAATCAAGTTGGTATTGCAGGTCAACAAGATCTGGTAGTTTTTCGAGAAAGAAATCAAGAATACAACCGACCCTAAGGAGTTAGAAGTGTACACGGAATTGGATACAAGGGAGAGATTAATCATCCTTGATGGTGTGAAGGATCCCCTAATACCTCATTTGTCTGGGAAAAACATTTCACATGAGATGTGGATGGCTCTTTAGAATTTGTTCCAAAATAAGAAACAGAATTAGGTATTGGTATTGGAGGATAAGTTGAATTCCACCAAGATGATACAGAGTGATGGAGTGACTTCGTATCTGATGAGATTGTCTCAGGTCAGAGATGAGCTTGTTGTTGTCAATGTGACTATTTTAGATTATGATATGGTGTTGGCTTATTGGGGCCTGACCCAAGTTCAGAAATGTTTTAGCCAAACAAATCTCAAAACTACCGGCCCTTTCGGCAATAGTCCACGGAGCGCGGACTGACGTCTCACTCGAGGTAGTATGGGAGGTTGTTGGAACTAGATTTCTACACCCTAGGGATGTCTTGATGAGGTTTGGAAAGGTCGCAACATAATCTTTCGCACTTGTACTGCTTCACGCAGCTATTGACCTTCGCGTAGCCCTATTACTAAGCACGAAGAGGTGCTATCTAGATCTCTTATCCTTAATATGTTTTTATTATAGATATGAATTAATTTAGTAGTTTTTATCAATCATTCAATATTTGTAATTAGTGCACACAAACATAACCCTTAAAGAGATGCATAAAACCATAACATAAGAATAACCACACAGATCTATGAGCAAATGCACAATATTTCAGAAACACTTATCTTTATTAATCTTCTGTTCCAGCACAATCCAATTCCACCCTGCGCACTCAGCTCTAGGGGTCCGTGCACACAGCTGCGGACTCTACCAGGCCTCTGCACACACAGCTGCAGAGCCTATTCTACTACTACGACCCTTCACTCGGACTTACAAACTCATAGTGGATATCTCATTTAGAAACCCATACCTTTCAATCTCAGAAAAATCTACTTTCTACACTTAGAGCCTCAATCTATTTATACATTTCCATGGTCCGTAGACCATGGGTAAGCCGACACATTCTAGATTAAATTACAATATTTTAGGGCAGACTACCTTTTGACTTGACTCATTACAATTCATGCTCTGCGCACTTCACGGAGCCTTTATAATACCAGTACCCAAAATTGTGGGCTTTAAGCCCCAAAACCGTTACGCAAGGGATCCTCTACCCAAAAGGCCCCCAACACAATCATCGTGACTCATCCCAAGTCACTCGTCGGTGTGGTGAGACGTGCTGCCAAGGCTTCATGGTCCACCATCCTTGTGAGTGATGCACTATGATCTGTTGCTCCATCTTTTCCTCCTACAACGCTTCTTCAAGCTCCTGCTCCATTGCCCCTACTAATTCGCTTAACTGATGATGCTCATTCTGCTCTGCTAGGTTAACACAAAGCAAACCGTCATAGGATTTTAACTCTAGTTGAGATGTAAAAGGTGTGAATTTTTGGTGTAAGAGCAGCAAGCTTGCGATCTCTGGTCTAGTATACTCAATGTTTTTTGAAGCTTGTGTTGCATTTTTGCAAGAGGTATGTTGTTGTCCGCGAGGTCCCAATCTTTAAGTTTCGTCATGGGCACGCGGCCCAGGGACGCACTTTTCAATGGAATTTTGTCTCTTATCCAAAGATTCACCATCTTGCCCTTATCTTTCATAGATCGCTTACCAGACCATAGGTTTCGCGGTGACATCCGAACCGGTCCTGTTATTTGTTTGGGAATTTTCGGTACATCTCCCATCACTGGCATTGGGCTCGACACTGTGGCCTTGGCTATCAACATTACGCTATCCCGATGGTCTTGCATTTCTTTTGGCAATGTCGGAACCACGTGGCTTACTCTCAAAGCATCGAAGTTGGACGGGTCCATATCTATCGGATAGCTCAATAACTTAAGTCTCAAGATGCCATAGTTTGTTTAGTGGATGACCAATTGTGATTTATAGGCCTGTTGATATTCAAATTCGACCGTTCCCTCCTTTTCTGGCTCAATGGAATACTGGTGGTAGATCATTTCAAATCCAGTTCTGACTCCGTGTCTTAATTACCTGCCATCCACTCCTTGTTGTCTTAAATTGACCATATTATCATGAACAATGACCTCAATGGTCACTTTCCAGCCTGTTTGCGCAGCAGCGTAGCCCCTTATGTGCGACTACGAGTCCTGTGATAGACTCGCCCTACGCCGAACCCTGTTTCCACGCAACTTTGCTGCAGACTCGTTTATAGTCCTGCGCCTTCTTTCAACTGCTTGGAGTGCTCAGATTATGCTTCAGTCAGTTAGTCAGACAGCTGACCCACTCGTGTAGGGCTTCAGGTGACTGCCATTTACTCTTCCTGGGAAGGGCTCTCCATTAAGCTTGTCGAGTTGGACTGTGCCTTCGTCTGTTACCTCTTTTACCACATATGGTCCCAACCAATGCATTCAGAGTTTTCTATGGAATTTTTCGAACTTGCTGTCATACAACAATACTAAATCGTTTACTTTGAATGTGTGCAACTTGATATGGCGATCGTGTCAAGCTTTCTTGTGATGTTTCTGTACCTATTGATGGAATCTTGCCAAAAATTGTTCTTCCTAAAGTTCTTCCAGTTGCGTGAGCCTCTCTTCCAAGGCTTCGCAGTCTACCATGCCTGTCATCGCTGCTATCCGCAAATTGGGTACAATGTATTCCACTAGAATAATGGCTTCCGTGCCATAGACTAACCTGAAAGGTGTCTGACCCATCAATTTCTTGCATGTGGTTCTGTATACCCATAGCACGACAGGTATGTGCAAATCCCAATTGTTTCGCTACGCATTACATAATTTGGTCAATGTACTCTCCAGAATCTTGTTGAATGATTCTAGTGTCCCATTCGTTTGCAGATGGTACGATGTACTTTGCTGATGATACACCTGGAATTCCTTAGAGAGTGCGCTAATAGTTTCATTTAGGAAGTGCGTTCCATTGTTACTCATTAGAATTTTCGGGCATCCAAATAGTGTCAACATGTTTTCGAACAAAAATTTCATAGCTGTAGTGACCGTGCAGTCCTTAACTGGTTGTGCTTCTGTCCATCGAGTCAAGTACTCTGTCGCAATGATGATATAGTGCACACCCGTCTTGAGGTTTGATGGGCCCCACAAAGTTTATCGCCCATTTTTCGAATGGCTGCAGTGTCATCTGTGGACTGAGTGTATCTCATCCCTTTGCAATGGTTTCCCAGTCTGTTGACATATGTCACAGGCCTGACAGTACTCTTTCGAATCTTAGTGTAGGGTTGGCCACCATAGTCTGGCGCGAAGAATCTTCTGTGCTATCACTCATCCCACATAATGTCCTCCTGCCACCCACCCATGTGCTTCTGCGAGGATCTGTCCTCGTTCAAACTCAAGTACATATCTTCATAATATCTCGTCGTTTCCCATTTTGTAGAGGTGCCTTGCGATAACAAAAAAATCTTCCACATGTACCACCAATTCTTTCTTTTGTTGGACTAAATATCCCTGTGACGTGGTCCCTGTAGTTAAGAAATGGATTATATCTTCGAAGTGGCTGTCTGTGACGTGCACTACATAGAGCTGTGCATTAGGTAGTCATTCCTCCAAATTTTTTGGCTCCTCACCATTCTCAATTCATGATAGGTGATCTGGTCCTACATTTAAGCGTCCTGGCTTTACGATGACCTCGAAGTCATACTCTTGAAACAATAATAGCCATCTACATATGCGCCCCCCCAACACAGGCTTGTTCACCAGGTATTTCAACATGGAATGATCGGTATACATCTTGAAGTGCCCACCAAGTAGATAGTGGTGGTATTTCTGGAGCACGTATACCATCGCCAATCCCTCACGCTCAGTAGTAGAGTAGTTCTTTTCAGCTTTGGACAACTGTCAACTTACGAACGCGATCGGGTGATCAATGCCTTCCGCTACTTCTTGCATGAGTATAGTGCCCAGCGTGATACACGACGCATCAACATGTACATGAAATTCGATGTCCCATTTTGGGAAAACCAAAATGGGAGCAGATGCCATTTTTTCCTTGAGAACCTCCAGACTTTTCTTACAATCATCATTCCAACAATATGTAGCATCCTTTTTCAACAACTATTCCATTGGTGCCGTGATTTGTGCATAGCTCTTAATAAACTTTCGATAGTAGCCAGTGTGCCCCAATGTGGTGCAGAGTTGTTTGACACTTTGCGGCACTTCCAGATTGAGAATGATAGCAATCTTCATAGGGTCCACCATTAGGCCTTGTTTGTAGACCACATTGCCGAGCAAATTTCCAAAGGGGATGAGGAAGGTGCACTTCGTAAGATTCAACGCAATCTGGTGTTGTCGGCAAGTATCCAGCATCAAATGTAAGCTCGCTATATGGATTTTAACTAGCCCAAATACAATCCAATTGTGAAAATAAACCTCCAAAAACTTGTGGATGAATTCCTTGAACGTGGCCACCACTACGCGCAAAAATATCGCTGGCACATTCTTTAGCCCAAAGGGCATAAAAATGTACTAAAAACAACCCCATTCGGTTGTGAAGGTTATCTTGCTCCTATCTTCCGATGCGATCTTGTTCTGATGGTACCTTGAGAACCCATACGTGAATGAGTAAGCTTCTTGTTTGCCAACATTCTCCAATACTTCATTTGTAAACAGTGTTGGGAATGGATCGTGAACACAGGTGTCATTAAGCTTCCTGAGGTCCACGCAGATTCGAATTTTGCCCTTCTGTTTTTTCTCCTGCACTATCATAGGACTCACCTAGTCAGATTCTTCCACTGGTTCAATAATTCCTACTGTAAGAACTTTGTCCAACTCTTCGCAAACCTTTTCTTTATACTTCAGATTCAAACGGTACGGACACTACTTAACTGGCTTCGCGTCCGGTTTCAGAGTAATCTTCATCATCCCTAAATTGCTAAGGATCCCTTTTAACTCTGTGATTTTGGTCAAGAACAAGTCTTGATATTCGCGAAGTAACTCGACGACCTTATCCACCGTGGAATCATCCTAATAGTTGCCAAGCATTGCATACTTTGGTTCCGCATCTGTACCAATGTTTACCTGCTTTGTTTTTAGTGGCACAGTGATGTTGGGGTCCCCGATTGACGGTCCTTGAACTTTGCAACTCCCTTCAGTTTCTGGAATATTAATATTTCGGGGGTCATCATCATCATCCTCCACTTGTACGTTGTAACATTGTATGGCATGGCTTAACTAATGTGACCATACTGGTTGAACTATTTCCTGTGGTCACTGTGATATTTTGAAAATGGCAACTTTCACGGCTTGCAGCGCATCATCAACAGTATCCACCCATGGGTCTTCAAATGAGAATGTTAACAAAAATCCCTCGCGCAAGACATCCCATTCACTCGTACCATGTTAGAGTTCTGTCTCAGTATACCAGTTTCTTGGGATGACATCCAAGGTATGATAGAATAAGTGTACCCATTCAGACTGAGGTTCTTCTCCATAGGCCTTGGTCCATTTTGTGAGGTGCGTGCGTGGGTCATCGCATCCATTGTATTTCTTGGTTGTTCATAGTTCCAGTTTCCCAAACTGTAGCCGCATCATCCTCCTGCAGCCGCACCAGTTTTCAAAGTTTCCTTGATGTGTTACCCACCAACACGTAGGTGTCGCACGCAGCACCCACTTTAATGCATCGAACCTCTCGTGCTCTGGTATTGCGCTCTCAAACTTGTTCAAGAATTCATCCACCATTGTCAATCCATCATATGTTGGTAGGTCTCGAGCCTGGGCTGTTACACAATGTAGTGATTTAGTCATCATATTACAATTTAGCGTCATCACTTCACTCAACCAATTGTGCCAGCGTTCATCTTCTTCATCTGAATCCGAAGGGAAGGAACGTACACGCTCCCATGAGACCCTTCCATCTGCAGTCAAATTTAGCCAATCCTAGTCTCACACGGTTATCTTGTAGATACAATCCAGTTCCTTGTTGCTTCCATCATCGCGCACGGGTTCAGTGTAGCACTCTCCTTCAGCTAGATCTAGCGGAACTACTATGCATAGGGACTTCTTCTCGAATATCATCTTCCATTTTCTTAGGTTGAAGACTCCATTCATATCCGTGGCCCAGTCTATTCCTAGCAATGCAGGGTAAGGGTTACTGTCATCCATGATCTCTATTACCTCAAAGTCCGTCTGCGTGCTCGCACCTTCAATATCCACTCTTACCCCTTGCAATCTCCCCATGGGCAAGATCTTTTTTTGGTTTTCCATCTGTAATTGAATAGGAGACCATTGTAACGAGGGCCTACCCATGCGTTCCCATGTCTGTTTTAGTAACACATTCACATCCGAGCCCAAGTCTAGGATTACCTAATCAATTTCATACTCGCCAATCTGCACTGTCAATCTCATTTCCCTCCCGGTGTGCAGTGCATGCTTTCCCATTTTCTGGACTACACGCGGTTCACTTGACCCTGTGCACCTAGCAATCAACTCTTGTAGTCCTTTAAATGTCTTATTGTCATGCAGCAGCTTCATGCATGTCTCTAAAAAGGTAGTTAGCATAGAAGGATCTAGTCCTGTCTTTGGTTGATCCTTACTACCTTAAGTAGAGGCCTCCGCGAAGCTCTTCTTAGCTTCCATAAACGTTTCATTTGCGTGTTCCATGTCAAACTCAGGTTCCTCTGTAGGAGCCTTGCGAATGTAGGTATCTTCCTCAGGCTGCTTCCCCTTATCTTCCCCTGTGTTCGTGCCACTTCTGAGCATCATCTTCACGTTGGGGTCTTCTTCACGTGGTTCAAACCTCATCATTTGGATATTTTGAGTTGGAGTAGGCTGTAGTACCCCTTTTTCGTGCATTTGTGTGATCAACGTCTGACAATCTACCATTTCATGATCAAAATTATCACAGTACGAACAAGATATTCTCGTTGGGTTGGTACAATCGCGATCGTAGTGCTCTGATCCTCTGCAATTGTGACAGATTAGTTTTCCATGACCCCTTTCGGGCCCCATTCCTCCTCATCCTTGATCTCACCCTTGAAATCCACCCTGCGCTATTGCTGCAGCTGGATCGAGGCCTCACGTTTTTGTTTGCATTCAATAAGCTAGGGTCCTATCCATCATTAGCTCATAGCTCTGACATGTCCACTCATCGTGGTCCACTGATCTATAGAAATTACAATACAGTTGTTGTAGAGTCTGTGTATACTTCTGCGACAGGTGACAGTGGTCCATTGTGTGCTTTCCTCCCACCAAATAGATTGCGCACCAGAGTGAAAGTGTCTCACTTAGCCCTGCTTGTGCCTCTAGTCTCAATGGCACCTGTCCCCCTCCTACCAAATAGTTCGCGAATACTGGACAGTGATCCTTATCGTGGCCCTAGCCTTTACATTTTATACACCACACTTCTTCACATGTCTCTAGCCATGGCGCCCTATCCTGCTTCAAACTCTGCATCTCCAAGCATAGGTTCTGTAGTTGTGTGTGGATCTGTTGGACTCCCAATCCCAGATCCTATATCGGTGTTTCATGCAACCTCATTGCCATTTCCAATGCTTCTGCTTGGGTCGAAAGCTTTTGCTGTGATAGCACCGTTCTCAGGTGCGGTGTCAAAGATGCCACAAACCATGAGCGGTGCTGAGCATTCATTAGGGTCATACTAGCCTCGCGGACCGTACTCTTCAGTCTCTGATCCAGATCCCACTAGGTCTCTCCTAGAAGCATCACAATCTTCTTAAATCTAATGATTGACTGCGTCTCTGATTTTGGCCAGCTAAATTCTCTATTCAACGCAATCTGAATCTCCGCTATTCCTGCATTTGGGTGATCCTTCGAGTTCTTGATATACCACGTCAATGCATGATCCTACAGCGCGCTTACCAAGGTAGCCTTCTTAATGTTATCGTCTGTAACCCCTTGTGCTTCCCACACTGCTCTTACCACGAACCAGAACTGATCCGGGTCCTCATTTCCTACTCCTTTGAATACGGGTAGCTTAATCGCGCTTGCCATACTGATATGTTGGTGTGGTGGAGGTGGTGTAGGCAAAGAAGGAGGTGAAGGAGGTGAAGCGAGTGGTGGCATAAGTTGAGAGGGTAACTACAGAATACGCTGCTTGATCAAACTAACTGCACTCCTCGAAGACACCCGAGCATGCTCTTCCTCTCTCGCTCACAAAGGTGAAATTAAAGGACTGCTTCCTAGCCCTTCGATAACTTTTTAGACATTTCTGCTTCGCATCGTTCCAATCATTAATGTAATAACCCTTCAATTTCCTTCTTTGTAGGGTTCCAGTGCTCCAACATCAGATATCCCTTAGGCAAATCTCAGTCACGGCAACGGAACCATTTGTTGGCTTATTGGGGCCTAACCCAGGTTCATAAATGTTTTAGCCAAACAAATCCAAAAACTACCGGCCCTTTCGGCAACGTTCCGTGGAGCGCGGACTAAGGTCTCACCTGAGGTAGTATGGGACGGTGCTAGAACGAGGTTTCCGCACCCTAGGGATGTCTTGATGAGGTCTGGAAAGGTTGCAACCCAATCTTTCGCACTTGTAATGCTTCGCACAACTATCGACCTTCACGTAGCCCTAATACTGAGCGTGAAGAGGCGCTATCTAGATCCCTTATCCTTAATATGTTTTTATTATAGCTATGACTTAATTTAGTAGTTTTTATCAATCATTCAATATTTTTAACTGGTGCACTCCAACATAACCCTTAAATAGATGCATAAAACCATAACAGAAGAATAACCACACAGATCTACGAGCAGATGCACAATATTTCAAAAACACTTATCTTTATTAATCTTCTGTTCTAGTACAATCCAATTCCACCCTGCGCACTCAGCTACAGGGGTCCGCGCGCATAGCTGTGGACTCTACCAGGCCTCTGTGCACATAGCTACAGAGCCTATTCTACTACTACGACCCTTGAATAAGACTTACAAACTCATAGTGAATATCTCATTTAGAAACCCATACCTTTCAATCTCAGAAAAAAGCTACTTTCTACACTTAGGGAGAACTACCCTTTCACTTGACTCATTACAATTCGTGCTTTGTGCACTTCATGGAGCCTTTACAATACCGGTACCCAAAATTGTGGGCTTTAAGCCCCAAAACTGTTATGCGGGGGATCCGCTACCCAACATATGGTGAGGATTGCTTTGAAAGGGTTCACCAAGGAATGGAAGCCCTTCATCAAGGGGATCATTTTTAGAGAGAAGTTTCCAGACTGGAATAGGCTATGGGATGACTTCATTTAGGAAGAGTTGTAAGATGAGAATCTTCATCCAAAGAAGAAGGCTTTATATGATGGTGTGGCACTTGCAGCACGAATGAAGTGTAAGAAGAAGAAGGACTTGAGTAAACTAAGTGTTTCAATTGTGGCACAATGGGTCAATTTTCATCAAGATGTCTGATGAGGAAGAAGACGGGAGATGACGAGAAGAAGAAAGGGAAGTAGGTGAATGGTGTTGCTACCTCTGCTGAGATAGATCCTCTCACCAGGAGGTTGGAGGAGGAGGAATTTTCTATGATCTCTCATTTATCGTAGGGTACTATCAATGAGGATGGATGGTACATGGATAATGGTGCATCGAAACATATGATAGGGTCATATGAGGTTTTTGAGACTCTAGTTGAGTGGGACTTGAAATTTCACATGGTGTTGGGCGACAAGAGTCAGAAGGAGATCCGAGAATCAGGAGTTGTACCATTCAGGATGGAGTCATGACAAGTAATGCAGGTCCAGGATGTACTGTTTGCACCAGGACTCAGAAATAGCATGATATTTGTCTTAAAGTGATTGAGAAGAAGGGGTTTAAGGTATTATTCTTGGATGGGAAGTCAAGACTCAGGCCCAGAGGCTCTAGCTCCGCATGTATTGTGATTGGACTTGAGAGCATGGTCTATATAGGCTGTTGGGAAATCCTATAGATCATGGGAAGAAGAAGGAGGACCAGGTGTAGGTTCTACAGAATCAGGTACAAAGGCAGGCTTCAAAGGTGAAGGTATAGGCTCCAAAGAAGAAGGTCTAGGTTCTAGAGGCTTAGAGGGAGTCACGTTCTAGAGATATTTTGTAGGTTCAGAGGGAGAATAAATCATGGAGAGAGTGGAAGACATTCCAGGAGAAGAAGAAGAACTAGGATGCTTCCAGTGACAATGAAACTTCCAAGAGAGGTGTAGTTCACACTACAAGGATTTCTATAGTTATGACAACCAAGAGTTGGGCGAGTGTTGTGAGTAGTGATCATGATGATGAGTTACTTCCTAGTCTTGGAAGTACCTCCCTTGCTAAGAGGGAGTGTTGACTTTTGATAGTTTGGGAGGTACTCCAAGCCCTAGGTTTGGAGTTTTGGAGGTTGGAGGACCACAATGAGTCATTGTGGGCTTGGAACCTAAGATTGGGGATTTTTACAGAAAGGATTTGGGTCAAAACAATGAGGAATTTGACCATGGGGTGATTTTAGGTCATAGAGGATGTCGAGGCAAATCCAATGCATTGAGAATCACTCAACTCGAAGCTCTAGATCATAAGATAATAATTTTTGAATGTGACTGTTGGGTTTTTCATAAGTCATCCTAGTTGAGGAAGGATTGTTAACAGTTGAAAATACCTCTTATCGCAATTCGTTGGAACCCTAATATTGGATATAAATATGAGGTGATTGAATCTCATTTGAGGCATCCAAGTGCAAACAAGTCATGAAGATCTTGTCTGTTTTGGGCTGCATATCAAGGAGCAAGCACTGTGCGGTAGAAGGAACCATTAAGGGTTGTTTAAGCATTTTTTTATCTCTATATGCAGGTCGAGTTCACTTGAGAGGAGGACAAGTTAGTTAGGAAGAGATTTAGGCAGTGTAGGTGCATTTTTAGAGCTATGTTATTTCACAGGTATGGGCCACAAATTTTTTTGAAGAAACAACAGGCGACAACCCTTGTTTTTTTGGAGACCAGGTATTGGATTAACCTCATTTGGCTAGGCCACAGTTAAGGAGAGGAACATCAAAGTGTTTGGGGGCCAGATTTGGAGCATTACATAGGAGGTAGCAGCAGAGTTTTGGACCGTGGAAAATCCCTAACGAGGACTGTCATCTAAGAGTTAAAATGCACAGAACCCGTGTTCAAGAAGGGGTATGATTG
Organism: Pinus tabuliformis; assembly: GCA_031772625.1. NCBI lineage: Eukaryota > Viridiplantae > Streptophyta > Pinopsida > Pinales > Pinaceae > Pinus > Pinus tabuliformis. Next base: position 1,484,602,680 of record CM062804.1, read on the forward strand.
GTCCTTTATTTTTTACAATGTTTTCTAAGTGGATGAAATATTTTTGTAGCCTGTAGAAGCCATGTGTTTGGGCTCGACTTGGTGGTTAGAAGCTTAATCTAGGAGAATATTCTACACTGGATTATTGAAAGAGGTATTGGACATCATTGGATTGTTGGAGGGAAACATTTTGGTGTTCAAGACTAGTCCTAGGAGCAGTAAACAAGAAGGACATTGACAATTGTGTGTTGCGTGAAGGATTTAGCCTAATGTGTAGCTCTTTGATGGATGAAAGAAGATACTAGAGGAGCCTGTGTTCATTTTAGTAGAAGTGACTTGCAACAATGATAGGTGGCAGCCCTCTTGGAGGCTCTATGTGTTGTTTCTTGATGGACTAATGGGAAACTAGAGAGAAGAATGGAAGAGAAGGATTGGCAGGACGAGATATGACATAGAGGTTGTGATTGTGCACTAGAGGAGTGAGATTTTCATTGTATCTTGTATTCTTGTACTTATGGTTATTTGAGGGCCATTATCCTTGTATGTGAGCCCTAGACTATTGTATTATATGCTGATAATATAACGAAGTTGGGCTACATATACTATTTTTATTTTTCTTATTGTGCACGTGATTGATTTCCTGCATTATATTGTTATGATGTGCTAAGCATCTTTGTTGAGATTCTTGGTTTAGTAGCATCAGAGGTTCTAAGATTCTATCTTAGCACCAGGGTCGTGGAAATTCAACATCTTTGAACTTTATCTTTTTCTTTGCGTATATATCACACACACTGTAACAAGGAGGTGAAATTAGTCATGTATTCATCCATGGTTAACTAACCTAACCGTAAATCATGGAACTCTTTTTCCTTATCATCGTAAAATCGTTCGGTCAGGTATTTACCTTTAAAGTGTTTTTGGAAAGTTTCCCAAGTGACTTATTGTTCATCAATTCCATGCATCACCTTAAATTCCTCCCACCATAGTGCTTTCCCTTGCAATTGATAAATTGCTAATCAAGCTTTCAAATTTTCATCATATTCGTAAATCTGGAAATATTTAGTCATATTAACTAACCATGACTCTGTTGTCCCTTTAGCTTCGCTATCGAAGCTTGGGGTTTTTATTTTTTTAAACTCCCCCTATAGTTATATCTTCCATTTCTTAACTTCGTTCTGCAGCCCAATCCTTGAGGCATTTCCATGCTCTCCCTCATGTGTTTCTCGATCTCCTTTTGATTCTTGCATTTGACTCCTCTCTGATGCACTATCCTCCCTCCTTCTATGAGACTCTCCTCGATTATAATTCTCAGGATTGGAATTTCTATGATTTTGTCTATCTGTCAAACTCTTCAAGATTCGCTCTTGTTCTGCATTAAACATTAATTATTTTCCCTGAGGTTTTCCATTTCAGTTTTGATTTGTTGCACAGTTTCCATCAATGCAACAATTGTATGGAAATATTCATTCTCTAGCTAGATCCATAGTTCTATATTAGTTCCTCCAAAAGGTGTTGAACCAGATCCTATAGTAGGCCTTATTGGTGGTGTAAATGTCATACCACCTCCTCTCCTCATGATTCTTTCCCTCAGGATCACACAATACAATTTATCATTCATCATTCTTCCTAGTTAGGCCACAATGTAGCAACTTGGCTTTGATACAACTTGTAATGTACCTTGGTGCAATTTCTTTCTTAAAAAATAAACACATTTACATTACTTCCTCACTGTATTACTCTCACATGTTAGGACCTTATTTCAGTGCATCCTTTAAATTTCATAACACTTAGCCATTTGTACTTTAAACAACAAGGTAGATAATTAAACTTATACATATTCCTTGTGTAAGCACCTCACCTTCAATCATATGGTGGGTTAATTGTCAGATTATGTGATGTTTGGTTAAGAAAAAAATTTCTTTTGGTTTTACAGTTTGATACATATAATACATTGTTGGTATTAATGTTTCTCCTATGATGACTCCCGGTAATTAACTATGGAGAACATGAGTCTTAGTTTATGCTTTCCTCACCTTATTCTATTGCTCTTCAAAGATATAGAACCTACTCTGATCCTCTGCCATCTAGCATATCTAGCATCGAGATCAGTGAGCAACTCAACGGTGATTATTTTCTTGACAACAGATCAACGATGAAGGAAGATTGGAGTGGGTTAGTGAGTAACTACCCTCTCCTCTCGAGCATTGGGTGTGACTCATTTTCTATTATTTTGACTACAAAACTCTTCTCTACAACTTCTCCTAAGGTTTACACTATTACATTTTGGCCTTTAGATGTGATTGTTCATAGTTTACTAAACTTCTCGACGCTTATACCTATATATTGGCATTCGGTTTGGCAAGTCTTCTAGCCTCAATCTCATGGTAAGCTCTTGACCCACCCTTTGTTTTCTTTATACCATGTGTTATATTCTTTGTTTCAAGTATATAACTAATGACCTTCTATTAAATGTGTAGGTAATTCTTCGCTTATGGCTCCTGCACCTTCATCTAGGGTTGAAACAATCTCCTCCTTCTAGTGTGTTAATATTTGGTCTCTATTTCTAGCCATGTTACCCTATTGTATAGTTCCTCACAGAGGATACCTTAACACATTGTTCTTGGATTATATTCTCTCTGGAGTTGCCTGGTCTTATATTCCTTTACATATCAAGGTATTTAATTCATTTATGTCTTGGGTTTCTTCTTCTCTTTGGCAGTTATGCTTCTTTTAACAACTAATTTCTTATTCTGACCTATTTCCCCATGCAGGTACCCTTTCTTGGAGCCCGATATTTCTAAATTCACACTGTCTCCTGAAGGTTGTCTTTGACTCCATTTTATCTCGTGCCTCTAGGTTTGTCTCTTTCTTTCCAAGATTGTACGCTTCGACGACTTGTGGAATTTTTCAAACCCTTTGTTAGAGATATCTTTCAACATTTCATTTTCAGTTTCTTATCTGAAGAATCTTTCTTATATTTTATTTTAGTTTACTACTTAGCATGAAGCTATTTTAGTTAAGTCAAGGTCTTGTCTACCTAGAAGCAGTTAATAGAGTTGGATATGTACCAAGAGGGTTTTTGAACAATAGTACTAGTGGAGTAAAGTCCTTATTTGTATTTATGGACACAAGGTCAAATCCTTAATTTGACTTAATGGATTCATTTATTTTTATTCACCGTTACAATGTTGTATTATTTAAAGTATGTAAAATTAGATTTGGTTTTGTTATATTGCATTAAGGGCTTTCAAACTCCTTCAGTGAGAACTGAGAACTTTGTGTTAGCTTGAAGGTGTCATGCAAGAAAATATATATGTATTTATCTACTCCTTTTCCATTGTGATTGTTTACATAAATGAAATGGGTCATGTATGAAATATCAGTTCTTCTTTTTAAGTGCTTTTGTAATTTCTTTGGAATTTCCTACAACACATTTATGAGGAATTTCTGGGTTCGCTACTTTATTTCTTGTGTAGATTTACTCCACTATGCATTAGACTGTAGCACACATATGTAATATGATTATCAACATTATTTTCGTTCTTTTACCATCTAGGCTTAAAGGTCCAAGAGGCTACGTGACTGTCTATGAGTTGTCGGTTCTCTGGTTCGACCCCATGACTAACCACGCTTCATTGATTAAGTTTGTTTTGTGTTCAGGTTTCTTTAGAGGTATTGGATTATGTTCCTTTTGTTTCCATACAAGTAAAATTCTCCAAACTAATACACATGCTAAAAAATCCACCTGCAATATTCAATTTTCAACAAACATTCGTACTGACAGTTTTATACATTTCTATATTCCACAAACTCATACTCATAATTCAATTGACAAATCTTTAATTGACAATAATAACAAGGTGTGCAATTAGTTATCTGTAATCTTGTAGTGTCAACTACAAATTTCTGGGAAACAGGATGTTCCTCCCAACCTACGAGTACTAGTAACACTGCCAATCCTCCCCTCATGCCCACTCTTATTCAAAAAAAATCGCAGATTCAAACCTATAGAAGTTTGTCCCAAGACCACCTAGTCCCAACCAACTCTAGTCAAGGGTGCTTAATAAGTCCCACTGGCCAACCAACCCATGAACTTAACTTCAAAACGTTCTCCTTCCTCTACAACATCATGTAAGAGGTTCATGAACAACCTTTCTTTCCTCTCCATATGCTTCAAGTCCCTCATACCTTATTGACTTGATTTTCCTTTTGAGAAGTTTTTCTCTAGGAGAGAGGTTGGGTAGGAAACCGCCTCAACCTTTCCCCGTAAATTTGTTGCTAACTTTTTTTAAAAATAAGAAAAACATATTATGTAATTAATTTTAAACACTTACATTCACATTCGCAATCCACTCTTTGAATTCTTTTGTCTAAATACATATTAATAGTAAAACATAGCAATTCCAAAGTTACCATATTTCATGCATATCACATTAAATTATCTTAAAAGGGTCTCATGAAAGAGTCAAATTTGCAGCATAAAAATCTCTTAAAAGTTTTACTATGCTACTCAAGTTAACATTTTTATACTACTCAAGCTAACATTAATATAAATTTTTATTATGAGATAAATTAAAGGCACCATAAAAATTCAATATAAATTGGTAAAATATAACAACCATAAGTTAGTTAATTCACCAATAGGTGTATATATATGAACTTTAGATGGAAGGAGGTTTGTTGACTTTTTTTTAATTGAGGGCCTAGATTGATTCTCAAGGGAATATGCTCAGCATATGCTTCTTCTTAATTTTTATCAATGGTTGTAGTGTATTACAGAGTTTTTTAGGTTGCTTTGACTTTTAATAAATTCAAGTGGCTCCCCACCCATCAATTTCCTAGGGATTTGAGAATATTCAAATTCTAATAAGTTCCTCCATGTTGATATTATTCCAATTCTAATAAGTTCCTCATTATTATTTATAACATTTATTTATATATAAGAAAATTTTATTTAGCAAAATGGTCCATTACTTTTAATAAACTTAAAAAATTAGATTCATGCTAGGTGGCTCCCACCCACCAATTTCCTAGGGATTTGACATTATTCCAACTCTAATAAGTTTCTCATTATTATTTATAACATTCATTTATATATAATGAAAATTTATTTAAAAAAATGATCCATTAATTTTAATAAATTTAAAAAATTAGAAATTATATTCATGCCACGTGACTCGCCACCCACCAATTTCCTAGGTATTTCAGATTATTCCAATTCTAATAAGTTCCTTCATGTCGAGATTATTCCAATTCTAATAAGTTCCAAATTTCTGTATTTAGGCTTTTGTGATCCATAATGAATTAAGAAAAGTCTTTCCATAGAAATCACATAAGAGAAATTTTTGGTTACCGTGTTTCGAACTAACAAGATTTGCTGGTCCTGATGATGAACCACACTTGTTGGTTCAAAACATGTTGGCCAAAATTTTTTCTTATGTGATTTCTACCTAAATATTTTTCTTACGTTCCACATTATTATATATAACATTCATTTATATATAAGTAAGAAAATTTTATTTAGCAAAATGGTCCATTACTTTTAATAAATTTAAAAAATTAGATTTGTGCCACGTGGCTCCCCACCCACCATTTTCCTAGGGATTTGAGATTATTCCAATTCTAATAAGTTCCTCATTATTAATTATAACATTAATTTATATATAATAAAATTTTATTTATCAAAATGGTCCATTACTTTTAATAAATTTAAAAATATAGAGTTGTGCAACATGGCTCCCCACCCACCATTTTCCTATGGATTTGAGATTATTCCAATTCTAATAAGTTCCTCCATGATAAGTTCGTCATTATTATTTAAAAATTAATTTATATATAATTAAATATATAACAAGGTATTTTCTTATTTCTTCACTATGGTGCAAATAAATTCCATCCATTCCGGCATTAAGATGTCCCTCAACATGTTTGAAGATCATATTGTCTACTCCAATCTTTTTCTCACGTTAGAAAATTTGGGTTACAAGTTTTGAATGCAACATCTTCTTCGATTAATAACAAAGTCTCCCATACCATATATAACAAGGTATTTTCCTATAATCGTGGCAACAACGCACTTCCATATCTACTCTACCAATATCTAAACATACATATATTTGTAGGCTGCCACGGGTGTCTGATACTGGAAAATTTACATGGACAACCTCTATTAGAAGTTTGGGCATTTGATATTGGATCATGAGGCTGAATTACAGTACCTTGACTCTCGAGAGGGATATGTGTCGCTGCACAAATGAGGAGTACAAGGTTTGACCATCTTATGCCATGAATCTCCATGAGATCAATTATGTGTCCACTATAAATTTAGTAACTAAGTGTGGTTTAGATGTTAATGATTTGAAGGAGTGTTCTATGGAAGATTGATTTACTTTTCAAATATAAATGTATAAAAGTAGATCAACTATGAATTTGGTATGTCCTAGGTTTTTAGTGTAGGATTAGTGTAGAATTAGGTAAAGTAGCATCAATGATTTTTTGCTCTAAAAATAATTAGCAATCATTTAATAACAAATTTTCAAATTGCAAGCTAATCTTATTAGTTTTTTTTGTAAAGATCATTATTGATCTATTTTAATCACAAATATAAGAAGTGATTAGAGAGATATAATATCTTATTGTGTAATTTTTTTCTAAATGCAAAATTTGAAAAAAAAATGTTTGCATCTAAAAGATAAAATTGACAAAAAAATATAACCCAAATATAAAATAATAACATTACTTGAAATGCTTAAAAACATTTTCACCATGAAAATTTATTTCTTTTCATTGTACATATTAGTTGACATTGAAATATTTTACTTAATATGGAATTGAAATATTTTATTTATGAAGTACATTATTTATATTAATAATTTCCATGATAAGTTCATCCATGATTAATAAATTATAAGATTTAACAGTTAGGTTGATGTTTAAAATTTGAAATGAATTATATTTTAAATTGATTATAAGTAAAATAGATGAAGTAAAAATATAAAATTAGTTCTTTTCTTCTTAATTATCATTTTTTGAAGTATATCATACATTTAAAATTGTAAATTTATAGATTTAAAGTTCAATCAATAATGTTTCACATGATTTATTTTTTTAAACTTTAATACATTCAAATGAGATTATAGTAAATGAAATTATGAATCTACAAATGCTTATTTCCTTTCATTTTATTTTGTATGAATTTGTTTTTGAAAAATTCATTATCTATTATTCATTTGTTCTTAAGATTTTTCACTATATTTTGAATTTTTTCATTAGAAAAGTCTATAAAATAATAATTTATAGAGCTTATTAATCCAAGGGTTCATATTCCTAGGGTGTAATATTATTCATAGGGTTTATAATATTAATCTTTAGGTTTAGTATAAATCCATTGGGTTTATAATCATGGTCAACCATGATTTATTGTCTCATTGCGATAAATATTTTCTCATTATAAAAATCAACCAATGTCGCATTGTGATAAGAATTGCCTCAATATGAAATCAACCATGGTCAACCGTGTTCCAACATCGCATTTTGACAAAGGTTGTCTCAACCACGGTCAAACATGGTCAATCATGGTCGACCATGGTCAATGATGGTCAACCATGGTCACATTGTGACAAAGACTATCTCTTGGTCCAATGCCACATTGTCACAACCATGGTCCAACATCGCATTGTGACAGATTGTCTCAATATGGAGATCAACCATGGTCAATGATGGTCAGCCATTCTCCAATGTCGCATTGCGACAGACATTGTCTCAATATGAAAATCAATCATGGTCAACCATATTCTAATGTCGCATTACGAAAAATATTTATCTTAGGGTTTATAATATTCAACCGTTGGGTTTAATATTATTCCCTTAGGTTTATTATTCCCTTGGTTTTATAATATTTATCTTAGAGTATATATACCTTGGGTTTATATAATCCCTTTGGTTTATATTATCAATCTATTCAGTTTTTAATCCCTTGGGTTTATAATATCAATCCCTTTAGGGTTTATATACCTTGCATTTATAATATTAATCCCTTGGGTTCAATATTATTCTCTTGGGTTTATAATACCTTTGGGTTCAATCATGGTCAACCATGGTCACATTGTGGAAAAGGTTGTCTCTTGGTCCAAACTCACATTGTCACAACCATGGTCCAACATCGCATTGTGACAAAGATTGTCTTAATATGGAGATCAACCATGGTTAACAATGATCAGCCATTGTCCAACTTCACATTTGACAAACATTGTCTCAATATGAAAATGAATCATGGTCAACCATATTCCAACATCGCATTGTGACAAATATTTATCTTAGGGCTTATATTCCTTGGGTTTATAATATTTATCCCTTGGGTTTAATATTATTCCCTTGGGTTTATAATATTTATCTTAGGGTTTATATACCGTGGGTTTATTTTATTAATCCCTTGGGTTTAATATTATTCCATTGTGTTTATGCTATCAATTCGTTGGGTTTTTAATCCCTTAGGTTTTTAGTATTAATCCCTTGGGTTTATAATATAAGTCCCTTTAGGGTTTATATACCTTTCATTTATAATATTAATCCCTTGGGTTTAATATTATTCCCTTGAGTTTATAATACTTTTGGTTTTTAGAATCAATCCCTTGTGTTTATTATTCCCTTCGGTCTATAATAGCAATCCCTTGGGTTTATTTGGTTCATATTCCTAGGGTAAAATATTATTCATAGGGTTTATAATATTAATCCTAGGGTTTAATATAAATCCTTTAGGTTTACAATCATGGTCATCCATGTTCAATGATGGTCCAATATCACAATGTGCCAAAGATTGCCTTAATATGAAAATCAACCATGATCAACTATGATCAACCATGGTCAACCATGGTCCAATGTCAGATTGTGACAAACATCGTGTTAGTATGAAAATCAATGATGCTAAATCATGGTCAACCTTGTTTATTTTAGGTTTTATTTGTCTCAATATGAAAATCAAACATTGTCAACCATATTCCAACATCGCATTGTGATAAATATTTATGTTAGGGTTTATAATATTTATCTTAGAGTTTATATGCCTTGGGTTTATAATATTTATCTTAAGGTTTATATACCTTGTGCTTATAATATTAATCCCTTGGGTTTAATATTATTCCCTTATCTTTATATTACCAATATGTTGCGTTTTTAGGATTAATTCTTTCGGTTTTTAAGATTAATCCTTTGGGTTTATAATAGAAATTCCTTTAGGGTTTATATACCTTATATTTATAATATTAGTAACTTGGATTTAATATTATTCCATTGGGTTTATAATGCCTTTGGGTTCAATCATGGTAAACCATGCTCAACAACCATGGTAAAACATGGTCACATTGTGACAAAGACTATCTCTTAGTCCAACGTCACATTGCCACAACAATGGTCATTCATGGTCAACCATGGTACAACGTTTCATTGTGACAAATACTGTATCAATATGGATATAAACCATGGTCAACGATAGTCAGCCATTGTCCAACATTGCATTGTGACAAATATTGTCTCAATATGAAAATCAATCATGGTCAACCATGGTACAACATTGCATTGTGGCAAAGATTGTATCAATATGGATATAAACCATGGTCAACGATGGTCAGCTGTTGTCCAAGGTCGCATTGTGACAAACATTGTCTCAATATCAAAATCATTCATGGTCAACCATATTCCAACATCGCATTGTGACAAATATTTATCTTAGGGTTTATATTCCTTGGGTTTACAATATTTATCCCTTGGGTTTATAATATTTATCTTAGTGTTTATATACCTTGGGTTTATAATATTAACCCTTGCGTTTAATATTATTCTCTTGGGTCTATATTATAAATCCATTGGGTTTTTAGTATTAATCCCTTGGGTTTATAATATCAATCCATTTAGGATTTATATGCCTTGCATTTATAATATCATTCCTTTGGGTTTTAGAATTAATCCCCTCGGTTTATCTATTCCCTTCGGTTTATAATATCAAACCATTGGGTTTATATGGTTCATATTCCTAGGGTATAATATTATTCATAGGGTTTATAATATTAATCCTAGGGTTTAATATAAATCGCTTGGGTTTACAATCATGGTCATCCATGGTCAATGATGGTCCAATGTCACAATGTGTCAGCGATTGTCTTAATATGAAAATCAACCATGATCAACCATGATCAACCATGGTCAACCATGGTCCAACGTCAGATTGTGACAAACATCATCTAAGTATGAAAATCAATGATGGTAAATCATGGTTAATCATGTTTATTTTAGGTTTTATTTGTCTCAATATGAAAATCAATCACGGTCAACCATATTCCAACATCACATTGTGATAAATATTTATGTTAGGTTTTATAATGTTTATCTTAGATTTTATATTCCTTGGGTTTATAATATTTACCTTAGGGTTTATATACCTTGTGTTTAGAATATTAATCCCTTAGGTTTATTATTATTTCCTTATGTTTATATTACCAAATTGTTGGGTTTTTAATCCATTGGGTTTTTAGGATTAATCCTTTGGGTTTATAATATCAATCCCCTTAGGGTTTATATACCTTGCATTTATAATATTAATAACTTGGATTTAATATTATTCCCTTGGGTTTATAATACCTTTGGGCTCAATCATGGTCAACCATGCTCAACAACCATGGTAAAACATGGTCACATTGTAACAAAGACTATCTCTTGGTCCAACGTCATATTGTCACAAATATGGTCATTCATGGTCAACCATGGTACAACGTTTCATTGTGACAAAGATTGTATCAATATGGATATAAACCATGGTCAATGATGGTCAACCATTGTCCAACGTCACATTGTGACAAACATTGTCTCAATATGAAAATCAATCATGGTCAACCATATTCCAACGTCGCATTGTGAAAAATATTTATCTTAGGGTTTATAATATTTATGTTAGGGTTTATATTCCTTGGGTTTACAATATTTATCCCTTGGGTTTATAATATTTATCTTAGTTTTTATATACCTTGGGTTTATAATATTAACCCCTTGGGTTTAATATTATTCCCTTGGGTTTATATTATAAATCGGTTGGGTTTTTAATCCCTTGGATTTTTAGTATTAATCCCTTGGGTTTATAATATCAATCCCTTTAGGATTTATATACCTCGCATTTATAATGTTATTCCTTTGGGTTTATAACACCTTTGGGTTATAGAATTAATCCCCTTGGTTTATTATTCCCTTTGGTTTATAATATCAATCCATTGGGTTTATATGGTTCATATTCCTAGGGTATAATATTATTCATAGGGTTTATAATATCAATCATAGGGTTTAATATAAATTGCTTGGGTTTACAATCATGGTCATCCATCGTCAATGATGGTCCAATGTCACAATGTGTCAGAGATTATCTCAATATGAAAATCAACCATGGTTAACCATGGTCCAACGTCACATTGTGACAAACATCGTCTCAGTATGAAAATCAATGATGGTAAATCATGGCCAAGAATGTTTATTTTAGGGTTTATAAGATTTATCTTAGGGTTTTAATACCTTGGGTTTATAATATTTATCCCTTGGGTTTAATATTATTCCTCTGACATTTATATCAAGAGTGAAATCAATAGATGGCTTGTAGATTTCACTACCTTTTTCTTTTCAACGTTATGCAAAAATGCAAAACAATGCGAGAAGTGATTGGTTGGAAATCGTGAATGGTCATGATCATTATCTTGTTGATTTGAATTGGTGCAACCTTTGTCAACGGTCTCGGTGTGTTTTGGAAAAGGCTAGTGTTTAATAAGTGTGTTCTAAGGGAGTGTCTAAAGCTGAATTTCCTATCAACCACATTTAAATTGTTGTTTTATTTTTATTAAATGTTTATTTCATAATTACTTCATTATTATTTATTAAATGATTATTAATATAATTTGTTAAATGATTATTAATATAATTGTTGTTATTATATTTATTTATTTATTATTATTCTATTATTCAATATAATAGTAATAATATAATATTAATTATTATTAATATGGTTCTTATATTTATATTAATATTATTGATAATAACATTAATTCTTAATATTATTGATAATTGATATATGTGTTTGATATGGATCTATTGATGTTTATCAACCACATTTATTAATGTAGTTGTGTTAGATACAAATATAATAATCATAAGATCATTGACCACAATTATAAGATAAAAATAATTAAAACATTTAATTATGAAATCATTGACCATAATTCTCACGTAATATTACTTATTATAGAAAATATACAAAAAATTATTAAAGAAATTAATAGCACTAAAAACATCTAACTTGAATTAATTATAGTATAAAAACTATGAGATCATTAACCATATTTACTAGATCATCTTCCATATTCACACCCAAAAATATTGTAAAAAAGGTCTAAGGAAAGAGTCAAAGTTGAAGTATAAATATGTAATTAGAGTTTACTATATTACTCAAGTTAATATTAATAAGTTTTTGTTATTAGATGAATTAAAAGCACTTAAAAACTTCTAACATAAATTGGTAAAATATAACAACCATAAAATAGTTAATTAAAATATAATAAATATTCTTAACCATAATTATTTGATAAAAATAATTAAAACATATAATTATAAAATTATGCCGAGAAATCTCTGGTAAAAAAAGATCTTCTATGTCATAATATACGATATTTTATAGAAGGAAGATTGATGATCCAATTTATATGTAACATAAAGTGGATGTATAACACTTAAAAAAATAATGTCCAATCATTAGTACATAATCTATAAGGAATATCAAAATTGGTAACTTAAGAAACAAACCAAATTCACAATGCAACTATATCCAAAATGATTACTACTACATTCAATGGTAGCATGAACAAAGATAACAAATAATATATGCATCAAAGACTACTATATTTCTCTGCTTAAATGCAATTTTCTTATTGCTATAAGATGGGATATATGCAATTTTAGTTCTTTATTATTTTTTACTTTAACTTAATTATATTTAAATTAAATGGAAGGTACTAGCTACTATATAACACTTGTTTTAGAAATAAAACTAATACTTCTCGTCAAATTCTAAAAAAATCCTATATATATTCATCAATTAAATACGGTCATCAATTAAATCAATTGGATTCATCCAATATATTTTAATTTCAATGTCTTTTTTTCCCAAGGATATTTTAATTTCAAATTGAGTATATATTAAGTCGTTCTGGTATTAATTTTAGAGTATATATATAACCGGTTGAGTAAATATTCGGTCATTATGGTTTTAATTTTAAGTTGGGAAAAAACATATTTATAGTTTTCGTTTTGGAAAGTGAGAGATGCCCTTAATTTTTAGGGGGAAGGATGTTACATTATTATATATTATCGATTAAAAGATAATTACATAAGTGATAATTACGAAATCCATATTACGTGCGAGGCAGATAATTACACAATTGATATTTTCGGGTTATAAATATGACATATGAAATGTAATAGCATGTGTGAGGTTTGAACAGAGCTCCCAAAAACTTAAATGCCTATTTAAGTAATATTTAAATAAAAACTGCTATGTAAAAAACTTTGATAAAGGAAAAATTATAGCAGCTATGTGCACAAAAAGGGAAAATTATAGCAGCTATGTGCACAAAAAGTTTGATAGTTTAATAAAGAGAACTATGGTACTTATATGCACAACATTGTATTCATAATTTAAAAATAAATTTTAATACTGTTAATTAATTTTTTGGGATATTATAAAATATTAGTTTAGAATTAGTTTATAACCATTAAAAAAACTATTATTTGATTAGTTGTAATTTGACAACTGTTTCAGATTGTATAAATATTTGAGGATTTCACTTAATAAACAATCGATTCAATTGTGGAGATTATTTTGTTTTTCCTGTAACAGTGGTATCAGAGTTACAAGGTGGAGTGTTAGAATAATGATCCATTGTTGGTTTGAACTCCATTGAATGTGAGCGGACAAGTTTATGCTGTGAACGTGTGAGGGGGATGTAGAGTTGGGGCAATTCCTATTTCAGATTTTATAGTATTTTAAATGCGGCTTCACATGGTCGCTGGATACTTAGAGCATATTGATTTTTGTTTCTTTTTCAATGGCAGTGGCATGGCGACGTGTTATATCGGGGTATCGAACGGCCATATGAAGCCGCATTTAAAATACTATAGGATCTAAAATAAAACTCGCCTAGAGTTGGTGTGGTTGGCCTGCAACCTATATCGCGTGGATGGTGGACCATGCGTAAGACGTAGAGGAGTCAAAATTCACGCGAAGTTTGATGGTGTGTAAGAGAGGTTTATCGAGTCACCGTTAGCGAATTTTGCAACCCACCGGAGTGCCCCCGTAAACAATTGGATCTGTTGGTTTCTGCAGTGCATCATTTTCTCGAAACCGGCTACGGGACTTCACATATGGTTAAAGTTCAGTGAGTTTGGTGCCAGTGCACACTATCGATCTGTCCACGCATATTTGATTGGATTGGCATGCTATCCTCATCATACGTTGATTTAACTATCGTATGTTGTGCCCACTAACGTTGATTGTCATAGAAGTTTTTTCACGTCACCGTTGATTTGCGACAATTGTCCTAGAATTTTTCACGCCTCTCTTCGGTTGTAAAACATTTTTAAAGATTATTCGACTGTCAATTCACGTCTGGTACAACATTAACCGACAAAGTTTTATTTAACATTGGTTGGATTTTGTTAAATGTTGTGAAGCCGTGCCATAGGTACTTTTCGTTTTTTTCAGACAGTCATATATATTTTACAGTTCATCTGAATTATTCAAAATAATTTTTTTATTTCATTTAAAATGACATCCATAATCTCTTTGGTTGGAGTTGTACTTTCTGGGAAAGAAAATTACCAAAAATGGATAAGAAAATTCAGTGTATTAATCTTTAACGATTTGTGACGAGATGTTTGTCAAGGAAAGAAAGACGCAAAAGATAAAGAAATTGCACAAGAACTTCTAGACGATGACAAACAACATGCACTCTAGGAAATCAAGAACAATAAAGCCTATGCTATGATTACAACATCAGTTTTAGAAGAGGTAAGTAGATACACTCATTCCTATAAGACATCAAATGCAACATTAGAAATTTTAAGGGAACTCTATGAGTCACATTTAGAATTGGAGATTATTCAGTTTTTATTGAAGTTATTTAATTTGAAAATGGAGGACAATGATCCAATGAAACTAGCTTCTAAAATAAAAGTTATTTTCCATGATATAGAAGCCACATGTGTGAAAATAGATTTATAGTTGAATTCCTTCATCAAAGCCCTACACCCTGCATATTATCACTACTTTGAATCTCTCCAAGCTAGTGGACAATTAAAGGAAAGTACTTTTTATAAATTAGTAAATAAAATTACAGAAAGAGAAAAATATTTTGGGAAGAAAGAATCTATCTCTACTGCTAATACAGAAACCTTGTTCCATGCACAAAAAGAACATAAATCACAAAATGAGTCCGCCAAAGGTGGCAAGAATCCCAGAGGCCAAGGTAGAACGAATTTTAGAGACAGGGGGCTTAACAATAACAACAATCAGAGTGATAGGCATCAAAATGACCAGACACAGAAAAATTTCAGTCTAAATCAAATATCAGATGTTACAGGTGTGGAAAAATTGGTCATAGTTTAATTAATTGCGCGGTTCATTGGGAGAAAATTAATAACGAAAAAAAAGAGCTAGTTAATGACAAGACAGAGCAATTATCTTCTAATAAAAATAAAGCAAACGAATCCACACATTATATAGTTTCTCACTGCAATTTTAATATTGCAATTTTTTTTAATACTGCATTTTCTTCATGGGAGGATAGTTGGATTTTAGATTCAGGGGAAACTTGTCATATGACATTCCGAAAAGATATTTTTGAAATTTCAGTGATAATGTTGATGGAATTGTTTATTTTGCTAATAATTCTGAAGTTAAACCATTTTGAATCAGATCAATTAGATTAAAAATTCCACATTTAGCAGATTACATATTGAAGGATTGATCAAGGTGGCTCTAGAGATGCTCAAAAGTCAAAGAGGGCTCAGAATAGCTCAAAAATAAAATTCATCATATAGAAGTGAAACTAGAACGAGGTCGTAGTGCTCACCACCATAATTCCAATGGTGTGAATGACACTCAAATCCGAGTTCGTATGCTCAGGTTATGGCTGGTCAAAGTTCAGGTCAACCTTGGCCAAGTGGCAGTCTTAACAAGGAAACAAATTAGAATAATCCCAATGCACAGAATTCAGCCACTGAAAAGGGTGAATTTATTGGATCGTTAATTTTTCTAATATCCCTCATTTTACGGTCAACGGTTTTTGATTAATGTGTCTTAATATAACAAATTCAAAAAAATAAAAAAACTAGGAGTGGTGAGCTGCCACCCCTCAATGAGAGTATTATAAAACATATATTGGATGGGGTGGGAAATCCACCCTCGACAGACCTGCCCAACTCCCGATCGGAACCAGTATATTAAACACGAAACAGTTCCATATGTAATCGCCGCAGGATCAACGGTTACCATCATTCCAACAAACACCAAATATATACTGTGACCATCGACGCTAACTCTTATGACTGCTAGATCATCACAGCCAATCACATTGTGACCACAATTAACCATCTATAACCAAACATTGCAATGCATAAAAAACAATCAGACTTATATGGGATGTGGGGGATTCGACGCTCGAACCTCTGCCCACCAAACTGACTCTGCCACCATTGGGCCAACGACCCACGCCTTTACCAATCCACCCAAAGAAATATATTTAAACCCACTCAATTTCCGAGTGGACTAAATTGATGAAGGAAAAAGGGCGCGAAACTAGGAGCAGCCCTGAGGTGTGGAACCCTGAGCGTGGGTATGAATCAAATGTTGAAAAGATTCCCTTAGAGGGTCAGAGGTTCCAAAGTCATAATTGGACAAATTTATAGTTGATTTTGCTTGTTTTTGTGCCAGGAATACATCTGTGTGTCTGTTTCTCTAGATGGTCTCTCCATTTTCAGGCCATCATCTAGATTGGAGGTATAAGGGTACTTTTTGTAAGGCTACTTGAAACTCACTTCTTTGATGCCACTTGATGAAATAAGACCTCCCACACTGAGTGAACTCTATTATCAATGTGTTTGTGTCCTTTGATTTTCTGATTGTCATTATGTTTCATCTTCTTCAAAGAATGCACACGTGGCTTTTCATACTCTTTTATATGCAATTCTGCTAACATAACAAAAGTAAAAGATCTTGGTTAATTTTGGTAGCTAAAGATATTTGGATCAAGTTTTGTATCAGAGCAGTCTTCTCGGTGATGTGAATTGTGAGTGTGAATGATAGAATGTGCAACAAGAAGGGAAATGGAGAAAAATAAAGATCTCTATGAGGAACTCCTCAAAATGGAACTGATGATAGATATAATGTATGAAGATTATGAGAAGAAAATGGCAAGAGAGGAATGAGAGAAAGAAAGAGTAGAGGAGGATGCCCCATCTACCCCCTCGAGTGTACATTCATCTTCTTCATCGTCTTCTTATCATTCAGATGAGGAAATCAATCAGAGCCTTCAAGCAGAAAATTCTAAATTGAGGAGACTTCTACGAGAAGAGAAAGAGGAGAAGTAGAGATTGAAACTTTATCTACGAGTCACGGAAGAGGCCCTGGAAGAGTTGAAGTGTAACAAAGTCTTAGCGAATCCATCATCACCTGTTTCAGAATCGACAACTACGGTAAACAATTTTGATCATTCTTTAGTTTCATCTTCACATGATATTATTTCTGTTGGAAACATGGAGGTACCAATTTCAGGAATGCGCATGAGACTCCTTACCAAGATGGGGTATAAATGCGGAAGAATTAGTGTTAATGACCGAGGGATGATTCAACCATTGGAGGTCGTACAAAGACCTCGTTTTGTAGGTTTGGGGTAAACTAAAGAAGAGTGTTCAAAGATCGCAGAAGCTTCCAAGGGATGTTGAAGCCATCAGAGAAAGAGGATGATTGGGACACATCATGATCCTCCCAGGACAGTACACATTGCAAAGGAAGAGCTAAGGAAATCTCTCATCACCAAGATCGCACAAGGGATAGTCAAGAGAGGTATAAACAGTCTCAATATTATAGAGTTCATTTTGGTTATAAGCATATTTTTAACGATGAACATAAATCATGGAGTACAAAACCATGTAGGGTTTATGGTTTACATAACCATGTGGTTATTGAGTGCTGGAAGATAATGGTAGAAAGAAAAATGATGAGGTGTGAAAGGCCTTCTCCACATCAACAAAAGAAGAAGGTTAAACAGGTTTGGAGGAATAAGAATTTTTACAGTCATTGCAATAGAGGTGGACATCAAAGAGCCGCATGTTGGAGGCTTCATCCAAAGAAGCGTCTTAAGGACAAAGCACCTATGCAGAAACCAGTTGGTGAAGATGTTCAACAAGAAAACCTGCCACACTCCTGATGGTCCACTTTGTTAGGTAAGAGATGTTTTTACTAGACACAGTAGTTTTTCATGGCCGCATTTTGTAAATCATGTGTTGCAATTTAAATTGAAAAAGTGATGATGTGTTTTCCATCGCTTATTAAAGAAACGATGATGTTTTGGACTTTTATTGATAGCTAGGGTATTGGTTTCTATTATGATATAAACTTGACCAAAGAATGTGTCTTATAAACTCTTGGCAAGTATAGGGCTTCTTGGGTCGCTATTGGTCATGTTATTGAGCATGTAATTTGCAAAGATGTACTACGAGTTTGTAGAGGACGCAGGTGTCGATTCATCACTTATGGCTCCAAAGAACAAGGGTGAATGAGAAAGAAGTGTGATCTGTTAAGACACTTGTCGTGCAAGAAATATAACACAATAGTTACAGATTATATTCATGCTTTTGGAGGACCAAAAGCTCCTCAATGGGGAGGAATGATCCAGGTGACTCCAAATATGCTCAAAAGTCAAAGATGGCTCAGAATAGATCAAAAATAAAAGTAATCACATGGAATTAAACCCATGAGCAAGTCGTAGTTATTGTCACCCTCATTCCAATGGTGTAAATGAAACTCAAATCTGATTTTGTATACTCCAGTTATGGCTGGTCAAAGTTTGGGTCAAACTTGGCCAAGAGGCAGCGTTAACGAGGTGACAATTTGGAAGAATCTCGATTCACGGAATTCGGCCATCGAAAAGGGTGAATTTTTCAAATGATTAATTTGTCTGATATCCCTTATTTTCCGGTCAGCAGTTTTTTACTAATGTGTCTTAATATAAAAAAAATAAAAAAATAGGGGTGGCGGGCTGCCACCCCTCAATGATTGTATTATACAACATATCTTGTAGAATGTGGCGGGCCATCCCCAACGAAACCACCCAACCCTCAACTGAAACCACTATATTAAAAATGAAACAGTTCCATATGTAACTGCCACGGGATCAATGGTTACTATCGTTCCAACAAACGCCAAACATATACTATGACCGCTAGCCCTAACTCCTGTGACCGCAAGATCATAACTGCCAATCGTATTTTGACCGTGCCAAACCATTTACAACCAAACATTTTAATGTATAAAAAATAATCGGACTTATATGGGAGGTGGGGGATTCAAAACTGAAACCTCAGCTGACCAAATTGAACCCGCCACCGTTGTGACAATGGCCCATGCCTTGGCCAATCCGCCCAAAGAAATATATTTAAACCCACTCATTTTCCCATTGGACGAGACTGGTGGAGGGCAGAGGGTGCAAAACCAAGAGCAGCCCAGAGGTGTAGAACCCTGAGCGAGGGTATCAATCAAATGCCGAAAATATTCCCTTAGAGGGACAGAGGTGTCAAAGTCAAGTTTGGACAAGTTTATAGTCGATTTTGCACATTTTTGCGCCATGAATCCATCTGTGATGTCCGTTTCTCCAATGGAGCTCTCCATTTTCAGGCCATCATCTGGATTGGAGGTATACTAGTAATTTTTGTAAAGTTTCTTGTAAACGATTTCGTTGATTCCACTTAATAAAGAAAGTCTCCCTATTGTTGAGCAGGGCCCGAAGATGTAGCCCACACTAGGTGAACTTTGTTATCAATGTGTTTGTGTCCTTTGATTTGTTGATCGTCGTTATGTTTCATCTTCTTTAAAGCATGCCATATTGCTTTTCATACACTTTTATATGCAATTCTACTAACATCACAGAAGTAAAAGATCTTGGTAAGTTCTGGTAGCTGAAGATATATGGACTAAGGATGTTCTTTATATTCCCCAATTTTAGAGGAACTTAATGTCACTCATTCATATTAGACAACAAGGACATTCAATCAATATTTTTGATGACATAATTCCGTAGTTATGATTGGTGTTAAAGAAGGTACACTATTTAAATTGAATAGTAATTCATCTATTACACTGCCTGCTACAAATTCAACAATGTCAGTGCAAAAAGATAATATTTTATCTTCAAGTTTATTATGGCATTGTAGATTTGGTCACATCAACTATAACAACATCATAATTATGAAAGAGAAAGGCATTAAAGGTATTCCCACTATTACAAGAAATTTGACACCATGTGATGCTTGCATATTGGGGAAACACAATAAAAAACCATTTCATAATTCTATTTTGAGATCTTCCAGAAAATTAGGTCTCATATATTCCGATTTGTGAGGACCTATGCTTGTACCAACTACAAATGGAAATAAATATATATTCACCTTTATTGATGATTGTTCAAGGATGTGTTGGGTTTATCTTTTGAAGGAAAAGTCACGAGTTTGTGATATGTTCAAAAAATTTCATGTTATGGTTACAAATGAAAATGAACAGAATATTGCTATTTTAAGGACTGATCATAATTGAGGTGAATATACTTCAAAATCTTTTGAACAATATTTAATAGATAATGGCATCAAACACCAAACTACTATTCCATATAATCCACAACAAAATGGGGTTGTAGAAAGGATGAATAGGATTTTTCTTAACATGGTTAGATCAATGATGTTTTTCAAAAATGCTAAATTAATGTTTTTGGGAGAAGTAGTAATCTATGCAATGTATATCAAAAATAGATGTCCTTCTTCTGTCCTTAACAACAAATTGCAATATGAGGTTTCGTACAGCATGTTACCAAAATTTCAACATTTTAAAGTTTTTGGATTTACTTGTTATGCACTTATTCCTAAGCATCAAAGAAACAAATTAAATGCGAGAAGTCCAAAATATATTTTTCTGGGATATTCCATTACTTAAAAACCATATAGATTATATGATGAAGAAAACCGAAAATTTATTCTTTCTAGAGATGTCATTTTTTAGAATATGCAGGAGATTTCTCTACTATTTATAGACAACTTTCTCATTTAGAGAAAAATTCATCCAAGAATTTTTACTTTGAATATGAAAATATAGTTCCATATACTAAGGGGGGAATTCCCATTCTAGATCAGTATGTGGGTTTTCCATCTTTAATTCATGAAGATATTTCTGCTAAGGAAAATTTGGGAAATAATATTGTTTCTACAGAATCAGAAAGTGTTCCTCAAGAACTTGTACTTCAAGATGAATAGCCTACACAACCACCTCAACAATATTTGAGAATATCCACTCGTATTCGCAAATTTCCTAGAAAATATGATGATTATGAGACATACATTTCTTCTACAGGTAATGTTTCTCATGATTGTAATTATTCCACAATTAGTGAACCTAATTGTTTTGAAAAAGCTGCTAATCAATGTGATGAATGGAAGGATGCAGTGAAGAAAGAATATGATGCCTTGTTAAAAATAACACATGGAGATTGGTGGATCCTCCCGTTGGCATCAAACTTATTGGTTGTAAATGGGTCTATAAATTCAAGTATAAAGGAGATGGTTCACTTGACAAATACAATGCTAGATTTGTAGCTAAAGGCTATTCTCAGAAGGAAGGTGTTGATTATACATAGACTTTTGCTCCTTCAAACGAAATGGGGCACAATCAAAACTTTGTTTTCTCTTGTTGCACAAAAATGATGGAAGATAGATCATATGGATGTAAAAACAACTTTTTTGAATGGAGATTTGAAATAAGATGTATACATGTTTCAACTTGAGGGTTTTGTTGTCAAAGGAAAAGAAAATAAGGTATGCAAATTGGTAAAAGAATTATATGGAAAAAAAACAAGCATCCCGTGCTTGGTATGAAAAGCTAATTGAACACCTTCTTAAGCTGAATTACAAATTTTTTGACCTAGATGATGCAACTTTATTTGTCAAAAAGCTTGGAAAATATGTTGTATATCTAGTTGTTTACGTTGATGATTTGATGATTACAGGGAACAATGATGGTTATATAGCGTCTATTAAAAGGGAGCTGCATAAAATATTTGAGATGATAGATTTGGGTCTATTGCATTATTATTTGGGAATTGAAGTTGCTCAATAACCCAAAAACATTGTCATTTCTAAGAAGAAGTATGTTGGAAATATATTAAACAAGTTTAGAATGTAGGATTGTAACCCTGTTTCTACTCCTACGGAGCAGAATTTGAAACTTACTTCCATTGAAGGAAGTCCATTTGATGATCCAACAAAGTATAGACTACTTGTTGGAAGTTTAATTTTTTTAACCACTACTAGACCTGACATTAATTTTTGTAGGTTTCAACCCTATACAAAAATTACCTACAAATGAATTCTTAACAAACAGAAAATATACAATGGCGAGAAACACACAACAAATACAGAGATATTTCCCCTAGATCCCAAAACCGAGATTATCGGATTGATTTTTCATTGTATACATTTCAATGTTACAATACATATATATACATGTCAAAGCATCCATAAACCCCTATCATTAACTCTAGATTAGGACATAACCGTAGTTCCCTTGATCGAATCTACAAAGTACCATGGGAAGAAAGCCAACATGCCCAAAAACATGTGCGAAATCCATGCATAAAACCATATCTAGGTTTGCCCACCTAATATAGGGTCCAAAAAAAATTTCTCGAGGCACTACCCTAGACCCTGTGCAAGGGAGTGACAGCCCCTTTTTAAACCCCCCAACAGGGGGGGTTGCTGCTCCCCCTATGACCCTCGCACTGTGCTTGGCGCAACGAAGGGGGCACTAGCCGCCCCCCATCTAACCCCCCGGCTTCACGCTTGGGGCTAGTCGTGGAAAGAATATAATATGCATCCAACACTTTTGTTGTAGGGATACTTTCCAGGTTCATACATCAACCCTGTGAAGGTGATTGGAATGCAGCAAAAAGAGTGATGAAATACTTGAAGGGCACTCAATATTTTGGCATTAAATACTCCAAAGTTGTAGATTTCCATCTCACTGGATATTCAGATTCTAAATTTGATGGTGATAAGGAGAATGGAGTCTCTACTTTTGGTTATTTGATGAATCTGGGATCAACAACCATTAGCTGGAGGTCACACAAGCAATATGTCCCTGTTGATTCTACCACCGAAGCCAAATATGTTGTAGCAGCTCAAGCCACAAAAGAAATCATTTGGCTTCACAAGATACTTGAAGACTTGCAGGAGAAGCAGAAAGATTCAACTCCTTTATTTGTCGATAATTCTTTTACAATTTAGTTGGCCAAGAATCCAAAGTTTCATGATCGAAGCAAGCACATTAACATGAAGTATCACTTGATTCAACATTATGTAGAGGCCAAAGTTATTCATTTGACACATTGTCCTACTTTAGAACATATAGCAAATATATTCACCAAAGCACTAAGATGAGAAAAGTTTGAAAACTTTAGAATTTATTTGGCATGTTAAATATCCCTTTGGATTAAGGGGGACTGTTAACTAATCCTTCGAGATATTGTAAAATATTAGTTTAGAATTAGTTTATAGTAGTTAGCAAAACTACCACTCAGTCATTTGCAATCTAGCAACTATCTCAAATTGTATAAATACTTGAAGATTTCATTTAATAAACAATTGATTCAATTGTAGAGTTCAATTTATTTTGCCTATAACAGATAATCCATATTTATAATTTAAAAACAAACCTTAATAATCCATATTTTTAGTTTCGCATAGAAATCAAACCATAAATATGAAATATAATAACATGGGCGAAGTATAAAATATAATAGCATGTGAGAGGTTTGAAAAGAGATCCCAAAATAGTAAATGTGTACGTGTGTGGTGTGAAATATAATAACATGTGTGAGGTTTGAAAAGAGGTCTCAAAGCGAAAATGTATATTTAAATTTATATAAAATTAGAAATATTCAATAAAGAAAAACTATGGCCATATCTAACTTTAAAAATAAATTTCAATTAAAAAATAAAAAACTATAGTTTATCAAGATTAACTATAGTTTATAAAGACTACCTTCATATAAAACAAAAATATGAAGTCTAAAAACAAATTTTAATAAAACAAAGAATAACAAAAATATTAAAAGCAAAAGTCCATTTTAATAAAAAATAAATAAAAAACTATAGTTTGTGAAACAAACTTCAATAAATAAATAAAGAACAAAGAATCAATAAACCAAGAATCAATAGCTAGTTTATGGAGACTATACTCATAATCTAAAAATAAATAACTATAGATTATGAAGATTATGCTCATAATCTAAAAAAACATATAGAGACTTTTCAAAAACAAAAATGGAGATTGTTATAGAATTTGTTAGGACATGCGTGAAAAATAGAGATCAAAAATAGATGAATAGATGAGGGATAGGTAATTGTGTTATTCATAGTATTCAAATTATGCATACGTGAATACAATTTTATGATCTTTTGTTTTATTTTCCAAGAATGGTTTCTCATATTCCTTTGTGATTTTTTATCATTTTTACAAGTGAATAAATATAATATTTAAGGACATTTTTTTCGTAAGTGAATAAATATAATATGTAAGGATTATATTTCTAACATTTTTACTTTAATTTCAAATGTTGTATGTGAGTCTAATATTCTTTTTTTAATCTGAAGGGGTGTATTTGAGTCCAAGAAAGAGTTGAGATATAAAGGTGAATAATAGTCAATCGTTGGACATGCTCTTTGAATACGGTAGTTTAAATAATACCACAAACGAAATGAGTAGAAAAAATTGAAGTGTTCTATTGGAGGAGGTTTAAACATGACCACCAACTTTGAAACTTAGCTCAAAATAATATTAGACGCTAATATCTTTTCTAAAATGGAAGTACTCTCTCAGGTTGGTTTAAAAATGGCCACAAACTATAGTGTAACAAAAATAATAAATCTTCTTTCTCATTTAAAGCTGCTCCTAAAGTGGTTTCAATGATCTCATCATGTGCTTAGTGTTAATGGGAATCAATCTCAAATAAACAATTATTTTATGCCAAAACTAATTTAAAATGTTGATTTCTTTATTGTAATTTATTTTGTTAAAATTGTAATTTGAGTCGAAGAAACTCAATCATATCTTATAAATCTTATAAACAAATATATTTGAAAATAGCTATACCAATATTAACTATACTAACCAAGAGTATTACCATATTTAATAATTATAATAACTCATCAATTCTAACCATTTTCTCTACCCTTCAAATTCAACAAATAAAGAGTAGAAGTAAATTGATAGAAACAATATTTGGAAGTTATAATCACTATGCAGTTGATTTGATCTGTATCAGCTAAAAAAATATACATGTGTAGGATGCACATATGATAGAGCCAGGTTTTGAGATTCAAAATGTAATCCTCTCAAAAATCTAATACAAATTGATATTATTTTGTATCTTCGATTCAGTACGAACAAACAAATTTCAAATGGCGTTGGGAAGGCGGGCTCAAAATTGTACTTCGATGTTGTTTTCATTCATTTGACCATAGTAAAAACCGAATAAATTTTTTATTTATTCTTAATTGAGATTCAGTTATTGATAAATAGGAAATAATGGCTCTCGGTGACTCAGAGCTCTTGGGTAGAATTTAGTATTTATTTTTCGCTTTATTTTTTATATTTTTTTAAATTATAAATTTAAATAAATCACTAAATTATTAAATATTAATAAAGAGAAAATTTAATGTTAATTTTTTTAATGAAATTGAAAATATTCTATATTTAATTATTATTTTTTTTTTTTTCTGAATTTGACTACTTCTATTATCTTACAAAGCAAATATACAAAAAAGTTTACATAGGGCAAGGCTTAAGTGGATTTTCTTATGCGCCCTTGCCTTGCCCATTTTACAGCACCCAAAATGAATGTATTCAAAATTGGGTAAGTTGCTGTATCACTACTGACACTGTTACATAACATTGAAAGACTGACCATGTCTGGACTGAACATTTGATGCACATAAACACACCAGGGCCTTTTGCTGACCCAGACAAAGACAAAGACAAAGATACAGACAACTGGACAAAGACACTTGACACTTGGACATTTACATGCGACATTTGAACTATAAAGCCGACACATTGACAATATGACCGAATTGCATCTGAAAATCCCATACAAAACAGAAGTTACCATGACAATTTCATTCTTCATCAGTGGACTGTGGCTCCTCTGCAATTCTGCATCCGAAGTGGAGCGTGTTCTCCGAATCCGAGAGCTGAATGATCTTATGAGGACTGTCGTTTCGGGCAGGCTTACTCGGACCAGACAGAGGAGTAGCCGCACGCACGGAGGGGCCAGCTTCAGGATCCAAATTGGGGCCAGGGCGCTCCAATCTCTGCTTACCCTCACTCGGACCAGGCAGAGGAGTAGCCTCACGCACCGAGGGGCCAGCATCAGGGTCCAAATTGGGGCCAGGGCGTTCCAGTCTCAGCCCACCCGCGTGACAAGGAACCGACCAACCCGGCCCTGGAATGCGCTCGGGCTGGGCCCAACCAATGTCTGCACCCACCGGAAGGCAAGCGACAGGGGAGTCGTCTCCACTGGAGTGCCGCCTATCCAACTGAGGCTCGATACCAGGTTCCACAGCAATTGTTACAATCAAAGAGGAGTTGACATGCGGACAGGGGAGGCGATACCTGAGCATGGGAAGCTCTCTCTGGCTATCATCATCAATAGGGCTGCTTTCCTTCTGCCCTCCAACTTCATCATTGCTATCCTGAAACCAACGGGGCTGCGAGGTGACTTCTATTGAAGAAGAAGGGGAGTAATGGTCTTCTCTTGGCGGCGCTCGGCCCTGAATTCCTCCCCTCCGACTACCCATTCTTGGCCTATCCCTCGGCATCCTTAATTCCCTTCCAATTTCAATGCTTTGAGCTTTCACCAGGGCCAGAGCAGCTCCCAGTGACAAGAGCGAATTCCACCACCACGCTCTGACTCCGGCCTCAAGAGTCCACTGCCGCAACGCCCCCGAGCTCCAGGAACTAGCTCCAAGAACCAGATTTGGGTACCAGCTC
This sequence comes from Pinus tabuliformis, assembly GCA_031772625.1. NCBI lineage: Eukaryota > Viridiplantae > Streptophyta > Pinopsida > Pinales > Pinaceae > Pinus > Pinus tabuliformis. The sequence continues at coordinate 1,484,630,050 of CM062804.1, forward strand.
CAAGAATCGGCGCCAAGAACCCACTTCCAGAACCAGTTCCAATTACCTGTATCCGCCCCTCGAGCCCAATGACGGAGCAAATTCACCTCTCGAACAACAAGAATCAGCAACAGGAAATTCAGCATATAGCACCAGTTCACACTCCAGCGACGGAGAACAGTCTCACAAACAACGCGCTCACAGACAACAGTCTCACCCCTCGGCTCTGCATTCACATTGCTGCTTGCGCAGAGGAGGGTCTCCCTACCAGACTCACCATACTCCCGCGGACATGCCATCCTCCTCAGCTTAAACTCCTCCATCACCCTGCTGCCCAACTGCCTCCCTCGAGCCGAGAAGACAGGCATTAATGCCTTCACTTCATCGCTCTTAACTTCATTAAAATCCCTTAACGCATGGTACCTCCATTCATTGAGGTCGTGACACCCGGCCACGTGATGGCGCGTGTCGTGCTTACGATACTTAATCACCCGCATCCGGGATATATTTAATTATTATTAATAATAAGTTAATTTTAAAATTATAATTAAATTAAATAGTTAATATATAAAATCACATAAATATATATTATTTTAATGTGATTAACTTCGTAATAAAAATTGGTTACTGGTTACGTTGCTAATCTATTTTTTTTTTTAATACTCACACATTTACAAATTCTCATTAAATAGAAACTTTTTAGAGAGTTTATATATATATATATATTAATTTATTATTAAAAATAGTGTATATAATTTATTTAAATATTTAAAAATATAAAATAATATTTAGAAAAATTAATTGAAAATTTATATTTATTTTTAAAAATAATATATTTAAAAATTTAAATTAAATAATAATAACTCAAATAAAAATAGGGAAATAATTTTAAATTATGATTAACAATGACGTTTCTATTTTTTCCGATTTAATCATTACTTTAGATTTTAGCATTTTTTTTTTATTGATGGGATTCTAAGATTTTAGCATTTTTTTTATTCATAGGGTTTTAAGATTTCATGATTATTTGCATTTCTTTTGGGTGGGATTATAAAATTTGATGGTCATGTTTTTGGAATTTAGTGGTTTTTTTTTTTGTTTTTAGGGTGATAAATGATTTTAAAAAATGAACAAATTATTAAATTTGATTTTAAAAAGGAGAGTTAATATTATAGGGAATGATCATAACTGAAGTTTAATAAAACAATTTTCATATATTCTATTAAATATAAATATTCTAATTATTTATTTAAAATATGTAATTTTTATTTATAAATATTTATTAAAAAATATTGTAATGTTTTCCATGATAAAAATAATGGGGTTTTTATTTTCACAATTGTCATGAATGTATCACAAATGTAATATTCCCATGAGGCAAACTACCACCATATCAACTAACATAATCATAATATCAAAATTTAATGAGTGCATGCAACAATATTAAAATTCTTACGGATTTATCAATAATTTAAAAGTATGAATATAGATTTTATCTTAAATTTAGTAGCGTTGGAATACATAAAATATTAAGTAAAACACAATATTTAACTAGCAAACACATTAGTGGATAAGAATACTTATCTCATATGTCAATTGTCTACAATTGAATATGTACAAGGCACATTCATCTCAACTATAGGATTTTTGTTTTACTTGTTTAACAAGAAGTAACTCCTAAGTTAGGGCTATGAATTCACAAGTAAGACTAGCTCTCTTGGTTTTCCACTAGTCACACACAATAAATCAATAAATATAGGGGAGGGACGACATTAGGTGTATGGTTCCAGCACATACCTCACCGATGCCACGTCAACTAGTTGAGGTATCGTTCCAGCTGCTGACAATTGTCCTCCATGTGTGGTGACTGGTTCAACCAGTTTAGGGTGAGTTAATTCAATGCTAACCTCACTTGTCTGAGCACTGTTCTGTCGGCTACCTTATTATGTTCGGGCCTGCTTCTTGTGCGTTTCTAGTCCCAGGTACTTGCGTGATGTTGTTGGTGTTCTGCTCGTAGCCATGCCCTTCCTTGGCCCTACAAACAACAAGTTATGTGGTGTTTTTGTTGCTTGTTCGAGAGGTTGTGAGGTTGTTGTCTCGAGTTTAGTTTGCAATATTGGGTTGCTTTCTCTTCCTTGTATGATGTATTCACCTGGTTATTTGTCTACGTTTGTCCCTGTGGTGGATTTAGCTCGACTCAGTGCTGGTTATGGCAGTTTCATGCTCCGAAGGGTTTTATTCGGTAATTTGGTAATTTTCTGAGCTATACCGATGATTTTTGCTTGCTTTATGCAGGTTTTTGGCTATCTAACCCCACGGAAGGACTATCTTGCAGGTCACTATGTGATTTGCAGTTAGAGCTACGATTTATAGGGTTCCTGTGGCGCATTGGCATGGAGGAAGCCAAAAAAGCGAGACTTGGAAGGTAGGACACTGTCCTACCAACCTATATCTACCTGTATTTTTTAACACATTTAACTGGTTGGATTATTGTGCCTTTGTGCTTATCTGCTTGTGTTTTTGAACACTTTCAGCTTGTGTAAATTGTGGATTTTTGGTGGGTTTTGTGTAAATTGTGGGGTTTGAAGCATGAAGACTCTATAAATTGTGGGGTTTGGGGGTTTGAAGCATGAAGAATGCACTGTCGTGTGGCTCTTTATTATCAACGAGAATTTTTTCATGCCATTTTGTTCTGTTGTGTGGCTCTATATGTTGTAATGAGAATTTGTTCATGCCATTTTGTTATGTCTTGTGGCTCTATATGTTGTCTTGGTTTGAAGCACGAAGACTCTGTAAATTGTGGGGTTTGGGTGTTTGTTTTTGATGTCATGTGGTTATGTTGAAGAAACTATTGTAAAACACCTCACCTGGTTGGCATGGCTTCAATGAGGTCTGTGCTGGACCCTTCACCTAATGGTGTCCCTCCCCTAGAGTTTCTAGTTTTTTTATAGAGGGTATGACGGGTAGATGCTATCAGTAATCTGGATTATGATTGGTGTGAGTTGGATGTTCGCGGTGCTAGAGAAAGGTTTGGAAGTCTCTCTTTTTTTTCATGGCCAAAAAATTATGTTAGGAGGAGATACAACCACTATATGTGATTGCAACAGAGAAAAGTTCTTGCAGATTCATCAAAGAAGGTGCTTAGAATTAGCTTTACGGCTTGTATGTTGTTCTATGGAATTGTGTGATTCAATATAATTTTGTTAGCAGTATAACGTTGTTAGCAGTATAAATGTTGTTAGCAGTATAATGTTGTTAGTAGTATAGATTGTTAGCATGTGTCAGTAGTATAATAAATTTAAATTGCTATCAGTTGTTAGCTGTAAAATGTTGTTAGCTTGTTTTTTCTTTGTTAGATTTAAATTTTGAAAATTGCCTAAATACATGTGATTTTCTTCACTGTCTTTAGTCCCTCCCTCCCTCTTTTCAATTTGGGTAATGTCATCCCTCCCCTAATGGTTTAAATTTGTGTTGTGAGTTGTATATTCGTGGTGCCAGAGAAAGATTTGGAAGTCTCTCTATTTTTTCAAGGCCAAAAAATTATGTTAGGAGGAGATACAACCACCATATGTGATTGCAATAGATAAAAGTGCTTGTAGATTCATCAAAGAAGGTGCTTAGAATTATCTTTAGGGCTTGTACGTTTTTGCATGGAACTGGGTGATTCGTTATAATTTTGTTAGAAGTATAATGTTGTTATCAGTATAAATGTTGTTAACATTATAAATTGTTAGGTGTTGTCAGCATTATAATACATTTAAATTGTTAGCAGTTGTTAGCAATGAAATGTTGTTAGATTGTTTGTTTGTTTGTTATATTTAAATTCTAAAAATTGCCAAAACACATGCAATTTTCTTCACTGTCTTTAGTCCCTCCCTCCCTCTTTTCAATTTGGGTAATGGCATCCCTCCCTAATGGTTTTAATTCGTGTTGTGATTTGTATATTCGTGGTGCCAGAGAAAGGTTTGGAAGTCTCTCTATTTTTTCATGGCCAAAAAATTATGTTAGGAGGAGATACAACCACCATATGTGATTGCAACAGATAAAAGTGCTTGCAGATTCATCAAAGAAGGTGCTTAGCATTAGCTTTAGGGCTTGTCTGCTGTTGTATGGAATTGGGTGATTCAAACTAGAAAATCTGGTTAGCAATAAGATGACTTAAGCTTCCAAGGAAAACATTAAACTAAATGATTGATTGCTTTAGAGTTAGTGATTTTCTCTAAATAAAAGAGCAGATTTTGATGATTGAAAAAAGCATAAAAACCTGACATTGAAATAAAAATATTTTCAGATTAGAATTCAAATTCAAATTCAACAGAGTTGAGATTATTGAATTCAATTTATCCAACTTTGATCAAATTGTCGAAACAGAGTTCAATTATCTACAGATCATATTATCCCAACAAAGTTCAAATTCTTGAATTTTGTTTATCTACCTTTGTTCCTTGATCATCACAATGACCATTAACAAACATTCTCAAATCAAGTAAAATTGGATGTAACTATGTAGAAGAGAATGGTATTTTTTATCATCTTCATTCCTCAATTTGATGAACTAGATAATCCTTAACTGTGTAGAAGTTTATTTTCTACTATTAAACCAATCAACATATTGCACCCTTACAATGTTTACATTGTGATGTGCTTACAAAAATTATGTCATGCCACCCCTATGTTTGATGGCCTCCATTTCCTACATTGCCCAAAATTGTTGACTTTCCTACTTGACCCAAGTATGGTGGACTACCCAAGATTGGTTTATTAGGATTTGCCTGAATGTTGCCATATTCTTGACTCTAATTTCCTCCTTGTATCCATGGAGGGACTGAGTATCCCAAGTGTCCACTTGTGTTACTAACCCCGATACTGAGTGCAGGGGTCATATAAACATAGTTAGGATTTAAACCTGCACTAGTAGGGGTATAAGAGGTGGGCATAACCCTTGGCTAATAGTGGGGGACTTGGATGTCAAGTAGGTCTTTCTATGATGGCGTGTGGTCTGTAATGTGGTCCACCGTGTTGGAAAACATCCTATTTTCCTCAAATTGGCTTGGAGCATAGTCTTCCCTACTTGTCACCCCTCCTTTTTCCAACAACTATTGAACCTTTCTTGCCTCCCTCTCTTGCCTTGTCAATTGTTTATGATGTTCCTTATCTTCACTTTCTTTTTGTCTTTCCAACCTTTTCTTTGCTTGAGCTTCTACTACTGTAGTCCTTGCAACTCTCTTTTCCTTTGCTAACTCCTTCTTTCTCTTTTTAGATTCCTAAATTTCACTTTTTTTTTACGTTCAGACTCAACCAATAAATTCATATAATCTTTAGATGTGAGCAACTGTGAACTCCTCCCCAAATGAAGACAATCTAATGTTTAGTTCCTTGATGAGGGTTTCCCTCTCTCTACTGGTAACTTTAGGAATGCACCAAGTATTCTCTGCTTTGATGTCCCATGCTCCTCAGGACCTAACACTTGGATTTCAACCTCAGGGACAACTGATTGGCCCCCATTGTTGTCTTCTTCAGGTACTTCATGCTAAATAGGCTCGTCTTCCAGTGACCCATTGTCCACAAAATAATGAACAATTTTGGTGTTCAACTCTGATGGTTGTGAAGGCATGTCCATGCTTTCCATATTGGTGGTAGACACATTATGTGTGTTGATATTCATCATGGCCTCTACCAACCATGATGGTGGGCTTACTTGGGTTGGCATGCTCAATTGCTCATTGTTTAATCATGTTGCATTATCATTTGAAATCAAGTTTTCATTTTCAATTGCTTGATCAACTGCCTCATATGGAATATCAGATGAAGAATTGGTCGGTGGCTCAATGGGTGTGATAGCATCCATGATATTGACAGTTGGTTCATGACTGAACTGTGTAGCACTCACATGTACATCACCACCACGATAGAAGTGAGCTTCAGAAAGGGGCATTATACCTTCAGCAACAACAACAACTTCTTGACCATCACCATGGTCTTGTAAATTCTATGCTTCTTGACCTTCCACATAAAATGATTGGCTAAAACCAGTATCATGCATAAGAGCATAACATTAAGTGGCCATATACCAGTCCTCCTAAACTAGCCTTGATATTAGAAGGTGTGAGAGCCATTTTAAATTCTTTACCTGCAAGCTCAGCTAGCTCAAACCTCTTTAATTCCACCCTTGGATTATTTGCCATCTAGGAAGCTCGCTCAACCCTAAAATATTTCTTCAAAGGCCCAAACACATTGACATCAAGGGGTTGTAATCTATGAGTGGTATGAGTCGGCAATGTTAATAGGTCAATGCCCAAATTGTTGGCCTCCTCAATTGGCTGCATAACAATGTGGCATCCATGGCCATCTAAAATCATTAGGTGTCTATTTTCAAGTGAGACACCACCTCGTACAGATACAACAAGGTGACAAAGCCAATTTAGGAATAGTTCCTTTGTCATCCATGCATGGGAATGTGCATCCATGCATCTACCCGATTCACGGTTATGTATATAGTTTTTTAGTTGTGTTTTACCTTTGAATAGATAAAATTTTGGGATTAAAGATCCAATTGCATTGACACAACAAAGAATAGTGATCCACTCCCTACTCTTAGGAAAATCTCACTGGTAGAAAATGAGAAATTAGTGACTAGGTGACTAAAAATGTTAGTCACCACAACTTTTCCAAGTGAAATACTACCAAAAATGAGAAATCTTAAGTGACTGAACTAAAAACGACTAACATAAATCACTAATTTAGTCACGGGTTAAAATATGTGACTAGCTAATAAGTAATACAACTAAAAATGACTAACATGAATGACTAATTTATTCTAAGAACAAAAATACAACTACCTAACAAGTACTACAATAATATGAATCAGTTTTTTATGTTAGTCATCTTAATTGTGTCAAGCAATCTAAAATTACAAGTGATAGGGGATTGAAAGGTTGTTAAAGATTGGTTGAAAGATTATCCTTGATTAAACACTTCTTCATCCTCACATGGTGTATAGGTGATCCAACTTTTCACTATGTATCTCTAATAATTTGTAATTTAATTTTTTTTTTAATATATATATATATATATATATATATATATATATATATATATATATATATATATATATATATATATATAGATAGATATATATATATATATATATATATATATATTAAATCTATTCATTGAATCTAATTGGATCTAGTACTAATTTGAAATTAATTTAAAGGGAAATTTTGATTTTTAAGACTATAATATAAAATAAAAACTACTTTAATTTCATATCAACCAACCTACATCCATCTTAACCTGTTATGAAACCAGCTCACAAAAAGATAGAAAATATAGATGAACGCCTTAGAAATAGGCCTCTTCGAGGGGGCAACCTCCTTTACATTCAAAAATGAATAATTCTTCGATGATACAAATGAAAAGACTTCCTTTCTATATATAGGAGTCTAAAGGGTCATAATATAATCAGAGCCGACATAACAATAATAATGTAAGGGCACAATAATAACAATAGTGGGCTTCTATGGGGCACAATAATAACAATATGGGGACTACATTGGCACAACAATATAATAAGGGGGTTGTACTAATAAAAATAAGGGTTTGCACTAGTAATATAGGGACCTAACATGCCCCTCTCCTTCAAAAAGTTTTGTTCTCAATGCTTGAGTAGTTCTTGATGCTCTTGTATAAAATTCGTTTCCTCCCATGTGGAATGTTCAGCGGGTAAGTTCTTCCACTTGATGAGATACTTTGAAATTGATCGATTTTGTAGCTATCGGGTTCTTGTTTCTGTGACTGCTCCAAGCTCCAATATGATTTTTCCTTCCTCATCAAGTTCTGGCAACATTGTTTGAACTGAGATCTTCTGCAACTTTTGAATAAGTGGCCACACTTCTTCGTCCTTCTTCCATTCATACCTTGCCTCATTTATCCAATCTGGTTGGATAATAGAAATGGTGCACAATGATGCTTCCACATCCTCATCCTTTCTTGAGAGTGCATTTGCCACAACATTTTGCTTCCTACTTTTGTAGATGATTTCAAAGTCATAACCCAACATCTTTGTGACCCATTTTTGTTGCTCTTCAGAGGATAATATTTGTTCTAAGAATTATTTGATAAGTTATCATGATCCATTTTTACCTTGAAGTGTCTTCCCATTAGGTAAGGTCGTCGTTTCTTAAGTGCGTGTAATATTGCCAACATTTCCTTGTCATAAATAGCTTTCTTGAGGGACATTTGTTTGTATGTATGTAACCACAAAAATACCCAATCGCCTACATCAAAAATTATTTCATTGCAATGTTGATTTTCCTGTTGTTTCATTCAATTCTGCACCAAAGTGGCGTTATCCTTTAACATTTGGAGAACTTGTTGTTGATGCTCGATGTGATCTTTCACTGCCTGAATCTTTTTCTTCTTGATATGTCCTTCTATCTTGAGAGTTTGAGGAGTCGTAATTTCTTCCAGTGCATTACAATATATGGTCGGATTCATTTCTTGATGCTCTATGTGATCTTTCACTTATTGAACATTTTTCTTCTTGATATGTCCTTCTATCTTGATAGTTTGAGGAGAGGTAATTTAGGCCATTGCATTACAAGATATGGTCGGATTCATTTCTTCTTTCTTGATGTGGTCTTTCACTTCTTGAACCTTTTTCTTCTTGATATGTCCTTCTATCTTAAGAGATTGAGGAGTAGTAATTCTTTCCAATTCTTTACAAGATATGGTTGAATTCATTTCTTCTTTCTCTGGGTTGGTTCCTGGTGTATATTCTCTTCTTTCGATGTTTCTTGATCCTTTTCTTCCTCCTCTCCACAATCAATGTAAAATACTTTCTTCTAAGCACACTTATGACCTTTAATGTATTTGTTATCACAATTGTAACAAAGCCCTTTTTGTATTTTTTCTTCCAATTGTTGTGGTGTAACCCTTGTAGGTTGTGGAAGGCTAAGAGAAACAACACTTCGACCTTTATAGTTGTGAGGGGTAGACTTCCTTGTTGCCATAATTTTGTTTTCCACTTTGTAAAAAATCCCTTTTTCTCTTTTTTCTTCCAATTTTTGTGGTGTTTTTCTAAAGAGGGTGTTTCTCTTTGTATCCTCATAATGTGCTATCATTTCCTCCATGAAAATTGACCATGTAACAAGTTGTTTACGAGAACAAAGCCCTTTATACCATAAAAATTGATCTGGTTCTAAATATGAAGATGCAATACATACCTTTTGTAACAGTGGCACACCATTTAGATCAAAATATTTCTCCATTTGTAGTATCCAATTTACCGGATCCTTGCCATCAAACTTCCTCATATTGCCTTTTCTTGATTTAGGAGCTCGATCTTGAAATGACTGTAACTCTATAATTTCAAAACTCCAAGTTCTAAAATTTCTTCTTATGGGAACTCTTTGTGTCCTCTTTCCAATGCCACCAGTCTAATCTAAATTGGATTCTCCAAGAAAGAATTATGCACAATCTCCCAAGATGACCTAATTATATACCTTTTCAGAAGAGCAAACTTGTGTGAAGTGCCACGTGTCACTGTTTTGACCTTAGGATCTGAAAAATATACACAAGAAACTACAGTCTGTCCTCTTTTTGTAACTTCTTATGAAATTTCAATATGATGCTGAAAACCAAAGTTATTACTATTTTCCCCAGGTCCCCTGTTTGGAATGTAATTTGGGAGTCTGCAAAAAGGCCAACTTCCTCAGATCATATCTCAACAAATATAGCGTGCAAATATCTGAAATTCGGACCCGACGTTCAAAACGATGTCAGTTCAAATGGGTTTTTGTTTAAGATTCTAAAACATCGCAGAAAAAAGTTATAACGAAAATTCCACGATGACCTGTTTGGAGCAACGAAACCCTAGAATCCAAAGCTCTAATACCAAATGTTATGAAACCAGCTCACAAAAAGATAAAAAAGATAGATGAACACCTTAGAAATAAGCCTCTTCTAGGGGGAAACCTCCTTTACATTACACAAATGAAAAGACTTCCTTTCTATATATAGGAGTCTAAGGGGTCATAATATAATCAAAGTCGACATAACAATAATAATGTAAGGGCACAATAATAACAATAGTGGGCTTCTATGGGGCACAATAATAACAATATGGGGACTACATTGATACAACAATATAATAAAGAGGTTGTACTAATAACAATAAGGGGTTGCACCAGTAGTATAAGGACCTGACATGAATGACTAATTCAGTGTAAGAACAAAAATACAACTACCTAACAAGTACTACAATAATATGAATCAGTTTTTTATGTTAGTCATCTTAATTGTGTCAAGCAATCTAAACTTACAAGTGATAGGGGATTGAAAGGCTGTTAAAGATTTGTTGAAAGGTTATCCTTCTTTAAACACTTCTTCATCCTCACATGGTGTATAGGTGATCCAAATTTTCACTATGTATCTCTAATAATTTGTAATTTTAAAAATATATTTTTTAATATATATTTTTTTTTAAATCTATTCATTGAATCTAATTGGATCTAGTTCTAATTTGAAATTAATTTAAAAGGAAATTTTGATTTTTAAGACTATAATATAAAATAAAAACTACTTTAATTTCATATTAACCAACCTACATCCATCTTAACCCCAGATCTATCAAGCGTTGAGAGGGGTCCAATCTCTCGAGGTGATTTTTTTTTTCTAGTGCAAAACTTGAGGAAATGTTTTCACCTCGAGAGATTGGATCCCTCTCAACACTTGATAGTTATAGGGTTAATATGGATGTAGGTTGGTTATATAATATTATATAATATCTATATTTGTATTTGTGTCTCTTTGTTATTCCCTCTCTCTATCTCACCCCCCAAACATACACACACTCTCTCTCCCTCTCTATCTATATCCTTCTCTCTATTCCATATTGCTCTCCTCTCCCCCTCACTCTCTCTCCATGACTCCCTTGTCACTCACACTCTCTCTCCACCTTTCTCCCTCTATGTTTTTCTTGTTCCCTCCCTCTCCTACCCCCTCCAATTCCATCTCTCTCTCCTCATTGCTATCTTCCTTCATCTCTATCCCTTATCTCCCACCTCCCTCTATCTCTCCCTGCAAGTCACTGTCCCTCTCTCTCTCTCTCTCCTCTGTCCAACTCTATCACTATCTCCCCCGCTCCCTATCCTTCTCCATCTCTCTCCCTTCCCCTTATCTCCCTATCTCTATCCTCTCCTATTCTTTCTCTTCCCTCCTCTCCTCTCTCCCTCACTCTCTCTCCATCTCTCCTTTCTCACTCCTCTCTCTCTCCATCTCTATCTCTCTATGTCCTTGTTCTTTCCTCCCCCTCTCTCCCACTCCAACTCCATCTCTCTCCCTCTCTCCTCTCTCTTCATTCCTCTTGCTCCCTCTCTCCCACCTCACTCTCTCTCCCCCCCATCACTCTCTCTATCCCCCAACTTTTTAACTTTCTTGCTCCATCTTTCCACCCCCTTCCCAACTGTCTTTTATGTTTGATCCCATTGTATTGTGTTTAAGAAACTATCTAAATTAGAAAAACTTAATTGGTTGTAAAATATTAAAACTATATTTTGGATCAATAATGTCAAAGAAAATAAAATAATGAAAAAAATTTACAAAATCATGCACTGTATTCAATCTATTATAATTAGTCAATTTGCTTGCTCTCATCCCTTGGATCCTTAGCTATGATGGATCTATGCCGGTTCTTTATATATATATATATATATATATATATATATATAGATAAAGAACCAGCATAGATCCATCTTAGCTTAATTTTATTAAAACATTATTTTAATTTCTATGGGAATATTTTTAGTAGTTGTGAGGATAGAGGATTTAGATATATCTCAAAGTGTAACATTTTCCCTTTTAGATTCAATTAAAAAATGTTTTAAAATTAAATTAAAATAAAATATTTTTACTATGAAATAAGTTATGGTTTTTTGGCATGTGGTATTGATAAGCCATGGTATTGGCCCATGGTATTATAACAAAGTGGATTTACAAGTGAGGGTGAATATCCATGGTTAAAAATCTTGTCATATTGTTATAAAATATTTGATTGTTAAATAATTTATGTTTTTTGGCCATGTGGTATTGTTATAAAATAATTTGATTGTCAAATAATTTATGTTTTTCGGGCATGTGGTATTGATAATCCATTGTATTGACCCATGGTACCCTAACAAAGGCTATTTTTTACAAGTTAATAATATCTACTGTAATGTGGAGGTGAATATCCACAGTTAAGAATCTTGTTATAAAATATTTGATTGTGAAATAATTTATGTTTTTTGGGCATGTGGTATTGTTATAAAATATTTTGATTGTGAAATAATTTCTGTTTTTTGGGAATGTGGTATTGATAATCATTGTATTGAACCATGGTACCCTAACAAAGGCTAGTTTTTACAAGTTATTAATATCTACCGTAATGTGGAGGTGAATATCCACAATTAAGAATCCTGTCATGTTGTTGTAAAATATTTTAGTTGTGAAATACGTTATGGTTTTTGGACTTTTAGTATTGATAAGTCATGGCATTGGCCCATGATATTGGTTGTAAAATATTAAACCTATATTTTGGATCAATCATGTCAAAGAAAAAAAATGAAAAACTTTAAAAAATCATGCACTAGATTTATAAAATATTTGATTGTGAAATAATTTATGTTTTTTGGGCGTGTGGTATTGATAATGAATTGTACTAACCCATGGTATTGTAACAAAAGTTATTTTTTACAAGTTAATAATATCTACCGTAATGTGGGGTTGAATATCCACGGTTAAGAATCTTGTCATATTGTTATAAAATATTTTGGTTTTCAAATAAGTTATGTTTTTCGACATGTAGTATTGATAATCCATGGTATTGTAACAAAGCCTATTCACAAGTTAATAACAAAATCAAAATATAACAATTTAAATTTTATTATTTTTATTAATTTAACATTTTATTATTAATTGAGGTCATATTTAAATGTTTACACTCATCCCAATATCATTTTTAACTTCTTCTTCTTCTTTTTAATTTAGCGTCTTAGGAAAAAATAACAAATTCTTATTAAAAATAAATCATTTAACCCAATTGCAATTTATATATTTTATTTTATATTATAAATATTTCTTTTATTTTTTCTATTATAAATATTTGTTTTCTTATAAATCGTTTAACCCAATTGCAATTTGTATATTTGATTTTATATTATAAATATTTCTTTTATTTTTTCCATTATAAATATTTCTTTTCTTTTTCATTTCCAGTTTATTGTTAGGTTCAAATAAAATATTCACAGATTACAACATCACATTGTAGCACAATATTTTTCTCTACCTTGTTTATATCTACGTGGAAATTCCAAAAGAAGGAAGACCATCAACATGATCTATGGATTTCATGGGATTCGAACCCCAAATGGAGTTTGCATGGGAAACACCTTAGGAGAGCATCAACGATTAGATGGAGGAAGGGCAAGGTCACTGGGCGTGGATAATTTGGTAATTTGTATGGTATGAATTTGGACTCTGCTCTTCCTTTTTACTAAAGAGGATTTTTGTTTGTATGGGTAAATAATTTCGAGGGTTTATATGATCAAAGCATAAGATTTATCTAGAGTTGAGGGTATCTGGGTGGAAATTCCAAAAGAAGGAAGACCATCAATGCGATCTATGGATTTCATGGGATTCGAACCCCAGATGGAGTTTTCATGGGAAACACCTTAGGAGAGGATCAACGATTAGATGGAGGAAGGGCAAGGTCACTAGGCGTGGATATTTTGGTAATTTGTATGGTATGAATTTGGACTCTGTTCTTCTTTTTTACTAAAGAGGATTTTTGTTTGTATGGGTAAATAATTTCGAGGGTTTATATGATCAAAACATAAATTTTATCTAGAGTCAAGGGTTTAATGATTATGATAAGGGCAAGGTCATTTGGCATGGATATTTTGGTAATTTGTACATGGGTATGAATTTGGACTCTGTTCTTCCTTTTTACTAAAGAGGATTTTTGTTCTTATGGGTAAATAATTTTGAGGACGGTTTATATGATCAAAGCGTAAATTTTATTAGAGTTGATGGTTTAATGATTATGATATTTTGGTAATTTGTACATGGTTATGAATTTGGACTTTGTTCTTCTTTTTTACTAACGAGGATTTTTGTTCTTATGGGTAAATAATTTTGAGGGTTTATATGATCAAATCATAAATTTTATCTAGAGTTGAGAGTTTAATGATTATGATAATGTAGATCTTGATTGCGGCCAACAATTCATCAAAAGGAAATGCACAAGTAAGAATTTTGCATTTCCTTATTGTACAAAGGGTTTAATGATTATGATAGACAATACACAAGTAAGCATTTTGCTTGTCCTTATTGTACAAAGGGTTTAATGATTATGATAATGCAGATCTTGATTGTGGCCAACAATTCATCAAAAGGAAATGGACAAGTAAGCATTTTCATGTCCTTATTGTACATATTAGTTCGCTCTTCCCTAACTTTTCTAGGGTTGGAATGCATGATTTTTTTTTTTCTTTTCACCTTTTTTCAGTGGTTGATTGTTTGTGTAATGGACTCTACCATGCCCAAATTGAAAGGGCTCAAGTGATGCAAGAAAATTTTCTGGTAGGATGCAAATGCTAGACCTTCCTCAAACTTTATTACATGAAATTAAAATTTCTTGTAATCATGAACATAAAATATTTTTTGTTTCATCCTTAGATTATGACCTCAATGCCTACAATTTTAAACCATGTTACTATATTTTAAGTATAATATACTTAGATCCACCAAACCTTACAACTCTCCAAATATTAGGTTAATTTCAACTCAAAAGAAGGAACCTGAATGAATCTTGCAATTTAGATTCAATTCTTACAGACAATGATTAAAAATTGAAGAACTCAATGGTCTGATAAATTTTACCCTCCCTTCAATTTCAAAGACCTTTGGTATTATTCTGAACCTAAATAGAGAGAGTAGAAGAAGAAGAGGAGCTTGGATGAGGTGGATCCTAACCTACTTGATACTTTTCAAAAGTTGGGCATGCCCTTGACTAGAAGAAGAGATTGACCAACGTTGTTGTAGATGTTGTTTTCGACAGTGTTTTCATTGCTACCATGCATAGGTAGACTCTATAGGTAGTTGAGGTTATATTTTGTTCGTTATAAGAGGTAATTCAGGAGTATCTTTATTTAGTTAGGAAGTAGCTTGGCAGGGTTATTGCTCCTGCTGATAATTATTATGATGCATTGTATTCTTATTTTTTTAGTGATGGCTCCTTCTATTAAATATCCAAGAAAATTTTTTAACCCATAGAGATATCCACTTATTTCAGGATGAATGAGACATTTTGAGAGGACTCTTATTTTTCTAGATGAGATGAGTTTTGTGAGGTGAGAGGAGTTATGTGATATATATTGAAGGATGAACTATACCATATTATGACACCAATCATCTCCATGCCACAATAGTGGATCTCTATTGCACCGAGGGAGCAATGATAAATTATTCCACAATAAAGAATTGGTATGTCGGGGACAAGGAATGCAGCTGTGGGATTTATAATTTTATTACAAAAAGAGGTTTTTGCGATGGAGAAAAATCAAGGATTTCATGGACCTGAGTAGATACTGGTTCAACAATCACCTAGAAATACTCAAGCATTGTTTTGAAAGGCGATGATGCAATTGGAGAGTTCTATTCTGTTGCCTTGAAAAATAACTATCAATAGGGGGGAAAAAGATGATCCATATAGGGAAGAATTGTAGGAGTAGGATTGTTTCTAAAATTATATCTATAGGAAAGTCAAGGGACTACTACAGAGGATTAGTGCAGGTGAAACCAAATTATCATAATGCAAGGAATTTTTCATAGTGTGATTTGATGCTCATTGGTGACCAGGAAGCTGCAAATACTTATCATTACATTCAGGTACAATTGAGTTGCATTCTAAAGTCTCTAATTTCATTTATTGATAGTCCTTCTTGTGTCCTTTTCTCTCTTAATTTCATTGTGGTAGGATTGGAATGGGTTAAAAATCAAGCATATCATTGAGTCAAATAGACACCCACATGTCACTACATGTCATTGTGCATACTCTTTGTTTTTGATACAATTAGAAGTGAGAAATATGATGTGTGCACACACAAAAATTCCTAGCATGCATGATGAATCCCCCTCCAATTCCATTTTCTATGGTGACATTTTGTTTGCTTCTTTTATATAGGTCATCTAGCCACATAGTGGCCACTATCGAATGTTGAGGTAAATGTCATATAAATATTTTATAGTCTACTTTATTTTATATTCAAGTATTCATCGTTTTTCATTTCTTATACTCTGCACTGTATCTTCTTTCATTTTTAGGAGAGGAACTCAATATTGATGGTAAGAAGCAAAAATTGAAGAAAGAGGAGAACAATAACACTGGAGCAACAAATGCAAAATGAGAGAGAGAAGAGAATCTATCTAGTGACACCCTTAGAGCCAATATCTTGCATAAGACACACTTAAAGAGACTGATGGTCAAGCCTTCAAAGTTGGTGAATTCACTTGCAATTCTTTGGCAACAAGTGATAATGTTTTGAAATGATGAAACAATATTTCATTTGTAAATTGTAGTCTAACCCATATTGTCTTATAACACAACCAACGTTTTGGTCATATTTCTTTGGTCATTAATTGGTTTTCTCGAGGATTCATATAGTAATATATTTTGTTATATATTTGGTCATTAATTGCGACAATTAATGACTAAATCAATGAAAAATTAATGACCAAATTTATGACTAAATATATTACTAGATGGTAAAATTGAGGAAACCAATTAATGACTAAGCTAAAAATGACTAAAAGTTGGTCGTGTAATAAGATACTTTAAATTAGCTACTATTGGTCACCGAGTGAAAAATGGTCATTTATATGCAAATTTTAGTTGCTTTTTTAGTAACTAATTTGTCATTTTTGTACTAGTGTCTTAGGCACATTTATGCTCCCCCTCTTGATAATTACCTGCATACCACAATTCCTTCCGGCCTATAAGTCTGTCTCATCATAGTTCCATATATGATCTAGGGCTTATAATATTTAAATCCCTGTCTCTGATGCATTTTTTAAACCCACTCCACCATGATTTACCACGAAACCCATATTTGAAGGGGTTTGGCCTCCCCTGATAGATTTGAGCTACTATGGATTTAAGTTGTATAAGCTCTAACCCATGTCCCAATTGGGCCATCTCCTTATGCCACTCAACTCGTCCTCCTCCTCTTCAGTCATAGCTGTAACTGGCCCTCTACGCTTTGTAAGTCAACCAATTTATCTAATAATGTATGTTAGAGGCAGCAATACCATGTTTTTTTGCAAATGCATAGATTGAATATCCCTTAAACTCGATGTCATCAATTGTATCTAGCATGTATTGTTTTGTCCGGCCTCTGATGGCACTAATTTTTTTTGTTGAACTTGCACCTTGCATTGTGGTTGAAGGTGGCTCTGTGGTTGATGGTGGGATAACATAATCTTCCATCACAGTGTCATTTTCAACGACATTACTCGACGCATTGGTAACATTCACATCACCCCTTATCCTCATATGATGAACTGGATCGCAGTTTGGTGCCCCTCGTCCCTCATCTCCTCCTGTTCCTTGTACGATCTTGTTGGGCGAGGGATCCCCCAAGGCAAGTTTTGGGGCTTAAAGCCCAAGTTTTGACTAAGTCCAATGTAAAGACTCTGCGATTTGTGGGTGTGGAGCACGAAGTTGTAATTGAGTCATAGGGTTGTTTGCCCTTACTTTTATAATGTAATGTCAGCTTGAAAGTTCTACCCATGGTTAGCAGACCATGGGATTGTATAAATAGAGCGAGGCTCTAAGGTGTAAAGAGACAATCTAAGATCGAAGAATCTAAGAGAAGATGAAGCATTGAGTCTTAGTGGAAGTGTCGAGTCGTGTCTTTGGGTCGTAAGGTAGTAGAAAGCTCTGTAGCTGAGCGCGCAGAGGCCTAGTAGTCTATAGCTAAGTGCGCAGGGCGGGTTGAGTCTGTAGCCGATTGAAGTATTAATAAAGAGAAGTTTTACATCAGTTCTTTCTGTCATTTTCCTGTTTTATGCATTGAAGTATATTAGGTATGAATTGCAATTTTATTGTTTATTTTTTGTGCAAAATTATATGAATGTGTTGAATAAGCAAATATAAGGTAAGCACATGTTTATGCGAAGATAACTAATTGTTATAAGAACATAAACAAGATCCACGGTGTAACTTGGGGAAATAGCATAGATCGCTGTTTTAGTGGCAAGAAATCACCTCAGCCCCTAGTTAGGGTTGTGCGAAGGCGATTATAACAGATCACGAAGGCCTCACAGGTCAGGAAGGTGAGCGAAGTGACCTGTGCAAAGGTATTCATAGTT
Organism: Pinus tabuliformis; assembly: GCA_031772625.1. Taxonomy (NCBI): domain Eukaryota; kingdom Viridiplantae; phylum Streptophyta; class Pinopsida; order Pinales; family Pinaceae; genus Pinus; species Pinus tabuliformis. The sequence goes on from CM062804.1 coordinate 1,484,648,440, forward strand.
GGACTAAATCAACCCCTTAGACATCTCAAGGGTGCGGAAACTTGGTTCCAGCATCCCCCCATACTGCTTCGGGTGAGACCTTAGTTCACGCTATGCGGGCTGTTGCCAAAAGGGCCAATAGTATAGGGATTTGTTTGGCTAAGTAACTCTGAACTTGGGTCAGGTCCCCTCAAGTCAACAAATTTGTAATAGAAATGATTGGCATGGCTGTAACAACCTGCAAAGTTACCACGAAATTCAGATTTTTAAAAACTGTATTAGAAAACAAGGTAATTCATTGGCCTTTGCAATCAATGAGCAACAACAATAAATTCTTTACCTATATATTGTAATTGAATACATCTCAGATCTGAAACCCATAATTGGAAGGGTTTTCACACATAAAATTTCATTCTACAATAGGCTTGGAATAATTAAATTCAGAGAAAGAAACAAGAAATCTAGAAAGAAACAATGAGGATTCACACTTAAAATTTCACACATAAAAATTCTTTCTAGATTTCTCTTGCAGGTGTTGACCTAGGTTGTCATTCCTGTCAATATGGCAATATTCTAGATACTAGATGACCATATGAAGCCAAGGGGAAGCAGAGCAGATCCATGAAGAGATAGGAGCAAGGCCATTAGGATAGCCAAGCCATAAGCAAGACTCTATTAACAAAGGAATTAGCAAGAGAGGCATATCACAGAATATCAGAGAAAACAGAGGAGGTCTCTTTGAAAGACATTGCCAAGCTAGAGGAGCCACATTGAAGCAAGAGGAGCCATATCGGAAGAGCATTGCATGTAATACATGCCCAAGAAGAACCAAGAGGAGCTACAGGAGGAGCCATATATATATATATATATATATCATATATATATGCCAAAACAGAGCTACAGGAGGTGCCATATATATATGCCAAAGAAGAACAGGGCAAACAGAGGAGCAAACAGAGCTATCGGAGGAGCCAAGAGGAGCAGATAGAGCCATTGGAGGAAGCAATCAGAGCTATCAGAGCCATCGGAGGAAGCAGACAGAGCTATCGGGAGCTATATAGAGTATATGCATGCATTTACACTATCGGAGGCGCAGACTCATATATATATATATGCAATTACACTATTGGTAGCATAAACATATATATATATATATATATATATATATATATATATATATATATATATATATATATATATATATATATATATATATATAGATATATAGGCTATATACACCATTTGCGGCAAAAAAAACATACATATATGCAAATACACTATTGGAAGCGAAACTCACATATATATTGCAAATACACTATCAGAGGCGGAAGACTGAGTTGCATTGGAATACACTATCGGAGTGGGCATATATATATATATATATATATATATCGGCGACAGTGAAATCGGCGGTTCGGCTATGTGCCATCACCCCAAACCCCTGATTGCGATACATATATGTGGACCCGACGACATATATGTCCGGAGATATAAACAGGTGAAGTCTGGGTAGTATTCCATATATATCGTTATGTATGCGGGCCTTAAGCCTCGCCATGTTAAACACTTGCAAATTACAACATATATATATATATATATATTTTATGTAACGGACCCGCTGCACATTATGAAACGTTTTATGATATATCGCATCCACCCATTGCAATGATACAGAAAGGGTTGTCCTCCCGCAAGCACCGATTGCGATTGCAAGATCAGACCTGATGCAACATTGTAATTTGACTTAATGTCATATCGCGTCCATCAACCATCGACCATTGGCGACTACCGATTGTAATTACAAGGCGGACCCGAAGCAGTTATATATGCGAGAGTAATATTTTTTGAAGTATGCCCTTAGTGCTTCGCTCGTGGTTTTTTCATATATTTCCTGTGTATTTAAACATTTGTATTGCGTGCGGTTTTTAGGCCAAAAGCTGATAATAATGCTTCCGATAGTTCAAGAGGCCTGAATGATAGTTCAGTTGGCTGAATCAAGTTGACTGCGATTGCGATTTGGACGTGGCATATCCGTTAAACAAAATTGTCTTTATGTATGCCTATTATCGTTGAGACAACGAGGCTCTGTTACAGTTTGAACAAGCAATAGTTTTGTTTTGTGTGTTTGGTCCTCTCTCATGAATGAACGTGTCTTGTGAGCACGAAGAGACAAAGGAAGCTACAGTGATCGAGAAGCCAGGAAGCCGAAGGGTAAGCCAGTGTAGAGGGAGCTGAAGTGAGCGTTGAGGAAACCAAAGAGCCAGCGAAAAAAAGGAAACCGAAAGACAGAGGCATGAGTAATGCATAAAAATAGGAAAAACAGAGAACAGAGTGTGGTTGAACGCTGTTGATACAGTTGGAAGAAATAGAGGCAGCGATAGGGTCCAGCAGAAAAGAAAAAAAGGGCCGAAGGAAAAAAAAGACAGGAGATAGTTGAAGGGCAGAAATAGCCAGCAGAGAAACAATCATGCTGAAGCATTCACTATGACAATAAGAACATATGCTTGAACATAAATCTGTTTCTTATGTAGAGCTTGGTGCAGCTAACAGTGGACTCACCAAAGCTATGTGGAGACATTATCAGAGGTCATGAAGGCTATTGGAGACTCTGTGTAGGTAGTATGAAGAGTTGTAAAGATTCCTTCATGAGAAGACTAGCTGTCGTTGATGTTGTAGCATGGAGACTACAGTGAAGCTGTAAACAAACATAACTCAATAATGAAGAGTTTTGAGAGCAGAACATTACTCTCAAACGTGCTTGACAAGATTGGGTTGGAACCCTTGGGGCTGGTGCCTCAGAAGCAAGAAGGATTGGATTCCTTGGGGCTGGTGCCTCAGAAGCAAGAAGGATTGCATTCCTTGGGGCTGGTGCCTCAGAAGTAAGAAGGATTGGAGTCCTTGGGGTTGATGCCTCAGAAGTAAGAAGGATAGGTGTCTTTGGGACTGGTGTCTCAAGAACTGGAAAGGATTGAAGTCCTTGGGGGTTGGTGCTCCTAAGTCAAAGATTGTTGCCTTGGTGAAACATAGTTGGAGCTCTGAAGGTTGGAGCCTCACAAAAGTCCAAGTTGATGCTTGGCAATTGATTGCAACCACTTATATAATGTATCTATTTTACTGCAAAGATTATATTAATAAAATCATTTATTCTTGTTGTTCATCTTGTGTTCTGAATATAATTGTTTTAACTAGCAAAACAATAGTTGGAAAAGAAATACTGATTCACCCCCCCTAGTATTTCCAACAATTGGTATCAAAGCCAGTACCTTCATTGAAAACCTAACAGCTTGAAGGTTGATCTTTACACAAATGGCGAAGTCAACGAAGAAAGTCTCCAATCCTCCTAAGGATGTGTCTCCCTCTACTACTAAAATTGAAGACAATAAATTTTAGGAGGCTCCAAGGCTAATAGCAGGATGGATGAAGAATCCAAGGAGTACAATGCAGAAGCAATGAAGGCAATATTGAATGGGCTACCTGATTTTATAAAGAACAATATAGGAAAATGTTCATCAACAAAGGGTAAATGGGACAAACTTCATGAACTTCACTCAAAAGGAGCATTGGCCATGACCATCAGTCAAGAAGATGATGGAAATCAAGAAGGAAATCTAGAACCCATCATAGAAGATGAAGATGAGAATGATGACATCAAGGCTAAAGCAGACCTAGAAGATGAAGAGATTGAAAAAGATTTTGTAGAAGATCTCCTTGCTAAACTTATGGTTTCCATGGAAGAGATTAATAGTTTGAAAAAGGAAAATAAGGAACTTAAGAAGATAACACTAGCTGGTGACTAAGATCAAACAAGGGACACAGTTGACCTTGTCAAGCTTCAAGTACAAGAAAGGGATGAAGAGCTTGCCAAGATTAAGAAGGAATTTCATCAAAGAAAAAGAAAGCATCATGAAGAAGTCATATCCATGACAAATCAATTGAATAAAGCAAATAATCAGGAAGATACCTTGTCAAGTCAACTTGAAGAAAGGCACAAGAGCTTGAACAAACTTGAAGAAGAGATTGGTCAATACAAGGTAGAGGTCTCCTCTCTCAAGTCTCGACTACAAGAAGCAAGGAAACAAGCACAAGGAGCTGAAAAGACCATGGAAGCATTGGAAGTCATAGAAGGATAGGTTGATGAAGCAGGAACAGAAAGAAACACCATGATCTGTCAACTGAAAGCGAAGGATGAAGAAATCTTCAAATTAAAATATAACATCAAGCCTCTCAAGGCTGAAACATGTAAAGCTACAAGGATCAAGGAAGAAATGGAGAGAATTCAAGCAAAGAATGAAGAAATCTTCAAAATGAAGTCAGATATCATCTCGCTTAAAATAGAAGCAGATGAAGATACTCGTATCAAGGAAGAAACTGAGAAACAACTTGCTAAGAAGAATAATGAGTGTGAAAGATTGGAAGAAGAGATTGTCTTCCTCAGAAAAAAGGTTGAAGGGATGAACAAAATCTTGAAGAGCTCTCAGGCCTTGGATGACATGCTCAATTATCACAGATGTCCATTTGATAAATCAGGTCTCGGGTATGCAGGTGAATCCTCAAACAAGAATGAAAATGCTTCAAAAAAAGGAATGTGAAGAAGCCAGAAAGAAATGGTGATGCTCCCAGTTCCAACAAAGGCAAGGAGAAAAATCAAGGCTACAATAGAATAAATCATACTCAAAGAAGAAATGTAGATGATGTCAAAGATGTGAGAGGCAATGGTTATCATCAAAGGATCTCAAGGTAGAAAGGCTTCAGAAGTACATCAAGGAAATCTCCATCTCCTAGGTACCAAAGTTCATTTTTTGGTTATTGTTATTCTTGTACAAACTTTGGTCACATGGAAAAAGATTATAAAGCATATCATAAAGATAGATGTTATGGTCCCCAACCTTATCATAGAGATAGATATTATAGTCCCCAACAATCTCCAAGAAACAATTTTGCAGGAAGAAATCATGAATTCTTATTCATGAACAATGTAGAATGCTTTAAGCGTCATAACGTTGGTCATATGGCACATGATTGTAACTGAACTTGGGATCTTACACAAGCTAGAAGCATGCAAAATAAGAAAGTTATACAAGTATGGAGAAGGAAGCAAATACAATCTAAAAGTCCCTTGAGCTCTCCAGCCATCAGCATATGTCATTGGCCTAAATTTGACAATCTAAGCATTTAATCTGAAGACTCTGCCAAAAGAGATTATGCTACAGTTAGTGGGAGCATATGATTCTTGATCACTATTGCAGAAGCTATCAGTGAAAAGGGTCCTGATGAAGTCCTTGTTGAGCTATATTAACAATCATTCTTTGATGAATATCATTTCTCAGGAGTACTCCATTGAAGAACATGATCCTGCAACCATTCTTTGGACTGTTGTTAAAGATGCTTTCCACTTAATCTCTAAGTAGTATTTGGAAAAACAGAGAATGTCATATAATACTAAAGAAATAGGGCAAACAACTATGGTGCTATTATCAGAGAAGTTTGTGTCTTGACTCAGGGATTTAATATGAGAGCAGATAAATTCTGGACAATAATAGAGGCAATATTCAAACAAATAGATACATCTGAAATGGAGTTTGAAGTAAGGGCAGTTGGCAGCGTATAACAAAACTGAAGCATTGCAAGAAGATGCAAATTAGCAGAATGAATTTAAAATACAGTCACAGATTGGATATCTAAATCTGCTGGCAGAAATAACATGCAGAGATATGTACAACAACATAAGGAAAATATGGCTCATAGAAAGGAGGATGTTGTGCAGCCAAATATAACTTAAGTTGATACAGATCACTTAGAGAATATAGCAACAGTAAGGCACAACCCTTCACCATTTCATCCAAATGCAATGATGATTGAATAATGGATGGAAGTGACTTAAGGAGAAGCATAGGGACACAAAGGAACTCAGATTTGAAGAAAGATAGCAAGAAAGACAATCTTAGTGGCATCTTTCTCGGACTGAAGGCCTCTCAATTCTTCCTGTGGAGACAACAATATGGATTGAAGCATAAAAACCTGGACTTGGACACTTGGTGTACGAATATTTTCAATATGATTGAAAGCATTGAAGTAGAGCATCTTTAAGCATTATTGAAGCCATGATAAAGTAGCTCTGAGACATGAAGAGGGAATAATGTGCCAATTGATGATAAAGCATCAATCCTTCTATCTTGAGTAAAAAGAAGAAGAAAAATATGACAAGGGGAGTCATAGACCCATGAAAATCTACCATTCATGAAGAACAAAATCAGTTTGATAGGGGGAGTTCGAGAGCACTCCTTTGCCATTGATTTCAAAGGGGGAGAGAAGAAGAATATTGCCATCAATAACAAAGGGGGATATTATTGACCTAGGTTGTCATTGATGTCAATATGGCAATATTCTAGATATTAGATGACGATATGAAGCCAAGGGGAAGCAGAGAAAATCCATGAAGAGACAGGAGCAAGGCCATCAGGATAGCCAAGCCATAAGCAAGAGTGTATTAACGAAGGAGTTAGTAAGAGAGGCATATTGTAGAATATTAGAGAAAACAGAGGAGGTCTCTTTGAAAGACATTGCCAAGCCAGAGGAGCCACATTGGAGCAAGAGGAGCCATATCGGAAGAGCATTTCATGTAATACATGCCTAAGAAGAACCAAGAGGAGCTATAGGAGGAGCCATATATATATATATATATATATATATATATATATATATATATGCCAAAACAAAGCTACAAGAGGTGCCATATATATACGCCAAAGAAGAACAGGGAAAACAGAGGAGCAAACAGAGCTATCGGGAGCTATATAGAGTATATGCATGCATTTACACGATCGGAGGCGCAGACTCATATATATATATATATATATATATATATATATATATATATATATATATATATATATATATGCATTTACACTATCGGTGGCATAAACATATATATATAGGATATATACACCATCTGCGGCAAAAAAACCATACATATATGCAAATAAACTATCGGAGCGGGCATATATATATATATATATATATATCAGCAATAGTGAAATCGGCAGTTCGGCTATGTGCCATCACCCCAAACCCCCGATTGTGATACATATATGTGGACCCGGTGACATATATGTCTAGAGATATAAATAGGTGAAGTAAGGGTAGTACTCCATATATATCGTTATGTATGCGGGGCCCTCGCCACATTAAACACTTGCAAATTACAACATATATATACATATATATTTTATGTAATGGACCCGTTGCACGTTATGAAATGTTTTATGATATATCACATCCGCCCATCCCAATGATACACAAAGGGCTGTCCTCCCACAAGCGCCGATTGCGATTGCAATACCGGACCCGATGCAACATTGCAATTTGGCTTAATGTTAGATCGCGTCCATTGGCCATCGGCCATTGGCATCGACCATCGGCCATCGACCATTGGCGACTGCGATTGTAATTACAAGGTGGATCCGAGTAGTTATAGATGCAAGAGTAATGTTTTTTGAAGTCTGCCCTTAGCACTTTGCTCGTGGCTTTTTCATATATTTCCTGTGTATTTAAACATTTGTATTGCGCGGGGTTTTTAGGCAAAAAGCCTATAATAATGCTCCCGATAGTTCAGGAGGCCTGAATGATAGTTTAGTAGGCTGAATCAAGCTGATTGTGATTGCGATTCAGATGTGGCATGTCCATTAAACAAAAATGTCTTTGTGTATGCCTATTATTGTTGAAAAAACAGGGCTCTTTTACTGTTTGAGTAGGCAACAATTTTTCTCTGTGTGTTTGGTCCTCTCTCATGAATGAACGTGTCCTATGAGCATGAAGAGACATAGGAAGCTACAGCGACTGAGAAGCAAGGAAGCCGAAGGTTAAGCCAGTGCAGAGGGAGCTGAAGTGAGAGTTGAGGAAGCCAAAGAGCTAAAGAAAAAGAGGAAACCGAAAGACAGAGGCATGAGGAATGCATAAAAATAGGAAAAAAGAGAACATAGTGTGGTTGGACGCTATTGATACAGTTGGAAGAAATAGAGGCAGCGAGAGGGTCCAGTAGAACAAAAAAAAGGTCCGAAGGACCAACAAGACAGGAGATAATCGAAGGGCAGAAATAGCCAGCAGAGAAACAATCATGCTGAAGCATTCACTGTGACAATAAGAACATATGCTTGAACAGAAAGTTGGTTCTTATGTAGAGCTTAGTGCAGCTAACAGTGGACTCACTAAAGCTGTGTGGAGACATTATTAGAGCTCATGAAGGCTATTGGAGACTCTGTGTGGGTAGTATGAAGATTTGTAAAGACTCCTTCATGAGAAGACTGACTATCATTGATGTTGTAGCATGGAGACTACAGTGAAGCTGTAAACAAATAGAACTTAGTAATGAAGAGTTCTGAGAGCAGAACATTACTATCAAACGTGCCTTGACAAGATTGGGTCAGAACCCTTGGGGCTGGTGCCTCAGAAGCAAGAAGGATTGGAGTCCTTGGGGCTGGTGCCTTAAAAGTAAGAAGGATTGGAGTCCTTGGGGTTGATGCCTCAGAAGTAGGAAGGATAGGTGTCTTTGGGATTGGTGTCTCAAGAACTGGAAAGTATTGAAGTCCCTAGGGTTTGGTGCTCCTAAGTCCAAGATTGTTGCCTTGGCGAAACAGAGTTGGAGCTTTGAAGGTTGGAGCCTCACAAAAGTCCAAGTTGATGCTTGGCAACTGATTGCAACCACTTATATATTGTATCTATTTTACTGCAAAGATTATATTAATAAAAGCATTTATTCTTGTTGTTCATCTTGAGTTCTAAATATAAATGTTTTAACTGGCAAAACAATAGCCGGAAAAGAAATATTGATTCACTCCCCTCTTAGTATTTCCAACAGCAGGGTTGTGGGCTTTATTTGATTGATTTGTCTAGGCTGTGAGGATATTCTAAGGTCCGTTGCATGTTATTGATGATTGGAGTGTATTTTTCCAATCAATTGTAAGCTTACTTCTCATCAATAGTGACCTATTGCAGACTGTCGAAAAATATCAGGTTTGAAGCAATTCTTTTATAGTAGTCTGATATTGGATTGCAGGGGTCGGATTTGAGGTTACATTGGCATTGACCCTTTCTTGCATTTTAACTTCTTTATTGATTCTTAGATGATTTTTTTTATTATCCAAACATTTAATCAATGTCGTAATCTGCTTGCAATCATTGTTAAAATTTGACTTTCCCTTTCAGCTTTAAACCACGACTTTGGTTTTTTTGCTTCCTTTTTATTTTTGTAACAACTTTGACATAACACAGTTTCTTCAACCCAACTATTTTTCTGTGTCCTCAAATCATTGTTCTTAGCATTCATTTTATTCCTAGTTGGTAAAAATATGAGTTATCACGAACAACTATTCCTTTTTCTTTTTGTAACAACTTTGACATAACAAAGTTTCTTCAACCCAACTATTTTTTTGTGTCCTCAAATCATTTTCTTGGCATTCATTTTATTCCTAGTTGGCAAAAATATGAGTCATCAGGGAGAGCTATTCCTTTTTCTTTTTGTAACAACTTTGACATAACACAGTTTCTTCAACCCAACTATTTTTTTGTGTCCTCAAATCATTGTTCTTGGCATTCATTTTATTCCTAGTTGGTAAAAATATGAGTTATTAGGAAGAGCTATTCCTTTTTATTTTTGTAACAACTTTGACATAACACAATTTCTTCAACCCAACTATTTTTCTGTGTCCTCAAATCATTGTTCTTAGCATTCATTTTGTTCTTGGCATTCATTTTATTCCTAGTTGGTAAAAATATGAGTTATCAGGAAGAGCTATAGAGAGTAAGGGTTCTTAGTTTTAGTCTCTTTATGTAGTTATTCCCTTTCAAATTCTAAAAAACAAAGGGTTTAGTTCTAGTTCTTTTTGTTTTTGCAAGTCAAATACAGGTAAGAGGCTTCTTTCCTTCTTGTTCTTGTTCCTTCTCTATCCTAAGTATTATAACTAAACTATATAAAATATATCTTGACATCTAATTCCTTCTTTCACTTATCTTATAAAAATCATACTATCTAATTATAGTTCCTCTAAATACTAACATAAATACAAGAAAGTAGCTCCTTTCTATTCAGGATAAGATCTTTCCTTACAAATACATACCCTATAAACTAAAAAGCTCCTAGATTTTATTTAAAGAGGAAGTAACAAATTGATTTCAGTTATATTTGACTTTCCTTTTCAACTTTAAACCATGACTCACTTTCACAATCTCACAGGGATCATTGGTAACTCCCCTCTGATGATACAATGATAAAATTAGTGTAGGTCATAGCTTTCAACATAAACACCTTTAGCTTATATACTTGTCTATATAGATCTGTTCAACAACCAAAATTAGAGAACAAAATCTACACTTTATTTCTCAACCTAGAACCCATATTACTTGTTACATTTAATTCACATGGTATATGATTTCCAGGCATTGTAAAGACAAGTTTATGCAGAATCTTGATAGACCTTAACGAGACAATATAACATGTTCTCACAACTATTACATTTTCGGTTTTCCACACCTAATGGTGCACTATATGCCTTCAATGTTTTCCCGTTATATGTTGAAGCTCAACATAGTCCATAAATCAATTGAACGGAACTATGATCTGTCACTTTCTGGTCCAAATTATCCAACTTATCCAGTTTCTGTTCTTCTCTAATTGGAATAGCTAGTATTTTCAAATCATAGGTCTTTAGTGTTGCCTCTCCTCTATAAGTTTGTTCTACCTCCTTAGGTGCATCCCTTATTTAATTTCTAGGCCCCCTTGTTGCCTTCTCTTTCTCAAATTTGGTGCATTCAATCTTTTTCGTAGCTCCTATTTATTTCTCACATCTGCCATGATATTACCAGACACCATTTTGAGCTAGGTAGGGGAAAGGTTAAAGGGATGTTCATCATTTAAATACATCTCCTCCTCGTACGCTTCTTCTTCCTCCCCCATCATGAGAAGACCAGTGGAATCAAGGGAAATAAAGTCATCTGCTATCTCTACATTATCATCATGATTAAATAACATTTTAATGTCTATGGGTCAGTCTGTAGGATTTTAAACACCTTGCTCATAATATTCCTCATAACAAAATAAATGATTATTTGTTGCATCTCATTTCTCTAATTCCTTGTAGTTCTACTCCTGCAATCTTGTAGTTATCTTGCCTTAATGTGTTATTGTAATAATTTGATATTCTAATAATTAAAAGAGAATTTCTAGATCAGTGGGTCTGTTATTCATTTAGAAATGCTTCTCTAACTAGACAATGAATCTACCTAACATCAGAATTTGTTCTTTGAATTCATAAAGTTCTTAGGCCATTCTCTTAAGGAGGTCATAGATCTCCTCCAAGTTGCTTCATTTCCTTCAAAGAATAAACATGATCTTGCACTCTAGGATGCATCATCTTCAGGATTATAAATTTATATGTTTCCTTCTTTAGTAAATCTCCCTAATTTCATAACCATCATGATGTCAGAAACCAGGTCTCTCATTTCCTTATAACAATAAACTCATTCTTGCACTCCCTAGAAGAATTATCTTTAGGATTTTATGTTTTCTTCTTTTTTGTACTATTTATTACCCATCTCAAGGATTATATGTTTCTTTCTTTGCTTCATCATCCTTTCACTAACATAACCGTGAAAGGATATTCTCTAGTATTATAATATTATGATATTGAATTGCAGGGGCGAGATTTGAGGCTACAATGGCATTGAAATTAGTTTCTAAATAAGTGGGTCTTTTATTCATATAGAAATTCTTCTCTAATCTGATCTTGTGATCTGTTTAACAAGTGATATTGGCTACAATAGCTTTAATTTACCCTTGTTTCTCAACAAAAATAGCATTATTCAACAAAAATGATAAGATTATTGAACAAAAACAAACGTGTATGTCTCAAGCAGCCAATGAATAGAATGAATGTAACAGTACACACACACTCTATTTGTATGTGTCCACCAGCTGATGAATAGAATGAATGTAACAAAGCACACACACTTTGTTTGTATGTCTCTAGCAGCTAATGAATATAATGAATGTAATGGTGTCTAAACATTCTGATTGTATGTCTCCAATCGTTGATGAGTAGAATTAATGTTTGAAATCACAATCAGTAAGAGTTGATGTTTTTTTTTTTTTTTATCTATAATTTAATTGGTAGGGAGATTGGCATGGATTTCCATCTCCCAAATTGAAATGTGTGGTCTGGATTGATTTGTACATGATCAAATGTTTGATAATATTTCATGGTTGATCCTTTTGTTTTCCTGTGTTTAATTCCTTAATTAAAAAGGATGGTGTGTTTAATACTTGAATTGAAAGGGTTGGTGTCATTTATTGCATCCTCTGAACTAATTCCTAAATTAAATGTTGTCATTTATTGTCTTCAATAGGTTGAATGGTTAAACACACATGTACATATGGCTGACACACATTTCACCTATTCTTGTGCAGGTATTACTGAGCAATGGGATGTGTTGCTCCAGTGGAAATCAGTGGGTGGCCGTTTGATGGGATAAGTGTACTCCTGAATAGAATTCAATGGAATGTTTTGTAGTGCATTTTTGACTTATTTCGTAATTCATAGCTCGAGGTACTTCAGACATTATGTCTTGTCAACTTGTGATGTTAAGGTTTGGTGTTTGACAAGTGTTGGCCCAATAAATATATGGGCCCATTTGCGACATAATTATATAACTTAATATAAGCTATTTATGTGCATATTTTTTATGGTTTATGATTTTTTGATCAGGAGGTGTGGGACCAATACAATAACTAGTATTGGTCCCTGCAAAACAATAGAAGGCTCTCCCCTAGTATTGTAACTCCAATAGAAATTCCAATCCACCAATTGTCTTTCCTCTCATCCTGTACAACCCAAATAATGAGATCCCCTTTTCTGCTACATAGTCCCTCAAGCTAATCGACTTCCCTCCAAGGATCTAGCACAATTTTTTTCCCAAAAATCTCTCAGGTGGGGACTCTAGGAATTCTCGGTTATCACAAGAGAATTCAAAGTAGTTTTCTCAAGGCTCTTGAAAATTTTTCTTGGCAAGAAATTCACTTACATGCACACAACCTCATTATCAACATAAACTCAACCCAATAGATCTATTTCTCATGCCTAGAATGACCAATGTACTTTCTTAAGAGTCATCTCTCCTCATGTTCAATTCTTTGAGATGTAAAAAATAATTTTAGAACTCCACTCAGATTTTCTTTACTTTGAAGCATTCTTTGGCTCTCACATTTCCTAAAAATATGAATTTAGTCATCCCATATTATCATAAATAAGTCAGATGACTTTTCTACCACCCACTTACATAAGCGTATCTAATACATATTTTGATATCTAGGGGAGATGGCTTTGTGAACCAACCTATTATTTCCAATTAATGACTACAAATTGATATGTCAAACAAGGATTAGATGGTTTAATGATAAATTACTTCAGAAGGTGGCATGACTTATAGGAACTTAGAAAATTTCCCTTCAACGCCCTCTATCCCCCTCTTTTGTGGAATTATATCCCTTCAATGTTACCATCCCTCTTGTATCACATTCAAAAAATTATCTTTATTATAATTTCAATATGAAATTTACATAACTGCCATATTGAGCAATATGGGATCTCTAACCTTCTTCATTGTAACTCACCAACCTAAATCACATTTGTATAATTCCATTATAATCAATGAGGATCAAGACAGGTATGTTACAACGAGGACCTTAGGAATTTAACAAATCTTGGGTTTAAGAGTGGTTAGATGAATTAAAACATGATACAAGACTGTTTTGTGATATATTTGGCTTCTAAGTGGGATATGGCTACCATTAATTGATGTAGTAGTGATGTGCTTAAGGACCTAGAACATGGTTGAAAAGGAAAATGATCGGTTTACATCAAGAAATGAACCTTTTATCATTCGAGTGCTATAAACGATACCTCAAACTATGACACATGCCCTCTATATGGGTCTTTCACCCCAAGTTCTATCATAGGAGCCATTATATGGATTTTGAGAAGGAGGATTCACTTGAGAGCCTTAAAAATACACAAGAAAAATACATAAGACAGGAAAATAGGTTGTGATGGTAAAGATTTATATGTAAAACATTTAATAAAATATATATCCATGTTGTTGTAAATCAAATTAATAAAAAAATAAAAGAAAGATGGCTTCTTTTCATTATGTTAGATGAGATGTTTCTTTGGTTTTAGCTTTGAATTGAAAATCTTTTGGTTTAGGTTTCATATAGAGAAACATATCATTTTATTTTTTTTAATCTTTATTTTCAACTCTATTTTTAAATATGTTCATTGTCAATGAAAATGAAAACACTTATAAAGTCATCTCATGTAAAAGTATAGATTGAATCCTACATATTAAGGAAAATTAATTTATAATGTTAGACGTTTAAACACGGTTTTGATGCTTGACCGCATAATTCCAGGCCTTTGATATCTACTTTACTAATTTTGAAAATATATAAAAATATCTTTAAAAATATATGAAAAAAATCTAATTATACAAATTTGCTTTTAGAATTTTTTTTCATTAGAAGCTAAACCAATGTTCCAAGGTGAACACATGCATTGAATTTAAAAGAAAATCAAGATACTACTCTAAAAAAAAAGGTGATTTCTCTCTTAGTCATACATTTTTTCCATAAATAAAAAATTGTATTTTGGAAAGTAATTTAATTTCTTACAGTTTTATCTTTTTCTTATTTTTTTATTTGTATATTTTAATTTAATGTATTTTTTTTTTTGAGTCAGAGCTTTTCATTTATGTAAAAATATTATATTGATGTTCAATATTTTTCAATTTTTTTCTTGTCTCATTCTTATCAAATTTGTTACCCAATAGGTAATTTCCAAAAATGATTACACAATGTCAAACAAAGTTAGTTGTCTAGAAACAGAAAGGAACACAAAACTAGAAGCCATCTAGCTCAATACACAACAAAGATCCATTATGAATCTAAGGAAATTACCATAGCAGGATTCTCTAGTCGTGAGCCAAGGGATGGCAGAGGCCGGAATTCACAATGTACAGTCTTTTCCCTTTGGGCCAATTGACCTTCTAAGAATTCCATATTTTCTTTCATGTGCCTTGTCCCCTTTGAAGACTAGCCAATCTGTCCAACATATGCCACTCGTTCCTTTGAAGGTCACCCATGAAAGAAATAATCACATTTTCGTCATCATGCTTGTCTCTGAGAAGCTGCTCCAAAATCGTTTTAAGCTATCTGAGATGGTAGCAATTGTTTTCCATACCAAGAGCATGTTTTTCAAATCTAGGTGAGTGGGTTGTGTGAGCGGTCACTACCTCTCCCTAGGCTAGATCCTCTAGGTGCTATCTACTTGATTAACCTCTATTCCTAACCCCATGATGCACTTGGCCATATTGATGTGGCATACTGTATTTCCCCAAGGTGTAAATAAACTCCGGATTGGGGTGACTACAGACAAGCCATATTAGGGGAAAATCCTCCCACACCAACGAAGAGAATAAGCTTCCTAAAAAATCCAAAACTCCCAGAATATCACTAGAATGTAGCTGAGAAAAGTCCCAAAAGAAGATATACAATTGGAAACCCCCAAAACATAGGTAAGAAAGTAATAAAACCAGCAATTTCCCTCCCCCAAGATGAGAACCAGAGCATGAAATTTAAAGAGGGTTTTTCCAAAGTCCAACGGTCTGCAACTTCTCTCTTAGACAAAACTGCCAAAGAGGAAACAAATATAGGGTATACTATACATAGAAAAAAAGTCCCAATGTGCCAAAATACCAAATACAACTAGAGAGGGGTCTAAATTGACAATTAAGCAAACTTAATGCAACAGCTAGAAATTGAAACCATATTTGGTAGAGATGACCGAGTGCACCAAAACACAAAACACAACTAGAGAGGGGCTGAAATTCACAATTAAGCCCACTTAATGCAACAACTAGAAATTGAAGTTAGACTAAGTAAAGATTCCAAGTTACCTTATACCTAAATCAAGATCAAGAAGAGGGCTCCATTTTCTTTCTACTACATAGAACATTCCCCTTGTGCACCTAATTGTAATTGAGAGTTCCAAGTGTCCCACATAATAAGGTGCCAGTTTGCATAATCATGTGCATGCTCACCATCGAATTGCCTGAGATCATGCTTTTGAGATAATGGCTTGTTTAGAGAACCATCCACAACTAAGTGTACAAGGCCATAAGAATGCCAACCTTGCCACTGCTTGAGCTCCCAAACCTCTAGCATCAACAACCAGATACTGGAAAGAAACACCAAATTACTCATCACACCCATTATTTTATAATGAGGAATGTTGCACATATATGATGTAACATGCCTCCTCTCATATCTACCCACTTTCACCGACTTTCCCAGGGTAAACATGAGTTGAGGGGATAATATGACTTGACTCAAACTCCTAGATGACCTTAAGGAAATGGAGCCGACATAACAAGACCTTATTGACTTCCCTCAGGTGCTACAAGACCCCATGAACTAACCAACCATTCTAGGTGCATTAGAGAAATTTTGAGGTTTAAAATGGGCCTCCTAAGAAAAATGTACAACCAAAATAAACTTGATAAGAAAAAATAGGATTCAATATGATGATGTAAACTATGGGGGGCGATTCACTATTTTTGGAGTAAAAAAACAAAAAGATTAAAAAATAATAAAATAATAAAACTACTTTTTCAACTTGTATTTTCAACTTATCTCCCTAAGGTTTTACACAAATTTCGAGTGGGAGTACTCATTGGATGCAAAATTTAATTCATTATCCAAGGAGTACCAATGTTGCACACTTTCGATGAACCCTGTTATGTGAAAAATGAGAAATACATGAAAAAACGTGATTGCTATCACATTTTCATGTATTTCTCATTTTTTCGTGTAGTTGAGTCCATTGAAAGTATGCAATATGGGTACTCCTTGGATGAGGAATAAAATTTTACATCCAACAAGTGTTTCCACTTGAAATTTGAGTAAAACGATAGGGAGATAAGTTGAAAATACGGGTTGAAAAAATAGTTTTTTATTTTTTTCCGTCTAAAATTTGATGATGTAATCTAATCTTATTTGATTATTTCCACTATTATTTTATAATTTCCTTAGGAGGCCCATTTTAGACCTCAAAATTACCCTAATGTCCAAACCCGTAGATAGCTTTCTTTTTCAATGAGATAAACCCCCTAGTCGCTCCCATGATAAGGAATCCAAGAGACTGTAACCCTCCATTCACTCCCATAAGCCTCCTTCCGAGCGACTATAGTCTTTCTTAGGCAGTTTTGTGCCATCAACCGTGAAATCTAAGCCATTTTTTCAAGTCTAAGATCTAGACCTTTTCCCAAAAGTTGTTGAAACTTCCAAATATGATAAATAGCACAAAGACAAAGCCTCTAACACAAAAATTACTCAAGGACTTAACCTAAGCCAGTCTAACCATAACATTCATTTTGTCAAACACATGTGCAACCTACAGATCATGAATGCATGTCTGAACATAGATATCTGAAACTTATATGAGATTTACCAAGAAGGACTAATTCCCTATCACAATAGTTGTCATAATACCAATTAGGTCATGCATTCATTAACCAGTCATTCATCAATTAAAATGGAATAAGAGCCATACTTAAATCTATCATAAAACCATGCTGATAACCAACATATAACTAGATAATTAGCAACTATAGAACAACCATCAAAGCCACATAATAAAAAGTACATATACTCCTCAAATACAAGAGAAACTTAGCTCTTATTGACATATGCAAAAGCCAACCAAGTCAAGGACTTCAACGTACAACCTGGCCATAGATTGGGATGAACCAAATATTTCTTTCAGCCAATCACCCCCATTCCATATTCGAAGCATGAATGTGAGATATCATGGGATAAAACAATCCATAACAACTGAGGGAATCCAAAGGTTAAACCACCTCCACCCTCACACTACTGTGATCTCACGTGAACTAGTCGTGAGATCACAAAACCAAACTGAGCTTGGATGTCTCAGTTTTCCTTCACCATCCCTTGAGGAAATTTCCTATCTCCACCCACCTATTCAGGGATTCCCAGAGAAAACCATCTCCACCCCCAACCCTTGGGATTTTCCTCATACCACATCACCTAGATCTAAAACCTTCTGACAATCCAAAGCTCAACCAATAATGAATCCCATCACACTAGGGCTATCTGGAAATGGCTAGGCAAGGCTAAAACCACCGTCAAAACCAGGAAAAACTCATGTCAATGACAAAAAATGAAATAAATACACACGTGCATATACCATGCATGCCAAAACTAGTTAGGAAATCATATATGCAACCTGTTACCTGCAAGTATTTCCATTGAAGCCGCTTGATCCAACCGTTCTTTGCTTGATCCTTGCTTTCCTTTGCTTTCCTTGTCCTTCCTTCTCCTCTTGGTGCTGTTATAGTCTCTCAAACTAATCCCAAAATTGAACTGACAAAAATATAAACTAGCAAAATCTGTGAATTGATCCTCATAAGCCTTTTTATTTTTGATGCCTCTAATTTCTTCATTTTTCCTCTATTTTCCTTTAATTTCCTCCTCACATGCAACCTGTGACCTTCATATCCCTTTTATTCTATTTTCCTTTATTTTCAGGAAATAAATATTGATATTTCCTTTTTCCTTTCCAAATCCTTTGCTAATTTCCCTTTAGACATAATAAACAATAAGTGATTCCCACTAGGATACGTTTCCCAACATTCAGCTTGGAATATGTGTCTCATGAACTTGGTCTTATTTTTTCTTTATTAACTTTATTACATGAAATTTTATCTTGGGGTTGTTACAAATCCCTCCCCCTTAGGGGAACATTGTCATCGGTGTTCAATGACACCTATAACCAGCAGAACCATTGAAAACCAAAACATACTGCCCATGGTGCTTTATAACTTAGCTCGTTGCAATATTTATAATGAGCAACCTTCTCAAAAGCAAAACCATCATGAAAAACTTGACAACATGACAACCATACCACTTATTGGAACTTTACAACACAACTCATTGAGGTATTTACAATATCAACCACACATAAATATGTACATATACCAAAAACTCATTTTCCTCCACTGGAAAATAATCGAGGATAAATAGCCCACATCTGATCAACTATCTCCCATATAGCTTCATCGGGCCTAAAGTGCTTGCATTGCACTTTAACTTTCTCAATTGCTTGGTTCTAGAGCATGAGTTGTTTCCACTGCAATATGCATTAAGGTTCCGACTGGAATTCTCCTTCTAGCTCCACCTATAGTACAAACCAATAAATAATATGATTAACATCCTTTACATATATTTTAAGCAATGAAACATGAAAAACATCATGGTCTTTCACTGTCAAAGGAAGTGCAAGTCTGTAGGCCATTCGTCCAATCCTCTCAAAGATCTCGAAAGGCCCGCAATAGTGAGGTGATAATTTCGCACATGATCCAATCCTCAAGGAACTCTTCTTGGGCTTGCTACACAAGTACACATGCTCCCCAACCTGAAACTCCTTAAATTCCCTATGCTGGTCTACATAACTCTTTTTCTTGTTGTATGCTGCCTTTGATTCTTCTTGATAACTTTCATTTCCTATTCTATCTCTACCAACATATCTGGTCATATAAGTACCCTATTCATTGGATCCCACTAGTTGATGGGAGTATTACAACGCCCATAGAGTGCCTCAAACAAACTCATCCTCAATGACTCCTGATAACCATTGTTGTATGCAAACTCAACCAATGGAAGATACTCCTCCCACTTCTATTGTTGATGCATGACATACATGCTCATCGTATATTCCAGTATGTTGTTTACCCTCTCTATATATGGTTGATAAGTTGTGTTGAAGGTCAACTTTGTACCCAAACCTGCAAATAACTCCTTCAAAAACCTAGAAGTGAACTTGGCATCTCTGTCTGAAACAATGTTCTTTGGAACATTGTGCAACCACACTCTCTTTGATCTAGGTGGATATTTGTGGCCACCCACCCATTCCACCTAGACCCCCCAGTGAGTTTCATCTGTTTCCTTGTTCATTTCAACATTTACTATTTTTAGCAGTTTTCGAGGTCCTGAACTTCTAAAGTAGTTTTGACCCCCTAAATGGTGGGTTTTTGGGGTCTACAGCAAGTCCATGGGAAAGGGCTTGCGGCAAAACCTATAATAATCAGAGAGACCTTTCTAACAAGGTATTGTATCTGCCAAACAGAGATAATATGACCAAGTTACGACCCTAGGATGTTGGCTACCCAATTAACCCCAACGGAGCCCACAAACTCTTGGTGTTACATCTCCTGGGGTTGGGGTTTTGGTTGTTTAGGGTTTTCTCATGTTTTCCAATAATAAATAGGACCTTGAGCCTCATTGTAGCACGGTTCAAAGGCATGGATCCACCACATCTCTTCTCAGAGATAAGCTACCATTGCCCAAGCTATCTTATTTCCATTATGTTTGTAAGCATAGTTCAGTATTTTTCTATTAATGAAATGAAGTGTTTTTTTGCTGCATCTTTGTGTTTATTATTATATTTGTAAGTTGTTGCATTGAAATCATTGGTATCATAACATATTCTCTTTCTTTGTTTTTCTTTTCATGTCCCCAAAGAGGTTAGTGTATAATGAGTTAGGGCTTGATATGGTTGAACCATTGCAAGATTAGCCTCACAAAACTCGACAACCTCCCATGGTGGAAGAGAAAAAAGAAGAGGGGGCATGATATCCTTTCAAAATATTCGTCGAGGAAGCCTTCGAGTGACAGAGGGACGTGATGATGGATAACTTTGCTCAGATCCTTTGACAGCTACCCATAGGCAATGCATCTTCATCCAGCAGCCACTCTGGAGACACCACTCCTTTTAAGGTAAAAGTTAACTTTGATATTGCCATATTCGAAGGCGTGATAGATGTAGATTCCACAGATAAATGGTTAAATATATTGGAAGGATATTTTTCAGTTCATGACTTTTCCAATAAGGAAAATAATACTTTTACACTTCTTAAAGCCACCCCACACATCAATGATTGGTGGGAAACCCACTACGAACAAAAGGATGAGAGTGAACCCTTGTTGTTTTTAGCTGCACCCACTTGAAATGATTTCCGAGACACCATCAGAGAACAATATTACCTTGTGGGAAACTATGAAGACAAATACATTAAGTGGACCACGTATGGCAAGGAAGGGGCCAAGATGTCCCATAGTTCACAAATACTTTCCATACCCTTCGCACGAAGCTAGGTATCAAGGACACTAAGCGGAATTTGGTGCTCAAGTACCGTGACTACCAAAAGAACCTCATTTTAGCAGAATTCGTGAAGTGGCTGGGCCTAAAGACTATAACAAATCCACAGCCGTACACCATCGGGTGGCTTCACCAAAGACAAGATCTTCGTGTCATCTAGCAGTGTCGCCTTCCCTACAACATCAAGCCCTTCACGGATGAGGTACTGTGTGATGTTTCTCCTCTTGAAGTTTGTGATGTATTGTTAGGACAACCATACTTGTGGAAGTGACATGCTATATATGAGTCTAGACCTTGCTCTGTGATTATTACTTTGGCTAATAAGTTGTACAGGATACCAGAGGTAGCCTTGCCTACCGCCATATCTTTGATCACTACAAAGAAATACAGTAAGATCATTTCCCAGACCAGGAAATTTGTTTTCCTTATGATTCGCCCCTAGGGAAAGAAGAAGGTTTTGGCCACGGCTTCTATGGAGGGATTCTCTACACATCAGCAGCAGATGGACAAGGTCATGTAGGAGTACATAGATATTTTTGCCACACCCATAGGGGTATCTCTGCATTGTCAAGTCAAGCACTCCATCGATCTGACCCCGGGCAGGTCGCTTCCCAATGGACCAGTCTATCGACGCTCTGTTTTAGAGAATGATGAGATCAAGAGGCAGATTCAAGAACTATTGTATAAAGGGCACATCAAACCAAGCTCATCACCTTGTGGGAGCCTGATTGTATTGGTACAAAATAAGGATGGGACATCAAGGCTCTGTATTGAGTATTAGGAATTGAACAAGATCACTATCTAGAATAGGTACCCAATCTCGTGGATTGATGACCTTCTGGACCAACTCAAGGGGGGAAAATATTTCAGAAAGATTGACTTGAAGTGAAGTTATCACTAGGTGCCTATCAAACCTTTCTATGTGTGGAAGACTACTTTCAAATCCAAGGAGGGCCTTTTTGAATGGTTGGTCATGCCATTCAGATTGAAAAACACCCCTGTAACCTTCATGAGACTTATGGATGACATCTTGCAACCCTTCACCAATACATTCATGGTGGTGTATTTAGATGACATCTTGATCTTCAGGTAGAGTTGGGAAGAGCGTCTCCACCATATTTGACAGGTCCTTCAAACCCTACGCCAACACAATTTGTGTGCTAACTTGGAGAAATGCACCTTTGGCCTGACCTAGGTTCAATATCTGGGGTACATCATTGATGAGCAGGTTGTGCATGTGGACCCATCTCAGATACAAGTAATTAGGGATTGGCCAGCCCCAACCACTCTAACCAAGCTCCGAAGCTTTTTTGGTTGTTGGCTTGTTGGGGCCTGACCTAGGTTCAGAAGTGATTTAGCCAAACAAATCGCGAAACTATCGGCCCTTTCGGAAATAGTCTGTGGTGCTGTTGAGGCCTCGAAAATCGCTGCCACAACAAAGGGGAAACCACCCGGTCCGGACCTTGAAAGCAGCTCCTTTTCCGTTTGGGATAGTGGCTCCGACTGGGGATAATGGGACCAGTTTCCCAATAATAGATAAAAGTGGGATGGATGAATAACTTGTGAGGTATGATAGTGATGAATAAACAACTAAAACTATCAGCGAAATATATATTAACTATAATCTAATCCCGGGACTTATCAATCTTTCAAAGCGTAGCATTTGATAATCTGTGCTTTAAGGCAGGCATATAGATGACTCTAACACTAAAGCATAGATGTTTAAACCATTTAAGATTGCTCTGCATAATTAGTTATGCAGAGCGATAATAGTGAATTACTACACATTGTCATTCATATCATTGCTACATGCATGATTAAAAGAAAGGCATATCACAAAACATCCAATAGTGGAATGAAATGAAGATTTGCTGTTACAGCGCATACACGTATTCAACAATAGCAAAAGATAATAACACAGCAATTCATATGAAAAGAAAGAGGACAGATGCAGATAAAAGTACCATGTAAGCTGCTCAACAATCCATTATATAAATCGCTATGTCGCAGTCCTTTCTTCAAACTAGAAAGCATTCCAGACAAGAGACAATAGTGCACAAATGCATAAAACAGCCTTCTCGTCAAATAAAGGACTATTGGTCGAGTTTCACAAAAGAATATAGGCTGAAGCACAGTAGTGCAAACTTCAGCCTTTAAGTCTATTACAAAATTTTACGACCCTTTCCAAAACAATGAAAGGGTCTATAAATACTAATCTAATCTAAATATCTAAGAAAAACTGAACAACTATGAAATTGGCATCAATAAATGTTTTTCCATCTTTCTTGGTGATCTGGCAGTCGGCAGCAATGCTTCATTCGGTGGGCTCTTTGCCTTTAAACCTCAACTGACATATCGTAAGCATTGGCTGTACTTCCGGTGGAGTGTTGAGACGCGACGTGAGCTGGGCATCATATGTGGCATCTTGAAAGTCAGGGATTAAGCACTTGAGAGCATCTGTTAAACACTTAAGAGCCGACCTTTGAGTGTGCGGCTTGATTAGAAAGTGCCAATATGCGTCGGAGGTTAAAGTATTTACTCCAGCGATTAACTTTCTCCTTTCTTCCAGTCCATGATAATTTGTTTGTTCAATTATGTTCGTCGTGGTTATGCTTCCAGGTGTACACTGAGAGATCATGTTGGCCCAATAGAGTGTATTGTTGACCAAATCAATCATATTGTTGGCAATCATTTTACACCTTGAAGCTGCCCTTTCCGCTTTCATCATCTGAGTGTTCCATTCCGTGAAGAGTATGTCTTTGAATGGCTCATAGATCCTAGGCAATTTTGCTTCTTTCCCCATATCAGTATCTTGCCAATCAAGATATGAAGTTATGGTTTCTTCGGTCTGATCTAGCTCATTTCTGGCTTTTTCAATCTGCTGACATACTGCTGTAGATAATTCACATAATGGCTCAGCCTCAGTTAATTGTTGGCACAAGAGTCTAACCTGAGAGATTAATGCATTATTTATTTGAGCTGCCTCTGCTCTGAAATTCTCGACTTTCTTAGTGCCCTTGATATCTTCGAGCTGTGCTAATAATTGAGCGATTTGCTCATCCTTTGACTTCGTCATTAGCTCGTTAGCCTCTCTCAATTGTGCCAATGCCTCCGTTAATTCTTTCTTCTTCTGGATTGCACTCTGATCAATCCTTTGTTTTTCAGTCTGCAGTTGCTGGGTTAATACATTGTTTGCTTGTTGTTGCACCAGCAACTGCTCTTCTACCTGTGTTGTCTTGTTTCGTGCTTCGGCTACTTCTACTTGCAATGTACAAATCTCTTGGTCCTTAGTCTTTAACAAAAGACTTACCTCTTATGCTTTATCTATAGTTGCTACAGAATAAGCTCCCGCATACTGCGATAGCTTGGTAAGATCATCAGAGGGGTCCAATTCTTCCTTCCAGACTACATTCCCTGTGACTGTCTGCTAAGGAAAGATGGAAGGTTGATCAAGCCTTCGTCTCTTCCTTGAGCGCTTAACAACTGCTTTGAGCCTCGGGCTGTAGAAAACGTCCAGGGGAGGAATATCTTCCACCTGGAGCACAATCTGATCGGAAGGGTCTTTGGTGATTACCTCGAGATCCTTTGAAATGGGTGGGCCGCTGGTTCCGCATAGAACCTGAGAAGAAGTGGTGTCTGGTGCGTCTTTGGAGCCTTCCTTTCCATTGATAATGGAATCGAATTGATTCCATTGTTTCAGCAATTCAGGATCTATGGAGGTCTGTGATTTACTCTTCTCCTTTTCTTGTTCCAACCTCTTTTGCTCCTCCAACTCTTTCTGCTGCTGTTCTTCTAACTCCTTTCTCTGTTTCTCTTCTTGCTCTCTTCTTTGCTTATCTGCTAATTCCTTTTTTTGCCTATCTGCCAGTTCTTTCCTTTGTTTTTCTTCCTCTTCCTTCTTCCGCTGTTCCTCTATCTGCTTCTGCTTTCTCTGCTCTTGTTCCTTCTGCTCTTTCTGCTGCTTAGCCATTTGCTCCTTTTTCTGCTTCTCTGCCTGCTGCTTCTCTTGTCTTTCCTCCTGTTGTTTATTTTGTTCTTTATTTACAACAGGAGATTGGGTTGTATGCTTCTGACCAGGCTCGCTTGAGGAGGACGCTAAGGTTAATGACAATAAATCTAGAGGCAGAGTTTGCAACCTCTGCTCTCTAAGTTTATTGAACTCAGTTAAACTCTCATCATTATATCTCATCTTGGCAAGCTGCTTGGTTTGGCCTATTGAATCGGCAGCTCTGAACAGGTCATCAAACTCATCCTCTTGATGGTCAATCTTAGTCAGTTTGGCCTGTTCTAGGGCATTGTAAGCAGTTTTATGTGGATCATAGAGTCTGGCTGGCATAGTGGGTAGGGATAAAGCTTGCATCTTTATAGCCTCCTTTTCTGCATGTTGGAGATTATGCAGAGTAAAAACACCCATCCTTAAGGGAAAAGAGGGCCAGCCCCTCTTCTTCTCTTTCTTGAGTGTTTGGGTTACACTCTCAGCCATAATTTGGTAGGATATCTCTCGGGCTAACAGTTTGTCTGGAACATATAGAGGGAGAACATGCGGTTTGGCTTGGCTTCCATAAACCCTAATATAGGTAAAGTGCTCTTCTCCAAACCATCCTGCGATAGCTGGTAAGTCGAAGGAAGCGAGATAGGAGATTTTGGGAATAGGCCGATCAAAAATGGAATAATGAATGGGAACCATAAAACCATTGCAAATTTGATACAAATGGTCCTTGTAAGAGGACTTCCATAATTTCCGATGATACAAATGAATGGGCGAAGGGTCTTGGGTGGTCCATCTCCAACCGAGGATGGGAAACTCAGAGTTAAAACACAATGTGTCCATAATGTAGGCGCTATAATAAAATGGGGGGATTTTCCTTTCGGTGACTACAGATTTAGCTCTAAAATCCCGAATAGCTACAGTCAATTTATCAGAAAGAATGGTGGCCCAATCCATGATAAAACTATTAACAGCTGCTTCCATTAGGGGAACCATTTCTATATCGAAATTGGCAGAATCATGTAATCCCCATAGCCTACACATCATAATTCCCGCATAGCAATAGGGAGAAGCCAAGGAATCGACAGAATACTTACCCGAGCTCTCGTGCTTGTGTTTGGCCGGGTTCTGCCTCCAATCCCGAATGGGCTCAGATGGTACATCGTTTTCAGCTGCAAACTTCTCCACGAAGTCTTTGTTGTAGATTTTCTCTGGCTCAGGCAAATGGTACATTTCCCTCAGGTGCTCTGGCTTGAACGACCTGAAAATCCGTCCGTCCCTTGTATGGAACGTTCTGTCAGTGATTGGAATTTCCTCAATTGCCCATCGCACTACATCAGTGTAGGGAAGGACTTGCTCTCTAGCAGCTATTCTGTGAAGAAAGGAATCGGCCAACTCCTTGAGAGTTGCGTCGGACTTTTTGAGTGGGTCCGCAGTAGCTACTGTCACTGAAACTTGTGGTTGTTCGGCCTCTAATAGATTATATGTGCCCTGCCATGTAGTCTTGTTAAGACCAGTGCATGTAGTGTCTGAAACGAGGCCTTTCTTGCTATTTGCAGCAGCCTGACCTACTACAGGTGTAACAGTAGAGCCCGTAGCCCTCTTGGATCTTTTCCCCATCATGCTTAAGCTTCTCTCAAAAGACGAATTCTACACAATTGCAAGAGAAATCGTAACAACATAATAACAATGACGCTACACAGTGAGATAGATATATCATTTGAAGCGTGCCAAGATTAATTTTCAAAAGTGGCTGCGGATCCAATCGCTAAGAGTATATTGCAGATGCATTAATGGTGATTTGAGGCCTACTACTCATTAAATGTGATAATTATACCATTATCCGGGTGAATGACTCACTTAAGCGTGCAACAGATATTCTAGCGGTTAAATGCAGGTGCTCATTAATCGAAGGGGCAAAATCTTTTAAATACCCACGCATTACCTTATCCCTTGTATTAACGGCATTTTGGGATTCGCGCTTTTTCAACCGGATATGAATATAAAATTAAAGCTTTTAAGTGATGGCTTTTAAGACTGCCGACCACCGATGAGCGATACCACATCGCTTCGGGGATTAGGTGCTGCACAATTATTACCAAAAGATCGTGCCGATAGTCGATAAGCGATATCGCATCGGGCTAGCGCATGGAAACAGAAGAAGGCGCATATACAATGGTTTGGGGTTACCGATTGCGATATCGCATTGCATCGGGGGTAGGAACCGAATGCCTTACCGAAGTGCGCGACGGTCGATAGCGATATCGAATCGGGTCGGGATTTAAATCACAAGGCGGTTTCACATGAGGTATCGCCGATAACCGATCGCCGATATCGCGTCGCATCGGGACATGAGTTATGTGCCTTTACTTGGTGTGTATGTAACATTGCCGATCGCCGATAGCGATATCGCATCGGCGGAAACCAAAATGCCATTTGAATGCATCTCTCATGTTGTTGCGATATGCGATCTTGCGATCGCTTTATCGCAATAATAAAAGATTGTTTGTTATTTGAAACATTAATGTCCGAAAAAGGCTTAAGTACATGAAAGCTCATTTGATTATGCGGCCTTTTTTGAACATGCAAGCATTGATGCCAAAATTTTAAAAGGGACCCATTCCATATGTTAATTTTTTGAAAAATAAGAATGATATGAAATGGGGGGTTGTTGTAGGGCACAACAGGTGCGCGGACTGAGGCCTCACCTGAGGTAGTATGGGAGGGTGCTAGAACTAGGTTTCTGCACCCTAGGGATGTCTTTATGAAGTCTAGGAAGTTTGCGAACTGAACCCGCGTGCTTGCGCTGCTCCGCGTAGCTGTCTGTCCTTCACAACTTGTGCAACTGCTTCCGCGTAGCTCTGTAAAGAGCACGAAGAGGTGTTGTCTAGATCCTTATTCCTTACTGTGCTATTATTATAGATCTTAACTTAATTATGTGGGCCCAATATTCTCATTAATCATTCAACATTCATAACAAGTGCGCGCAATCATAAAACTGTAAAGAGATGCATAAATATAACAGAAGCATAGACACAGAATATTCCAGAATCAACTTATCTTTTATTAATTCTCTATCCAAGTACAATCCCAACTCTGCCCTGCGCACTCAGTTATAGGGGTCCGTGCACACAGCTGCGGACTCTACTAGGCCTCTGTGCACTCAGCTGCAAAGCCTCTTCCTACTACTACAACCCAAGACTCGGACTTACAGACTCAGAGCTAATTCGCCATCCAAAACTTAAGACTGACTTTACAATTAGAGCCTTGGATAGGTTGACATACCATACATTAAATTATATTATTTTAGGGTGGACAACCCTAGACTCTTGCCCTTCACGTCCGCATTTCGCGAGTTCTTTACATTACTCTTTACCAAAATTTTGGCTTCAAGCCCCAAAAACGTGTTATGTGGGGATCTGCTACCCAACAGGCCCCCAACACAATCATCGTGACTCGTCCTGAGTCACTTTACTAGCACAATGATATTTGCGTGAATCCCATGTAGCAGGTCTCACGCAGCTTGGGTGTCCGCAACACACTATTCTGCCACCTATTGTACTTGTTGCATGCATATCTATGAAATTTCATGAGCAGGGTTACATTCCTCTCTAACCATATATAGTTCCTGCATATGTGCTAACTTCCCTTCAATGGTAGCTATGACTGTGAACGTTTCATCGATCCATGGCTGGATGCGTGCTTTAAGCAGGGCTTCTTTTTGGTGCACGACGTTTAATCGGTCCTTCAGTGCCCTTGCCTGTTATAGTCAGGCGAGTCGTTGAGTAAGGGCAACCATCTGCATGGTGCCCCGGACACTGTCGTACTCCTGCTGCAACTCGCACACCTCTGTCTCTAGGCACTATAGGTTTGGGTTTTCCTGCAGGTCCGTAAGTATGGTTAGTTCTTGTTCCAACATCCCGATGCACCCCTATATCCCCTAGCCAATTCGTTCCAACCCCATCTGAATAGCGCGAGTGCGCTACTCTCTGACTTCTAGGGGTGTGGACGGCTGCGCCTTTAATTGCAGCTTGGCGATTTGCAGGTTTAGCTCCAACTGAACCTTTGCTATTTCCTCTCAGGCCTCACAGACTTCGACCGCTAATTTATGGACCCGTTCTACTGCTGGTAGCACTGCCAGTACGACCAACTCTAGAATGCTCCTGCATGCCTACTCTACGGCCTGCTCCAATCCACTAGCCTACACCATCAACTCATCCCTCTGGATGCTGAGCTCGTCCATGTTGATTTTCTGCTCATGCAGGACCTAGATCACTCGGCCTTCCCGGGCTCGGAGTTTGGCGATGACCCCATCCCACAGGTGGTATAGTATCTCGCATGGTAGGGTAGTCAAGTTCAAACCGATGCCTGTCATGCTGCTAATTGCAGCCCAATCACCTTCGCTCGCTGCAGCTAATGCACCTTTGGGCAAGATGAAGGTGTTACCGATACGACCACGCAATGACTGTTTGGCCTCATTGGTTCCTACTGTGACATGTTGGGCCAGGGTGCCTGTTTGGGGGTGTTGTACCTGTAAACCTTGTAGCTGCATGCTGAGCGCCCATAACACAGTGCTCTGCTCCATCCGCAATCCCTGGAGTGCGTCCTCCGCGACTTCCCGAATCGTTTTGATAATATCCAATAAATCACCTTATATGAACGTGATTGGGTCGACGGACATCTTTGTGGCTATCCCTTTTTTCCTGGGGGTTGTTTTCTCTGGGTCACACGACCGCCTGAGTTGTTTTAATGCTGTACTAGGGTCCGCCTCCCTATCCACTTCTCCAGTTTGTTGCTTTGAGGACATCTCCTAGCCTTCCTCGGCCTCTCTAGTGGGTGCAGTTGTAGTTTCTGCCATTTATGATATTGCCGCTACATCAGCTGCCTTTTGCCGTGTGGCTGCTTCTCGTTCCTGGCGCATACTCTTAGCTAGCTACGTGAGGCGCAACTTGGTGTCCTTCTTTTGTTGCTGCGCTATGATATTCACCATTTTCGCCAAGTCCCAAGCGCGCCAATCACATCATCTGTTGCAATGAACGGAAGCTTCACACATGTTCGACCTAGATCCTTGCACACTTGGATATACAGGTTATGAATATCTGCCTTGAATTCTGTAGCACTTTGCAAACTGTTATGAACTGTAGGGGACAAGCGCAGCCTGCAGTTGATCCATGTTCAGATGCTTGCCTCCACGAACACCTAGAGCACCTTTATCGTGCGAATTCGGTTCACGTCTTGGAAACTGACTGTTCGCCAGCAGCTCCCCTAAAACCAAAAGGATGGATAAGAGCAACCACACATAGTGTAAGGTCTTACCCTACGCCCAGTTGAACTGGACCCCCTCTGCGCATTGCTCGGCCAACGCAATCACAGATGATGGTACTTCGTCATCGCGGCATTTTCTCATTATCTTTTCGGCCAGCAGCTGGGTGGTTACACGCACCCCTTGGTCTTTAATATTGGCTATTGCATACCCCCGCTTTCTATTTTCTAGTTTATACTTTGCCTTCATAGCTTTTGCAAGGCCCAAATCGCTGCGTTTTCCTACTATGGCCGCGGGGTCATTTCCTTTGACCGGAAGTCGAGAAATTCAGTGAATTAGATCAGCTGTGATGGGAATCGATTCCTCCAGCCAGAGATACCCATCATGCACCAGGCACAACAGCTCCCTGATGACAAAAATGGTGGCAGGCGCATGGTGGTAGTGGGGTATCCATTGCAGATGGAGTAACCCAGCCACACCGTGCAACCATTTCTTCTTTATTAACTTCTCTGCGGCCAGCTATGGAGACTTCTTGTTGTTCACGAGGTCCCAATCTTCAAACTTCATAGTTAGTACTCGTCCCAACGACAGACCTTAAAACCTTATATCATCGGGGAGGAGCGGAGTCTGGAGCGCACTCTTTGTGGCCTCCAGGTCCTTCAGTACCTTGGGTTTCCCCTTCCATAGGGGGATGTACGAAGGTAACTTCGTCACGGAATTCTTTTGGGGGACATCCTCCACCTCATCATCTTGCACCTCAATTTGGGCAATCAAGGCTTGCAAGTCTTCCTCCTCCTCCACTATTTCAACGGTGACAGATTTTCCCTTCTCCGCCATTGACAATTTGCCAAACTGTGGGTTTCTTAGGGATACACAGACTGGCCCCATTATTTTCTTATATTTTTGTGGCTGCAGTGTGTGTGGTGATTTTGGAACTTCTGGCACAACTGCCACCTCTCCAGGCTCCTCATGGGCCATATGGGGCTCTGCAGTAACTTCGGTGAATCACACTCTTGTTCTAGCAGCTGTCTGATTGTGTCTACGCTTAACGATGGTAAGAGTACGCAGTGCTTAATGCTCTATACTAGCTCAATTCTCAAACAACCAAGTGTTCCCTTGGAGCTGGCCCTGGGGGTTTTATAGTGTCCTTTGAATTTGAATTCGACCCTTCCCCCCACTTCTGCATCATTAATGCCTTCTTGGCAGCAGATCGTCCCAAATCTCGTTCTTGATTCGTGTCTTAATTATCCATTACCCACTCCTTTTTGCCTTAAATTGGACCTCTTGTCATGAACAGTGACACCAACAGTCACCTTCCAGCCTACTCATGTAGTAGCGTAGCCCCTTATGTGCATTCGCGACCCCTGTGACGTCCCGATCCTACGCACAACCTCCATCTCGTGCATCTCCCATACAGGCTCTTTTATAGTCCCATGCTCTCTTTCAACTACTTGGAGTGCTAAGACTGTGCTTCCTACGGATAGTTAGGTGGTCGCACCACTGGTGCGAGGATTCAATTTTCCTACTAGCCAGCGCTGCAGGCACCCATCAGTTACCCTTGCATCCATCAATGCATCATGTTCTTCTTTGTATGGTGTGCTCCTCTGTTTACTTTGTCTAGTAAGGTGCGGTCGTAGCCATGGTAGCAGGGTCACAATTTCTTCTAATGTAGTAGTATGGCTGGCTAGACCTTGTCCCATTGTGCTTAGTTTTTCGGCATAGCATGCTTGTGCAACTTCGGTTTCTAGTTTGCTGATTTCTTCATTCAATGTCATGCTTTTCTTTCTCAGTCATACCCAATCTTTATCGAGTTCGCAAAGTTTCAAGTGCCCTCGCCGAATGGCTTTGTGTAACTGCATAATTCCTTTACCCGGGTCCTCACGTACTGTCCCAACTGTGAGAGCTGTCGTATAGGGATTCTTCTCTACTCTTATGGTTTCATCTCTTCTCATCAGTGTTGGGGTCATTTCCACACTCTGGTTTTTGCCTATGGCCCTATAGGCCCATCAAACCGCTGTTACGCGCAGGTCTTAGTCAGTTCGTCTCGCCTAGTGAACTTTGTTCATGATTCCACATAGCTTTTTGAATTCTCTATTGTGGAATACTTGTGGTGTGTGTCGCTGCGTTTGGTTATGATTTTCTATCCTCAGTTTGGGATGTGCTTGCTCAGCCCACGTCTGTACCCATCGACACAGGTGGGCACACAAGCTGCTTCGTCTTGGCTGCCCGGATCTCATTCAACGCTGGGGAATTCCAAACCTTAAGTGCATCTATCTTCTACATTCGCGCCAGTTTCCAATGGTCTTCTGATGTGTACTCCACCATCGTGCAGGTGTTGCATGCAGCACCCATTCTAGCGCACCGTACCACTGTTGTTCCGGTATTGTTCTTTCAAATTTGTCCAGGAATTCATCCACAGATGTCACTCCATCATATGTTGGTTGTTCCCTTGCCTCTGTCGCCACGCAATGCAGTGATCTAATCATCATGTTGCAATTCGGCTTTGCCACTCTTTGTAGCCGGTTCTGCCAGCGTTCTACTTCTTCGTCTAAATCCAAAGTACAGGAGTTGTCGTGCTCCCATGAGATTCTCCAATCTGCAGTCAAGTTCACTCGATCCTGGTCTCGCGCGATTATCTGGTAAATACAGTCTAGCTCATCATCGCTTTCATAGTCGCACACTGGTTCAGTGTAGCATGCTCCTTTGGCTGGGTCTAGCAAAACTACTACGCGTGGGGACTTTTTCTCGAATATCATCTTCCACTTTTTCAGATTGATGACTCCATTCATATCAATGGCCCAGTCTATTTCTAGAAATGCGGGATAAGGATTGTTGTCATCAATAATATATATTACTTGAAAGTCCATGTGCGTGCTTATTGGGCCTTAGTTTTGTCTCATTTTTCACTCAAAATCTCTCATGCTACTGTTTGATTAATTGATTATTGTTGCAAGTATTTGTTACTTCTTTTGTTTTAACAGGATTAAAATACCATTAATGGAAGTTTAATAAAGTTTTGTATGTTGCAATTTAAAGTTGATTTGATCATTTTTTGAACCTACACTTACCTGCTTGCACTGTGCAATAGATTCCTACACCAATTTAGTTCTTACAGTGTGTCTTCACCAGTGCAGTTAGTGTGCCTACACCAGTGCAAGTTTTGCAGCGTGCCTCCACCAATTTGGGGGTTTCATACATTGACACATTTATGGGAGAATATGAAAGAGGTTTATGATCAAAATTTCATTTGAACACTTCCACATAAGCCAAGACACACCTAGGTCATACAGATTTATATTTAGAGAATAATTAATGCTACAACCCCAAATTTGTAGCAGTTTCCAGACTGCCTATTTACACCTCGATTTCCGCATCGATCATAGTGAATCTCATAATTCTGAAACATGGGTTTTTCTCCCAGCATAGGAAATTGAGTAAGCCTTAGGCCATTTTCCAAAATTCGTAATGGTTAAGGAGATACGAAGGGGGATTTGGAGGAAGTTTGTTAAAAATACCAACTTTTCCAGAATTCTAGAAAATGCCTAGATTTGGGAAATTCATGGTAAATCTCCATTATTTCAGTAGGGAAATAGTTGTACTAATATTCTATTAATGATAATTAGTTGGGATTCAATCCCCATAATGTTTGCAATGGATTGTCTTGTTTTATGCCAAATTTGGAATGTAAAAGGATTATAAAAGAAGAGTTATGGCTCCAAGCCTAGCTAATCAATTTAGTCAATCAATTAAGAAGAGGGTAGAAGCACGCATAGGTAGGCACAATGAGGAAGGGAGGAGAAGTTTTTCCAATATAGAAGCATGTGGATTTTAGTGTGGAATGCTTCTCCTACTTGATGGGATTAGCTAATGTTTTCATTATGTAAAAGACTATTTTCAATAATTAATTGAGGCAATTTTTATCCATGTTCCGTCTACTTATTTATTGCATCTAATGATTTCGATTTCTGTGTGAACCAGGCACTCAAAGAGGGTGCGAGTTGGCTAGGTTGGCCGCCAAACCAGCTCGACATTGCTCTCCTCTTTTAAATAGCATTTCAATTCTTGTTTATTTGTTGTGTGAATTTTATTTCTTTACAATTTATTTCTGCCTTAGATTGATGTTATCTAACTTGCTGCAGATGTTTTATTCCCAAACATTAAGTCGATTTGCTACAATCCATTATTCCAAGTTTTAAGGTTAATTTGAGTTGCTGCAATTTGTTTCTATTTCATTTGTTGCATTATTAATTATACTTGCACCTGAAATATTTTAAACAACGATTACGCCCTCCAGATTGTCTGAATCCATAAGATTTGCTCTGCCATTATGAGCTCTAACTCTAATTCTGTAAATTAATCCAAAACCATTTATTTATATTTAAATCTGCAATTTTTACATTTGCTGAGCCGATATTTATAAATACGGAAACCACATACTTGAATTGATAAATTCTTAATTAATATTATGGTTTCCTTTAACTTCTGGATTGTGCTTACACATAATTAGTGCAAGCAGTTTGTTACACAGAATTAGTGCAAGCGGAATGTTACACAGAATTAGTGCAAGCAGGCTTTCTGCTTGCACCAGTGCAAGCACGTTACCATATATAGTAGTGCAAGTAGAATTAGTATAGGTAGAATTAGTGCAAGCAGAATAGTTTG
Source organism: Pinus tabuliformis (assembly GCA_031772625.1). Taxonomy (NCBI): domain Eukaryota; kingdom Viridiplantae; phylum Streptophyta; class Pinopsida; order Pinales; family Pinaceae; genus Pinus; species Pinus tabuliformis. The sequence continues at coordinate 1,484,683,613 of CM062804.1, forward strand.
AATTTTTTTTGAATTTATTCCAGCGTTTACAGTCTTTTCTTTATTGTGCCGGTACTGCTTGATTTCCAGTTTTGATTTCCCTTATGTTTACTTGCAATTAGAATTTTTTTCGCATTGATTGATTTTACTTTCCCGCATGCTTTTAATTGTTTAGATTGGTGTTTCTCGCACTAGTGTAGGATTACATTTATTTTCAGGATTAATCACAAGATAGACTAGAATTTGTTTTGCAGGTTACTAGGGACTCTCTCTGGCATTTCCAGTGTTGCGTCTTGAAGTTCACGAACTCTCCGGATTGACAAATTAAATGTTGGTACATTTATAGACCCTACACTTCACCCCGCAGTGCTCACACCTTCAATATCAATTGTTACCCCTTGCAACCTCCCCATGGGAAAAATCTTCTGTTGGTTCTCCATTCATAATTTAATAGGGGATCACTATAATGTGGGCTTGCCCATGCGTTCCCATGTCTGCTTTGGTAACACATTCGCGTCCGAACCCAGGTCTAGGATTACATGATCCATTTCATATTTTCCAATCTGCACCATCAATCTCATTTCCCTCCTGGTGCGCAATGCATGCTTTCCCAGTTTCCAGAATATGCGTGGATCCCCTGACCCTACGCATCTAGTGATCAACTCTTGTAGTCTCTTAACTGCCTTATTGTCGCGTAGCAGTTTCATGCACATCTTGAAAAAGGTAGTAAGCATAGAAGGATCCATCCCTATCTCTGGTTGATCCTTACTACCTAAAGTGGAGGCCTCCGCGAAGCTCTTCTTAGCTTCCATGAACATCTCCTTTGTGTGTTCTATGTCAAACTTAGGTTCCTTTGTAGGAGCCTTGTGAATCCATGTATCTTCCTTGGGCTGCTTCCCCTTATCTTCCCTTGTAGTTGCACTGCTTCTAAGCACTATGTTCACATTTGGGTCCTCTTCGCACAGTTCAGACCTCATCATTTGAATATTTTGAGTCAGAGTAGGTTGGAGTACTCCTTTCTCGTGCATCTGTGAGATCAACATAGGACAATTTATTGCTTCATGATCGAGCTGAACACAATATGAACAAGATATTATTTTTGGGTTGGTACAATCATGGGCGTAGTGCCCTAGTCCTCTGTAATTGTAACAAATTAACTGTCCGCGGCCCCTTCCTGGTCTCATTCTTCCTCGTCCTCGACCTCACCCCTTAAATCCAGCACGTGCCATCCCCGCAATTGGGTCGAGGGCTCGCATTTTTGTCTACATCCTATATGCTGGGGTCCGATCCATCATTAGCTCGTAGCTACGACAAGTACGCTCATCGTGGCCCATCGACCTACATTAATTACAAAACAATTGTTAGGGTGCCAGTATATACTTCTGCAACAAATGACAATTATCTGTCATGTGCTTTCCTCCTATTTGACAGATCGCGCACCATAATGCGGGTATCGCACTTGGCCCTGCTTGTGCCTCTGGTCTCAATGACATTGGCCCCCCTCCTGCCAAGTAGTTCACGAATACTGGACAGTGATGCTTGTCATGGCCCTAGCACTTGCATTTTATGCACCATACTTCCTCACACAGCTCTGGCCACAGTGCCCTATCCTGCTTCAATCTCTACATTTCCAGGAAGAGATTCTATAGTTACGAGTGGATTTGTTGAACTCCTAGTCCCGGATAGAAAGTTTCTATTGTGATAGCGCCGTCCTCAGGTGCGGTGTTAGAGATGCCACAAACCGTGCACAATGTTGCGCATCTGTGAGCGTCATATTAGACTCACGGATCATACTCTTTAGTCGCTGATCCATATCCTAGGGGGTCTCGCCTTGATGCATCGCGACCTCTTTAAACCTGATGATTGACTGTGTCTCCAATTTCTGCCAGCTAAATTCTCTGTTCAATACATTCTGGATCTCTGCTATCCCTACATTTGGGTGATCATTAGAGTGCTCGATATACCATGTCAATGTGTGATCCTGCAATGCGCTCACCAATGTTGGCTTCTTAATGTGGTCCTCCATGACCCCTTATGCTTCCCATACTACTCTTACCACGAACCAAAACTGGTCCGGATCCTCATTCCTTACTCCTCTGAATACGAGTAGGTTGATCACGCTCGCCATATTTAACTACGGGGGTGGTGGAGGTGGAGTGGGTCGAAATGGAGGTGAGGGAGGTGAAGCGGGTGATGGCGTAAGTGGGGGTGGTAACTGCAGAATGTGCTACCTTATCAAACTGATCGCACTTCTCAGAGAGACCCAAGCGAGCTCTTCCTCGCTCTCTCGTGAAGGTGATATTAAGGGACTCTTTCCTAATTCCTCGCTACCTTTGTAGATATTTCTGCTCCACGTCGTTCCAAGAATTAATGTATTCGCATAACCCACTTGTCACATAACAACATCTTAATCCAGGTATTCAAATATTTAATGTACTTACCTCGCGGTCCCTTGAGGAAACGTTGTTCTGCTTTGCTGTAGCTTACGGTCATGTCTATCACAAACTCAGTGATAAATCCCCCTATTATCCAGTCAAGCTAGTGGTCCACAACTCACACGATCTTATCTTCTGGCACTTCTAGTCTGCGCACTAATTCTGGAGTCCACACTATCAGTTGGTCGAGCTTACACCTTCCTTGGTTGTCGGCTAACCTTGCGATCCACTCGTACAGTTCAGAAGGAAAGGATGCGAAGAAAATCTCGTGGATTTCCATATACACGTAGTGATCCAGCCACCTTTTCTTGGATACCTGCGGAGTTTTGTTTTCCTGTGTCATGAACTCGCGAAGCTTCTTGTTCAACCACTCTTCAATTTCCTTCTTTGTTGGGTTCCAATGGCACGACATCAGACATTCCTCAGGCAAATCCCCATCTTAGCAACAGAACCAGTTTTTGGCTTGTTGGGGCCTGACCTAGGTTCAGAAGTGATTTAGCCAAACAAATCCCGAAACTACTGGCCCTTTTGGCAATAGTCTGTGGTGCGTGGACTGAGGTCTCACCGAGGTAGTATGGTAGGGTACTGGAACTAGGTTTCCACACCCTAGGGATGTCTTGATGAAGTCTAGGAAGTTCGCGAACCGAACCTGCGCGCTTGCACTACTGCACACAACTCTCTGTCCATCACAATTTGTGCAACTGCTTCCACATAGCTCTGTAAAGAGCACGAAGAGATGCTGTCGAGATCCTTATTCCTTATTGTGTTATTATAATAGATCTTAACTTAATTATGTGGGCCAATATTCTCATTAATCATTCAACATTCATAACAAGTGCGTGCAGTCATAAAACTATAAAGAGATGCATAAATATAATAGAAGCATAGACATAGAATATTCTAGAATCAATTTCTTTTATTAATTATATGTCCAAGTACAATCACAACTTTGCCCTGCACACTCAGCTGCAGGGGTCTGCGCACATAGCTGCAGACTCTACCAGGCCTCTGGGTACTCAGCTGCAGAGCCTCTTCCTACTACTACAACCCAAGACTCAGACTTATAGACTCAGAGCTAATTCGTAATCCAGAACTTAAGACTGACTTTACACTTAGAGCCTCGCTCTATTTATACAATCCCATGGTCCGCGGACCATGGGTAGGCCAACATACCATACATTAAATTATATTATTTTAGGGTGGACAACCCTAGAATCTCATGCTTCGCGCCCACATTTCGCGGGGTCTTTACATTACACTTTACCAAAATTCGGGCTTCAAGCCCCAAAAACCCGCTATGGGGGGATTCGCTGCCCAACATGGGTCTTTCCAATTTATAATGTAGGTTCATGTTGGGAATATCTCATATCACTTGGCCTTTAAGTCAAGTCACCAAGGGCGGAGAGAAAGAAAGGTTTTTTTGGTCGGAAACCTAACAACAAGCGTTCTCTAAGTTGAAGAATCGTCTTTGTTCTGCATGAGTTCTCACATTACCAGACCTACAACAACCATTTGAGATTGAGACAGATGCCTCAAATTATTTTATTGGTGTAGTTCTTACTCAGCATGGGCATCTAGTGGCTTACCATAGTGAGACACTTTCAGACACAGTCTGAAAGTACCCCACTTACGACAAAGAAATGTATTCCATTTTGCAGACCTGCCGTAAATGGAAGCATTAAATTATGGGGAAGGAAACAATCATCCACACAGACCACCTACCTCTATAGTTCATACATACACAAGGGAAGTTGTAGAACGATCGCCATCATAAATGGTCCACCTATTTGCAATAGTTCCATTTGAACATTAAGTATAAGAAGGGTAGCACCAATAATGTTGTTGATTGCCTTAGTTGACCGCTAGTCATGGCACTGATCACTGTGCTCAACTCCTGTGGGCACGAGACATTGGGGTGGTTGCATCTGTACAAGAGCGAACCAAAATTTAGCTGCATAACCAGACACTCTTGGAAGGGAATCAAGTTCCAAATTTTCACCTTCAGGATGCAATGTTATGCCACCTGGGACACATCTGTGTTCCTTCAAGTGAGCGTGCCAAGATGATTTGGGAGGCTCACTAAAGTTGGGTCGCTAGACATTTCAGAGTAGAGAAAATAATTGTGGTATTGCAGAAGTATTTTTATTGGCTGAAACTTCGTCAGGACATTGGGAAGTACACTAGATCCTGCATCGCATGCGCTATTACAAAACCAACCATCAAGAAGCAAGGCATGTATACCCCTCTACCTACTTCTAACTGGCCGTTGGAATCTGTCTCCATGGGTTACAAGTTAGGCCTTCCTTCTACTAAGAACGACAATGATTTCATTTTCATGGTCGTCGATAGATTCTCTAAGATGGCCATCATGGTGGCCTGCATGAGGAGTATCACAACAGAGGTCACTGCTAAGCTCTTTTTTGAGCAAGTATGGGTACACTTTGGGATCCCACAGTCCGTTGTCTCCAATCGGGACAATAGATTCTTGAGTGCATTTTTGTCAAGTCTTTAGTCGATGCTGGAACCAAAACTTACTAAGTCCATGAATTTCCATCCCTAAACTGATGGCCAAGTGGAGGTTGTCAACAGGGTGATCATACACATTCTATCCATGTACAACTCTAAGAATCCACACACATGGGATGAAAGTCTCCCTTATGTCCAACATAGCTACAACAGAGCTCTCCATAGTCAACGGGCCATAGACCCTTTCAGGGAGAGTTGGGATTTCAGCCATTATCCCCCATTGATGTGGCCACACCATTTCCAACCACTCAAGTAGATTCGGCTCACGTTCAATATGAAGCTGAAAGGGCTAACAACTTCATTGAGCATGTTTAGCACATCCTCCAGCAGGTCCATGATATATTTGACAGAGCCAATGCTAAGTACAAGCATCGCCATGATCAACATCGAGTGTTGCACAAGTTCCATGTGGGCAATAAAGTTTGGCTACATTTGCAGAAGGAGTGCCTTGCTGGACCCCATCACAAGCTTTTCCCACTCTGATATGGTCCATACACCATCACCAAGGCCATTGGTGGAAATTCCTTAAATCTCAGCATCCCACCGATCCTTGGTCTGCACCCAGTGTTCAATGTAGATCACCTCCTGCCATACTTTCCACCATTGTTGGACACATATAACATTGTAGAACAACTCACACCAATAGACCTCAACATGGAATTCATGGAATGTGCCACAACTGATCAGATCATGGACACACAGATAAATAACACTCGCCAACAGTGGATACAACTATATTGAGTTGTCAAAGCAGGTTAACTCTGTCACCAGGGCAAGTGGTTCACCAGGGACCAAGTTCAATAGAAATTTCCTCACCTCATGGAAGCTCTGCACGCAATGGGGACCATTGCTTCCTAAGGGGGGAGGAATTATCCAGGTGGATATTGGTGGCCATTTTCCTATTCCACCTAGATTCCCCAATCAGTTTCATTTGTTTCCTTGTTCATTTCAGCATTTACTATTTTTAGTCGTTTTTCTGCTCCCGAACTTCTGGAGCAGTTTTGACCCCGTGAACGATGTTCTTTTGGGGTATATGGTAGGCCTGTGGCCATAGGCATAGGCCTGTGGCCATAGGCATAGGCCTATGGAGAAACCTTTAGTACTCAGAGAGACCTTTCCAACAAGGTATCATACATGCCAAATGAAGATAATATGACCAGGTTATCAACCCGGGAAGTTGACTTCCCAACTAACCCCAACGGGGCCCACAAACTCTTGGTACTACATCTCCTGGGGTTAGGGTTTTGGTTGTTTTTGGTTTTCTCATGTTTTCGAATAATAAATAAGACCTTGATCCTCATTGTAACACAATTAAGAGGCATGTATCCACCACATCTCTTCTCATAGATAAGCTACCATTTCCCGAGCTATCTTGTTTCCATTCTGTTTGTAAGCATAGTTCAATATTTTTCTATTAATGAAATGAAGTGTTTTTTTGTTGCACCTCTATGTTTATGATTATATCTATAGGTTGTTTCATTCCTGATTAAGTTTGGATCAATCTCTCTAATGAAGACCTGTGCTACCTCACTGGTTGAATAAGTAGTCTTTACTAGAATGAAGTGAGCTACCTTGCTCAACCTATCAACCACAACCATGATTGAATCATGCTTCTTCTATTTCCTCAACAAACTTGTAAGGAAATCCATGGAAATGGCCTCCCATTTCCACTCCAGAATAGGAATAATCTATAAAAACTAGCTAGGTGTTTACACTTATCTTTCACTTGCTGCCAGTCCAAGAATCTAACAACAAACTCTGCCACTTTTCTGTTCAAATTTGGCCAATAATAGAACAACTTTACCATTGTCAATATCTTCTAATATCCTAGGTGACCTGAATATGGATTGACATGAAACTACCTCAAGATAAGCTTCTTGAGCTCACTGTCATCGGACACATAGATCATATCTCTTAATCTGACCAAGTCATCTACTGTAAGCTAATAGTCCACATCCTGGTCACCTATACCCTACTCTAACTTGTGCCTAAGTTGTTGATACCTGTCATCTTTTTGTCCTTCCTATAAGATCTGATCCTGTAAATCTATCCCATAAGATCTCACACTACAACATGTTTACCTGTACTATCCTATTGAGATCATCTGCAACCTTGTTCTCCTTTCCGTTAATGTATCTTATCTCAAAGTCAAAATCACTAAGGGTGGCCAACCATCTAGCTTTCTTGGCATTCAGATTCAGTTGGTCAAACAAGTACCTGAGCCCACTGTGATCACTCATCAATATAAAACTCCTACGAAGAAGATAGTGCCTCCACATCTTCAATGCATGAATGAATGTTGCCAACTCTAGATCATGTGTCACATAGTTTTTCTCGTGCTCATTTAGTTTCTGTGACTCATAGCACACCAACTATTCCTCCTGCATAAGGACTCCACCAAGTCCTATTTTGCAAGAATTTTTTCACACCACGAACTCTTTATCCAAATATACAAACTTTAACACTAGAGCATTTGTAAGCAACTGCTTCAACTGCTCAAAATTTGTTGCACATTCCTCTATCCACTCAAATTTATTCCCTTTCCTTTACAATGATGTAATAGGATATGAAATCTGTGATAAGTTCTCGGTGAACCTCCTATAGTAACCTATTAGCCCCATGAATGATCTAACCTCATCCACATTCTTAGGAGTTTCCCACTCCATGATAGCCCTTATCTTTTCAGGGTCCACTGCTATGCCTTCCTTGGAAACAACATTTCCCAAGAAATGTACCTCTATTGAAAATAAACTACATTTCTAATCTTGGAATACAACTAATGCTCTCTTAGAAATCACAATACTGCTTCTAAGTGTTTGACATTCTCTTCCTCATTCTTAGAATATATCAATATATCATCAATGAATACAATAAAAACTTTTCCAGATAAGGACGTAACACATTATTCATAAAGGACATAAAATTAGCTTGATCAATAGTCAAACTGAAAGGAGCTACAACAAACTCATAATGACCATACCTTGTCTGAAAAGCAGTCTTGTAGATGTCATCTTCTTTTATGTGTACCTGATGGTATCCTCATCTCAAATCAATCTTTGAGAACACCATTGTTCCCTTCAACTGGTCAAAAAAAGTCATTGATCCTTAGCAATGGATACATGTTCTTGATCATCACCTTGTTTGGTTGTCTGTAATCAATGCACAATCTAAGAGTACCATCCTTCTTCTTCACAAACAACATTGGTGCACCCCAAGGCGACACACTTGTCCTAATGCATCCATTTTCAAGAATTTCCTTCAACTACAAATTCAATTCCACTAAATCTAGTGTGCTAAACCTGTATGGTGCCTTTGATGTTGGTGTTCCCCTTGCACAAACTCAATAGAAAATTCCACTTCCCTGTGAAGTGGTAACTCTAAAATATCTGCTAGAAACACAACCTGAAACTGCTGCAAGACATTATACCTCTTGAATATTTCTACATCCTCAAATATGGATTGCAAACAATACACACCCCTTCCTATGACTGTGCTTAGCCTGCATAGCTGTAACCATCCTCACAGATGTAGGCTTCTTCTTTCCCTGCAAGATTCTATTTTCCCCATTATCATCCAGGAACTCAATAGCCTTGTCATAACAATATACTTTGGTCCTGTGGAGGTAAAACCAATCCATAACTAAAAGAATACTATATGATCCCAATGGAAGCACATTTAGATGTGCTGATGCAGGTATACTATTAAGCTCAAATGCACAAGCTCTTACCTAAAAATGAACTCTCTTCTTAGTACCTGTAGCCAACTGCACCAACCAAGACTCTGCATGCACTTCTTTTCTAAAACCACACTTATCCACCAGGTCTTGATTAACATAACTATAATTAGGTATAAGGTCAATCAATATAGAAACAACTTGAACATAGATCTTACCTTCCATCTCAATAATGGATGCCTGGGGATATGTCTTCTTGTTTTCCACAACTCCATAAATACAAGGAATTCTATGACCAACATCCATAACTTTATCCTCCTCCTGAGCACTATAGATATGAGGCCTACTACCATGGTACAATGGACAATCCTTCTTGCGATGATCTTTGCGACAAATACAACATTGCAACGGTCCCCTACCATCACCTTTATTTTGTTGCTCTCTAGGTTATGACCCATGTCCCTTCTCAATTGCATTGAACTTCTTATAAGGAACAAAATTTTATTTATCACCTTCATCCTGAGGTATTCCATGCTTCGGTGGACATTTCCATTCAAATCACACTTAGGCTTAACTTTGTGCTTTGACTGCTCATAACAATGCTTTAGTTACTTGATGGCTTCCTCCAACAACCGTGGTTCATAAAACTCAATCCAGTCTCTATATGTCTCTGGAAACCCATTGATGAACCTTTTAATATTCACTTTCTCATCCTTGAGGTAAGGCATATACCTCATCAACTCCAGGAACCTGGTAGTATACTCATCATCTGCTATAGAGCCCATCTGCAACTCATAAAACTCCTTAGCTCTGTCATCATAATACCTGTTAAACAGGTACTTCTTCTTGAAGAGTCTCTTAAACTCATCCCAAATCAACTCTTCTTCCCGAATTCCCTTGACATTCTTCACATCTTCCCACCAAATATATGCTTTCCCTTTAAGGATGAAGGTGGATATTTTTGCTTTCATGTCCTTTGAATAGTTATGAAATATGAATAATTTCTTCATCCCAAGAAACCATGCCTTTGCATGTTCTGACTTATTCATCTCTCTATCAAACCTAGGTAGATTGACTTTCTTGAACTCCTTAGGAAAGTACTCAGTCCTCCTATAAGGATGATGGTGGTGATGATGATGTCTCCTGGATGAGGAACTAGAATGAAACCTATACATATCGATCCTCTTGTTAGGTGTACCTAATGATCTGCCACCTCTTCTTATATCCCCTCTATCCAGCCTATATTCTAACTGAGACTTACAACCATAGGCTCCATTAATATTCTCTTCCTGCTCTTGACTAATCCTCAACTTTCCCTGTCTCTACAATTTTGAAAAAATCTGAAGGATAATTGCATTGACCTCTGCATGATTTTCCTGAGCCCTTGCAAGTCCTTCCTGAACCTCAACCAACCTGTCATTGTTTGCCTTTCAACTTCTGGTCTTTTCCCTCAAACTCCTCAATGTGTCTCCTATATCAGGAGAATACTCATCTCCTTTCTTCCCATTTGATCTGTAGGGATATTTAGATGAATTGTATTCTACCATCTTGCTAGTCATCTTTGACATCTTCTTCTTGCAATTGTACCATGTCAGATAAACCAAATTGATCTCATCTAAAAAATGAATCCACATTAGCATGATACATGTATAATCATAATCATATCAATATTCCAACATCATGCATGATAATACCAACTGCATACCATGACCTCATGCATGACAACCATAACCATGACAATGCATGCATAACCACATGCATCTAGCCCATCAGGTCCAAGTGTTTGAACCATGCTCTAATACCACTATGTAACATGCCTCCTCTCATATATACCCACTTTCACCAGCTTACCAGGGGTAAACATGAGCTGAGGGGCTACTATGACATGAATCAACTTCTATATTATATTAAGGAAATGGAGTGGTGGGCTCCAGTATTGTAGCAATAATGCTACAACTCCTGGAGCTTCCTATCTCTAATTTTATCAACCTGGTAGTTCGTACAAACTTGGAAGCGACGGTGCTGTATGCACAAGTACTAGCTCTTGTCGCAGCTGTCACTTGGTCAGCTGGCACAAGTCTGCTAGGGCTCAAGCCAACTTCTATATGCTCTCAGAAGAAGCTTTATGAGTGATGGACGAAAGCTAACTCAAAGGAGGCTAATCTATTTGCAGAAAGAAACTGAAAGCCAACAAAGCATGAAAACCCTAGTAAACCCTAGTTTGACCAGCTAGGCCCTTACAATGCAAAACTGTGAATGAAACTTCTACCAATGATGCCATTACTTGCAGTGAGCTGAAATACATGCATCTAAGCTACTTGCATCTGAAAAGACATGTTTTTGTATTTTTTCATTAAGTGGTTGGATTTATTGTGATGATGCTTTGGATTAGGGTTTGACTGTGCAGGAGCGGTTCGAATGGAAGGAAAGCATGGGCAAGGTCAGGGGGAGCTAGTAGAGGCCCCAGAGGATCTCTAGCATCAGTCCACAGAAGTCTACCACGTTCGGATGCTCAGCAACCGAGTTTGCAGGCTTCTACAAGAAGTCTGCAGGGGATCCTATAGGAAACTCAGGGGTTCTACAGGAAGTTTGTGAAATTCTACAGGATGTTCGACCCTGGGAGTTTTGGGAGATGGTGAAGTGATGGAGTGGTATGGGAGGATAGGTGAGATGGAGATGGAACTGGTGATGGCTCAAGAGCAGAGAAGTCAGATAGAGAAAGAGTGCATGCAGTGGGTTGATGGCTGGAAGGATGGGATCAACGAAAGGTTAAGTAAATGGAGCTACGTGAGTAATGGAAGAGCTGGAAGGTAAACGAGCTGAATAGAGGTCGGTTGAGTGGCTTTAGGTGTGGTTGACAAGAAGAGGAAGGTAATGGAATGGTGTGGAGCAGTGTAGATGAAACAAATTGTCTATCAATGTCACCAAAACGAGAACTCTTTAACCTATGATAACTGTGCTATTTTGAACCAATGAACATCAGTGCAATTTGTGAAAGAAACTCGTGCATGGAAGTGGAATGAAGAAGTAATGATCAAGACCAAAGTGCATGGATGGATCTACGACTAAAGTAACTGTTGCAGCTTGCATGGACGTGAAAAGAACTGCGTTTGGTTTTGGTGGTTGGTTCAGACTACACCCCAATCCCTAATAGAGATGGAAGTGAGGTCCTTTCAACCTTTTTCTGGAGGTCCAATGAATTATAACTATCCTCTTCTAACCTAAGCAACTGGAAGCAAATTCACCATGAACTAATCCTATTCAATCTCATAAAAACTAAATCAGCAGACTGTAAATTCGAATTGCATGTCAAAGTAAAGAAACGAAGTGTTGGAACGAAAGGAAAATAACATTACAACACAGAGGAGGTCTATTGCTCTCAGGTTGGGCCCTAACTTGAGAGCTATAGCTCCCTTAGAAACTTAGAATGAGATCAAAATCTGCCTGCCTTTATTCATAACCAAAAATCTGATGTCATGCCAAAACTGGCTTACAAAAAGAACCAACACCGAGCTGTAGCTCGTACTTCGAAATTACAATAGTAATGCGAAAGTTCAAAAAGCCCCTATCAAAGGCTACGGCCTCAGTATTTATGCAAAATGATAATCCAACAGGTTTCCTTGATTTGTGGAGCTCGGCTGTCCAACTGAAGGTTAAACTGTTGATCCTGTAGAACAATTGTAACTGATGTTCCTGTACAACGGTTGGCTGCCTCTAAGCTCGGTGGGGAGATTGGTTGGAGCTTGGAGCTATGGAGGGAATCACGAGGAAGGTCCCCAAGACTGTGGACATCCTCTCCTAAAAACCAGCAGTGCCACCTTACTGTCTCCTTGTCTCCTTTTTCGTGGTCTTTGCTCCCTTTTAATGCCAAAAACCTGAAATCATCATGTATTAGTCACGTAGATAGAATGCCTACCCTTCTTCCTACAAACAACACGAATAAACCAAGAAATGAATGCATAAGAAATAAAAGATGAATGGTTGAACAAGGTAAGTAGGCCAATATGAGCCCAAATTGTACCAAAAATTGGGGCTCGTCATCACCCCCCAGCTAAACTATTTGCTCATCCTTGAGCATCTTAGTCCAAATCTTCATCCTTCATTGCTTTCACTTCTTCCCTTGCATCCCAAGGCTCTGTGGTAGTGTCCTCTTTGTGGATATAAAACCCTGCTTTCCTGTTCACCTCTTCCCATTGTTGACTGTCATCCTCCTCTGTATTGCCTTCAGTCAACCCTAGCAGTAGTGGTGGGCTGAGTTTAAGGCCAATCCAGCTGGCCTGGAGGCTTTGCATGGATTTCTTGTAAAGGTCAACCCTTGCCAAAGCTTCCCTCATCCGAATGGGGGTATGGTACTCTCTGATTTTCAAGCTGTGTGCCAAGGTACTCCATCTGCGTGCACATGCTTGGGCAACACTTTCTCCTAACAACCTTTCCATGTCTTCAAAGTGAGCTATGGCTTGTGCCTGTTGGTCCATAAATCTCAAGGAAGCTATGGGATCAGTAGCCAACTATTGGTGGGCTGAGATGAGTGCCACCGGATCCTCTAGTTCTGCTTGAATGAACAATGGCTCGCTCACTTCTCGGTTCATGACCGATTTTGCTTCAGCTGCTCCTTGATCCTCATGGTTTAACCATGAAGCGAACGCCATCAATTGCATATCACCCAAGGCAATATTGGGATCCCAGGAGACTTCATTAGGCAAAGCCAAATTGTGGAGGTAAAACTCTGCTAATTTGGCTTTGTCTTCTGATGAACTAGTACTGCACAATTCAGAAAATTGTTGTGGGTTCTGGATATGTGAAATACCTCTTTGTGCCAAGGTGTTTATTTGGAACTGCAGCCATTGATCTTTTAAGAACAATCCATAGGATTTTGCAGGTGGTCTGCACTGAATTGCCTCCATGGCCCAACTGGCCATGCAGGCCAATTGTGCTTCCTTTTGTTGCAGCTGTTCTTTTAGGGCTTGCACTTCAATTTTTGTTTGCTGTTCTGCTTCCTGTAGAAGTGTCATTGGCTCTTCAAGACCGGTGGTCAGCTCCTTTTTGCTTTGTTGTTCTTTTGTGATGTCTTTGGAGGATGTTCCTGCCCCTGCCCTTAGTTCCTATAGCTGCAATCTCAGCTTCTGATTTGCTTCCTGTAGAAGCACACGTTGGCAATTAGCCACATGTTTAGCCATAGTGAATTCACTCCTGACCTCCTTGAGTTGCTCTTGTAAAGGGCCTATGTCCACCACACCCTTTGATTTGGCGATCTGCATCCATGTGTGGGAACAGACTCTTTCTTCCTCTAGTGCAAAAAATAGAGGCATAGTAAATTTCTGTGGTATGATTTTGCCCGCCTCTAAAAAGGTGTAGTATGAACTTAGATTAGGCGAAGGGCTAGGTTATGGTATATGTTCTCTTTCTATCTCTTCAGGCGGTTCTACCTCACCCTCCCTTGGTGGTGATGACGGTTCTTCTCCTTCCCTCTTTTCTGTTTCCTGTAGCCGGGCCAGAGTGTCCTGTAGAACATTTTCAGCTTCCTGTAGCCGAGTTTTTTCAGTCAACAGGTCTAACCTTTCTTGCCACGTATTTTTCTTTGGACTCCCCTTCTCGTAGGTGACTGTGATCCTGGAGGGTGACTTTTCCTTGGGAGAAGCAGGTGTATCTTCGATGACAATCGGTCTGCTGGACTGAGGCTGTGGCTTGCCCGTCTTTATCCTAACACTTCTTCGAGCTTTAAAGTATAGAGGGGTCTCCCTCTTCCTCTTTTCTTTTGGCTTAGGTGGCGTGCTGAGGCTAGCTAATACAGTTGCTGCCTCCCGTGCCAGAATATCCACCTTCTTCTCTTTGGGTTTCACCTTTTCGAGGCTTACTGTAGAAGCCCCTGTTTTGGTAATTTTCGGGCTTCCTGTAGAAGACCCTTTCTCTGTCTTCAGGCTTCCTGTAGAAGACTGTTTCTCAATGATTTTCGGGCTTCCTGTAGAAGCCTGTTTCTACTTTCCTGTAGACACGGGTGTCTCCACCTTTGCTTGCTTAGCTTCCTGAGTTTTTCTTTTTGCTTTGGTTGCAGGTGCTGATGAGGTACTTGGGCTGACGTGGACCACCTCAGCTTTGTCCATTCTGCTCTTCAGCCTCTTTTCTCTTGCTGACAAGATAGGTGTGCCACCTTTTTCTTTGTCATCCTTTTCCTCATGCTTCTTCTTCTGTTCTTTCCTCTGCACTGTGGTCGGGGTCTTCTGGCCTTTTTCCCTCTTTTCCTCGGCCACTGCTTCTTGTTCCTCACTGCTGGAAGAACCCGTTTCTTCGATCAACATTTTAATGTCTCCATCTCTTGTCAAATTCCGGAAGGATTCCCATGAGAGGGGAACCTTATATGAATGCAGCGCATCCTCCACAAGAAGCTTGATCAACCCATGGTGGGCTATCTGATCTGGTATGCCCTCTTTTAGCTTTGTGGCACACTCCATTAGAGACTGCAACAGGAAATAAGGGATGCTCAGTATTTTTTCTACAGGAAGATCAATCCGGTGCCTTAATTCAGTGAGCAACCGAAAGTGATATGCATACATGATGCTAAAACGGCCTTCACAAGTTATATATTTCATGATTTGCAAACTGACTTCATTCCATGGTGGCAACAAACTCGTTCTTCGCACCCCATTTTTTTCCTCCGAGAATTCCTCCTCAGGTGGAAAGAATTCCTTCTTGGCTTGCTGGCTCAACTTTCTTTCTTCCTTATCCCATGGGAAACCCATCGGAAGTTCGGTGATCCGACTGATATATTGCGGGGTGAGCTCGAGGCTTAGACCTCTGAAGTTCACTGTGGCCAGTGTCTTGGATTTCGGCTTCAGAGCCTGTAAAAATTCTTCGGCCAGTTCATCATCGTAACCCTGCAGCTTATCACAAAACGATATCCATTGTGCTCATGTGAAGAGCTCTACCACCCCTTGGTTTTCCCTTAATTTGGCTGAATCAGTGGGTTCTCGTCTTATAAAACCACCCGGCATGATGAACACGGTTGTTTTAACTAAAGGTGGCAAATGCGAAAGAGATTTGGTCTATTGAGACAGAGCATGCACATAATCCACAAAATTCAACACAGTCTAATTACACTGACATCCTGTAGAACGACAGTATAGGCACAACAAACAACAATTTCACCGATATCTTTATGACCAGACTGTGGACGATGATCCTGCCACCTTTGAAAACCAATTGCATGAAGAGTTTCAGGGTTACCTTTTTCTGCCACCCTTTTTTTACGTGGGGAACCCGCCTTCCTGTAGAACTGCGTCCCTGTAGAGACTGCGTTCCTGTAGAAATTGTGTTCCTGTAGGAGCAGTGCGCAAATTTCGGGGAGAACTGTTGTTGGCCTGCGCTCGAGGTGTGCTTCACCGGCGTTCTGGTAGCCAAAAGCTCGGCGTATCAAAGTGCATAAGAGATCAGAATAGCCACTCGAGTTTGAAGTGGTGGTTGATAAATGCAAGCACACAATCTAGCCGATTAGATTTTGAATCGGCGCAATCCGTGGCGCGGGGGTGAGCTGTCCCCGCCGGACCGTTGGGCGACATCATCCATCATTCGCCTGCGTATTCACTTGCTGCCGCATCCATTCCCACAGATCTGCCGCCGCCTCTTTCTGTTAAACTCATTGCTTCCGACGGGATTGTTCTCACGTGCGTGCTGCTCATTCTCTTTGTCGTGGCCGCCACCCAAACATCCAACTATACCATAACTAGCCGACGTGGCTAGTCGACTGGCCATACGGCCGCCCAACCATTCACTTTTACGCTGTGCAAACAATTCAAAGTAAAATTCATGTGATTTGATGGAAGGAAGGGTCGAGACACTTACCTGCGTGGTTGCACACGATTTTTCCAGTTTTTGGACGATGGTGAGTGGATCTACCTGCTGCATGCGAACTTACACAGACCCGGAGGCTCATGGTTACAGGCTGCCGACGATGGAGTGGATGCTTTGGTTGCAAGCGCCCGCGTTTCATTGCAGATGGTGGTGTTGTGAATGGCATCCACTCTAGCAGGTTCAACTGTTACAGGATTCCTGCGGGGTGTCTCGTAACAGTTCTTCCTCCTTGGGTGCATGCTGCACGACGGAGGATCTGGCCTTTCGATCACGCTCCCAGAGCTTCTGATGCCTGTGGTATGAGATCTCAGCACTTGTTTATCTTTGAAAATGGCTTTTCCCGCGAGAACTCATCGATCTGCTTTGCTGGTGCAGGGAACTTGGTTGCATGTCGACAAGGATGGTGGAGCAAGGTAACAACAATGTGCAAGGGTGCCAACAGAGGTTTGCATGCGTCCAAACCGATCCTTAGTCGCTAGATCTCCTTTTAAAATGAATCCTGGGTCGTCCCAAACTTCTACAGGAAGTTTCCTGTAGAATACAGAGCTTCCTATAGAAAGTTCGGGCTTCCTGTAGAAAGTTTGCACTTTCCTGTAGAAAATCCGCGTCTTCCTGTAGAAAGACTGCATCTTCCTGTAGAAGATTCAAACCATGATAAAATTGCACATACCTTGAAAAAACATGGGTATCCTTGGAGGAGGTGCTGGTGAGGTCCCTTGATAGCATGATAAGGACCCTTGGCTTTGAGTTGAGAGGCTTCCTCTCCTCCATAGAACATCTGCAACCTGCATGCAATTTTACCATATTTTGCTTGTTGTTTTTTTTTTCTTTTTTCCTCTTTTTTTCTCTCTCTCTTTTTTTTTTTGAAAGATAACAGGGGCGCCTCAAAGAGGTTTTCACCCGTGCCATCTGCCCTGAGTGCCTCAGAGAGGTTTTCACTCAAGGATCTTTTCAAACCTTTACCTTTTTTTGAAAGACAATAGGGGCGCCTCAATGAGGTTTTCACCCCTATCACCTGCCTTGGGCGCCTCAGAGAGGTTTTCACCCAAGGATCTTTATTATTATTATTTTTTTTTTTTATTTTTATTTTTAAATCCTTCAGGGTATGCCAAAAGCAGAGGCAGAACCCTTCTCTATGACCAATACAAATTTCTCCATAGTTTTGATGAACTCTTGTCTTGAGAGAGGTCTCCTGTAGATCTTCAATCGATGCCCATTGACAAGCATGGGAATGGCTTCCTCATCAATGGTTCGAATAAGGACAGATCCATTGTCATGGCATTTTTCCACTTCATATGGTCCTAGCCATCTGGTTCTCAGCTTCCCCTTGAAATCTTTGTATCTGGAGTCATACAACAAAGCCCAATCTCCCGGCTGAAATTGCTTGTCATGGAGATGTTGGTCATGCCACACCTTTCTCTGAAGTTGAACCACTTCTGAGTGAAGGAGGGCTTGCATTCGGTGCTCATCCAATCCATTCAGCTGCAATAACCTTTCTTGCTGTGCATGGCTGAGATCTAGGTCCAGCTGAGCTGCCATCCTCAAAGTGTTGTATTCAAACTCAATGGACAGCAAATCTTTCTTCCCATAGACCAGCTCATAAGGTGTGAAGCCGGTGGTGGTCTTCCAAGTGGTGTTGTAAGCCCATGTGGCTTCAACCAGGTGATCTGCCCAGTCCTTTCTGCTGCTGCTCACCACCTTAGTCAAGATCTCATTCTTTCTTTGATGGGAGAGAAAGAATGACGATTTGGAGAAGCAAAATTATTTTCCCCCTTTAGTCGGAAGTTTGGGTGGTTCTCGGAAGAAAATAGCGAAAAAGATTATCCCTAGGGTCGATACCAACAGGAATGTATAAACCAATGCTTCCATAGATTTGATTTGATCATAATTTACAATTATGGAGATAGCTTTCGTACTAATATTTATTAGAGAAGAGATAGGAGCAATATCATACCACTTGTCTTTTAGTAGTTGGATCTCCCAGTTTTTGGAATGCTCCAAATTCTATTCGATCATCCAGATCTGAGTCGATACCAGCAAAAACATCTCTGAATAAGGTCCTAGCACCATGCCAAATGTGTCCAGAAAAGAAAAGGAGAGCAAATGTAGCACTTCTAATGCTCTATTGGTGACTTCCACCTGCCCATTTGCTTGAGGGTGATAAGGGGTGGAAGTCCTATGCTTGATCTTGTGATGAAGCTAGTAGATCTTCAACCAG
This sequence comes from Pinus tabuliformis, assembly GCA_031772625.1. Taxonomy (NCBI): domain Eukaryota; kingdom Viridiplantae; phylum Streptophyta; class Pinopsida; order Pinales; family Pinaceae; genus Pinus; species Pinus tabuliformis. The sequence goes on from CM062804.1 coordinate 1,484,702,289, forward strand.
GTTGGATGTGAACTGGCTCCCTTGATCGGTGACCAGCTCTCTTGGATAGCCAAACTTATAGAAGATGTTTTCTCTTAGGAACTCGGCCACCTTTTCTTCTGTTGCTGCTTTGATTGCTTTAGTCTCTACCCACTTTGTCAAATAGTCAGTACACACAATGATGTAAGACCTTTGCCTCGAAGAAGGGTTGATTGGGCCCACAAAGTCCATGCCCCACTTCTCAAATGGCTCAAGAGTCACTTGAGGTTGGAGAGGCATCTCATCCCTTTGGGTCGGTTTCCCCATTCTTTGGCATTGGTCACACTGGCTGACATATCTTCTGACATCTTGATGAAGTGTGGGCCAATAGTAGCCTGCTTGCAGGATTTTGAAGGCAGTTCTCTTTGCTGCAAAATGACCTCCACAAGGCCCATCATGACAAGTGAGGAGGATATCAAAGACTTCCTCCTCCCTTACACAATGCATTAAGATCTGATCGGGGCCAAGCTTGAACAGATTGCCCCCGATCCAAGTAAATGAGGCACTTTTTCTGATGATTCTGCTCTTCTCTCTGGAAGATAGGTGCAGAGGGAACTGTGCTGAAACAAGGTAGTTTTCTATATCGGCAAACCATGGAGAGAGTACTGAAATAGAAAACAGATGTTCATCGGGCATTTGGTCATCTACTGTTCCATCCTCATCTGTAGACAAATCCAATCTAGATAAAAAATCAGCAACAACATTTTCTCTGCCTGGTTTGTCAACAATGGTCAAATCAAACTGCTGCAATAAAAGTAACCATCTAATAATACGAGCATTCACATCTGGTTTATTCATTAAATATCTAATTGTAGCATGGTCAGTATGTACAAATGTTTGATAGCCAGTAATATAATGACGGAACTTGTTTAGTGCATGGACCACAGCCAAAAATTCTTTCTCGGTTACAGTGTAATTCAGCTCAACTTTGGTCAAGTTTTTGCTAACAAAGTAAATGGCATATGGAAGTTTTTGCTCAACTTGTCCTAAAGCTGCACCTATGGCTTTGTTCGAGGCATCAGTGTGGATGTGGAAAGGTAGGGCCCAGTTTGGACCTCTCAGGATTGGGGCTGACACCAACTTGTCCTTCAAGTCATTTAAAGCCCTCTGACAATCGTCAGTCCAATTAAACTCCACATATTTTGCCAACAGGCCAAACAATGGCGAGGCTAGCTTGCTGAAATCTTTAATGAATCTCCGGTAGTATCCTGCTAATCCCAAGAAACTCCGAACATCCCTTACCTTTTGAGGAGGTGGAACCTTCTTGATGAGAGCAATTTTGTTAGGATCCACCTGCAACCCCTGGCAAGAAATGGTATGGCCTAGCACGGTCCCTTCAGTCATCAGGAATTCACATTTTTCAGGACTAAGGGACAAGTTCATCTCAATGCATTTGGTTAGGACTTTTCCCAGGTTGGACAATGCTTCTTGGAAGTTGGCCCCATAAGGAGTAAAGTCATCCATATAGATTTCTACTGCATCATGGACGAGCTCCGAGAAGATGCTCAAGACAGCTATCTGGAAGGTAGCAGGAGCATTGCATAGCCCAAAGGGAAGAACTCGGTAGGCAAAGGTACCCCAAGGACAAGTGAAGGTGGTCTTATCTTGGTCTTCCGGGCTGATTTGGATTTGGTTGTACCCGCTAAACCCATCCAGGAAAGAGAAGAACTTCTTTCCTGCCAGTCCATCCAACACTTGATCTATGAAAGGTAGAGGGAAATGGTCTTTCTTGGTAGCTTTGTTCAGTTCTCGGTAGTCCACACAGATTCTCCATTTCCCATTTTTCTTGGGAACCAACACCAGAGGAAACACCCATTCACTATATGAGATGGGGTAGATGAATCCTGCATCCAACAGTTTTTGCAATTCTTCTTTGACAATATCCTTAAGAGCTGGATTCATTCTCCTCTGGGGTTGCCTAACCGGTTTACAATCCTCTTTGATGTATATATGATGGGTACAGACCGAAGGATGGACTCCTTTCATTTCCTTATAGCTCCAAGCAAAAGCATCTAGGTGGTTGGTCAACAGACTACACAGCTCCTTTTCCTGGGAAGGAGATAGGGAGGAGCTGATCTTCAATGCCTTCTCAGGGCCGAACTCCACATTCTTGACTCTGGGAGTAACAGGGTTGGTTGTGCAAAGATCCACTAAGGTGCTAGCTTGGGCATCCTCCACCAATTTCTCTAAGGGTAGTGCACAGGAAGGTGGATTCTAGATCAAGGTCTCGATCAAGTCATCCTCGATTGGGGGGTCTCTTCTAGTGGTCTCTAAGGTGCACAGAGGTGCTGAGTACACCTCGTCTTCCTCTCCTTCTTCCAACCAGAGTGGTAAGTCATGCTCTAAGGAGGGTTGGGCAGGAGGGTATAGGACTAGCTGCTTGGACATGGGACCATTTTTGATGGTCATGTTTCCTGCACGACAACTTATGTAAGCATCTGCAGTAGCTAACCAAGGCCTTCCCAAAATGAGAGGATATCTAGTAAGCTTTGCCTTTGGTTGCAGAACCAGGAACTCTGCAGGGTATTCCCAAGAGTCAATAGAGACCAAAACATCCTCCACAATCCCTTCGGGAGTCACGGTGGAGCGATCTGCTAATTGCAGTACTGTCGAGGTCTTCCTCAAGGAACCCTGAAGATTGAGTTTGAGCATGGTATCCCTGGTCATCACATTAATGGCAGCCCCCAGATCAATCAAGGTGTGAGGTATGATGGTGCCATTGATGTGGACATCTACTACAGGACTTCCAGGATCTAGGTACTTTGGGCAGATGACTTGTCCTAACATAAGGTCAGACAGTTGTCCTATGACATTGATAGTTGAAGCATCTTTCTTCCGTCTGCCTGGGTGTTTGAAACACTTCTCCTTAACCAGTTTGTTGTATATTGGCACATCCTTGATGGCTTGGAGAAGGGATATTTTCACACACAACTGCTTGAGCTCTCCCAGAAGCTCATCCTCCTCTGGGTTGAGTTGTGTGGTGGCTGTTAGTCTCTCAGGAAAGGGTGCAATAGCCTTTGGTTCACTTTCCTGTTTATCTCCCTCATCCTCTGGGGGAGGAGGTTGGCGATCTAGAAGAGTCTTTCCAGATCTAAGATTGATCTCCTAGATCTCCACAGCATAGGTAGGGCATGAGGTTTCCCCAGTGTATACCTGTTGGGCCTGTCTATTGTTGGGGTTCGGGTTCGTTTGAGCAGGCATTTGAGGTTGCCTTGGAGGAGCAGGAGGTAATGGCTGAGGTTGAACTGGTGGTGGAGGCAAGATGGCAGGAGGAGTGTTGTATTGGGGCCTCCACCCCGACTAAGGTGCATTCCATTGAGGCTGTGGCTGGGCATGTGAATGATATGAATGAGAAGTAGGTTGAGTGGGGTACTGAGGTGGATAAGACCATGGAGGAGGCATGGACCATGAAGGATGAGCAGGGGGACCCCAGGAAGGCATAGGAGTCGATTGGTTGGGGCTGTAATAAGCTTGAGGTGCCCCTTGCATCCCCTGCTGATAAGGTCTAGATCCTTGTGGCCTCCTTTGGTTGAGGTAATAGAGAGGTTCAGTGGGAGCTTCTGTCCCTTGGTACATGGCTTTAAACCCAGGTAAGGTTGGACACTGATTTGTGGGATGGTCCTCCTCACAAACGAAACATACTTCAACCGAATGCAATGGGCATTCGTTCTTAGGGTGTCTCCTTGTGCACCTAGGGCAGAAGATAGCCAAGGCTCTCTCGGCTTCTTCTTTCTTCTGCTGGATTCTGAATGTGTCCAGCTGCATGGCAATGGTCTGTCTCACCTCGCTCTTGAGATCTTCTAATTGATTTGCAAGCTCATGTTTAGAGAAAGGGACACTAGTTGAGAGGATGTTTCCCCTACCTCGTTTCCTAGCTGCCCTGGAGTGGTTTCTAAACACAGTTTTGATGTCCTCATAAGGCAGTTGGTAAATGTCCCCCCCAGCTAACATGTGAAGGGTATCTAAGAGGTCTTTAGGGAATCCTCGGAGCAGGACCAACTTGAGGGATTCAGGGTCAAGTGTGCACCTGGCCCGCTTATAGCTTAGTTGGAACCTCTCCTCATAATCCTCTAAGGGCTCATCATTTCCCATGGTCATCCTAAAGATTTCTCCCTTGGTTTCCTTAGACCTACAATAATCCCTGTACTTGGTATTGAAAGCTTGCTGCATTTGAGCCCAAGTGGTGATACTATTCCCAGGTAAGCCCGTGAACCAGCGTAATGCTGCATCCTTAAGAGTTGAAGGGAAGAGTTTCAGCTTTTGCTCATCTTCAGTATAGTCATAGGTTCTACAGAGAACAGCAAACTCAAACAGGAAGGTATCAGGATCTTCAGTAGTCAGACCATGGAAATGAGGTAAGGCGGAGGGGCTAATGTTCTTCATTTTCATTTCTCCATTGGTCTCTCGGATGGGGAAGGCACCTTCTATTCTCTCATCTTCTCTTCTATTGTCAGCCATAGCTTCAGATGGAGTGGTTTCTAACTCTTCTTCTTCTATAGGATCTTGGTATATCTTAGGATGTTCACCTATAGGTTCCTCTAGATCACTGTCACCAAAGAAGAGAGAAGGGTGACTTAGTGATGTGGTGGGGGTGTTGGGTAGGAATTTGCCTGATTTATCTCTGTTCCTACGAGGCATGAAATGGAAAGACTTCTTTTTGATTGCTTTTGCTTTTTCTTTGGTACCTGCAAAACTGAAATAGATTGATCTACATCTAACTATCTTGCAGAATTGAAAGGCTAATCTATGAAAGCAGGAAATGCTAGTCTATGAAAGCAGGAAATGCTAATCTATGAAAGCAGGAAATGCTAATCTATGAAAGTAGGAAATTTCTATGCTACTTTTGCGGAATGGAAATGAAATAAACTACTTAGCAGAATGTAAGAGTAAGAAAATAGAAGAAAAGCAACAATTACTAATACTCTGACGCTTCCCCGGCAACGAAGCCAAAAAGATGGTGGGCTCCAGTATTGTAGCAATAATGCTACAACTCCTGGAGCTTCCTATTCTAATTTTATCAACCCGGTAGTTCGTACAAACTTGGAAGCGACGGTGCTGTATGCACAAGTACTAGCTCTTGTCGCAGCTGTCACTTGGTCAGCTGGCACAAGTCTGCTAGGGCTCAAGCCAACTTCTATATGCTCTCAGAAGAAGCTTTATGAGTGATGGACGAAAGCTAACTCAAAGGAGGCTAATCTATTTGTAGAAAGAAACTAAAAGCCAACAAAGCATGAAAACCCTAGTAAACCCTAGTTTGACCAGCTAGGCCCTTACAATGCAAAACTGTGAATGAAACTTCTACCAATGATGCCATTACTTGCAGTGAGCTGAAATACATGCATCTAAGCTACTTGCATCTGAAAAGACATGTTTTTGTATTTTTTCATTAAGTGGTTGGATTTATTGTGATGATGCTTTGGATTAGGGTTTGACTGTGCAGGAGCGGTTCGAATGGAAGGAAAGCATGGGCAAGGTCAGGGGGGGCTAGTAGAGGCCCTGGAGGATTTCTAGCATCAGTCCACAGAAGTTTACCACGTTCGGATGCTCAGCAACCGAGTTTGCAGGCTTCTACAGGAAGTCTGCAGGGGATCCTACAGGAAACTCAGGGGTTCTACAGGAAGTCTGTGAAATTCTACGAGATGTTCGACCGTGGGAGTTTTGGGAGATGGTGAAGTGATGGAGTGGTATGGGAGGATAGGTGAGATGGAGATGGAACTGGTGATGGCTCAGGAGTAGAGAAGTCAGATAGAGAAATAGTGCATGCAGTGGGTTGATGGCTGGAAGGATGGGATCAACGAAAGGTTAAGTAAATGGAGCTACGTGAGTAGTGGAAGAGCTGGAAGGTAAACGAGCTGAACAGAGGTCGGTTGAGTGGCTTTAGGTGTGGTTGACAAGAAGAGGAAGGTAATGGAATGGTGTGGAGCAGTGTAGATGAAACAAATTGTCTATGAATGTCACCAAAACGAGTACTCTTTAACCTATGATAACTGTGCTATTTTGAACCAATGAACAGCAGTGCAATTTGTGAAAGAAACTCGTGCATGGAAGTGGAATGAATAAGTAATGATCAAGACCAAAGTGCATGGATGGATCTATGACTAAAGTAACTGTTGCAGCTTGCATGGACGTGAAAAGAACTGCGTTTGGTTTTGGTGGTTGGTTCAGACTACACCCCAATCCCTAACAGAGATGGCAGTGAGGTCCTTTCAACCTTTTTCTGGAGCTCCAATGAATTATAACTATCCTCTTCTAACCTAAGCAACTGGAAGAAAATTCACCATGAACTAATCCTATTCAATCTCATAAAAACTAAATCAGCAGACTGTAAATTCGAATTGCATGTCAAAGTAAAGAAACGAAGTGCTGGAACGAAAGGCAAATAACATTACAACACAGAGGAGGTCTATTGCTCTCAGGTTGGGCCCTAACCTGAGAGCTATAGCTCCCTTAGAAACTCAGAATGAGATCAAAATCTGCCTGCCTTTATTCATAACCAAAAATCTGATGTCATGCCAAAACTGGCTTACAAAAAGAACCAACGCCGAGCTGTAGCTCGTACTTCGAAATTACAATAGTAATGCGAAAGTTCAAAAAGCCCCTATCAAAGGCTACGGCCTCAGTATTTATGCAAAATGACAATCCAACAGGTTTCCTTGATTTGTGGAGCTCGGCTGTCCAACTGAAGGTTAAACTGCTGATCCTGTAGAACAGTTGTAACTGCTGTTCCTGTAGAACGGTTGGCTGCCTCTAAGCTCGGTGGGGAGATTGGTTGTAGCTTGGAGCTATGGAGGGAATCACGAGGAAGGTCCCCAAGACTGTGGACATCCTCTCCTAAAAACCAGCAGTGCCACCTTACTGTCTCCTTGTCTCCTTTTTCGTGGTCTTTGCTCCCTTTTAATGCCAAAAACCTGAAATCATCATGTATTAGTCACGTAGATAGAATGCCTACCCTTCTTCCTACAAACAACATGAATAAACCAAGAAATGAATGCATAAGCAATAAAAGATGAATGGTTGAACAAGGTAAGTAGGCCAATATGAGCCCAAATTGTACCAAAAATTGGGGCTCATCATGGAGCCGACATAACAAGACCTTACTGACTTCCATTAGGTGATACAAGACCCCTAGGAACTAACCAACCATTCCAGGTGTCCAACCCCTGAGATTACTTTCATTTTGAGTGAACTAAACCCCCATTCGCTCCCATGACAAGTCCTCCAAGCGACGGTAACCCCCCAGTCACTCCCAAAGGCCTCCTTCCCAGCAACTGTGGTATTTTTTAGGAAGTTCTGTGTTGGCGACCATGAAATCTAAGCCACGTTTTCAAGGCTAGGATCCATACCTCTACCCAAAACTTGATGAAACTTCCAGAAATGATAAATAATACAGATACAAATCCTTTAACACAAAACTTACTCAAGGAATTGGCCTAACCTAGTCTAATAATGACAGTCATTCCGTCAAACACATGATAAACATGCAACCTCTAGGTCATGAATGCATATCTGAACATAGAGATATGAAACTTATTTTAGGTTTACCAAGAAGAACTAATGCCCTCTCATAATAGCTTCCATAATACCAATTGATTCATGCATTCATTAATCGTTCGGTCATCAATTAAAAGGTGATAATTTCCATGCTTAAATCTATAATAAAACCATGGTTATAACCAACATATAACCAAATAATTAACAATGATAGAAAATTCATTAGAGCCACATCATAACAAGTACATTTACTCATAAAATACAAGAGCAATTTAGCTCTTATTGACATATGAAAAATCCAACAAGCCAGGGACTTCCATGTACCACTCGACCATAGATTAGGCTGAAAGAAATATATCTTTCAGTCAATTTCCCTTGTTCCATATTCCAAGAACGAATGTGGGATCTCACGGGATAAAGAAATTCATATACAACCAAGGGAATCCAAAGGTTAAACGACATCCACCCTCACACTACTGTGATCTCGTGTAAACCAGTCTCGAGATCACAAAACCAAACTAATCTTGGATGCCTCAGTAATCCTTCACCATCCCTTGAGTAATTTTCATGTCTCCACCCACCTATTGAGGGCTTCCCGAAGAAAACCATCTCCACCCCTAACCCTTGGGATTTTCCTCAGATCACCTCACTCGGATCCAAAATCTTTCGACAATCCAAAGGTCAACCAAGAATGAATCCCATCACACCATGATTATCTTGAAATGCCAAGGAAAGGCTAAAACCATTGTCAAAACCCGACAAAATCCATGACAGTGACAACAAATGAACCAAATACATATGTGCATATACCATGCATGCCAAAACTAGCTAGGAAACAATACATGGAACCTGTTACCTGCAAGTATTCCAACTGAATCTTCTTGATCCAACCTTTCCTTGTTTGATCTTTGTTTTCCTTTACTTTCCTTGTCCTTCCTTTTCTTTCTTTCTTTCCTTCTCCTCTTGGTGCTCTTCTCCTCTCTCAGACTAATACCAAAATTGAACTGACAAAAGGCTAAACTAGCAAAACATGTGAACTAATCCTCAGAAGCCTTTTTATTATTGATGCCTCTAATTTCTTCAATTTTCCTCTATTTTCCTTCAATTTCGTCCTCACATGAAACCTCTGACCTTTCACCTCTCTTTTCTCCTATTTTCCTTTATTTTCTCCCGTGACCTTGGTCTTATTTTTCCTTTATTAACTTTATTACATGAACTTTTAACTCAGCATTGTTACATATGCATGGGAGGGTACACCACACCACTCCCCTCTTTATGATTCTCGAGAGTTGGTGGGGTGACTTCCCCTACCCCCCTACCTACCTGCCATGCCCGTGTTCCTCCACCCCCATTGGGGTTTATAACAAATTAAACATTAATAAAATGATTTTATTATTATCTTTTTTTTGTAAGCTACTAGATTTTTTCATTAATAAAAACAAAGTTACATATAGCCTAGATTTCCAAAGGACAACCAAAATCAGAGATTCTTCGTATCAAGCTTGGTTGAGACTAGCATGCTACCTTCCAATAACCTATAATAAAAAACTATCTATGACAATCATTACTACATAAAAAACTCCTTGAAAATTCAAGAATTCAAGGGAGGAAATGCCTCTGACATTAGCATGATTTTCCCTGAGTTGACTAATTTTTCATCATCTTCTTGGATCAATGCCTAATTGCTCTAACAACCTATTTTTTGGATTCATTTCCTTTCCTAGAGGAAACCTTCAAATCCTTCATGTGAACTGCAAAATATGACTTTCAAGAACTAAATCATGGTTGGTCTTCTTCCTTGCACTGGAGATAGGCCTTGTAAAGAATCCTAATATGATGAACTAGCATGTCATTCATATATTTTCCATGTCGTTATTTTCCAAGGGAATTTAGTCATGCATCATTTAGATCCATGTATTATAGTAGGGCTTGCACTTTAGCTTCTTATGATAAGGAGGGAACCATTTCTTGTAGTAATGGGTTTTGTTGGTATTCTTCTAGAAACTTTCACACATGCTTTGGAGGATTTGATAAAGGATTATGAGATTTTCCTTCTACTGGTTGTAGATTTGATTGAACATTATCTTTTTTCAGAGGATCCTTTGGAGAGGAGAGAGACTCAATCCTATTTCTAAATCTAGGGATTTGGTCAAGATTTAGGGAATCTTGAGGATTCGAATTTATCCTTCTTTAGGAGACTTTTCCCAAATCATCTTACTCTTTATGAGATGGGTGTTCTTTCGGTGATTCCTCTGCATTAATCAGACAATTGCTAATAAGACGCATGTATTCATGAAAACTTCTTCATCTAAAAGGGGCACGTTCATGATCTAGAGGGTTCCTCCAAAGACTATCCCGATAATAAATATCTACTAAAGTTGTAAGAGGGAAGGAAATATTCATATAAATATATGTTTGAGCATATGATGTATACCTCCCTCTCTTTGTAGCCTCTGATACCTTGAAAAAGTTGTCAATGAAATTTCCTATGCCTTCAAGGGTTTCCTCCTCTCAATATTCATTTGGAAATGAAAAGAGTCAAACCCACACTAGGGTAGCAAGGAATTCTTCCTTCTTCAAATTATACCGCTCCTTCCAAAATTGCATGAAGAGATTTACATTAAAAAAATAAGGCCCTCCTTCAAAAACCTTTGATTTATCTTATAAGCTAGAGAAAATTGTTGTGAAGAATCCTTTTGTAATAGCCCTAGTGAAAAATTCATGTAAACAAAAATAATACCATGGTCATGGGACATGTATTCCAAACTTAATGTTGGGAAGAACTTCCTAGTGTGGGTGTTAACTTGGTTTATTATGGATAAGGAAATCGGTAAAGGAAATGGGAAATTGAAAAGGCAAATGATATTAATTGGAATTTTGTTTATGAAAATAAAATAAATTAGGAAAAAAGGAAAGTGAAAGGTCATAGGTTGCATGTGAGGAGGAAAATGAAGGAAAACAATGGAAAATGAGAAAAATAGAGGCCTCATTGATAAAAAGGATTATAAGGATCAACTCAGAAGCTTTTTGTTAGTTCCATTTTGGAGCTCTCTCTTTATTTTGTCTCTCACATTCTTGGAAACTTAGATCATTCTTGGTGCACTCTAGCATTGGATCAAGGAAAGTAATGGAAGGACCAAGAAGGCAAAGATCAAGCAAAGAAGAGAAAAATCTAACAACTACAATGAGATTGTTTGCAGGTATCGAATTGCATGTGTGGTTTCCTTGCTAATTTTTGCATGCATGGTTATGCATGTGTGTTCTTGAGCCTTTCCTTACCGTTTTCAGATAGCCATGGTGTGATGGGTTCTCTTTTATTTGGTTGAGATGGATTTTCGGATGGTTTTGAAATTGAGTGAGGTGGTCTCTAAAAGAAATAACACAAGTCCTTGAATCCCAAAACCATACTAGGATTATGGTAAAGCAAAATTTTGTGTGCCTTGGAGGGCCTACGAATCCTTGACCATTGTATGGTGGGATATATGGTAAAGCATAGAGGTGTGTGCCCTTGATCAAGCCTAGGAATCCTTTTCTAGTTAATGTCAGGATACATGGTAAAGCCTGGAGGGTGGAGTCTTGATTAGGCCTAGGAATCCTCGACTGGCTAGGTATATGGTAAAGTCTAGAGACTAGGAGATGTTGGAATTATGATACAAGTGTTGTCCTTCATGGAAACTCACTCACAGGTCAGTGCAAATTTGATAAATGGAAACTCACATTGTAACATGTCAATTCAGAGGTAACAGGGCATTGGTATAGAGGAACAGGAAGTTGGAATAATGGTCTACTGATCAAAATCAAGAAGTTGAAGGAAAAGAATGTTGTAAGGTAGTTTAAGTTGTATACACAAGTTCACCTTGTCAAAGAAGTGTATACACGTGGGTTCATAGAACAAAAAGAGCGTATACATATGCACACATTTTCACAAGAGGAAAAGCACGAATGAGTTGGAAAATCAAGGAAATACAAGATTAAAGAATACCAAGGGTCAATACCATGGTATTAGCCCACAATATTGAGTGGAGTAATGACTATTTGATCCCAGCCAAGAATACCAAAGGTTCTAAGTTTTGTTTTGGTCTGAGGTATTGAGAAAGGCCAAAAACTATTTAAGGAGGAGAATATCAAAGTGCCAAGTGTGCAAGTAAAAGGGTTTCTCAGGGATACTTCTATCTAAAGTATATTTTATGTTGAAGGGGCTATGGTTATGATATAATCTGAAATATTTTGTGCACCTTGAATTCAATGTTGGATCAGGATTATGAGCCCTGAAATGACTTATCATTGAATGATCTGATATTGGTTGGGCTAGATCTGATTGCTTACACATGTTTTATTCCTTAAATGTCATGATCTGGGTATGTCTGAAGTCTGGAATATCACCCAAGTTGTAAGTTTGTATCTACAAATCTATACGCTACCTCACCTTGGTGAAGGCATGTATACACGTTGGTTTGAAGCTTCCAATTAGTGTATGTAAAAGAAAATCCTGTTATTCAGAAATGACTGATCTATCATATCAGTGTTGGTAGTTCACTGCTGCCTATCAATGATGTCCTCTTAGATATGAAAATAGAACTGAATGCGTAAGGAGATTGATTCTGATTGATCGATTGATTAAGTGAGAAGGGTGATCTTTGTTGCTGACTGTCTAGATCTCTGTAATTTGACAGTAGATGTTCATAATGTTACTAGTTGGTACATATTTGATTCAGAAGTTTTTATGATTCAGTAGTTTCGGAGGTATATGCAGGTTTGGTTAAAGGAAGTAGCATATACATGCAGGTTGGGTTCATTAAAGTAGTGTATGCATTCTGATGTATGATTTTTAAGGTTGCAGTTAGTTCTGAATGATGATGCAGTGTTCTGGTGATAGTGATTTGACTATTCAAATTGACTAATCATTGGTTGATGTAGTTATTATTATAGAGTTTGAGCTTCAAAGTTTCTGATGGGCAGATATGAAAATTTGATGAAATGAGGCCTTCATATTGTGTTGTTGTGTACCAGGAGCATCTAGTTTGAAAATTTATGAAACATGGTCCCTGGAGGAAGAGAGAAGGTCGTAGCTTTCTGTGGGTCAACGCCTACGTACTGGTAAACATATCAGCTAGTAAAAGAGATAGGAGTTGTATCTCCCTTCCGGTAGAAGCTAGAGAATGAGAGAAGGTTGTAGCCTTCTGCAGGTGGGTGCCTCTATACTGGTATGAGTCTACACCAGTACAAGATTGTAAATAGATTTTCTTTATATCAAAAAGAAGACAATGATGATAGAAGCAGGTGGTTTTTCTCCTGTATTGGGTTTCCACCTTAAATCATGGTGTTCATGTGTGTTGCTTATGTGTGATGGTTTATTATGTTATTACTACACATAGTTACTGTATAATAAATTACTGATGAATTGATTAAATATTAACACATGATGAATTAACTAAATCATAAGTTCTATAGCTATAAGTTGGTTTCCTTAATCACAATTGCGTGCACATGCAAGTTCACTTCACTGAAGTAGTGTATATAAAACTGGTTGTGAAATTAAAAGTTATTGAATTGTAATTATTGATTCACCCCCCCCCCCCCCCCCCCCCCCCCCCTAGTATAATTTCCAATAGGAGATAGGAAAATTACTCACGATGTAGGTGGAGAAATCTAATAGCATCCATGATTGTTTAGGTCCTGTGATCTAGTGGAGATTGCGGTAAAGCATGAGGAAACCTAGTTTGGTTTGGTTTTGAGACCCACATTCATACATGGAATATGACATGAGGGTGATTGGCTGAAAGAAAGATTTGGTTTAGCCAATCTATGGTGGGGTGATTCGTGGAAGTCCCAAAACTGGTTGGCTTTTTCTTTCATTAATAATAGTTTCTTCCCCTTGGTATTTCATGTGTAAATGTACTGGATTATATGTGGATTATATGGTTTTTATATTTTTGTAATTTATGTTGGTTATATGCTATTTATGAGTATGTTTTATGATAGACTTGATGTATGGCTCTTATCATGTTTTTTTATTAGTAATTGAAATTACAATGAATATATGACCTAATAGATGATAATGCAGTTATTGTGCTATGGCAACAATGCTTCTTTGCAAATATCAGATAAGTATGAGACCCCTAGGCTCAAATATGTTGTTATAACTTGTAGAATGTGTATTTGTGACATGTTTGACGAAATGACTGTCATGGCTAGTAGAGGTCCATTCAAGTTCTTAATCAAGTGTTTGGATTTGTACCTTTTTTCCAATGTCATTTATCATTTCTTAATGTTTCATGAAGTTTTGTGCAGTGGCTTGAGTCTTGGTCCTGAAAAACTGGCACAAAATGTGGGGTGGATGGCTCAGAACTAAATAAAAAAGTCCATAGTCACTGGCATGCCCTTGCTGTGGGAGTGAATGGAAGGCCTTAGCCACATGCATGGCTTGTCATGGGAGTGGTTGGGGGTCCAGATCAGTGAAAATGTCAAGTCGTCTCATGGGTTGGTCACCTGGAAGAGTTGGTTGGCTCCTAAAGGTTATATAGCATGTGTGGAAGGTCATAATGATTTTGTTTTATCGCTTCCACTTCCTTAACTGCACGTGGAGAGTTGAATCACGTCATAATAGCCTCTCGTCACATGTTTACCCCAATGGGTTGGTTAACTTGGGTAAATGTGGGAGGAGTGCGTTACAGAGTGGTATTAGAGCCAATTTCAACGCTTGGACTGGATGGGCAGAATGTGTTTGTCATGCATGCATGTAGGTTGTATATGTGCTTGTTATGTATGCATGGTAGTGGTCATTTTTATAGTTGTGTTGACATGTAGGAGTTGATGTTGTTGTTGTTAGGATGTGTTTGTCATGAATGCATGTCAGTTGTATATGCATTTGTTATGCATGTCAATGTCTATATGTTGTTATGCATGCATTGTCATGGTCATGGTTATGCATGTATAGTAGGTAAGAGATGCATTGTGATGGTCATTGTTGTGGTCTTGTGTCATCATGATGCTATTGGTATGTTATGATGCTGATGTGTTGGTTGAGATGAAGCAAGAGATGCAAATCATCAAAGTGAGGTTGCAGCACTAGACCTCAGGGTAAGAGAAGATCGTCATATAGGTTTTTATGTTTTCCATGTAAGTATGTGGTTAATGGCTATTATAAGAATTATGGTTAGATATATGCTTGTCATTATTTTATTATTATGGTTAAATGTATGATAAATTCTAGTTGATTAGTGTAGTCATATGCACATGTGTCGGATAGTCATGAATGATAGTAACATGTTGTTGTATACATTGTGGTCATATGCCTTATGATTATGGTAGTCGCAGCCGAGGTCTTGATATTATTATGATTTGTGATAATTTGCATTGACCTATGCAAATGATTATGGTTATGACATTCAGGTATGAGTTAATATATTGTGATATTATTTCATACTAATTTAGATTGACTGTGCATATGTGATTGCTATGCATGAATGGAAATTGTTTATGAGTTTATGATGTGAATATTAACTAGTTACTATTATGGATTTCATGACCTTATTTATGTTTGAGTTGATGTGTTGTGAGGTTATATCATGCTAATCTAGATTGATTGTGCAAATAAGATAGCCTCCCCTGAGATGCATTAAGGAATGAGTTTGTTTATGTCATCTAACTGGTGTTTGAATGTTTGATTATGTCATTCATTTGGTGTTTGAGTGTTTGGTGTCTATTATTTCGTCTATTTGTTGTCTGAATGTTTCATTTCTTGCATGATATTAGTATGTGCCTATAATATTTAATGAAGGAATGATTTTGTTTTAATATGGTTGTACTAACATATATGTGTTGAGACAACTAACGGATATGCGCTTAAGTGTAAGTAGGTGCTAGTTGTAGTAGTATGATTAATGACTATTAGTTAATTATTACATAGTTATTAGTCTTGGTAAAGGTTGATTTAAAATTAATAGACATAATGTTTTGATCCTTGGAACATGTGGCTGACATGTGTGAGCAGTTGCAGCGAAACATGCTTGGGATTAGCGTGACAAGGTAATAGTTGATTTGTTTATATAACTAACAGTTGGTTTCTAGTTATAGCTATATTTTTCAAGGGAATTAAAGTCCCTTGATAGATGATATATGTATGTGTTCAGTTATAAGGTAGCGTGCTTAGCACAAAAATGTAAGGTAACTAGTATGTTTTTATGTTTATTTATGCACTAAGAATTATGTGGTTATGGAAGTATGATGCAGGGAATTGCATCGAAAAAGAGACTGCTATGAAATCTTGAAGAAGGATCGGGTTGAGCTTTCCCTTGGAAGCATTGGGAAACCATGGGGATTGAGTTGTGGTGTCTTTTGAGAGTCTTGTGCTTTTGGTATTTTTTCATTTGTTGCGCTTGATTTTTGGTCTTGATTGTTTCTAGTGCATGATCATTCCATTTTTTGTGGTGTTTCATTGTTATTGGTTTTTCATGGTTTCATTCTTGTTTGCTTTTGTTCTTATCTTTTTGTGTTTTGAGGGTCTTGGAATTTGGTTGGGAAGAGAGGAAAGTTAATGGAGCTCAGGGAGAGCTAAATGAAACCCAACAGGTAATGTAACATCTAGATGAAGATTGGTGCATATGTAAGGGTAGTTGAAGGCAAGAATATGATAGCCAGTTCGATTGGTTGGGTCCATTGATGTAAAGGGACAGTGATAGGACAATCATGAGAAAATTAATTAGGAAAGGTAAAGAAAATGGATTTGAGGCATAAGATGCCTTCGCTAAGTTTGGAACTATTGTTCTCAATGGTGTGCACAAATAAAGGGAGTTATCTTAACCTTGACCTTTTGATATTTGGTAATTATTTTGTGATCATGATTGTTTAATGCTAATGTTTATATGTATATATGTATGTATGTATGTCATTGTCTGACAGGATCATTATTTTTTTATGCTAATGCTTATATATATGTATGTATCTATGTAT
Source organism: Pinus tabuliformis (assembly GCA_031772625.1). NCBI lineage: Eukaryota > Viridiplantae > Streptophyta > Pinopsida > Pinales > Pinaceae > Pinus > Pinus tabuliformis. Next base: position 1,484,718,750 of record CM062804.1, read on the forward strand.
CTATATCACCGTTTTATAGGATTTTCAGGGATCATTCTTATGGAGGAATGATTGCTTATGCAAGTGAATGGCACGAAGAGGTTCTTCGTTTTATGAGGAATCAAGTGGGAAGAGTAGTATTGACCGATCTATGAGATCAGTATCATGTGGAAATCATTTTATATTAAGTGTTTGTACTATGCCTATGTTTATGTTATGGATAGGCTATGCCAAGGGATACATCAGCAGAATAAAAGCAATGTGATCTGCAGCATGCTAGGACAAGCATGAAAAATGGAAAGGCACTAAAGGTAGGGTTGCTTGATAAGGATAGTGTGGTCATAGGATGTTTAGTACTAGTGTTGTGTGCATGTTGCATATGCAATATCGTGTACATATAGTGTTGTCTGTATGTTGCATACGCAGTATCCTATACATAGAGTGTTGTCTGCATGTTTCATATGTGATAATATGTACATATAGTGTTGTGTACATGTTTCATATGCGGTGTTGGGTATAGATGGTACTATGTACATGTTGCATATGCGACATTATGTAAATATAGTGTTGTGTGAATGATCTAAAATGAGGGTTTAACAACTTCTTATGCTTACAAGAACCTCCCATTCCAAAGCTTACAAATAAATGATCTAGCTTATGTTGAAAATTGCGGAATTAAGTACTTGAAACAGGTGTATGTCTTTGTTTTTTTTAACTGTTTAAGTACTTTAAGTCAATTTTTTTCTGTTGATATTAAACACACATAAAAACCATGTAATTCAGAAAATAAACATCAATTCATAACAACAAATTTAATCTAGGAGTTCACTTGAATATCATGGGCTACGTCTCCTTGAGCTTTTGTCATCTTGACTTGGCTCTTTCGGATTATGGCAAAGTTTCTTTTACAAGTTCCACACTTAAATACAAAGGTTACTGAGCTGAACCAATGGTCTTAGAAAACCATCTATATCCCTGTCATGGTTTTCATCATTCTGCAAACAGATCTAAGGTCCCTTAGACTTGATTCCCTCAATCAGTGCACTGAGTTTCCTTGAGCTTCTTGATGGTACTAAATCCCTTAGAATTCTTCAAATATCTCTGAAACCTCTTCTACTATCTCCAACACATATCAGATATCAACAATAGATTGTTCATTTTCTCAAAATGACCACTGCATCCCCAATCTAGACCTTCCTCCATAGTTGGCACTAGGCTGCCTCAAACTTCCCTGTAGCATCTCGGCCTTCAGAAGTCTCCAAATTCTTATGTAAACCCATGAAATGGATTTAGAAGGCTCATTATAGTCAAGAATGACTATTGGTTCGCTGAGAACGAGTACTGGTAGCTCCTGCAATTGCCTCCAACCCGTGGTGGCCCTGAGCTCCAAAATCTCCCTCGATGAAAATCTCCTTGAAGATGGCTTCTTCAGCTTCTCTGGACTAGTCCATTGGCTTTAGAAGGCTCCAGTTAGCTTATCTAGCCTATTTTTTCCCTCTCTTAGGTCGAAAACTTCTTCTAGAGTGCCTTTAGGCAGTTTCCCCTAGAGATCCTCCACTAATTTTGGTTAACTGCACTTAACTATAGTTAATTTTGGCATGACCGCCCTTTTTTAGCGCTCTGCCAAACTAGCTTTCGAAGCTGGCGGTTACCATAACCATCTGGTGTGCATGTGAGCGGTTAATTGCTGTCGGTTAGGGGATAAGACCGTTAAGGCTGGCAGTTTGTTGGCAAATGGTTATCTTCGCGGATATGTGACCAGGTCTTATGGGACTATTGGCGGGTAAGACCGTTGGCTGTCCTAACCCCCAAACTGCAACCCGTTAACACTTAAATATAACATGTGACCATTACATGTTAAGAAACATTGTAGAGCCAAGTTGGTAGTGCATTGGTTTGTCTTGCCCGAGGTCACGGGTTTGATTCCATTGAACTCGAAATTTTTTTTACCATACCATTCCAGGGCCACGTGGTGGCCTTCGGGCTTGCCACGTGTTAGCACCTGGTTGGTTAGCCAAAATGAATATTCTAGGAATATTCCTTGGAATATTATTTTTTTAATACTTCCAAAAAATTAATTTATTCTTGGAAATTACAGTTTACTAGACTTTTTCAAATTACGATAACTCCTTCATACAGTGTTAGTTTTTTAAACTGTTTGTGGCGCCAAAGTCAGGAAGATGAGATCTATGCGATCACTCAAGTTTGACACTATTTCGAACACTTTGAAATTTGAGCTATCATTAGAGTCCTGGATCAGTATCTGATCACTCCTCCCCATTGGGATTCTTTTGGACCCCAAAAGACTAATATACTGATATAAACAATAGATGAGAGTACAACACCATCTTCTTTCAGCCTCTGTACACTTGCCTACATGGGTAGTGCCTTTGAACCAAAACTCAAAGGTAGTCGACACTTCCCTTCCTGGATGCGCTTGTCCTCCTGTTAAGAACTGTCTTCCTTGAACTCATTCAAAATTTACAGAAGGTAGCTGAGCATTGCTTCCAAGCCACTTCCATGGTGACCTTTGCTGCTACAAATCTTCTTTAGCAGATGATGTTAGAAGAAGAAAATAACTTGATGACATAAATTCTTGCTCCATTAAAAGAACAAAATTTCACATCATGTGAATCATCATCATGTCTTTACATCTTGTGTACAAATGATCGACTAAGTCACAAGCCGAAAAAAATCATGCCTTTTCAAACATTTGACCCTTCAAGTCAAGCATGTACAGGAATATTTTTAATGATTATTTTACAAAGATGAAACACTTCATCATTATCTCCCTTTTACAATCTTGGAGACCAAATCAACTCTTCCAAGTTGACATGAAATTACATGCATGTGTAAAAAAAGCAATATGATAGTTGATAGCCTTCCATCAAGTCAATTACATACATGTTCAAATACAAGGAAATCATTAACATCCCTGTGTTCATACATTCCATTCTCATGCATGTATTCGATTCTTCAACTTTCTCTTAAGCACAATCATAAGTACAAGATCCTCGATCACATGTACATGTACTTTCAAAGCTGAAATGAATATAATTTTGCTGCAATAAAGTGAGTCTACATACTCAACTTTTCCATCGTGCAACTTGCATTCCATTAGCAAAGAAATGTGTCAAATCAAAAGACATGCAACTTTAATTGGATAAGAACTCTAGCCATTTCTTACCAATCCACACCAAAGGTGCTTCCTTTAACTACACATCGATGTCAACATGTGAATCATCCTGAAACACATCAATTATGGAAACTTCCTTTCCATTCTTGCCATACTCTTTCTCCACTTTCTTCAAATTTCATGGAAGCATTGTTGGATTCAAAGTCCAACACCTTTCAGCAATATGTCCTTGCTTATGGCAATAAGTACAACACATGTTCATCTTCTTGACATCATAATTTGCATTGTCCAATGGACCTTTGGATTATTTCCTTCTTTCCTTCAAAAGTTTCTTGTATGTGGCCATTCTCTTCCAACATATAGAAACACTATGGTTAACCAAACCACAAAAGGAACATGCAATTCTTTTCCAATTCTTCTATGGAAATTTATCATGCTTAACATATTTAAAACAAGTATGATTGAAATCATATTTATACCTTTCTCTTTCACCTTTACTACCTTCATGAGGAGGTGAATCAAATGGAGAAGTAGCTCCATTTGGAACACATCAATACCTTCAATGGTTTTAGAGATTTCACAACTTTCTAGTTCAAGTGTATGCTTATTTACACCTTCTTGCAAATTATCTTTCAAACAATTGCATTCCCCAAGAATACAATATTTACAAACTTGATTTAGGGAACCTGAAATGAAACTCCTTCTAGGAACTGTTTCAATTGCCTTCATGACTATTTTCGAACTTTCTCCATAAGATTGTCTATACCCAAGACCCAAAGACTTAGACCATTCCTCAACCATTGTTGGTTCAACAATGCCCTGTGCATGTTTTCCCAATCCTTTTCCTTCATAGCCCATTTTTGACATTGTCAAAAAGGCAATAACTCCATTAGGCAGAAAAGATGATTCGATTTATTTCATTAGGTAGCTATTGTTATATACAAAGAATGTGACTGCTTAGTTCATCTTCTGATGACTGTTCACATTCCAAATTCACCCAACCGCAGAGGATTAGGTGTCAACATTCCTCCCCTTAATCTGAAGGGATTTTGGTGAGTCCAAGCATCGTTCTAAATCTTTCAAGCTTTTATTTTCCAAGCGCTTTGGTGAAGATGTCTGCAATTTGCTCATTTGTGGAACAATGACGGAGATGGATTGTTTTGGCCTCAACATGATGTCAGATCAGATGATATTTAGTATTGATGTGCTTTGTACGATCATGTAACTTTGGGTTCTTGGCCAAATTTATTGCAGAAGTGTTGTCAATCATGAGTGGAGTTGATTGTACTTGTTTTACCTGCAAATCTTCAAGAATTTTCCTGAGCCACACAATTTCTTTCGTTGCTTCAGCTGATGCCACGTATTCTGCTTCTGTTGTGGAATCTGCTGGAATTGATTGTTTGCGTGATCTCCAAGAGATAGCTCCTGATCCAAGACTCATAGCATATCCTGAAGTAGATACCCCAGTTTCTTTGTCTCCATCGAAGTCTGAATCAAAGTATCCAATCAAGCTGAAGTCGTCCACCTGTGTATACTTGATTCCAAGGTCTTGAGTTCCCTTCAAGTACCTTAGAACTCTTTTTGTAGCAGACCAATGTCCCTCACAAGGCTTTTTCATAAACCTAGAGAGGATTCCAACAGCAAATGAAATGTCTGGTCTGGTAGTAGTGAGGTAGATGAGACTTCCTACAAGCTATCTATACTTCGTTGCATCCTCAAATTCCTTTCCTTCAATAGATGTGAGCTTTACGTTTTGTTCCATTGGAGTAGAAAGAGGATTGCACTCTGTCATGCCAAATCTGTTTAACAAATCTCCAATGTATTTCTTTTGAGAAAGAAATATGGATTTTGGATGTTGGGTTACTTCAATGCCAAGATAGTAATGAACATAGCCCAAATCAGTCATTTAAAAACTTTTCCCCAATTCCTTCTTTATGGATGCAATGTAGCTTTCATTGTTCCCTGTCATTAAAAGATAATCTACATATACCACAAGATATACAACTATTTTGCCAACTTTCTTGACAAATAAAGTTGCATCATCAAGATCAAAATGATTGAAGTTGAGTTTCAGAAGATGCTCAGTTAGTTTTTCATACCAGGCTCGCGGTGCTTGTTTGAGGCCATACAAGGACTTCACAAGTTTTCATACTTTTTTTTCATGTCCTTTCACAGCAAATCCTTTAGGCTGGGACATAAAAACATTCTCTTTTAGATATCCATTCAAGAAGGCAGTTTTTACATCCATTTGATGGACTTTCCAACCGTTCTGAGCTGCTAGTGCAAAGAGTGTCCTGATGGTGGCCCATTTTGCTGTGCGGGAAAACGTTTCCTCATAATCAACCCCTTCCTTTTGTGCAAAACCTTTTACCACACGCCTAGCCTTGTGCTTGTCAAGTGAGCCATCAGCTTTGTACTTGTTCTTGTAGACCCACTTGCAGCCAATTGGTTTGGTTCCAAATGGAGGATCAACCGGCTTCCAAGTGTTGTTCTTTATGAGGGCATCATACTCCTTTTGCATCGCTTCTTTCCATTCATCATGAGAAGCAGCTTCTTTGAAGGAAGTTGGTTCAAAATCTGTAGACAAGTTCAATTCACAATCATAAGAAACATCCATATCAACAGGTGAATTAGAGTCATCTACATCACCTCCATTTTGCCGGTTTGAATTTCTGGTTCCTGTTTTTCCAATTTCATCAGGATGAACACTTTCAAGTGTCTTTGTCAGCCACTTTGGGGGACCTTTCTGAGATGGTCCAGGCTGTTCTATTGATTGAGTTGGGACTAAACCAAGATTGAGTCTCCCAATTCTATCAATTACATCACTTAAAGCATCATTCGTTGTTGGAGTTCCAGTCGGGGGAGAGTGTTCTTCAGAAGAAGATTCCACATGTTGATCTAGTATAGGAATCTCCCCTTCAAGATTTGGAATCTGATTATCAAATTCTTGAAATGATTTCGTTTTTGCGAATTTATCCAAGCGATCAAGTTGCCGCTCAACAACATTGTCAGATTTGGATGATTCAAGAAAAATTACATCTCTAGATACAACAAACTTTTTATTTACTTCATCATAGAGGCGGTATGATTTGGAGGTGTTTGAATACCCCAGTAAGATACACTTATGACTTCTAGCACCAAGTTTGTTTCTATGTACCTTTGGTATCAAAGCATAATAGGCGGAACCAAAGATCCTGAGATGTTTTACCGAAGGAACATGTCCATACCACAATTCATAAGGAGTCTTGTTTCTTATAGCATTAGATGGACATCTATTCTTTATATATGCAGCACATAGAACAGCATCAGCCCAAAACATTATCTTTACATTTTTGAAGAAAATCATGGATCGTACCATATTCAAGATTGTTCTATTCATTCTTTCAGCTACACCATTCTGTTGGGGATTATAAGGCACAGTTGTTTGATGTTTGATCCCATGTTGGCGAAGATAGTTTTCAAATTCATTTGATGTATATTCTTTTCCATTATCAGTGCGAATAGACCCAATATGAGATTGTGCATCATTTTCAATCCATTTATGAAAATTCTTGAATGTTTGAAAAGCATCAGATTTGTTCTTCAATAAATAAACCCAACACATTCTGGTGTAATCATCAATAAATGTCATGATATATTTAATTCCATTTGCAGAAGGAACAGGCATTGGACCACATAAATCTGAATGAATGAGTTCAAGCTTCCTATGTGCTCTTGAATGTGAATCATGAAAATATTGTTTGCTATGCTTTCCTAGAATGCAAGCATCACATTACTTATGTTTCCTAGGAATTGTAGGCAAACCAGCAACACCATTTTTCTTCAATAAGCAGAGACTGTCATAGTTTAAATGTCCAAATCTAGCATGCCATAATAAACTTGATGGAAGTGTACCTTCTTCATGATGAGAAATATATGAGAAATTTTGTGCATGAGCAGAGGTTCCTTGCAGTTTGAGAAGCCTTTCTTCTTCTATTACCCTCATGACAAGTGAGTGGTCAGATGCTTTTCTTACCTCAATCTTGCCATCAAACATATGAATGGAGTGACCTTGCTGGCAGATGTGGACCAAGGACAACAAGTTTCTTTTGAGCTATGGGAGATATAGAACATGATCCAGAAGAAAGTCTGGAAGACCAGGCAGTTTAAGCCTGATTGTGCCAAGCCCTGATGGCTTGATTTTTTACTGATGTGCAAAGTATACTGCTCCATCAACATTGTCAGTGAAATCTTCAAAAAAATATTTTCTATGAGTCATGTGACAGGTTGCTCTTGAATCAAGCAACCAATCATTTTTCGAAGAAGCAAGTGAATCTTTAAACAAATATTCATTTACTCCAATGTTACATTGTGCCTCAATATAGTGAGTGGATTCAGGTGCTTTACCTTTGTCTGTATCATCAGTTTTACCTTTCTGTTGGTTTCTTTTCTGCTCAATATTGTCCCATGGTAGCTTGCATGTAGAGGTATCATGTGATCCATTTCTTTTGCAGCGAATACAGTGCAGATCTGCCTTTTCTCCTTGAGAATGTCTACCACCCTGCCTCTGAAATATCTTCCTCTTCCTCTTCATCCACCTCTTCCTCTTGTAGAATCTTGAGCAGGATGCTTTTCTTTATGAGCAAGGCACACAGTCTCTTCAGAAGATTCGAGGGTTGTCTTCTTTCCAAAAGCTTTCTCTCCTTCAGCAAACTTTTTCATAAGAGAGTCAAAGGTTATATCTTTGAGATTTCCATTTGCTTGCAAAGACTCAAGATAATTGGAGTAAGTAGGATAGAGTGCCTTGAGAAGAGCAATAAGAGGGATATCCAGCTCAACCTTAGTGGAATTGATATCATGCATTATAGACTTTACTTCATATGTAAGAGCAAGAGGATCATTATTTTTCAATTCAAGAGTGAAGAGTTTAATCATGAGCTGAACAACTTCAAGTGCAAAATGTGAGTCATAGAGTTCTTTCAGTTTTTGTAAGGCTTCAAAGGTAGTTGAATATGACGAAATATGGCGACTCACCTCTTCATTTACAGATGTTGCGATTAATGCATAAGCTTTGTTGTTCTTGTTTTCCCAAATGACGAGCTCTTTGTCTGAGGTAGGCTGTACTGGGTCTTTGTCTCCTTCTCTGACACACACTCCTTTCCACAACTCATTGAAGATGAGGGTGTGTTTTATCATCCGGGACCATTCAGGATAGTTCTCCTTGCCAGTGAGAACTATCCCTACCATGGAGATGATTGAATGCATTCTGTAAGAGGAAAAAAAAAATTCTGCTGATAGAAAAACAATATATATGTTATACCTTCCACTTCTCAACCATATAACATATCGCCATAAAAATAAAATTTCATTCCACGCTCACTGCACCAATGTTTTCATGTAAAAAAAATATCGGACCAATGCTTTTCATGAATTCATCCCAAATTCAACACGCCATTGCATAGACTATTTAATGCACATAATAAACCCTTCGCATTCCTTGATCAGTGTAAACTACACAGAACTCAATGTGGTGCACATATAGTTCAGGGATAAATTCACTGTTTAATATGCAATGCACAAAGTGGGCAGCGTTCACTATATATATGCAGCTTTCCAACAAAGATAAGTTTACATCTTCTTACAATAAAAAACGCAGCAACATCGTAGTACCATGAGCGCACGGCGCATTTGACATTCTTCAACAAAACCTCTCCTTTCCAGAGGCCTGAACCCTCGAATATATCTTAATTCTGTCTAAATCCGGCCTGCAACAATGAGGTCAAGTGCAAGAAGTAGAATCAGTGTGAGAGTAGGGTTGTTTGCTGGATACAAAGAGGGACGGAGTGAGTAATTAATGACAGCGGCAGCTTCTGCCGTGTGGTGTTATATGGGCGAACGTGGAGCAGGTCATTGTCGAGCCGCGTCTCGTTCTGAACCACAATCTTCTCCAACTTTAGGGGAACTTCAATACGTGGGCCGGTGGATTCGAACCGGCGACCGAGATGGCAAGCATTCAATATGTTATGGTAGGTTGTGGTGTTGAAGCTCCAGGCAAACAAAACTATGATAAAAAGAGACGAGAGGTGTTGAAGCTCCAGGCGAACTATGAGAAAAACGTTGCTAGTGCAGTCTATCTCCCAGGATTATTCACCATTAAGAACAAGAACAAAACAGTTTCTGAGGAAGTCGAACACAGCAACCGCAGAGGTGAAGTGATCAAACAGAAAAGCTTCATGGAGAAGCAGCAAAGGATGCTGGAGTGGCACCGGTACAATTACCGACCTCCATCGCATTCCATACCATCACTCGTTTTGTTTCTACATCCTTTTCATTTTGATTTTGTGAATATCAGAAACGTAAAGACAGGCTCAGGCTCATTCGGATGGCGGAGGTGGGGAATTGCAGCGGCAGCCACTAAGGTAGCAGCATGATAGCTGTGTAAACAGTGAATAATTTGAACCTGGGCTGCAAACTGACAACGAAAATATATCTACAGCGAAAATGTCAGAACCTGAATTATATGGACAGCGAATTATAGTCAAGCGTATAGGCACTGCGTGGAGCAGGTCATTCAGGCGTACAGGCACTGCGTGGAGTAGGTCATTCAGGCGTACAGGTGTTCAGGCTACACAAATAGCAATTGGGAAAATGGTAGTATGGATAGCGCTTTTGAATGGAGAGAAGAGGAGCAGAATAGGGAGTTACAAGGCACAATAGCTAAAAAAGGAGTTGGCTCTGATACCATGTCAGGCCAGGCAGTAACTCCATTAGGTAGAAAAGATGATTCAATTTATTTCATTAGGTAGCTATTGTTATATACAAAGAATGTGACTGCTCAGTTCATCTTCTGATGACTGTTCACATTCCAAATTCACCCAACCGCAGAGGATTAGGTGTCAACAGACATCAACTTGGACCCTATACCTCTTGTATGTTTTTCAAAAGAACCAACATAAACATTTTTAGAGAAAATTGAAGACAAACTAGAATTGTTTACCTCTTCTTCAAGCTGATACTTAACTAAGTCTTCTTTGGCAACAAGTAGTTGTGTCTCCAACTCATGCATCCTTTCTAGATCCATATTTGCAATATGAAGTTGTCTCTCCATTTCTTGCAATTTGCCAGAAAGCAACTGCTTCTCTTCCTTCATGGAATTCAACTGCTCTTGAAGTCTGATGCTCTTCCTTTCATCCTCATACATTTCTCTCACCATATCCATCATGATGAACAAGTCTCGCTTCATGTCTTCATCAAAGAATCTTTTGAAAGAGGAGGATTTGGAAAATCACTTGTACAAGTCGTCATTATAAAAATGAACAAGAGCACTTCAAAAAAATTCACAAAGCTTTCAAAGAACTAATGATAAATTTCTGAACTAGATGGCAGTAGAATCAAATTCTTATTCAAGCACCCTTTGTAAATAAACCCTCTTATGCTTCAAGGGTTGCATTGAGATCCTTTGGGTAAGGAGAATGCCTTCAACCCTTCTTCCTTCTTTTCCTCTCTTGGACTTAGCTTTTCAGTAGCTTTCCCTTCACCTTTGCAAACTCAAACAATAGTCAGTTTACAAACAATCAAACAGTAGAATCCTTTGTACTGTTCAAACACCTATCAAGTCAAACAAGCAATCTTTTTCTCTGTTACTCAAGCATCTAGCTCCGATACCACTTGATCTAAATGAGGGTTTAACAACTTGTTATGCTTACAAGAACCTCCCATTCCAATGCTTACAAATAAATGATCTAGCTTATGTTGACAATTGCAGAATTAAGTACTTGAAACAGGTGTATGTCTTTGTTTGTTTTTAATTGTTTAAGTACTTAAAGTCAATTTGTTTCTACTGATATTAAACACACATAAAAGCCATATAATGCAGCAAATAAACATCAACCCATCACAACAAATTTAATCTAGGGGTGCAACCGAATATCGTGGGCTACGTCTCCTTGAGCTTTTGTCATCTTGACTTGGCTCTTTAGGATTATGGCAAAGTTTATTTTATAAGTTCCAAACTTAACTCCAAAGGTTACTGAACTGAACCAATGGGCTTAGAAAACCATATATATCCCTGTCATGGCTGTCATCATTCTGCAAACAAACCTAAGGTCCCTTTATTTTGATTCGTTCAATTGGTGCACTGAGCTTCCCTAAGCTTCTTAATGGTACTAACTCCTTCAGAATTCTTCAATTATCTATGAAACCTCTTCTACTGTCTCCAATGCATATCAGACATCAACAATAGACTGTTCATTTTCTCAAAATGAGCATTGCATCCCCAATCTAGACCTTCCTCCACGGTTGGCACTAGGTTGCCTCAAACATCCCTATAGCATCTAAGCATTTAGAAATATCCAAATGCTTTTGTAAACCCCTGCAGATTCAAAAGGCCCATTACAGTCAGGAATGATTGTTGGTTCACTAAGAATGAGTATTGGTAGCTCCTGCAACTGCCTCCAACCCCTGGTGGCCCTAAGCTCCAAAATCTCCCTGGATGAAAATCTCCTTGAAGATGGATTCTTCAGCTTCTCTAGACTATTCCATTGGCTTCAAAAGGCTCCAATTAGCCTAGCTAGCCTCTTTTTTCACTCTCTTAGGTCGAAAACTGCTTCTAGAGTGCCTTTAGGCAGTTTCCCCTAGAGATCCTCCACTAATTTTGGTTAACTGCACTTAACTGTAGTTAATTTTGGCATGATTGCCTTTTTCTAGTGCTCCGCCAAACTAACCGTTGGAGCTGGTGGGTACCGTAACCATCTAGCACACATGTGAGCAGTTAATCCACCAAAAGTTAGGGGATAAGACCATTAAGGCTTCTGGTTTGTTGGCAAACAATTATCTTCGCAGATATGTGACCAGGACTTATGGGACTGCTAGCGAGTAAGACCGCTGGCAGTCCTAACCCCCAAACTGCAACCTGTTAAAACTTAAATATAACATGTGACCATTATATGTTAAGAAACATTGTAGAGCCGAGTTGGTAGCACACTGGTTTGTCTTGTCAGAGGTCACGGGTTCGATTCCGTCAGACCCCAACAAAATTTTATCATACCATTCCAGGGCCACGTGGTGGCCTCTTGGCTTGCCACATGTCAGCACCTGATTTTTGGGGAATATTCCTTGGAATATTCTTTTTTTTAATATTTCCCAAAAATCAATTTATTCTTGGAAATTGTAGTTTACTATACTTTTTCAAATTGTGATAACTCCTTCATACGGTGTCAATTTTTTAAATCGTTTGCGGCACCAGAATTAGAAAGATGAGATCTATCCGGTTGATCAGGTTTGACACTCTTTCAAACACTTTGAAATTTGAGCTATCATTAGATTCTTGGATCAATATTTGATGAGTGCATGTTTCATATGCGATATTCTGTACATATAGTGTTGTGTGCATGTTGCATATTCGGTGATGGGTATAGATGGTACTATGTACATGTTGGATATATGGTGTTGTGTACATATCATACTGTGTGCATGTTGGATATGTGGTGTTGTGTGCATATGGTGTTGTGTGCATGTTGGATATGTGGTTTTGTATGCATATGGTGCTATATACATGTTGTATATGTAGTGCTATTTGCATATGATGTTGCGTGCATGTCGTACATGTGGCAGTATGTATATATGGTGTAGTTTGCATGGTTGTACATGTGGTGTTGTGTTGTGTACATATTTTACATGTGGTTCTATGTGGAGGTGGTTCTTTTTACATATCATATATGTGGTTTTGTGTACAGTTGGTGTCGTGTATATGTCGTGCATGTGGTGTTGTGTACATGTTCTATTATGTACATGTTGTAAAGATGGTGCAATGTACATGTGGCATTGTGTACACATTGTGCATATGGTTTCGTGTACATGTGATGTCGTGTACATGTTGTGTAGGAGGTGCTATGTACAGGTGGTACTGTGTACATGTTGAACATGTGAGACTGGTGTACATGTTATATTGTGTGCATGTAGTACATGTTGTTTTGTGTACATGTGGTACTACATATGTGCTTTGTGTAGTCGTGGCATCATGCCATGTGTATTCATTGTGTTGTACTATGTGTATTGTGTTGTACACCGGATGTAGGAGTATGTATTGTGTTGTGTTGTACACCAAGTGTAGGTGTATGTGTCGTGATGTATATCAAGTGTAGGTGTGTGTATTGTGTGGTGTTCTACGTTGTGTGTGGATTTATGTGCTATGATGCACATTGTGTATGTGTACATGATTGAAAAAAATAAAAAGGCACTGGGTGTTTGCTGGGTGTAGCAACCAATCTAGTGTGTGTACGAAAAGGACAAAGGATAAAGGTGGAAGCGAAGGATCGATTGAAGGATAGGTATCAATATTTTATTTTAGTTTTATTATGCATGTGATTTATGATTCTGATTTATGATGGTTACATGTGATTTATGATTTTGGTTTATGACGATTGCATGAGACTCATGATTTTGTTTTATGATGGTTGAGTTTTGAGCTAACTGGATGTGATATTTTTATACATGATGATTTGATCAAACAATTAGTTTGACTTGTTGTGACAGGAAGTAAACAAAGTTATAGGTGTACCTCATTGAAGAGCTATGAATGAGGTATGGTGTGAAGTTATTTCAATCTTATTTGAATCTAATGGAAATTATGTTCTTGGTATAAGAAAGCATGAAATTCTCAGGTTGGGTGGTTGAAACTGACTACAAGAATTAGCAACAACAACAAAAGGAATTGATGGTTTTGAGGCAGGGATATGCCTTGGTTTTTAGACCTTACGATGCAAGGAAACCTTGCCAAGGGATGGATCACATGGTCTATGGGATGTCAGGGAACTTGGAAGGTGAGTCACTACATGAAATGGATGACAAGATTGCTTAAGGGAATTTGTAGTAGAGAAGGGAAGGTCAATGAATGCATTTGTTTTTATCATTAGCATTTCCAGATGGAATCCAATTCACATTGGTGTGTGCCCTGGAACAATGAGACGGTAACTATTCACTAAGGGTACAATAGCACACGATAATAGTGCTGGATATTGGATGTAGGTTTGACTTTGGAAGTGGATTTTGGACTTCCTAGGAATGAGGTGAATCCTGGTATTACTTTGAGGGTGGAGGTGTGAGCCTATGGATTCCCTTGTTGTTGATACACGCATCGTATCCTTTTATTTGATGGTTGAACAAATGTGCATATGTCTATATGTGTATATCGTTGTAAATATTGTATCGAGCTAGATTTATAAAGCTCCATAGATAGTATGGTTATTTGTTGGTTGAAGAAAATGTGCATAAGTATATGTGGTTGCTATTGTAAATACCATAATGAGTTGTGTTATAAAGCTCTAGTAAATGGTATATTGTCACGTTTTCAGCAGTAGGCATTGTATATACTGCAACTAGCTGTGTTATAAAGCTCCATAGGTAGTATTTTTTGTTTTCAATGGTTTCTTGGTTCATAGGTGTCATAGAACACTGAGGACAGTGTTCCCCCAAGGGGGGGGGGGGGGGGGGGTTTATAACAATCCTAGTAAAAAATTCATGTAAAAAAAAATAAGACCATGGTCATGGGATACATATTCCAAGATGAATATTTGGAAAAACATCTTAGTGTGGGTGTTAATTTGGTTTATTATGGCTAAGAAAATTGGCAAAGGAAATGGCAAAGGCTTTTAAAAAACAAATGGAAATAATTGACATTTTATTTATTAAAATAAAGGAAATTAGGATAAAATGAAGGTGAGAGGCCAAAGGTTGCATGTGAGGATGAAAATGAAGGAAAATAATGGAAAATGAAGAAAATAGAGGCCTCATTGATAAAAAGGCTTCTGAGGATCAGTTCACTAGATTTTTTTCAGTTCAATTTTGGAGCTCTCTCTCTATTCTCTCTCTCACACTCTTGGACACTTAAAGAATTCTTGGAGCAGTCTATGGTTGACTCAAGGAAATCAAAGGAAGGACCAAGAAGGAAAATATCAAGCAAGGAAGAGCAACATCTAGCAGCTACAACAAGATTATTTACATGTATCAAATTGCATATGTGGTTTCCTTGTTATTTTTGGCATGCATAGTTATGCATGTTTGTTCTTGGTTCTCTTGCAGTCATTGGCATGGGTTTTTCCAGGTGTGACAATATTCTTCTACCTTGCCTTATCATTTCCAGATAGCCATGGTGTGATGGGTTGCCTTTTATTTAGTTGCACTCGATTGTCAGATGGTTTGGAAACTGAGTGAGGTGGTCTCTAAAACAAAGAATATAAGGCCTAGGAATCCCTGAACTGGAATGGGATTGTGGTAAAGCCATATTTTATGTGCCTCGGTGGGCCTAGGAATCCTCATCCATTATATGGTAGGATATACAGTAAAACCTAGATGTGTGTGCCCTCGATCAGGCCTAGGAATGCTTGGTTGATAAATGACGAGATATATGATAAATCATGGAGGGTGGAGTCTTGATTAGGCCTAGTACTTCTCAACTAATGTATGGTAGTATATACGGTAAAGACTAGAGACAAGGAGACAAAAAAATTCCTCACAGTGTAGGCGGAGAAATCTAGTGGAATCCATGCTTGTTTAAGGTTTAGGGATCCAGTGGGGATTGTGGTAAAGCCTTAGGAAACCTGATTTGGTTTGGTTTTGAGACTCACATTTATGCTTGGAATATGGAATGAGGGTGAGTGGCTAAAAGAAAGAATTGGTTAAGCCAATCTATGGTCAGGTGGTTCGTGGAAGTCCCAAAATTGGTTCGCTTTTTCATTCATTAAAAATAGTTTCTTCCTCTTGGTATTTCATGTGTAAATGTACTGGATTATATGTGGATTATATGGTTGTTATATCCTTGTAATTTTTGTTGGTTATATGTTGGTTATGAGTATGTTTTATGTGAGACTTGATGTATGGCTCTCATTATGCTTTGATTAGTAACTGAAATTACAATGAATATATGACCTAATAGATGATAATGCAACTATTATGAAATGGAAGCAAAGCTTCTTTAGGAATCGCAGATAAGTATGAGATCCCTATGTGAAGATCTGTTGTTATATATGAATAATACATATTTGTGACATGTTTGACGAAATTCCTGTCATGGCCAGTAGGGGTCCAGTCAAGTTATTGATCAAGTGTTTGCATTTGTACCTTTGTTCCAATGTCATTTATCATTTTTGAAATTTTCATGAAGTTTTGGGCAGTGGCTAGAGTCCTGGCCCTGGAAAAGTGGCACAAAATTTGGGGTCATTGGCTCAGAAATAGCTAAAACGTTCCAAAATAGTTGGAATTCCCTTGGCGTGGGAGCAATTGGAAGGCCTCAATCACATGCATGGCTTGTCATGGGAGCACATGGGGGTCCATATTAGGGAAATGTCAAGTTGTCTCATGGATTGGTCACTTGGAAGGGTTGATTGGCTCTTGAAGGTTCTGTAGCATGTGTGGAAGGTTAGAATAGTTTTATTTTGTCGGTTCCACTTCCTTAACTGCATATGGGGAGTTGAATCACATCATAGTAGCCTCTCATCACATGTTTACCCCAACGAACCGATTAACTTATGTAAATGTAGGAGGAGGGTGTTACTCCTTTTGCCCCTAGATCTAGCTTTATTTAACACTAGAGGTTCCATTTACTTCGGATCCACCCAGTCAAATACTTTTTAGAGGTCCATAATTCAATGAACTTGCAAATCAGAGTATGATCATGTATATATTTGATATATTATCCAATATTTTTGCATTTAGCTTCATATCATAAATCTTGCATTTCATTTGGCAAGAAATGCCACGATTTATCGCTTGCTAAAATGCACCCAAAAAATGCTTCTATAAAAAATCACAAACCCCACTTCACCTAGTTGCTCTATGAAAATGATGTCAAAGATAAGGAGAATCAAAAGGAATACCTGTAGATCCAAAGTCTTTATAAACTCGTGAAACAGTTTGATTGGAGGAGGGCTCTGCCCCCTTCTTGTGGAGCTCATCATGGTTAACTATATAAAAGAAATCCTAAGATTACAGATCATTCAAAAAGATAGATCTATTATTATTATTATTATTATTATTATTATTATTATTATTATTATTATTATGTATCATCTTTTTAATCATAAAGTTAATAAATTTATTTAAAGATATTACATCCATTGTATATTTAATAGGTATAATAAGTTTAATGGTTAAAAATATGTACCCCTTAAGAAGTTACATTTAAATCTAATCCTTTCAAATTAATCATAAAACATTTTTATAAATATAGAGAATATTAATCACAAATATTTTATTATAAGAATTAAAACTTAAATACATTACGAATAGCATAGCTCAATATATAAACTCTAAATTATAAATTAATTCAAATTTATAAATTAATACAAATTTACTACATCTTCAAATTTTGACAAATTTATTTATTATTTTACTTATGACAGATAACATAGTTTAATATAAAATCGTATGAATCCAACAATTTTTTTTCAAAAAATTGGCATCTGAATTGTGTTTTTGATGGTGGAAATGGATTCAGCATCATAAAAAACCCCCGAGGCATCCAAAATCTTAAAGCTTGATAGCTGTAACCTAGATTTACAAAAATTTCTGCAGAATTTTATAAAAAATTATACGGGAATTTCCATAGTTTTTCGAACAAATTTGAAATCTGCTTAGGTTATGACTTAAATTATAAATTAATTTAAAATTTTGACTAATTAACTTTAATCTTTAGGAGTAAAAATAATCGCGCTGCCCTATTTTCCCTTACTCCATTGTTGTCATGACCCCACGCTAGTGGCGACTCTAAGTCCGCTTGTGGGCATGGTGTGACATTGACTAGCCTTTTTGTTTCACCACTACTTGGACTTTAGGACTACACCTACTACCAACACTTAGTCAATTTTCTTCAAGTGTTCTCTTACTTACGCTGCGGAAATAACATTAATTCAAGTTCACTTATGTTCATTAACATTTACTTGATAAAACATGCAATACCATCAAAACAACAATATATACACATTCATGAAGGGAGGGGAAACTCGCCAAATAAGTTTGCCGCAAATATAAACTTCTACAAATTATTTTACAAGTTTAAAAAATCCAAAAGTTACAACTGTGCAACAATCTACCCATTGATTTGCTAGTTTGTGCACCTTGTTGTCGAGGCCTTCTCACCTGCACCATGCAACCTTCTGAACGTGCCTTGCCCGTTGTGCATCAATGACCCTTCAAATGTTCATGCAATTCGTGCTTCCCATTCCCAACTCGTGAAACTCCCCCGCTTCGTACAACTCACCCCCTTCATGCATGCTAGGTCATGCAACTAACCCATGTTGTGCAGACCACCCAGGTCATGCAGCTCACCCGTGTTGTGTAGACCACCCAAGTCGTGCAACTCACCCATGTCGTGCAACAAACCCATTTCGTGCAACTCACCCGTGTTGTGCAACAAACCTGTTCATCACAGTCGTTCAAAAACTTGTTCAACAATTCATTCAGAAAACTCATTCACGAAACGTGTGTTGAAATGTGGCAACAAGAATAATTATTTTTGAAAAATAATCTTGGATTAACTAGTTGGAAAAATTCAAGCTAGAAGTCTTTGTGAAGTCATGCAACAGCTATCCCTTAAATTAAGGAGATAAGGACGAGTTGTAATTAGTTAGCTTAGTTAATTGAGTTATGTCCAGTTAAATTAGTTCCAAACAGTTTGAGGAACTAATTGTGAGTTCAGTCAGTTAATGCATGCATGCATCAAACTAGTGTACTCCAGATAACTGAAGATTCTCTCATAAATAACTCATGCATGTCTATTCAGAGAAAGACCCAGTTGAGATTAAAGATAGGGACAATGTACTATGAGTTGCAAGAATTTTCCTATAAGAAAATATCTTTCATGCAGAAGGAATTCATTCCTTGGGATTTGCGCAGTTTTAGAGGGTGTAAGATCAGTGTTACACTTGGTGACAGCTGGATCACCCAGGAGAAACAACGCAAGGAAATAAGAGGTTGGAGGGCAGAGGAGAAGTCATATGAGAAGTCTATTTTGTCTGTAAGCATCTGTGAGGGATTGTACTGAGAGCTGGCTAGCTGTGAGAGCTAAAGCTTTGTGTAATCTTGATATATTTCCACTTGTATGATAATATAGATACCGAGGTTTTTAGCTGAGGCTTCCCCGAGAGTATTCTTCTGTGTTTCATGTGCATTGATTCTGCTTCTAGTTATATGTGTTTTGCTTGATCTTGCTCAAATCTATTAAGCTTCCGTAAGTTTGATTGTAGAAGTAGATTGAAGTATTTTGCTTTAGTTATATTGCATTATCAGGTTAATCTACAGTGAGAATTTCTACATGGTATCAGAGCAAAGGTTATCGGAGTTGTGAACAGTATACGGAGAAGAGAATTCGAAGTTTGAAGTTTGGGATTGCAGGTACAAATCGAATTCATCTCATACTTCAGGTTGGTCAATGGCATTCTATGGCTTGAGACTCGAGTATGCCTTGGAAGGCAGCTCGAATTACATAGCATGGAAGGATAGAATGGAAGCGGTATTAGAAGACAATGGTTTGAAGGATTTCATTGATTAAGAAATCCCCAAGCCAGCTGTAGCTAATGCATAAGAATTGGTTGAATGGAAGAAGTGTGTGGCGAAGGCGAGACAGATTCTTATGGAGGGAGTTCAAGACCATATTGTCTCGAGTCTCCATGGGAAGGAGACTCTGTTTTCAATGTGGAAGACATTGAAGGACCTCTATCAGAATAGTAGCGACTAGAGGAAATTGGCGCTCAAGGATAAGCTTTAGAAAATCAAGATGGAGAAGGGCAATACTATTTCTACATATCTGAACAAGCTCACCACCTACAGAGATGAGCTTGGTAGTGTGGGAATAACTACTATCGATGATGATATGGTGAGCATTGCTCTCCTCGGTCTTCCAAAGAGATGGAATAGCTACCAGGACTCTGTGAATGGAATATAGAAACTACCGGATTGAGAACGACTGTGGTCAGATCTCATGCAGGAGGAGATCAGGAGGAGAACTCGAGATGGTTCTTCATCAAAGAATGATGATGAAGAAAATCTGGCCTTAGCAAGTAAGGCAAGGAAAGGGAAAGGGAAGGCTTCCCATGCCAAATCGAATTCTTCTCATGGAGGGAAGAAGGTTGACAAATCTAAAGTGAGATGCTTTAATTGTCATGATATGGGACATTATGCAACTAATTGCCCATCGAAGAAGTCCAAGAAGGGATCCACAAAAGGATCAGGAGGTGAGGCATTAGCCTCGCAGTTCGAAATGGAATTTACCCTCATCGCATGTACGGTTTCATTGATGGTGGGTTATGTTTGGTATCTTGATAGTGGAGCCTCATTCCACATGACTGGCAATAAAATTTTATTCAGTACCTTGGAGGAGAAAGACCTCAAGATGTGCATAGAGATGGGTGATGACGCAAAGTACTGTGTTTTGGGAGAAGGCACGGTTGCTTTTCAGAGGGAGCATGGAGCTCCTCTCACCTTGACTGATGTAAAGTATGTGCCTGGACTGAAGGAGGACTTGGTATTGGTCACGATGTTTGAGGACAGAGGCTATGATATTGTCTTCAGTAAAGGAAAGGCATTCCTAAGACACATATCCACGGGTCGGACCAAGAGGATTGGGATTTGAGTGAAGAATCTCTATAAACTAGAGGTAGACGATTGTGTAGCATTGAGTTCAAAAGCAGAATTGGTGCAAATCCAAGACCTTGGCAAGTTATGGCATATGTGGTTGGGGCATCTGCATCATGGGGCCTTAAAGATAATGCAACAGACCTCTACTGGAATTCCCAAAGGTAAAGTTGAGCAAGTTGACACATGCAAAGGTTGTACCTTGGGAAAGTATGCCAAGTCTTCATTTCATGATCGAGACAGTCGAACAGAAGCGATTTTAGAGTGAGTTCATACTGATTTGTGTGGACCATTCTCGACAACATCCACCATGAAGCAAAGGTATTATGTGATTTTCATTCATGATTTTTCTCATAAATGTTGGATTTATTTCATGCAGAAGAAGGACCAAACCTTCTCAAAATTTTATGAGTTCAAAGCTTTGGTTGAGAAAGATTCAGGGAAGAAGATCAAGGCCTTGAGAAGTGACAATGGTGGAGAGTATGTCTCTCAAGAGTTTAAGGACTTATGTGCAGCGGAAGGAATTAAAAAAGAGTTGACGGCACCCCATAACCCACAGTAGAATGGGGTGACCAAGAGGAAGAACAGAACGATTGTAGGGGAAGCACGAGCGATGCTACATGACCAAGGCCTACCACTTCATCTGTGGGCTAAGGCATGCAACAAAGTGGTCTATTTGCAGAATAGAAGCCTGCATCGCATACTTGGGATGAAAACACTAGAGGAAGATTTCTCCAATAAGAGACTAGATGTGGGTCACTTCAGGATCTTTGGCTCATCGGTATATTTCCATGTGACAAAGGATGCATGGAAGAAACTTGAGCTGAGTTGGGGATGCTTGTGGGGTACACTGATACACCCCACAACTATCGGGTTTACTCGCCTACTAGTCGGAGGCTAGTGGTTCGCAGAGATCTCAAGTTTGATGAGCAGAAGGCCATGCAAGTTTCCCTTGAGAGGGAGCTCCAACTACAGGCTGTGTAGGAAATTTCGGTTCCTAAGGAGGAGGAGCCTCAGAATGATGCAGAGCAGGTGCATGCAGAGGTTCCAGGAGTGGAGACATCCGCTTAAGTAAAGTCTTCCAGAGATGGACGGAAACGCACAAGAGAAGCTGACATATTGTTGTTAGATGCGAGAGAGAATGTGGGAGAACCATCTTCTCAGTGCAGACAGAGGAGGTCACCTGAGAGGTACATTGGATACATGGCCCTTGTTAGGGAATGTGTTGAGACCGATCCATCTTCCTTTGAGGAAGCAGTGCAGTAGCCGACTTGGGTTGATGCTATGGTGGAGGAGTATGACTCCATAGTTTAGAACAATGTTTAGGATGTGGTTCCAAGACTGGAGAACAGGTTAGTTGTGAGTTCTCATTGGCTTTACAAGGTAAAGCAAGTTGTTTATGGTACTTTGGAGAAATATAAGGCAAGATTTGTTGCCCATGGTTTCTCACAAGTCGAGGGGATCGACTATGATGAGACTATTGCTCTTGTAGCAAGGTGCTCATCTATTAGATTGATATTGTCCCTATCAGCACAGATGGGTTGAAAGATCCATCAGATCGATGTGAAGACTGCATTCCTCAATGGAAATATTGAGGAACAGGTGTACATAGAGAAACCAGAATGTTTTGAGACCTTCGATTGTGAGTCCCATGTGTGTCGACTCAAGAGAGCTTTGTATAGGCTAAAGCTAGCACCTCGTGCTTGGTACACCAGGATCGACAACTACTTCACCAGGTTGGGCTTCACAAAGAGTGAAGCGGATGTGAACCTGTACCACATCATGGTGAAAGGTAAGCAGTTATCATTGTACTTTATGTTGATGATCTCATATTGACAGGTGATGATTAGTTGATCATGTCTTGTAAGGAGTACCTTGCAAGAGAATTCGAGATGAAAGACATGGGTCTCATTCATTACTTCCTTGGCATGGAAGTATGGCAAAAGGATGGGGAGTTGTTTGTGTCTCAAGGCAAGTATGCCAATGAGATACTCAGGAGATTCCATATGGAGAAGTGCAAGCCCATGCAGACTCCTCTAGCAAGTAACTAGAGGAAGGAGGATGCTACTTCAGGAGAAGTAGTAGAAGCTACTGTGTACAGGTGGCTTATGGGTTCACTGATGTACTTAGTGAACACACGACTAGATTTGTGCTATGTGGTGAACCAGCTAAGTAAAGCTATGGTTCAACCTACCAAGATGTTTTGGCAGGCAGCTAAGCATGTGTTGAGATACCTCAGAAGCACATCTCAGTATGGATTATGGTACAGACGGACAGAGGGAGTGAAGCTCTAGGGCTTCACTGATGCAGATTTGGTAGGGAGTCCATCAGATTGGAAGAGCACATCAGGTGGAATTTTCAACCTTGGGTCGGTGGTAGTTTCTTGGTACAACAGGAAATAGAGGTTAGTTTCACTTAGCACAACAGAGACCAAATACATGGCTACAAGTTAGGCAGCATGTGAGGCCATCTGGATGTGGAAAATTTTAGTTGGTTTGTTTGATCAGAGGATGGATCCAGCTATGATCTATTGTGATAATTAGAGTTGTATAAAACTCTATGAGAATCCAGTATTTCATGACAGGTCCAAGTACTTCGACATTCGGTATCATCTCCGAGAATGTGTGGCGAGGAGGATCATGTTGTTGCAGTATATTTCGATTGAGAAGCAAGATGCTAACATTTTGACTAAGATATTGTCAAAGTGTAAATTTGAGTTCCATAGAGATAGGATCGGAGTGTCAGATAATCCATTTCCTGTTGAGAGGGAGTGCTGAAATGTGCCAACAAGAATATTCCAATTTTAATTTGTCCTTGAATTAAAATTCGAATTTAGTCTCACCAGTTGTTTGAAAAATAATTAATTAATTCATCTTGGATTAATTAGTTGGAGAAATTCAAGCTAGAAGTCTTTTTGAAGTCATGCAACAGTTATCCCTTAAATTAAGGAGATTATCTCCTAATTAAGTAGATAAGGATGAGTTGTAATTAGTTAGCTCAGTTAACTGAGTTATGTCCAGTTAAATTAGTTCCAAACAGTTTGAGGAACTAATTGTGAGTTCAGTCAGTTAATGCATGCATGCATCAAACTAGTGTACTCTAGATAACTGAAGATTCTCTCATAAATAACTCATGCATGTCTATTCAGAGAAATACCCAGTTAAGATTAAAGACAGGGACAATGCACTATGAGTTGCAAGAATTTTCCTATAAGAAAATCTCTTGCATGCAGAAGGAATTCATTCCTTGAGATTTGTGCAGTTTTAGAGGGCGTAAGATCAGTATGAGTGATTAGTGTTACACTTGGTGACAGCTGGATCACCCAGGAGAAACAAAGCAAGGAAATAGGAGCTTGGAGGGCAGAGGAGAAGGCATATGAGCAGTCTATTTTGTCTATGAGCATCTGTGAGGGATTGTACTAAGAGCTGGCTAGCTGTGAGAGCTAAAGCTTTGTGTAATCCTGATATATTTCCACTTGTATGATAATACAGATAGCGGGGTTTTTAGTTGAGGCTTTCCCCAGAGTATTCTTATGTGTTTCATGTGCATTCATTCTGCTTCTGGTTATATGTGTTCTGCTTGATCTTGCTCAAATATATTAAGCTTCCACAAGTTTGATTGTAGAAGTAGATTGAAGTATTTTGTTGTAGTTATATTTCATTATCAGGTTAATCTACAGTGAGAATTTCTACAAAGGTTTAAGAAAACGCGTTCAAGAAAAGTTGTTTTATAAAACTCGTTCAACCTACCCTGGGTAGGTGCATTGTTTCTCTGTCATGCCCTGGCACACCTTGTGGTTTTTGAACTTTCTCTGACCTGAACTCTCCTCCGTACTTCTAAACTTTCGAACTTGGTTGATGCCTTGAATGAATTCTCCTTCATTTAGTATATATGTTTTTTATCCAAAATATTTTCCAACCAACACGTCCATTCATTCAGCTGACCTATTCAACCAACCCGTTCAGCTCGTTCATTCAACCTTTTTAACCAACTTGTTTCATGTCATTTAGTTGACCTTTCCATTTGGGTGGACACCCTTTGATGCCCTCACACACACTATCGCAACCTCGTTCATGTCGATCCGACCTAATTGTTCGTGTGGACACCCTACGATGCCTTCGCACACACTCGCCCATTCACATGCCTTTGTCACTTGTCCGACACTTGTGTCACATACTTGTCTGCATGCCCATCAGATGCCTAACTGCATGCCCATTGGCACAACTTGTCATACTCTCAGTTGAACACGTTCGGGCGCCTTGCCGTAGTGTGGGCACATGCCCTGTGACTTACCCTCAACATGTGCGTTCGGTTAAATGTGCCCATCACCTGACTCGTCAGTTGATCCAACCTTTGTTATTTTGACTCTCTCTATGTTAGTGGGTGGTCATGGGTGCTCGCTAACTCGAGGCCCTGACATCCTCCCCCAATTAAAAAAGGTTGTTGCCCTTAACAACACCATCGCAATAAACGCCACCACGAAGACCAAATGTTGCAAACTGTCACCAGCTCCAACATCAAATGTCCATGTTTCCGAACTCCTTGCCTCCATCACACGAACCTCCACCAAGGATCATGACTCTATTTGTGTAAGACTCCTCAATCCATGGTCATCTTCCACAACTCGTCACAATCCTCCATATTGCCTCATCTCATGGAACGTTGCTGCCTTAAATTGAGCTGCATGCTACAGTTGTAACTCATATCGTGTGAATCCACCATGTATCATCATCATGTGAACTGCTACTATGATACTCCAACTCAACTCAAACACATCTCAACACATTTACGTCCCCCATGAGTTGAATTGGTCGAGTGATTAGTACAACCATTGCGTGCAACTCATGAGAATGCACCTCCTCATGCCTTCATCAGTTGTGTCTCTAGCTCCTTGTCACATCTTCAACCCAACCAAGAACTCTTCCCATCAATCCAATGCTCAATGTGCCATATCAAGGTCCGTTTCCATCCCATCTACAATATGGTTCCCATCAATACTGTCAAAGGGGTAAGTTTACACCTGCCTCATCCTCTCGTCCATGTGTTGCCCATAGTCATAGACCAATAACATCCATGTCCATAAAAAAATCGTTAAGTCTCATCAAATCAACCCATGCCTAAGTGCTTCCACCAAGGAACCTACATCGCTGCAACTCCATCAACCTCCAAGGTATCTCCTCCTATCATATCCATCAGTTCACTCCTTGCGAACATATCCCATACTATATCCAAGGTATGCATCCCATACCACATCAAAGTCAAGTTTCAAACTGACCTCAACTCGTCAATGAACCAGATACTCCAAGACCACCATAGTATAAAGTCATCATCAAACACAACTCTCTCAATTCATCATGAGCTCCTACGAACCATCTCTAGACAACACTTCGGCAAGCACACTTGTCTCAATCACAAGTGCCATCACAAGTTGCCTTTTCCCTCTCTTTCCTATGAATACTCTCATAGGCTTCATATGTCTCCTTCAAAAACGACCATAGCCTTATTGCTCAAATGCCCAACATACCCATTAGTCCATCTACAAAATGTCCTCATGTTGCACTACCAAGTCCATCCTACCCACATCCTTGCCTTGGCACTTCTCTTTGAAGCCAATATATGACATCTCTACAAGTGCTCTCGCTTGATGCCTCTGAACGAAGTCTACCATGTTCCCTTCTTTTCAACTCGATGCCTATGACTTCAGCTGCCCAACTTTTCCACTCAAGTAGACCCAACAGAACTTTAGTCATCACATCCTTGTCTTCATCCAGGTTAGTTCCCTCGGTCACTCTAACCTCATATCGCATCACAGGTCCCTTCCTTCATCATTGTGTTCCCCACTAAAGGTCTACCCAAGATTTCCTCTTGGCCTCAACTAAACTACAATGAAGAAGTCCACCCAGGTATGTGTATCAAGTATTCTTTGTTAGAAAATTATATATTACGGAGCAATGGAACACATAAAATATTGCAGAAATATAAACACAGAAAACGCACAAAACAAGAGAGACACAGATATACGTGGTTCACCCAGTTTGGGCTACGTCCACCCCGAATAGCCAGTCCTTCCTTTCTATTATCCAGCAAAATGAAGAGACACAACCTACAACAAATCCGCTGTAATATCCTCTGTTTTCTCTCACAGTCTCACCTTTCTGTTTCTCGCTCACAAAATACACATGTATCTCACAACCTCAAATACAATACCCTCATACAAAGAGAGGGGTTGCCTTCTAGGGCAAAAAAACCTAAACTAAACATAAGCTCTACCGTCAGATCATCCGCCTAATGAACGACCCAGATTGACTAGAAATTACTATACTTTTACAAGGCAATTTTACAGCTGTTTTTAGCTTCGAGGGCACTGCCCCCAAAACCCCCCGCCAGGGGGGGCTCCCAAAGGTCGCAGCCGCCCCCCCTGGACCCCCCCTGCAGCGAATATTTTACGGAACTGGGGTCCTATGTGGCGATAACTTTGAATATAGAACATAATCAGGCTCCACACCCAACATTCTTCACCTCGGTTTGGTGTGCCCTTCCTTCGGTTTGTCCATGAGTCATGCGGGGAACTTAGCAAATTCTCCACTTGGCTAAGTATGACTCATCTATCGTAAAGTTCATAATGTTCCACCCATGTCACGGGCATCCACACATTCTGTTCTAAGGTCGCATACTGCCCTACAAGTCCTGTAACAACCAATGTTCATTGCTAGCTAATTGCACAAGGTCTGATCGTAATCTTCCATCGAAAGCTTTTCCATCACATTGGAAAGAAAACACTTCCTTTACCCATTTTTTCATATGGCCCATCTTCTAAAAACTTCAATGAAACAAAAGTCACAATAATACTTATATCTCCATGAGGTATCTCCATGTGAGTGCCTCCTTCCATTAATATCTGAATCATGCACGAATCGAGTTCAACCTGGGCAAGTTTCATTGCACCAAGTTCCTCTCCTCTTTCATCGGTACACATTCTTCTTCACATATCACAACTTCCTCTTTATTGCAATCAATAGCTTCATCCTGCTACACTACCCATCCAAGTCGAAGAAGCTCTCCTTTAACATTTTCTTCCAATACTTCAAGTTCATCCTAAATTCCTGGTCTATCTTCCTTCTTGTGTTTCAACTTGTATAAGTCTCTCACAACACTCTAACCACCTTGCCATCATTCAACTCAACCATTGACCAAAGTCTATGTCATTGCCAAACTTCCCTTATGTTGCACTACAACCAATTATTCCAATACTTCATGCACTTCCTTCGAAATGACCTCTGATACCATCTGTTATGGCCCCACGCTAGTGACGAATCTAAATCCACACATGGGCATGGTGCAGCATCGACTAGCCTTTTCGTTTCACCACTACTTAGACTTTTAGACTATTCCCACTAACAACACAGTCAATTTTCTTCACGTGTTCTCTTACTTAGTTATGCAACGGAGATAACATTCATTCAAGTCCACTTATCTTCATTAAAATTTAACTCATAAAACGTTTGATACCATCAAAAAACCAATAAACAATAATGTACACACATTCATGAAGGGAAGGTCAACTCCCCAAATAAGTCTGCCCCAAATATAAACTTCTGCAACTTATTTTACAGGTTTACAAAATTCATAAGTTATAACTGTGTAGTAATCTTTGCACTGGTTTTCCAATTCATGTAGCCTGTCGTGCACGGTTGTTCGACCCATGCCTGTATCATGCAACATTCTGAATGTGACCTGGTTGTTGTGTAACAGTGGCCCTTCAACTTTTCGTGCAGTCTGTGCTGCCCACGCCCAACTCATGTAGCTCACCCACTTCGTGCAGCCCTGGTTGTGCAACTCACCTGTGTTGTGCAGACCACCAGGGTCATGTAGCTCACCCATGTCATACATCCCACTCAGGTTGTGCAGCTCACCCATGTCATGCAGAAAACTCGGGTCGTTCAGCACAGTCGTTCAAAAACTCATTCAAATATTTGTTCAAAAAACTCATTTAGAAAAACTCGTTCAGAAAACTCATTTATAAAACTCATTCAGCCCACCCTAGGTGGGTGCATGGCCACCCTCTCGTGCCCTCGCACGTGCTATGGTTTCTGCACTTAATTCTACCTTGAATTGTCCTTCGCACTTCTGAAGTTGTGAAATTGTTTGATGCCTTGAATGAATTCTCCTTCGTTCTATTATCTCCAGCCCTAATATGCTTCTCCAAATATTTCAATGGTGTAGTGTTCAAAAAAATTAAATGGAAAAATTAGTCTCAAGGGAAGTCATAAATACTAACCTCTCTCGGCACTTAGTTCATGGCATAACATGCATTGCAAATTGGAGGTTCAAACTTAACTATGAATCAAAGTGATCAAGGGGTCCAATGAGTTCTTTTAAGCATGAGGTAAAGGGTGCACTCCTTTCACTAGGATCTTCATCCCTCAGCACCCCTGACACTCCTAAAACCGACTCTGGTGACATGACTTGCATGAGAATTAACGAGAGGAGTAACGCTGACGTTGATTTTTCAAATGTTTATTCGACGACCAAGATTGGTTGTGGGGGAATGCATAAAACTCGTTATGTTTAGAGCACTTCCTGTTCAGAGCACTGCTTACTGTAGTATGGTGGGGCCACTTTCCAGGTGGGCTCCTCTGATTGGCACCTCATTACCAGAGGCCATAGGGCCTAAAGGTAAAGGTAAAGGAAAGATATGATCGTCTACTCCTGCTTCTAATCTCCGCTTCTCTGTCTACTTACCAACTCTGAACATCCATGTACCCCCTTCCTCCAATCCCTAAGCCTGACACTTAGACAGTTCCTCTCTTTCACTATATAATAACCTATCACCCAAACCTACCTTTCCTGAAAACTACTGTATAGTCCCAACAAGAATATCCCCACCTGGTCTCCTGCACAGGATCTATTACTCCACGTACCTGAAAAATATAAGGACCACTTCCAACGTCATTTTCAGATACTCCTACAGGCTCCAGGTAACCCGACACCCCAACCACCTACATTTTTTTTTTGATTCACGCAATAAAATGAAGCAAATTGTGCTCGCAACCCCTAAAACCCGTGAGGTCAAGTCTACTGGTGTCGAGCCCTTGGTGGATTTCGAGAGTCAAATTTCAGACCTCGCTTGTCCTTATTCGCTCGTCGACCTTCGCTTTGAACTATTTTCTAACCATGTGAGGAAAGAAGACCCTTTTAGGGTTGTCGACTTCGGTCTATATTTTCAAATCGTGCCTTCAGTTCATCATTTCCCTGAATTTATATCCTGGCTTGCCACAACATACCAAGAAGATAAGAACTACTTTGTTTCTACCTCAGGGACTAAAATCCTGGAAGTAACTCCTACCTTGATCCAAAGGGCTTTAATTTTTCCTGTTTCTTCCACAATGCAACCATTCACCGACGCTACCTTGGTTCATCACTTCATTACTCTCCCTCTTGATGAACAATAGTCCTTCTTGGACCAAATCCTCACCCTTGAAGTTAAAACCCTTCCCCAAAAAGAGTGGTTCCCAATAAACCTCTTCCATAAATATGTTCAACAAGTCCTAACTGCAATTTCATGTTTAATGGGCAAAGATAGCTCACAAATAGTAAATAAATCCATCTTGGGGTACCTTCATAAAATGAAACAACCTTGCTACTTGCTCAACAT
Source organism: Pinus tabuliformis (assembly GCA_031772625.1). Lineage (NCBI taxonomy): Eukaryota > Viridiplantae > Streptophyta > Pinopsida > Pinales > Pinaceae > Pinus > Pinus tabuliformis. Next base: position 1,484,749,124 of record CM062804.1, read on the forward strand.
CCCACTCTACCAATCTGCTACCATATGTTTTCAGCTCTATTATTTCCACACCACTTCTTACTTTCACTACTATTTCCTTCTGTTTTACTTGTTCCTGTATACCCATATTGAAGAATTTTAATGTATGGACATCCATGTATTTTCTCCCAACAAGAAAAAAATTTGTGTCTTTGACTGGAATATCTTTGTGAGAAGAAGACATGGCTTGGGTGGGTACTCCCAATTCATCTCGACCTTCATGGCCATTGCATACTAGATCATCCATGGGACCTCGCCACCCAGAATCTTCTCATAGCAAAAAGAGTTCCTCCAACTCAGCAAGGATGCTATGATAGGAGACTGGTACCTCTATGAGGATTACAAAGAGATTCAGGTTTACGGTTGTGAACTCCATCCATACTACTTTCCAGTATTCATTCCCATGAGGATATTTTCGCTTGCGTTCATTCAATAGATCCTTGGTGTAGACTTGCTTATTTTGTACTAGCAAAGAAAAGATACATTTTTTAACTGGGACGACCAATAGGTCTTTTTGTGGGAAACACAAGACAAGATTTTAAAGTAGTTGAGGCCCTACTTGAATCCATGGAGCTCGAAAAGGGAGACACTTGGCATTATGATCCCCAAGGCATCATTGCTCGAAGGAGAGAAAATATTAAAGCATCAACTTACGTGCATGACCCTAAGCCCAAAATTGAATGGAAAGCTAACTTTGATTCATGGCCTCTTAATACAGAAATGGAGACTAAATCCCCAGTAAGCATGGGCAAAGCATCAAAGAGGACTATTGACTCAACAGGGGATACTGACATGGAGGAAGACCATATAAATAAAAAATCTAGGAGTCAAGGTCCAGAAGAGGAAGAAGAAGAAGAAGTGGGGATACAACTAGAGAAACTAGTGTCTGATCATCCAGGCTTTCAGATTAATCTGGAAAATCCACCACCAATCATAGCTTCATCCACAGCTGAAGTAGTCATTCCAGACTCTGAGGATAATGTTTCTGCTTCAGGATCCAGTTGACCTCTAGGAAATCTATTGAGGAAAGCAATAAAAATGTCAAGGAGCGAATGCAGAGAGTAATGGTTTCCCAATAAACACCTCACCATAATTTATTACTGACCCCTATGGACCCAGAGAGGGATGAGCTGAGAATTTCATTGCAACACCCATCAGTTCAGTCCTTGCCTATAGGGTACCAGTTCAAGATGTTGGATGTTTACATAAAATCAGCCAGTGTCCCTTTGTCAAATAAGGTCAACTTACGTAATCAAGTTGGGGAAATGTTATATAATGATCTGGTTAAGTACCTTGTGACTATAAGTAGAGCTGAGAAATTTATAGGAAAAGTCTCCAATAAAGTAAAATTGGAGGAGGCCAACTCAAGAGCTCTATATCTTGAGAAGGAATCATATAAAGAGTTGATAATTAAACTGGGTATAAACCCAGATGATAGATCAGCTGTGGAAGCCATTCTACAATCAACTCAGAAGGAAAATCAGGAATTAAGGCATAGGCTAAAGATGCCTGGTAGTGAACATGTCCAGACAAAGGAGCTGGCACAGGTCGAGATGGAGAAAGAGAAACTGATGAAGGAGTTGACAGATAGCAAGGATAAAGTATTGGCTCTAGAACAAATGGTGACCAAATTTTAAAAGAAGTTATGTGTGGTAATAGTGACTGAATATCCCTAGAACTCCACTGAGTGCCTCACTCAGGATCTGACTAAGCCTCATCTTTCTGAAGGTGAACTAAATAGGACAGAAAGGTACTTAGATACTACCAAATCCCAGCTAGCTCAGGAAGAGAAACAACTACAAACCACAATTACCAATGTTGAACATGTCACTAAGAACCTATAGGTTGCAACATAAGAGATAGATGAATTGAAGGCTAAGTTGAAGGGAAACATGTCTCTCCTCGAAGCCAGGTAGTTGGTGTGGGATGAGATCATTGAGGAAATGAATCACAACTGGGAACATGTGACTTTAATACATGATCAAAGGGTCATTAGTGTGGAGTATGAATCATCAATAATTAATGATAAAGAGATGAGTATAAGGAACTCCTAGACTAATTAGAGATTTATTCATTTCTTGAATGAGAGGCCAACTAAGGAGTTGAGACCTATAGACATAGTAGATAGAGTCAGTGTAGTGATGGAGATCTCCAAGGTGATTTTGAAAGAAGAAGCTAGAGCTAGAGTAGAACAAAGCCTTGTCAAGGTACAAAAGGATGTGGCTTCTTTCAATGAAGAGTTCAACAGGATCATACAGGTTGGGTTACCTAACCTTTGGGGGCCTCGTGGGGAACTGCTGCCTCAAGAATAGTACAATCAAAAGATGATAGAAGCTAAAAGTAGGGCAAGATCATCTCATGAGAAAACAACCACTCTTAAGGGAAAAATTGTGGTGAATTTCTTAAAGAAGGAATTTCAACTACTCGGGATGGTTAGAAGTATTTTTCATTACAGGTTGGACTACTCGGGTGTGATTGATCTGAAGATTAGCTATAGGCAGTTCAATTCTAATCCTTAACCCCCTCCAGCCTTATGGCAATGGTGCGAACAATTTGACAAGATGTTAATCCTCGGGCTCCCCATGCTCCTCACCAGGCCGCATCATCTCATCGATCTTGAATATCCTATGAATCATGCCGGCTTTGGCATTTCAATTACTCTTGTGTTATTTTTACTAAATGTTTTTGCTTTTTTAATTTATATGAGTATATTATAATTAAAACAGTTGTGCATTTGCACATGCTGGAATTTTGATATGTTTTTGGCATAATGAACCAAATCAAGAAAGAATATCTCTCTAATGGCCTATCTCTATCCAAAAGGCCTATATATGCAATTTTGATGAACAAAGGAAAGGTTCAGAATTTTGGAAAGAAACTTCATATCGTTTTGTGAAGGAAATGTTATGGTTCTTTCAACATGTATGTTTCACAAAATATTAATGCAATATCTATGGTGATTCCTTCGTTTTGGGATTTCAGTATGTCTCTTCTCCTTAGTATTTTCATAAATGTTTCATGTTCATCTCAAATTTCATGTTAAGAAGCTGCTAGATGTGTTTCCTCTTAAATACAGATTCATTTAAATCAAACTATTGATGAAGAATGCTTGTATGGATTGTGGAAGTCAGATCTTTAAATGCGCTCCATGTGTCTTAGCATCCACCATTATTTCTTGGCTGTCATTTCTCTCTAAATCCATATATGTGTAGAATATTTGATCTCTCAAGCTCTATATGATGGATTTATTCTTTATTTCTTCTGTTGTCGCATCTACATCTAAGAAAATGAGCTGTAAGTCCTTGAATGATATTGGCCACCATTGATGGATAGTTTATATCACTGTGCATCTCTTGTTTATAAAGAACTCATGAGTTGTGTCTTTCCAAAGTTGTTTTGAACCAACTAAACTCAAATTATAAGTGACATCAAAATGGTGCTCTAAAATCCTTCAGAGAATAATAAGAATGCACCAAATCTGGATGTCCTAGGCACTGGTCTCCTTGCAATCCAGAGATTGTCTCTAGGATCGACAACATCTTTTGGTGTTGTTGCCGAGGAATGTATTAGAGAATTTTCCCCCTGGGATATGGCATTGAAGCCCTCTTTTCTAAGGTGAGAAAAGATGTCTAGGTTGCAGATTCATCACCTTGGTGACTCCACTGTCAAAATCTTAAGAATATAATCCTGGCTTTTAAGAAACCCCACACTCGTTCAGATACATATCAACAAAAAACCCCATCTATATTTGATATAGAAAAACTAATCTACGGGAGAGTTTGAAAGGCAAAAACCCCCGCTACAGATGTTATTGTCTCCTCGTTTCTTGAAGCCTCCTCGTCCAGTTCTTAGCACGCCATCATTCATTGCTCAGACTTTACTCCTGTTGTAGCATTTTTTGGTTTTGGTAAGCTAAAATAAATTAGTCCAAAAAATGAAAATATTTAAAAAAATATATAAAAAAATGTTAAGCTAGGATATGGATAAAAAGAATACCAAATAAAAATGTTAGGAAATATTTCAATAAATATGTCCATATCAAAGAAAATGTTAGAATAGATGCCCTAAAAAATGAAGGCAAAAATAAAATGTTAGGTTAAAGAGAAAAGCAAAAAGAAATAAACTTTGAAAGTGTTGCAAATCTAAATGCCACTACTTTTACTCTAATTCACTTTTGAAAATAATAGTTGTGTGCATTTTGTTTAGATGCCACACTGGTTTATTTAATCCAATTATATAGTTTAATCATAATTGGATTTGTTTTAAATTGATTTTCATAGGTAGAAAATAAACTTGGTTCAATAGTTTAATCTGAGAAAATGGAGAGAATAAGGTATAGAGGTAGATTATTCATGAAAAGAAATATTGGGTTGCTAGCTTAAATGCACTCTGAAAAATAAGTGAAAATGTTAGGAGTAAAAAGGGTAGGTAGACATGTGAAATCAACTTGAAATATCGAGTGATTAATTCCTAAGTTGTAACATTGGAAAAACATTCATTTGATGACGGGTTTTAAATAACCAAAAGTTTTATAAGCCAATGTGATTCCATAAATATTGTCATCCATCCATTTAATTACCAGGACCCACAATTGTCACCTCTGCCTTCGAAATCGTGACCCCACCACCATTTCTGCTCATGTGTTAAACACCCACCACCTCACCTCTCATCCCACACACCCTTCCATCATCTGATGGCCCACAGCCCTTTTCGACCCTCATTAGCAGTCCAAACTTTATCGACGAGGGGGGTCTGAAATAGGCAGTTTTCTATACCACCCACTTAAACAACCTTATCCGATTTTTAGTGTTTTGGGACTTAAAATCCCGAAACTACTTACCGCCTCACTTTAACCCCGAACATGGTATAGAAAATAGTCATTTACCATTGCTCCACGTCACACTCCATATCACCTCTACCGTCCAATCAACTACCACCTATCTTTTGCTCGTTCATTTCCACTCCCGCGAATTTATGACTCAAACATCTGTTAATTAATCTATTGGATAATTAATGAAAATTCAAACGTTTAGTACCACTCCCGCTCCAATTTTTTCATTTATAAACACTATATTATTCATGAGAATGGTTACATAGTGGATTTCTACAATCAGATTAATCTTTGAAGCTTTCCTGCTCAACAGCTCAACCATTGTCCAACATTAAAGCAATCATTCATCTTGTTCACGAATCTGACATCCAGGTCCACTTACCTATTTATCAGTTATCTATTTACTGTAATCACTCTCTTTCAAACCAATTTCTATCATTTACAATCCATAATTTTGTTGGAAAAAATGCCTCCCAAGGGAAAAGAAATTGTAGAAGTCCCAAACCCTTTAATTGACCCACAGGTTGACTTCCATCATACCCCATTGGTCGACAAAGATTGTAAAATCGTTGAGATTTTTTCTCAATTGGATTTATTTGAAATCTATTGCTGGATGGAAGATCAACTGATTGACTAGAAACATGAAATAGGGCTCTGGGAATTTCAATTACCTCATTAAATTTTCCCACAAATACACTGAGCACCATAATTTGTAATAAAATTTCATGAGTCCTATGATCCTATCCAGAGAGAAATTATCTCACCCACAAGAGAAATCTTCTGTCCCATTAATTTTGGTTCCATTGAAAAAATGCTACAGGCTGTTACAGGGAAAAGTGTCTACACAGAACTACTTATCCCACTAAGGTGTGATAGCTACCTTAGAAACAAACAAAGTAAAGCTACTTTCGTTTTTCCTTTATGAAATATAGATGAGAGATGAAAAAAGAAGACCAACCTCTGTCTTGCGCTAATCTCCTAGTTCGATTCCTCTCTCTCTTGATAGTCTTTCGCTACTTGTTCCCTTGCGCACCCAGCTTCACAGAGTACCTGTAAGATCACAGTAGCATAGAACTATACAAGAACATGGATCTATAATCATAAGCAATCTAGGATCAGATGTAAATTGACCATACAAATGCAGAAAACATAAATGACACAATAGTATGGAGGAAAACTTGAATAGCTTTTATTGATAAACAAGAAAGAGCCAAGGGAGTTACAACCAGTTGTTCTGACCCAGCATCATCCTCTCAGCAAGGAAGCCCCTCTTCACCTCATACAAAGCTTACATCACCCAACAATCTGATGTTGTCTCAAGATACCAACAATAATTCCTTACAATATGCAAAATTCCAGCCTCCAACCTCCTGGATCTCTAGGATGAGAGATCTATATATAGATATTTTCAGAGGTGTGAGTCAGCTCTGGGTTTTTGATTAGTCTCTTTTCTCTGATAGTTCTTGATTCCACTTGGAGATCTCATTGATCTCTTACTCATCCTTGGGCGATTTTGAGAGTCAAGTGTCACAGGAGAAGTTTCTAGAAGATTCCATGATCATCCACCTCGCAAACTGTCTCCGCCACTTGTCTTTTCTCGTCCATCGCACCCCATAGAAGGGATTTTTGAAATGCATCACACTTCCCGTGTGTACAAGGTGCGATGCATCGCACCCTGGCCATGGAGCAAGTGAGATGATCCAGTTTTGACCAATTCTGAGTAGTTTTTGATGGAGAACTTCTGGGAGAAGCTGTAATCAGTTGACCTTGTTCCTTTAGGTGTTGGAACAACACTTTTAGGGGCTTAGGAGCCCTTGGTTTATGGACATTTTATGTTTGGGGTTGCAGTGCCCAAAAATGTCTATAACAGTTGCCCCCTAAAGCATGAGGTCGTTAATCTTTTTGATGTCGGGTGAAATGCTTTATCATGAGGATCCGAAGTTCTTTCTAGCTGGGAGGAGACCTGTAATAAGATACAATACAATGCATTATATTCATAATTTTTTCATGATCTAGCTGAGGCGGGCATTCCCACGCTCAGTTTTATAAATTCATTTTCATGTACATAGGACAGACAATCGTCTAAGTGTAGACTGATGATTCTGGTAGAGCCATCATCCCTTTGATTGGATGATTATATGTGCAGCAACGATGTACATTTGATGTCTTTATTTCCTTGAATATATATCGCAGCCCGGATGGATGAAACTAGATCCGGGGTCTTCAATATCGTTCGATCTTCACTCGAAGTACAAGTCTATCCATGTGAGAGATGTTCTGGAGTCGAACATGGAAAGACATCGCCTGATTACCAGCCAATGATGTAAGTCGTTAACAGGCACGAGAGGAATCACCTATAATGATAATGACCCTCAAGGTACTGCAGTACAATTCACGTGGTGTGAATAAAGGACTTGGCTTCGAACACCACGAAAAATCTTTCGATTGAAGGTCATTGATGTAAACCTGTCGCCGGAAGTGAGAAACTTGCCATTGAGGCATGCAAGCTTCAAAGTACTGAACGAGGTGTTCCTAGATCGACTTCTTGGATAATGAGCTGATGTCAACAAGAAGCGATCCGTCATAAGAGGGCCTTAATGAATCCCACATCAATGACATGGAACGGAGCAAATGATTTTAATGGAGGTGAAAATGATCTCGTGATATAAGGTTCAGGGTGGCGGTCATGAAAGAATGGAGCGTAAATGTATTGTAGCAGGTGAGACACAGGTGAATTCTCTGAATGACTTCTCTTGAACATATCGGCGACATTGACGTGATGGATTGGTAGCATTAACCCCAAATGTGGATGGTGTGATGGGACCATGGTGATGTGACCGGTGAATGAAAAAACCCAACCTGACTTGGATGCGGAGTGAAAGTGTCATGTTCAAGAGTGACTTGCTACCAACAAAATTTCTTCAAGTTTTATTCCCAATTTTTCCCCAGTCATTGCTAACCAGTACCTCTTTATTTTTGTCAAGCTTGAGGAGGATAACATATGCTTGTTCCATAAGTTGCCCTTCGGGCAAACCCATCGCTATGTTTTAACGAGCCTAGCGATAGTGAAACTCATTCTTGTCTGCTATGGACAAGTTTGTCGCTATTAGGTTTTAACAAGTTTAACAACAAAGATAACTCGGTCCTTTTCAATTTTAGAGAGTATGAAAAGGGACGTAAAGGAAACTCCAAAATTCCTTTTTCGTCATCTAATCCCTCAAGTCCGAAAAAGTATAAAACAATACAAAAGGGATGAATTTTTTATACTTTTAACGAGCCGAACAAAACAAGCGCTCGATCTTTTTGTGTAATAATCCCTTAGGTCCAAAAAGATTAAAATCTAAAGGAGGGATAGAACTTACGGTCCCTTTAACGAGCTGGAGAGGCCAATGGATCGGCAACCTTTTCATATTTTACGAGTCAGTTGAAAAGAGCTTAAAGGAGACTCGTTTTTTGAGGAACGAGTGATAAAATTGGGTAGCAGCTGATTCCAGGTAAGGTTTGGAATTTTCCAATCACGGCAGTGTTACAAGGATGGCTAACAGGATCACTCTTCGCAGTTGTTCCTCAAATAGGGTGAACAATCAAATGGAGGTGAATGATCAGCCAATACAGAATGGAGGTGATGATGAGAACATGACCAAGGCTTCAAAGGCTGAAGTACTACATTCATGATGGTTATTTACCGGTTTATTTTTTAATGAGCTTAAACTCTAGGGGAAACATTTGCTCATTTCTTAGGTTTAATTTTTAACGAGCTTGAACTTCACCAAAAACTGCTCGTGGCGGGTTTATTTTTTAACGATCTTGAACCCTGCAGTAACATTGCTCGTGATAAGATTGCATGCCCCCAACATAATAACGCAAATCGAGGTGCATGCCCCCCAAGCTTCATTGCATTCAACTCGGTGGTTGGAATGAAGGTTTACCTTTGAGATTTGGAAAGGGGATTTGTTTCATTTTTTAATGAGGTTGACACAATAAAAGAACTATCCTCATGAATCCTTGTTTCATTTTTTAACGAGGTCGACACGAGATAAGAACCATCCTCGAAATCCACCGTATTTACAATATTTGATAGAAAATCAAAAACTGATGGATGATTAAGGTTGCTGGAATAATCTTTGTGGTAATCCGGAAGATGGGAGAGATGGTGGTAATCTTCCCATGGTGCCTCTCCTATCATCATTGATTGAATGATTCCTTCGTCTGTAGAATGTACATGCGACCAAGGATCTGAAGAGGTGCCATATTCCTTAGACCTATCTATCCAAACACTCGATAAGCATTGATTTAGGTTTGCCCCCCAAGCCAAGAAAATTGATTGTTACAATATTTCTAAAATGGCGATGATCCATGCTGACAAAATGTTTAGGAATCTTTTGAATCCATTAGATATAGAAGATTTCATATTGTAGGTTTCCACTGTGCCCACTTCCGTCAGATTACTTTGAGGCGGTAGGGCAAAAGTACCCATTAAGGCAGGGTCTTTTAGGAGGCCTACTCCAATATTTTGAAATTAATGATTGCTTCCATGGATTATTGGAATGCTTCCCGTAACTTGTGAACTTTTGGGGAGAAATGTTTGTTGGTTGACGATTGTAATTCTTCCTTGGAAGGGAAATGTAAACTTCCTGAAGTAGGTTGACACAACTGCGGCCATGGCATATATCCAGGGCCTTCCCAGTAGGATGTTGTAATCGAGGTTTCCGTCGATTACTTCAACATCAATTTCTACTATTTTGCCCCCCAGTTAAACTTGCAAGTTACTTAAAATCCTGTATGGAGTGTATGATCGTCCATCAAATGCTTTTAACGTTGTTGGCGATCTCGACAAGGGTGGTGAGCCCAAATTTTTCCAGCAACTTATTGACATAATACATGTAGATGCCCCCTCATCAATAATTGTTCAATGAACAGTTTTGTTGAGGGCTTTCACTTGAATAAGGAAAGCTAGTTGAGCTGGTAACTGAGGGTAATATCCTTTATGATCAAAGGCCACAAGATTGGAATCCATTGGGTCAATCCCACCTATTGCTGATAATAAAGCTTGCTTTTGGGAGGAGAAATTTTGCAGTACCTCAAGTGTCTACATAGAGGATGGCGATTGAGCCAGGTCCTCTACTATATTATAATTCTGTGCTAATTTTGCACGAGGATTAACTGTTGATTGTGTACTACTCCCTTTGGCGACTTTATCATTGGTTCAAGAATGATGGGTGGCACAACTTCAGTCAAATTTGTTGTCGAACTACTAGGTTGATCTTTATCCTTGTTGTTCGACAACTGTGGATTATCGTAATCTTTATTCCTTGTCGTTATCAAAGCATCATTTTGCTGTTTCGAAACCGACAACATAAGCACTTGGTATTGGGAAGCATTTTGATTAGCAACCAGTTTGGTTCCCAGGTTTGGAAACGGATCAGTCAATACCGCTGAGGTTTTTGAACTCTTAAAGAGTTTCTTAACTTTAGCTTTATGTGGACAATCTCTCGTCCTATGATCCTCATCGCATTTCTGACACCCCGCAGGGGGTTTCCTTTGCCCAGAAGGGTTTGCAGAAGGTTTTCCAGGAGATGACTCATCCTGCTTCTTTCTCCTCCCTTTATTTTTCTTCTTGCCCCCTGGTTGCTTCAGTTGTTTACCCTTGTCAGTCGACACGGCATTTACTTCCAAGGCAAGAAGTTCCTCATTTGCATTTTGACTAGAAATCTTACGGGCCTTTTTAGATGTAACCTTTGTTGATTTCGTGTTTGTCGTACCTATCACACCATCACCAGCATGAGAGTCTTTGTTTGATTTAGGAGAGGGAGGAACTGAGAATTCCAGTCTAGGAGCATCAGGTATTTTATTGTAGAGCGTGCCAAACTGAGTGTAAATCAAATCCAAATATTGCGCACGAGCGATAACCTGCTCTTCGGTGACGACTCCTCCTTTTGCCACATCTTTCGTGATGGAAGGCAATAATGACTTAATAAACCATTCAGCTAAAAGCTGATCGGGAACATACGTTTTTACCATTCTACGACGACGTCGCCACTCATGTATATGATCAGATATGTGAGTGGTCGTTGTTTGTTTGAAATTGGTAAGAAGTTTCGTTCCCGTTTCGTACCTTATCGGTAACTGAAAATGGGTTAAAAAGGTTGTGGCTAGGGTACTGAAGTTTTAAAATGAAGCTCTGGGCAATTTGATATACCATTTTGCTGCTGGACCAGTTAACGTCCTCTGAAAAAGGCGAAGCCTAATCGAATCATCGTTTAGGGTGTTTGATGAACACCACAGATGAAAGGTCATCACATGATTCGACGGGTCTTCACCCGGATTTCCATTAAATTTAGGAATATCTGACGGAAGTTTATGCGGAATCGCTGGCCACCAAGGGGCATAAGCAATTGGATCATTCGTCAGCCGGTTTAGATTTGGTAATTCTAGAGATGCTACAAAGGGCAACTGTTGATTTAGGTTAGGTGAAGCATACCCCGGATACGATGGAATTGCCTGAGCAGTGGGTCTTTGAATACCAACATAATGTATTTGATGCTGGAAACTTTGACAAGGTTGATAGGCATAACCATTATAATATGGTTGTTGATAACTGCTTTGGAAGTGCGGTTGCCCATTACTTACAAAGACTTGTTTCTCAGGTCCTTGATATGATTGCTGGAATTGCGATTGTTGAGATTGAACCAGCCATGGTTGTTGGACCATTTTTTGTTGCCCAATACTGGATGGTTGACCAAGATGAGGAGTCATAGTACCTATTTGAGTCTGAGTCGCTCCAGATAAGGGGGCACTAACCTAAGGTTGTGATTGAGTCGTTGAGACAAGAGGCTGTTGTATTGCAACTTGAGAAACTTGGGGTTGACATACAACAGGTAACACTTGTACTTGCGATGCAGTCACCATAGCAGGTATAGTAGGAATATTTGACACAGGGTGGACTAGTTGCATTGAATATACAACCCTTGGTTGTTGAGGCAGTATTGGTACCCAACCGCTGGATGTAATTCTAGTTTGACCTAAACTTTGTTGTAAACTCCCATATGGTTGTTCTCCGGGAGGGAACAATGAAAAGGCATACTGCCCTCCATATGGTGGCAATCCAGTACTTAAATGGTAGATTGGCCTTTGAAGACACATTGGATCAATTTGTTGAGTTTCAACATAAGAAATACCAGATGATAATCCAGATGAAGAAATAGGAACTGACCATGTCATCGAAACAGTCCCTGATTGGACTACGGCTTGTTGTTGATAACTTGCCGAGACAGATGGTATACCAGCAAACATCGTTGGAGTAGCAGCAGGAGGCTCTGCTGCTGCTGCGTCGGATGACACAGTCATGGATGTCGACGGTTGTTTAGACATATCTAGCCTATCCAAAAGATTTTTAGCGATTCTACAAGAAATAGCGATGAAGGGAGACTAACTTCTAAGACCAACGAGGGAACAGTGATGTTATTCCGATTAAAATAAATTTTAGAAGCTTTGACACAACTTGTTTTTTCAATTTTTAAGAGTCGAGAAAAAACAAAAGATGACTCTAGTCACCTTTGATTTTTAATGAGCCTGAAGTGACAAGTGCTTAGATGGACCTTTTCCATTAAGGAGTCTGAAAAGGAACGAAAGAGACTGCTCTGGAAATCTAGGTAGAGGGATTACCAAACCAATCGCAAAACTGCAGAATACTTTTTACGGTACGGCAGTCAATCTTTCCGAATGCTGTGTTCAGTGCATTGCAATCGATAGGGCAGCAGACACGACTTCCTATGGATAAAGGATTAAGCCTATTGTGGTCTCCCAAAATATACTCGACGGTACATGGGAGCACAAGTCCGTACTGGCACTTATCGTCTCAAAGTGGAGGAATCACCCAACCATCAGTGAGAACAATAGTTACCAGGCTTTACGACGCCGGAATACATCTCTAGCCTAGACTTCTAGATGTTGTGCGTTAGGTTCCAAAGCATTGTTAGATTCATTAAATTTATTTTATAGTTGATCTTTCTTAAGAAATTTTCCTTTTAGGTTCACCGCGAGATGTAGATGTATAATTCCTAAAATCCAATCTAAGATGATAAACCGTCTTTTATCTTCTTTGTGCAATGAAAATCCTAGCTACTAAGGAAAGAGAGACAATATTCTTTCACAAAGAGCAAAGAGCACACTCTAAATGCACTGTCCTAAATCAAACCAATCAAACAGTCTAAATGCAAATGCACATGCATGTATTTGTTTTCGGCTTTCTTAGTATGTGAATGGTAAAAAGAAATCTAATGCACAAATCTGAATTACTTTTCAAGCGACAATTATTAACAAGTTTCTTTTCAAAATAAAAATTGAGACAATCACAACATTTTACGATTTGGAAATGAATACTTGCTTTTGACACTAGAAAAACTACAAATTCAGACCAAATACAATAGTAACAGGATAATTGACTATCAATAGCAACCAAACTCTTTCCTATGACTGAAAACGACACTTGCGACACTTTCAAATCAAAGGACGACAGTACGATTACGTTACTTTTTGCAAAGGAGAACTGAAAATGACTCAAAAAATACAAAAAAACATTTACATTTCTTTTGTACAAAGGAGGCAGAATAACAGCAAGGAAAAGGGGTTTCAAACAGAGATATACTGATTACAAGCAGCAAAATTCATGAATAGAACTGAAAAGAATGAATCACAGAAACCAAAACTGAACAATGCCTAGTCTGATCAGCACACTTGTAACACAGGGAATTTGAAATGCAGCGCACCTAGTACACTCGGGAAGTGCGCTGAATTTCAGATTCACAGAACAGTACGTACGCCAGGCCAGCGACGAGACTTTGCTTGGGTTCCGGGTCATAGTTTGCAGTTCAGTTCATGGGTTTTGGCCGAGCAAATGGTAATCAGTAAAGCAACAATCAGGGGTAGATCTAAGGAGGTTACTAGAGCTACCACAAGGGGCAATCAGAGAGTTTGTAAATCAGTTGTTTAATTTATAAACAAATCCCGGAGATTGACTAAAGCGGCATTTATCTACTTTGCATTTGCATAGCAAATGCAGTTCGAAAGCTACCTGGCTCGACTTCAGGCTCCGTCTGTAAGTTTATAAAATAAGCAACAAGGAAGATAAACAAACAAACTAATTCGTCCCTAGCGGAGTCGCCATTTTGTTACAGGGAAAAGTGTCTACACAGAACTACTTATCCCACTAAGGTGTGATAGCTACCTTAGAAACAAACAAAGTAAAGCTACTTTCGTTTTTCCTTTATGAAATATAGATGAGAGAAGAACAAAGAAGACCAACCTCTGTCTTGCGCTAATCTCCTAGTTCGATTCCTCTCTCTCTTGATAGTCTTCCGCTACTTGTTCCCTTGCGCACCCATCTTCACAGAGTACCTGTAAGATCATAGTAGCATAGCACTATACAAGAACATGGATCTATAATTATAAACAATATAGGATCAGATGTAAATTGACCATACAAATGCAGAAAACATAAATGACACAAGGGTATGGAGGAAAACTTGAATAGCTTTTATTGATAAACAAGAAAGAGCCAAGGGAGTTACAACCAGTTGTTCTGACCCAGCATCATCCTCTCAGCAAGGAAGCCCCTCTTCACCTCATACAAAGCTTAGATCACCCAACAATCTGATGTTGTCTCAAGAAACCAACAGCAATTCCTTACAATATGCAAAATTCCAGCCTCCAACCTCCTAGATCTCTAGGATGAGAGATCTATATATAGATATTTTCAGAGGTGTGAGTCAGCTCTGGGTTTTTGATTAGTCTCTTTTCTCTGATAGTTCTTGATTCCACTTGGAGATCTCATTGATCTCTTACTCATCCTTGGGTGATTTTGAGAGGCAAGTGTCACAGGAGAAGTTTCTGGAAGATTCCATGATCATCCACCTCGCAAACTGTCTCCGCCACTTGTCTTTTCTCGTCCATTGCACCCCATAGAAGGGATTTTTGAAATGCATCGCACTTCTCGTGTGTACAAGGTGCGATGCATCGCACCCTGGCCATGGAGCAAGTGAGATGATCCAGTTTTGACCAGTTCTGAGTAGTTTTTGATGGAGAACTTCTGGGAGAAGCTGTAATCAGTTGACCTTGTTCCTTTAGAGGTTGGAACAACACTTTTAGGGACTTAGGAGCCCTTGGTTTATGGACATTTTATGTTTGGGGTTGCAGTGCCCAAAAATGTCTATAACACAGGCCCCTGCGACTACACCAACCCATCCTTTTTCCCATGAAAACATGATAGAAGGTTATCAAAAATTAGACTTTACCAAAAGGTCCCAGACCCTAGAACTGTTTCTAGCAATTGACAGTCCTCTGCCAAAAAGAAACCCTCCCTATGATTCATCCATGTTTCCTTATAGAACCGAGTAGATTACCACTATCTTGTCCTATTTTATTGGTTATAACTCTGATCAGTTTTTCAATGAAGCCATCCTTGGTTTCTTATCCATGTTTTCTTTCGATTCCAATCCCATTGTTATTTATGATTTCAGTCATTTCATAGCTAAAGTCATACATGAAAAATTTGTCAAGTTTAGTACTCACGAAGTATTCAAGTATGCTTCAGTACTTGCTTACCTTTCTATATATTTTCAGGGAGACAAATTCCCATTTTCTCTATAGAAGCTAGATGAGGAAGGAAATCAACAATTAGTGATATTCTAGACTTCAATGGGGATGAAGGAGAAAGAAGAGTTCACATATAAGCAGTTCATAGAATTATTTATTCATCCAGCGACTAGTCTTATGAGCAACACTCCAGTACCAAGGATCAATGAGGAGATTGTTAAAGAATTACAATTTATTTATCAAGCTACAATAGGGGATTTGTATTGTTACCAAAACTACATAGATATCAGGGTCTATGGTTGTGAGATTCCACCCTACAAATTGCCCAACTACCTCCCTATTAGAATTTTTGCACTAGAATACTTAAGTCAAAGGTTAAATGTAGATGAAGTACACTTTGTGGCTACCAAGAAGAAGTCACAATTCAAGCTGAAAGCCCAAGTTGGTCCATTCATTTGTAATACTAGGGTAGCAGGGGAGGAAGCAGACAAATTGCTAAAGGAGATGAAGTTTGGTCTCAGTTTCACTTGGTCATATGACCCATTGGGAGTCATTTCCAAACTCAGGGTGGAGAATAAATTTACACCATATCATCACACAGCCAGGCCTGAGATAGAACAATATAAAAACTAGTTGGAATGGACAGAGAACACCCTCCAAGAGGCTGAGGAGCAGGCAGTTTCTACATCGAATGTGCAAACTCCACTTGCACAAGAAAAGACAGCCAAGAGAGGGAGGGAAGAACAATCTTCACCTACAACTAAAGCAACAAGCTAGGCTTTAGGATTGTTCATAGGAAAAAGAGACCTAGGATCTCTGTGATTGTTGGTGCCACAAATGAACCTCACAAGACATCATTTGATGGACTGGGAGAGACTCTGCTCTACACATAGTCTGGTGGACAGTCTACACAATCCCCAACTCATTCCACTACTTCTCATGAACAACAGATAGTTCAAACTAGTGGAGGCATTCCAAAGGATAAGGAGGAAGACATTTTTCATGTCTTCAGTGAGATCAAAAGGAAGAATGAAGAATTAAAATTGAACACCTACACCTAGTTCTGGAAGCATTCTTCTAGCTCTCAAGCTAGGCTTCTTTCAGTCTTTGATTTTGAGAAGGGAAAGATGCATATGGCTTTCTTGCAAGCCCAAGTTACTTAGCCTAGGACTGCTGCTCAATATAAAAAACACACTTCTTTTGAGTTCAATGTGAAGGATGTGCATCCAATTGACCAAATTGAGATGCACAAACAAACTGGGCAGATGATTGCTTCCACCCTGACAAACACTGCTATGAGTTTGTCAAAAATGCAGGTTACCTTGGCCAACACTCAGTCACAGCTAAAGTTGGAGAAGGTCTCCTCATTAGAAAAGGATACCAAGATTCAATCCTTGGAAAATCTAGTGCTGAAGATGGGATATGATCCTTCAAACATAACACTATAGAAGAGCTCATTAAGAAAAAGAATATTGAAGTTGCAGCATTAAAGAAACAGCTGAAATTGCCAGCCTCTGAGGACCCAATGGCCAAAGAAATCGAAGAGACAGAAACTCAAAAATCTGATATGATGAAGCTCATCATGGAGCAGAATCTGCAGATTAAACAAATGGAGGAGAAGATGGAGAAATTAGTCCAGGAGAAAGAGGAAGTTGTAAGGAAGACTCAAACTTCAATGGATATAATCCCTCTTGTAGCAATTCCTATCACACGGGCTTCTACTTTAGCCACAACATCAACTACAGGTACAACAGAAGGAGTTCAACAGCTTGTTGATGCTGTTCAAAACCTATCTATCTAGATAGGAGAAATTAAGAAACTAAAGGATGAAATCAGGGAGTTACAACTTATGAAGTCAATAACAGATAATTCACATGTAGTTGAATTGAACAGAGTCAAAGGTCAAGTGGAATTATTACAGAGAGAACTCAAAGAGTCCTTCATAGGAAACAAATTGGGTTTAGCAAAGGAAATTCTGTGGGAAGAAATCACAGAATCAATCAAAGATATCTGGCCCTACATCAAGATAGTGTTTGATCAGAAAGATCTCTTAGAAAAAGCCCAGGAAGCAGTGGAAACTATAACCAAAGAGCTAGAGGATATGCCAGAGATTGCCTCTGATATAATCAAATTTCTAAATTCCAAAGATGGCTATGAGCTTGAGGAATTAGGAATAAATGACAGAACTGCCACTATATTGGAGGTAAAGAAGATAATCACCAAGAAAAATCTCACCCTACAGCTACAGGAAAAGTGCAGCAATGTCAATATCATAGTTCAGAGGTTTTTTAGCAGGATAGAACCCTTGACCAGCAAGGGTTTACCTTCTATGCTGGTCATTAATGAAAAATTGATGCCAATTGAGGATTATGTTAAGAAGCTGACAGAGATGGGCACCCATGCAACTTCAGTTTCAAATATCAGAGGGGTAGCAACACCAACACTTATAGCAAACGCACTCAGGGATACTTTCTTCATCTTGCATGAAATTAGACACATATTTTTAGTAAAACCTACTTTTACTAAATATACAGAGATGGATGAAATTTACAGGAGGGTAACCAAGATTTCTATCCCAGATAAGAAACGCTGGGAAGAATTGACAGATTTACTTGATTAGAAGGTAATTGAACAACATTCATCTTTTGGAGGAACAGTCAGCAGGCTTCAACAATTTTCAGTTTTTTCAATGATAGTCACCAATAGCGCAACATCAAAATAGTTCGAGATCAACTAGTAGTCTTTATTTTGATTTTGTAATAATCTGTTTTTGTAAAAACAGTTTAGGATATTTTCTTAGCTCTATTGTTGTATAAATAACTCTCTTCACGAGTTATTAGGGGTTGCACACTTGAAGAAGCATTTCGAAACATTTGATGTACTTGACTTTTCTGGATCATTAATACAAAGAAAAGGATTCTGAATTTTGTTTTACATAGTTTGTGTTTCCTGTAAGTTTTTCTAGTATTACTCATTATGTTTTTATTCATATTCTTATGCCCTACATAGATAACTAGGTAGGAATAATTGGGTTTCAATCTATTCCTATAAGCTTCTGAAGTGATAATCTATAAATAGAATGAATTAACAGATTGTTTGTTTAATTAATTCCCTCTGAATCAATAAATCATCAACATCTTTTGTAAGCTTAAAAATATTCTCTTAAACCTTCTGAACATAGTTTAAAGGTTTTCATACTTATGATTATTTAATTTTCAATTTGAAAACTGTGATAATCATATTATTTCTCTGTTTCTTCTCGCCACCATACAAGTTATATCACTGTGTAAAATTTTATAGTAGCCCTCTGCTTTGATATTAATATTATTAACAAGGTTAGGCATTACAGTATTACATCTGTTTCATACATTTGTCCTCCAAATTAAAACAAAACCCCCAAAACAATTATCTTAGATGCTCTAGCATGATAGTTGACCATTATCATCTTAGAGATACAACATCAATCTGGCGTCATTGTCGGGGATTCGAATTTCATTAAGTTTTCTTGGGGCAACAATATTCATTCTATTCCTTTAAGGTGATTAAAGGTCTAGAAATGTTAAAATCCTTCACCTGGTGACTCCACTAGCCCAAACTGGCACCTTTTAAGCACACCAGATCTCATTCGAAATCTGACTTAGTTAATCCTATATCAGATCCTCAAAAAATATGAGAAAAGCCAGTTCTAAAAGGAGACATCAACCATCTTCTTCTTCCTCTTCAGACTTGCAGTTTGAAGATTTAGTATCATTTGATCCTTTTAGTAATATTCCATCCAATCTTGATTGGACATAAATACCTTCTAAGGTTTCTGAACTATTAGATAGGGGAGTTGATTTAGATTCAGATTTCCTCATTCATTCTTTTGAAATGCATCAAGAACCCCCACTACCACCAGGATCACCTAAAACTGAGTCTGACTTCGGTGTTCATTTACCTGAATACAAACCCACAGATTTCATATCCCCTACCACTTATTCATTTCCTTCCACTTCTGAATGACCTGAAGCTTCTACTTCTGAACAACCTGAAGAGTCCCTCTCTGTATATTCAAATGCACTCTTGGAAACAAAAGAGGGTATTCATTCACAGGTCCAAAACTTAGTTCTTAAGACTCCTTTAAAATTATTCAAGTTATCCCCTCCTTCTTCAGCTCCACATAGTCACAAACCCCCTTAATTACCTTCTTCTGCCTCTTCTTCATCCACACAAACACCTCATACACCAACTTCTATTATGGCATTCTGACCTATTTTATAGGATAGATATGTAGCTTTAGTCTTACTTGCTAACCTTGATGGATTCCCAAGTGGGTACTTGAAATACCTTCCTAGGTATAATGGAGAAACTGGTCCCTCAGCTGAGGACCATCTCCAAGCTTTTCTAGACTTTACAGAAAACATGAATATAGAATAAGAAAATGTTTACATGAGCTTATTTGTATAGTCACTTGAAGGAAATGTAAGAATCTGGTTTAGGCAGTTACCTATAAATTCCATTAGAAATTGGGAAGAGCTTACAAACATATTTAAAAATCAATGGGGATGTAAAGAGAGATCCTCTTTACTTTCTGACTAAGTTTGAAGAACTTAAAAGAAACTTTGGTGAACCTGTATTATATTTTATTAGAAGGTTCAGTAAACGTTATCATAAGATGCCCCTTGATTATAAACCCCCTGTAGTAGCAGCTAAGTCTAGGTTTTCTAAAGCCTTTGGCGATGATTTTGCTATAATGCTAAGAGAGAGAACTTCAAGAACTCCTAAACATATGCAAACAAATTCTATAGAGGTGGAAGCAAATAGGGCTACTTCGACTTCCTTGAAAGATAAAGAGGAAAAGGCCCAAAGAAAACTCAAATCTATTCAAGAGGCCTCTAGTTCCTCTAGTTCTTCTAAGACTAAAACAAAAGATTCTAAAATAGATGAAATAACTTCTCTTCTTAGAAATATATCTAATAGAATTTCCAAGATTGAGAGTCAACCTAGGACAGTTCACAAATAGTTACTAGACCCCAAAATCAAAATCATGGTCAGTATAAAAGGAATCCACAATTACAAATTCTTTAGAGACCTAGTAATGATTAGCAGTTTCCCACTCCTTTACTGATAGATGACCAGAAACCTGATGAAAATACTATAACTATTACTGAAGATATCAACAACATGGATACTTATTCTAATCAAACAATTATTATTCCTTTCTCACAACAAAATCAAGTTCAAGAAGATCAAGAATCCTCACAGGTTTCTAAATGCCATGCCTTCTCTGAATTTTTAAGTGCAGAGTTAAACAAGAGATATGATCTTAGACCTAAACCCAGCCCTGGAAGACCTCCTAAGGAGACTCCAATAATTGAACCTCGTACCAAAAGCTGTTGAAACTCAAACAACTGTTATTCGACCATTAAATCAGTCAACTGATACTACTCAAAATGATAAAAATGCTTTGACTACATTTAATGTTGAAAAAGAGTTAGAAAGAGTTAAAATCCAAATTCCACTTTCAAAACTTTCCAAAACCCCTGGATATAAAAATCAAGTCTACAACTGGATACAAAACACCTTGGTTGATGTTGAAAGTGATATCATTAGTCTGCAAGATGAAAAACTAGCAGTTGTCTTTGGTCCTAGCTCAAATATGATAGATGAAATAGTGCCTCCTTTCTATGTAACCCTTAAGACAAATACTTCCATGTTATATAATTGTATGTCCTAGCTCAAATATGATAGATGAAATAGTGCCTCCTTTCTATGTAACCCTTAAGACAAATGATTCCATGTTATATAATTGTATGCTTGATTCTGGAGCACCACATAACCTCTTGCCAAAAACTATCATGGACAATTTGAAACTTGACATAACAAGATCCTATCATGGATTGTACACCATTGATTCTAAAACGGTGCCTTGCTTAGGATTGATTAAGGATTTAGTAGTTACCCCAGCCCAAATTCCAGTGAAAAGTGTAGTGCTTGATATAGTTGTCACATATATTCCTCCCAAATTTGGAATGCTCCTTTCCAGGCCTTGCTGTGCCAAATTAGGGGGAACTCTTCAGATGGATATGTCTTGAACAACTAAGATTATATAGAGAGGTAAGATTTGTGCACACTGTTTGCAAAACAGACTAGCCAAGGAACCATCCCATTTATGCAATTGATCAGGATTTTGGTTGCTTTCAACTCTCTTCAAACCAAATACATGAAACTAATGTTAAACTAGAAGATGTAATTGAAAGTCCTGTACCAAATCAAACTGATGTATGGAAACTATTTTTTGATGGTTCTTGTACAAAAGATGGAGCAGGAGCTCGGGTAGTTTTAATTTCACTAGAAAAAGAAAATATCACCCAATCATGCAAACTCGACATTAGAGTTACAAATAATGTGGTTGAATATGAAGCTTTCCTTTTGGGACTGCAATTAGCCAAAAGATTAAAGGTTCAAAACTTAAGTGTTTTTACCGATTCAGAACTTATTGTCAAACAAGTGAGAAATATTTGCCAAACTAACCATCCTAGACTTAGGTCTTATCAAAATGAAGTTTGGGATTCAGTCGAAAACTTCTTTGATGCTTTTAATTTGACTTATATTCCAAGAAATAGAAAAGGATAACTATCCTTTGCACAAAATGGATCAGTTACTTCAAATGGTTTTAGGAGCACAAAGACTTTCTATGCTTAATGGTTTTTCAAGCTATAATTAGGTAAATGTTGATTCAGTAGACAGAGATAAGACAACCTTTACTACACCCTCGGGTACATTCATGTATGCTAGAATGCCATTTGGCTTATCCAATGCTGGAGCAACATTTCAGAGAGCTATGGATGTAGCTTTTGTGGTTCAGGTAAATAGATTTGTGGTCATTTATCTTGATGACATAAATGTTTTTACTAAATCTGATCAGAAACATCTAAATGACTTGATGAAGGTTTTTGACAAGCGTAGAAAATTCGCAATATCATTGAATCCTAAAAAGTCTCTGTTTGTTATCAAAGAAGGAAAACTATTGGGCCATATAATTTCAAAAAAAGGAGTGGTGGTTGATCCCAAGCATGTGTCTACCATTAAAACATTGCCCTTACCTATAAACAAGAAGGAGATTCAAGCTTTTCTAGACAAGATTAATTTTTTAAGGAGATTCATTCCAAATTATGTTGAGATTGTAAATGATATAACTGACATGCTCTGAAAAGATCATGAAGTTAAATGGACTCTCTCTTCTAGGCATGCATTTGATCAGATCAAGAAAGCTATCTCTGAATCTCCCACCTTGGCCAACCCTGATTACACTAAACCATTCAATATCTTTTCCTTTGCCTCAGAAACAACCCTTGTTGTTGTTCTACTACAAAAGAATGAAGATTCCCATGACCAACCCATAGCATTTTTCAGTAAGGTTATGAGAGATGTTGAGCTTAAGTATGACATAATTGAGAAGCAAACCTATGCCCTTATTCAAGCCCTGAAATCATTCAGGATGTATGTCCTACATTCTCCTATTACTGCTTATGTTCCTAACAGTGCTGTGAAAATCGTTTTAACTCAACCAGACACTAATGGAAAGAGAGGCAGATGGATCGCTCAAATACTGGAGTTTGATCTAACTATCAAAACTACAAAGCTAGTAAAAGGCCAAATATTAGCTAAGCTTCTAGCTGAATCCAATTGTAAAGTGCTCAGAATCAATTCTGTTTTAGAGATACAAGGGAAGCATCCACAATAACCTTCTCAAACTTTTGATAAGAAGAATACACAAGAACCTTCTATCCTTGGAGAAGGGGAGAATCCAAAAGAACCTTCCCTTCATCCTAAAGAAAAGAATCCATAAGAACCTTTACCTTCAAATCATATCAGCCCTTTATACATTGATGACAAATTTTTGTTGTCAGATTGGTACCAAGACATTATAAATTTCTTGATCCATTTTGAATGTCCAACATCATTCTCCAAAATCCAGTGTAAAACTCTCAAACTCAAAGTAGTCAAGTATTGTATCATAAATGAAAATTTGTACTGGAAAGACCCACTAAATATTTTGTTATTATGCTTAACAAAATCAGAAACTAAAGGAACCCTTGACCAGATTCATACAGGATTTTGTGGAGGACATTATGCTTGGAGAGAAACATCATATAAGATGTTAAGGGGAGGATTTTATTGGCCAACATTGTTCTTACAAGTAGGAGCAAAGGTCAGAGGTTGTGTTCCTTGTCAAATGTTTGTTGGTAAGCAAAAACTAACAACTCTTCCACTGGTTCCATCAATAGTCTCAAAACCTTTTCTCCAATGGGGATTAGATTTTGTTGGAGAGATTCATCCCACTTCAAGTAATTAGCATAGATGGATCCTCACTACAACAGACTACTTTACTAAATGTTTGGAAGCAATTCCAGTGAGAAATGCTACTGATTCAGTGGTAATCAAATTTATTGAAGAGAACATCTTATCTAGATTTGGTTGCCCAACTCAAATTGTCACTGATAATGTAGTAACTTTTTCTAGTGTTAAAATGATTGAGTTTTGCCATAAATATTAGATTCTATTACATCATTCAACTCCATATTACCCAAAGGTAATGGCCTTGCAGAATCCTCAAATAAAAGTCTGGTAAAGGTAATAAAAAAGACTTTAGCAGATCATAAAAAGAGCTGGGACTCTCAGAATTACTCCAAAGAGATCTACTGGAAAATCTCATTTCCAGTTAGTTTATGGGAACGATGCAATCTTCCCTACCAATTTGGCCTTCCCTATTTTAAAATTCCTACAAGATTCAACAGATGAACCTGATGATTTTTCAAGGAGAATAAATCAGAATATTGAACTAAATGCAATCAAAGATGAAGTTCAATACTGATTGAAAAAGTATCATAATAGGATGAAGAGCATGTTTGATAGAAGATCTAGGGAAAGGGACTTCAAGGAAGGTGATCTAGTTCTAATATGGGATTCCAGGAGAGAAGAAAAGGGAAAACATGGCAAGTTTGACAGCCTGTGGTTTGGGCCTTTAGCAATTGCTGAAGTGAAGGGAAACAACACTTTTGTGCTACAAAATCTTGAGGGGCTATATTCCACTTATCCAGTAAATGGAAGGTTTCTTAAAAATTACATTCAGTACTGAGAAGTTGAAGTATATTTCATTACTACCATTGTAAAAACACCGGTTTCTTTTACTTTTCAAGTTGTCAGTGTGATATTTTACAACAAAAGACTCCATAGCCTAAGGAGAAGGCGCATGGATCTGCAGGTTCTCTGGATTCTACAGGATAAAGAAGTCCCCAAATGGAGTCAATGTTGTAGCTTTTTTTGGTTTTGGTAAGTTAAAATAAATTAGTCCAAAAAATGAAAATAGTGGGGGGGCGTTGGTCGAGCCCCTATCGGTCCTCTCCCGGTGGTCGAGCAACTAAAGTTTCAATTTACTTATTGGGTGGGGGGGGCGATGGTCGAGCCCCTCACCATCGGAATAGTGAGTGACTCCATCCCTCTGGTCCTCTCTCGGTGGTCGAGCAACTAAAGTTTCAATTTACTTATTGCGTGGGGGGGCGATGGTCGAGCCTCGTTGCCAGTCCTCTCCCGGTGGTCGAGCAACTAAAGTTTCAATTTACTTATTGGGTGGGGAGGCGATGGTCGAATGTTAAGCTAAGATATGGACAAAAAGAATACTGAATAAAAATGTAAGGAAATATTTTGATAAATATGTCCATATCAAAGAAAATGTTAGAATATATGCCCTAAAAAATGAAGGAAAAAATAAAATGTTAGGTTAGAGAGAAAAGCAAGAGGCAATAAAATCTGAAAGTGTTGCAAATCTAAATGACACTACTTTTACTCTAATTCACTTTTGAAAAAAATAGTTGTGTGCAGCTTGTTTAGATTCCACACTAGTTTATTTAATCCAATTATACAGTTTAATCATAATTGGATTTATTTTAAATTTATTGTCATAGGTAGAAAATAAAATTGGCTCAACAGTTTAATCTGAGCCAATCTAGAGAATAAGGTATAGAGGTAGATTATTCATGAAAAGAAATATTGGGTTTCTAGCTTAAATGCACTGTGAAAAATAAGTGAAAATGTTAGGAGTAAAAAGGGTAGGTAGACATGTGGAATCAACTTGAAATATTGAGTGATTAATTCCTAAGTTGTAACATTGGTAAAACATTCATTTGATGACGGGTTATAAATAACCAAATATTTTATAAGCCAATGTGATTCCATAAATATTGTCATCCATCCATTTAATTACTAGGACCCACAACTATCACCTCCACCTTCGAAATTGTGACCTCACCACCATTTCCGCTCATGTGTTAAACACCCACCACCTCACCTCTCATCTTGTGAACCCTTCCATCATTTGATGGCCCACGACCCTTTTCATCCCTCATTCGCCATCCGAACTTTATCGGGGTGGGGATAAAAAATAAGCAGTTTTCTATACCACCGACTTAAATAGCCTTATCCTCTTTTTAGTGTTTCGGGACTTAAAATCCTGAAACTACTTACCGCCTCACTTTACCCCCAAATGTGGTATAGCAAATAGTCGTTTACCGCCACTCCACGTCACACTCCATCTCACCTCTGTCGTCCAATCAACTTTCACCTATCCATTGCCCGTTCATTTCCACTCCCACGAATTTATGACTCAAACATCCATTAATTAATCCGTTGGATAATTAATGTAAATTCAAACGTTCAGTACCACTCCCGCTCCAATTTTGTCATTTATAAACACTGTATTATTCATGAGAATGGTTACACAGTGGATTTCTGCAATCAGATTAATCTTTGAAGCTTTCCCGCTCAACAGCTCAACCATTGTCCGACATTAAAGCAATCATTCATCCTGTTCATGAATCCGACATCCAGGTCCACTTACCTCTCTGTCAGTTATCTATTTACTGTAATCACTCTCTTTCAAACCAATTTCTGTCATTTACAGTCTGTAATTTTGTTTGAAAAAATGCCTCCCAAGGGAAAAGAAATTGTAGAAGTCCCAAACCCTTTAATTCACCCACAGGTCGACTTCCATCATACCCCATTGGTCGACAAAGATTGTAAAATCGTTGAGACTTTTTCTCAATTCAATTTATTTGAAATCTATTGCTAGATGGAAGATCAGCTGATTGACCAGACAGATGAAATAGGGCTCTGGGAATCTCAATTACCTCATTACATTTTCCCACAAATACACAAAGCACCAGAATTTGTAAGAAAATTCCATGAGTCCTATGATCCCAGCCAGAGAGCAATTATCTCACCCACAGGAGAAATCCTCTGTCCCATTAATTCTAGTTCCATTGAAAAAATGCTACAGGCCCCTGCCACTACACCAACCCATCCTTTTTCCCATGAAAACCTGATAGAAGCTTATCAAAAACTAGACTTTACCAAAAGATCCCAGACCCTAGAACTGTTTCTAGCAATTGATAGTCCTCTGCCAAAAAGAAACCCTCCTTATGATTCATCCATGTTTCCTGATAGAACCAAGCAGATTACCACTATCTTGTCCTATTTTCTTGGTTATAACTCTGATCAGTTTGTCAATGAAGCCATCCTTGGTTTCTTATCCATGTTTTCTGTTGATTCCAAGCCCACTGTTATTTATGATTTTAGTCATTTCATAGCTGAAGCCATACATGAACAATTTGTCAAGTTTAATACTAAGGAAGTATTCAAGTATGCTTCAGTACTTGTTTACCTTTTTATATATTTTCAGGGAGAAAAATTCCCATTTTCTTTACAGAAGCTAGATGAGGAAGGAAATCAACAATCAATGATATTATGGACTTCAATGGGGATAAAGGAGAAAGAAGAGTTCACATATAAGCAGTTCATAGAACTGTTTTTTAATCCAACCACCCGTCTTATGAGCAACACTCTAGTACCAAGGATCAGTGAGGAGATTGTTAAAGAATTACAGTTTATTGATCAAGCTACAATAGGGGATTGGTATTGTTACCAAAACTACACAGAGATCAGGGTCTATGGTTGTGAGCTTCCACCCTACAAACTGCCCAAGTACCTCCCTGTTAGAATCTTTGCACTAGAATACTTAAGGAAGAGGTTAAATGTAGATGAAGTACACTTTATGACTACGAAGAAGAAGTCACAATTCAAGATGAAATGCCAATATGGTCCATTAATTTGTAATACCAAGGCAACGGGGGAGGAAGAAGACAAATTGCTAAAGGAGATGAAGTTTGGTCTCAGTTTCACTTGGTCATATGACCCACTGTGAGTCATTTCAAAACCAGTTGGAATGGATAGAGAACACCCTCCAAGCGGTTGAGGAGCAGGTAGTTTCTACATTGAATGTGCAAACTCCACTTGCACAAGAAAAGACAGCCAAGAGAGGGAGGGAAGAACAATCTTCACCTACAACTGAAGCAACAAGCTAGGGCTTTAGGATTTTTCACAAGAAAAGAGTCCTAGGATCTTTGTGATTGTTGGTGCCAAAAATGAACCTCACAAGGCAACATTTGATGGACTGGGAGAGACTTTGATCTACACACAATCTGGTGGACAATCTACACAATCCCCAACTCATTCCACTACTTTTCATGAAAAGCAGATAGTTCAAACTAGTGGAGGCAATCCAAAGGATAAGGAGTAAGACATTTTTTATGTCTTCAATGAGATCAAAAGGAAGAATGAAGAATTAAAATTGAACACCTACACCTAGTTCTGGAAGCATTCTTCCAGCTCTCAAGCCAGGCTTCTTTTAGTCTTCGATTTTTGAGAAGGGAAAGATGCAGATGGATTTCTTGCAAGCCCAAGTTGCTCAGCCTGGGACTGTTGCTCAATATCAAAAACACATTTCTCTTAAGTTCAATGTGAAGCATGTGCATCCAATTGACCAAATTGAGATGCACAAACAAATTGGGTAGATGATTTCTTCCACCCTGACAAACACTGATATGAGTTTGTCAAGAATGCAGGTTACCTTGGCCAACACTCAGTCACAGCTAAAGTTGGAGAAGGTCTCCTCATTAGAAAAGGATACCAAGATTCAATCCTTGGAAAATCTAGTGCTGAAGATGGGATATGATCCTTCAAACATAAATTTTGCAAAAGAGCTCATTAAGAAAAAGAATATTGAAGTTGTAGCATTAAAGAAATAGCTAAAATTGCCAGCATTTGAGGACCCAATGGCTAAAGAAATAGAAGAGACAGAAACTAAAATGTATGATATGATGAAGCTCATCATGGAGCAAAATCTTCAAATTAAACAAATGGAGGAGTAGATGGAGAAATTAGTCCAGGAGAAAGAGGAAGTTGTAAGGAAGACTCAAACTTCAATGGATATAATCCCTCTTGCAGCAATTCCTATCACAAGGGCTTCTACTTCACCCACAACATCAACTACAGGTACAACAAAAGGAGCTGAATAGCTTGCTGAAGCTGTTCAGAACCTGTCTATCCAGACAGGAGAAATTAAGAAACTAAAGGATGAACTCAGGGAGTTACAGCTTATGAAGTCAATAATAGACAGTTCACATGCAACTGAATTGAACAGAGTCAAAGGTCAAGTGGAATTATTACAGAGAGAACTCAAAGAGTTCTTCATAGGGAACAAATTGGGTTTAGCAAAGGAAATTTTGTGGGAAGAAATCACAAAATCAATAAAAGATATCTGGCCCTACATCAAGATAGTGTTTGATCAGAAAGATCTCTTAGAAAAAGCCCAGGAATCAGTTTTTACAGATCCATTTGGGCACATCAACCCCAAATTACATATTAGTACTATTAGGGCCCATCAAACCCTAATTTAGTTGTTACATTCCCTAAAGAAGTCAACCATCAGAATGCCTAGCTTCCCAGGAAGTTTCATGACCAAAATCATCCAGAAATTGCCTCTAAGAAGATCAGCGTTAGTAGGCCTTCATTAGTGTGTGCTGCAATGCAAACCATACACTGATAGGGTGCTATGCAGCGCACTTGGTCCCTCTTTAGCCTATGTTGGGTGAATTTGAGAGAATTTCCATGAGGATTTGAAAGATTCCTTATCCATTGGATACCTGTAGAAGTTTCTCAAGGCTATCTACTCCTTTGAGCTCATTGTTGGATGAGGAAGGGAGTTAAGGAACATCAATCCCTTATCCCTTCCTCCATGAAACTAAATTCTAATTTTGGGAGGGTATTCATTATCACCATTTATGGCATAACTTCCTTCATTCACCTATAAAAAGACCACCCATCTAAGTGATCAGGGGCTGGAAATTATTGAATTATAGGGAGATCTTGTTAGTATGAGAATTGAGTTGATTTAAAGTATTGTAATGATGTCAAAATGTCTTGCTTGTTAGAGGAGAGGATGAGATTGAACTGGAGAAGTGATGCTGAATCAAGAAATGGGTTGTAACTCTTCCTTTTACTAATAAAGTATTCAAAGCTTTGTCCATATGCTTGTGTTATTCATTTATGCTTTCATATGTGTATCATGTACTTGATTCCATGCTATGTTTAATCAATAGATCATTATCATATGCTTTGATCGGTTGTTTTCTTCTATCTGTGTGCAGGTAATCTTCAAGTGGATTAAGTACGGAGAGGAGCGACAGAGTTGGTCAAGGGAGATAAGGAGCAAGTGAAAGCTACAGGTAGGCTTCTTTGCCTCTTATTTTGTCTATTGGTCATAGGAAAAGTAGAGAATGATTTGCACTGTTGTTCTAGACTTAGCTAGTAGTCTAGGGGTTTAAGAATTTATCCAAAAACACTAAAACTTCCCAAAAAAAATTGTTGACTCCACTGGGGAGCAATGATCCATCTTAGTATCTTATCAACCTCTTAAGTAATTTATACATACTGTACTTGTGGTCGTTCATTGAATTTCAGTCTTCCTTCATTCAAAATTGAGCCAAAACTGTGCCAAATTATCATCAAATTTGCTTACTGTCACCAACACAGCCCAATGAAGGACACATTGCACTACAATGCACTTCTTGCATGGACCCAGTGTGCTTCAGCACACTGTCTCTCACTGCTGCCTACGTTGATCCCTTGAGGGTCAGTTTCCCATCTAGGAACTGAAGTTTTTGAGCCAATTTTCTCCTGTTTGAATGATTTTTGAATGTCAATGATGTTTTGTTTCTTAAAATGGTGTTTCATCTCCTTACCTAGCCCTACTTAGACTAGGATTGATAAATGTTTCTTATGTATTTACTTTATCATTTTCAATCTATAGTCGAAATTTAGTTTTTTGATCGATTAATCTTTAGCGAAATGAAGTGTCGTAAAATCGTCTTTTCCTTCGAAAATTGAATTGCCATCAAATCTTCATTCATGAAATATTGATTGGTTAATGTGTGCAAATGATTAGTCTTTTCATTGAAAGTGTTGTAATTCCTCATTTCTTTGAAAACGAAAGTGTCGTAAAGTCTTCCTTTCCTTGAAAAGAAATTGTCATAAAATCATCCTTTTTACGAAAAGAGTTTTTTGATCAATTGTGCATATTTCCTTTTTGTTCATTCACATTAAGGGAAATTGAAAAGAAATACATGCATGCTGCATTGAAAAAGTTTGTGTGTGTTGATAAGGAATAGTGTAGCGAATTTGCATTTAGATTGTGCTCTTTTCTCTTTGATCAAAAGAAATCTGATTGCTTTATCCCTAAGTAGCCAGGATTTTCATTGTTAAATTGAATGGAAAGAATGCTTATCATGATAGTTTCATTCCTAGGAATTTCAGAATACATCACGTGGTGAACTTGAAAGGCAAATTCCTAAGCAAGATCAACTTAAAATAAACATCAATTTACCTAATGGAGCATTGTCATTAACACAAACATTTAGTGGTTCTAGGCTAGAGACGTGTTCTGGCATTGTAAAACAAAGTAGCTGTCACTAACTTGTCTGCAATACATCCCGAGTGTGATACCTCATTCCACGTATGTGAGTATATCGTAGCTCGTCCACGTACCTTCAGGTATATAGGGCGGTGTTACAGTATGTAAAGTATATGGGAATGCTCTCACTGTGCGGTTTTGCATTAGACAGCGCTTATATGGACTAGGCCTCCACGTACCTTCGGGTATATATGGGAGGAAAATTCTAGGTTGCTATCCATCCTTAAGTAACCGAGTCAGTCGCCTTGCAAATGCGATACACCGAACACAGCATTCGGGGAGATTTCCTGCTCGTACTTCTTGGTTCGCCAGGAGGTATTCTGTAGTTCACAGTTGCCTGGGAAACCCTTTTCCTAGTTACCCCTTTTTTAATTTCTTTTTTGATCATAAAATTAATCAGCAAGCATGGAGGAACATCAATCCCTACCCCGTCATTTGCGGAGAACAGCGAGCAAACTGCCTTTGCCTCCCGAAGCGACACCAATTTGGACAAAGCAGTCTCGCTTAACTGAGTCTAGTACATCAAGAACTCCTAGTTCTTCATCTGAGTTACCTGAATCATCTATTTTGGTAAGTACAGAGGCTCCAGTTACTCCAAATATTTCTGGTACATCCATTCCTGAAGAAGAAGTTTCACAATTACCTGAGGACATTAACACTAATCCAAGTGAAATAGTAACTGAAGTTGTTCAGTTGATCCTCAACTTGAGATTACTTAACAAGAAAGTACTTCTGAATTTGAATCAGTTGAACCAGAAGTTAATCCAGAAACAATCCCAGTTCAAACAAAAGTTACATCTGAACCTGAAGTTGTTCAAGAACCTCTTACTGAAACTATTGTTCATTTACCGGAACATCTGGAATTCGAATTTGAACATTCAGAAGTTGTTACTTTACCAGTTACTCATCAGACATTAGTAACTATTGAAACTTCAACTTCACCAACACTAGAAATATTTTACGGACCTGATAGTGAAGTTCTTCCACCAAGTTTGATTTCCATAGATGAGGAATTGGAAGAAGATTCCACACCTGGAACCTTGTTTCGCTTTGGAACTGGGCTTCATCTTTACCCAAATACTCCTAATTTCTTTGCTTCATTTGGTCTTGCTTCTTTTCAAGTACCCACAGAATCTTTAGGACAACTTTTGGGCCAGTTAACTTGGCTGAACAATCATTAACATCTCAGAATGTATCATCTAATGCAGTTGTAGCAGATTCATCTATTGTCACTTCTTCGATGTTTTCTACCACACCTTAGTCACACCTGTATGGTGAATCATCCATCCTGATTGGTTACCAATAATTATCTGGAACCCCCTTCGGGGTTTCTTCTTCACCATGGTCATCACACATGTCCTCAACCAGAATTTTACTTGGTTCTTCTCTAATGGGAACTCAACAGTTTGATCCTGCATATCAGTATCAAGCTGGGCAATCTGGTCAACCAAGACCTGTGTATCCATTAAATACTGGATTGCCACCATATGGAGAGCAATATTCTTATTCAGCATATCCTCCTTATTCCAGGGGACTACCATATGGTAATATCCCACAGTATTCAGGTCAACCTGGAATTAGAGTTTTTCAATAGCAACCAACAACGCTAGTTCAACCAAGGCTTGTGTATCCAGCACAACCAATGCAAACTGTGTCAACTATTCCTGCTACACCTATTGTTACTACTGTACCACAATCACAAGTTCAAACTGTTGTATCTCAACCTATTCACACTGATTCTTCTACCTTGCAATCATAAGTTTTAATTCAAGAAGTTCAAATTCCTCAAGTTGTTGTACAAAAAGCACTTGTTTCTGGAGTTCAGCAACAACCTCAGGTTAGTGTACTCTTATCTAGACTGACTCAGGCTTACATTGGTATAGTTTATTCACAACCTAACCAAACTTTCATTGCTGGACAACAACAACTATTGAATCCACAATAGTTATATCAACAAAAACAACAATTGATTCAACAACCATGGCGACCTCAGTTTCAACAACCCCAATTCCAGCAATACCAACCTCAGTTTGGACCTGTTTCACAGGCTCAACCTAGTTTTGGTCAATCTCAAGCTTACCAAGGTCAAGGTCAACAAGGCTTTGGAGGTTATGGAAAGCCACTTATTTATCCTAGTTATCAACAACCGCCTTACACTGGTTTTGTTCAACAACCACACCAAGTTTACCAAATGCAGATGCCCTATGCTGGTATGCAAAGACCTATTGCCCAGGCAATTCCATCATATCTTGGGTATGCTCAACCTTACTTGAATCGACAGTTGTCATTTGTAGCAACTTTAGAATTACCAGATTTAAATCAGCTCACTAATGATCCAATATTATATGCACCTCAGTGGCCAATAATTCAGCATAAGTTACCTTCTGACATTCCGAAGTTTAACAGAAATCCTGTAGAAGACCCATAAAATCATGTTATGACCTTTCATTTGTGGTGTTCATCTAACTCCTTAAATTATGATGCAATCAGACTTCATCTTTTCCAAAGAACACTTACTAGTCCAGCTGCTAAATGGTACATTGAGTTACCAAGAGCTTCTTTCGATAACTTCACCACTTTAGCCACTACTTTTTTGACCCACTTCTAGTTACCTATCAGATACGAGACTGGAATAGAACTCCTAACCAACTTTAAACAAACTATTGCTACCCATATATCACATCACATTCATGAGTGGCAGAGTCTTCATCGAATAATTAAGACATATGTTCCCGATCAGCTTTTATCTGAGTGGTTCATAAAATCCTTGTTGCCATCAATCACCGAGGATGTGGCAAAAGGTGGATTCATCATAGAAGAGAAAGTCATTGCTCATGCCCAATATTTGGATTTAATTTACACACAATTCGGCACACTTTATGACAAAATTCCCAATGCACCTTGACCAGCTTTCATTGTTCCACCTCCTCCACAATCGAGTAAGGACTCTCATGCCGGCGATAGTGTGATCAGTTCTTCAAGCACACAATCAGCAGGAAGACCATCTGGTCAAACTCTTGTTGTTTCCAATCAAACTACCAATGCATCAAAAAATACTCTTGCCTCAGTAATTAATGTCGTGTCATCTGACAAAGGCAAAAATCCAAAGCAACCAGCAGGCAAGAAAAAGCAGAAGAACAAAAAGAAACAAGAAAATTCCCCTCGAGAGAAATCATTTGATTCCTCTACCGTGGCAAGGAAAAGTCATTATCCATGTCTGATATGTAATGACGAGCATTATACAAGAGATTTTCCACATCGCTCTGAGGTCTCTAAACTTTTAAAGACTTCAAACATATTGGCAATGTTGACAGATCTGTTTCCAACCCCAGAAACACATTTGGTTGCAAAAGACCATGCTTCCACATCCCAAGTACTCATGTTATCCATTAGAAAGCCTCAAAACGATGTTTTGGTGTCAACAAGAAACAAATATTATGGAAATCCGTCGTCATCAAATAATCAAGCCATTGATCAACCTAATCCTTCAACCTTGACTTCATCTGAATTTGTTCCACCTATTGTACCTGAATTGACAATAAAACCACCAAAGGGAGTTGTACACAAATCGACATTCAACCGTCGAGCTCGAGCAGCTCAAAGCTATAACATAGTAGAAGATCTTGCTCAAACACTTTCAGCTATGTTGACACTAGAGGTGTTGCAAAACTATCCCTCCTAGAAACAAGCTTTATTGTCAGCAATAGTAGGGAATAGATCCTATGGATTCAAATCTTGTGGTCTTTAACCATGCAAGATATTCACCACAGTTACTGGTGCAATTAGCTTTCCTAATCCAAGTAAAAGCTCTCAATAAGAATGTTCACCGAACTATTATTGACGAGGGGGCATCTACTTGCATTATGTCCATGAGCTGCTAGAAAACACTTGGTTCACTATTGTTGTCATGATCACCAACCATGTTGAAAGATTTTGATGGAAGAACGTATACTCCATGTGGTATTTTGAGTAACCTGAAAATCAAACTAAGGGGGAAAACAATTACTATTGAGGTTGAGGTAGTTGACGGACCCCTCGATCACAACATTTTACTAGGAAGGCCTTGGGTGTATGTTATGGCTGTTGTGGTTTCCATGTATTTTCGTACTATTGCATTCCCTTTTAAGGGTGGAATCACAGTCATTGATCAGCTAGCCTTCTTTGCCAATAGTTCACAGGCTACGGGAAGCATTCCATTGGTACATGGACCCCCATTGTCACTTCAAAGTGTTGGAGTAGGTCTCTTTAAAGATCCTTCCCTAATGGGTACTTTTACCCTCCCGTCACCATTTGATTTGGCAGAAGTGGCAAGAGTAGAAACCTGCAACATGATTTCCTCCACCTCATCTGATTTAAGGAGGATTTCCAACCAATTTGAAGTTGACGATAATCTTGAGGTATTTTCATTAAGCCCCATTGAATTATCATAGCAATCAATCTTTCGGGCTTGTGCGGCAAACCCAAATCCGCACTCAACTTTTGTATGGGTAGATAGATCATTATAATATGGTACCTCTTCAGATCCTTTTTCACGTATACATTCTACGGATGATGGAATCATCCAATCCATGATGATAGGAGAGGAACCATGGGGGAGAATATCATCATCGTTCCAATCTTCCAAATGACAATGAAGATTATTCAAACAAGTTAAAAACCCATCAATTGTAGATTTCTTTTCGAATTCTGTTAGAGTAGAAACTGTAGATTCTGAGCATAATTTGTCCAATATAGAAGAAACAATTTCTATAAACATTTCAACCAAGCCAAATATTGTAGAGAACATTCATGTCAGAAAATCTTGTTCTCCATTAGAACTTGATAATTACCGTGCTTTGTTTCGTGAATTTGGAGATATTTTTGCATGGTTTTATGAGGAGATCCCAGGAATTGACTCAAGTATTGTTGGACATGAGATTAAAATGTACCCTGATGTCAAACTAGTATGACAACAGCTTTGACCTGTCCATCCTAAGAAAGTCGTTGCCATTAAGGCAGAGGTTGAAAAACTTTTGCGTGTTGGCTTCATTTTCCCTATACCTCTTACCGACTGGGTATCTAAC
Source organism: Pinus tabuliformis (assembly GCA_031772625.1). NCBI lineage: Eukaryota > Viridiplantae > Streptophyta > Pinopsida > Pinales > Pinaceae > Pinus > Pinus tabuliformis. Next base: position 1,484,785,476 of record CM062804.1, read on the forward strand.
ATTGTTCCAGTAATGAAAAAACAAGGGACAATTCAAGTGTGCATCAATTATAGGGATGTAAATCAAGCATGTCCAAAAGACAATTATCCTACACCCTTTATTGACCAAATTATTGACGAATGTGCCAGATGTGAAATATTTTCATTCATAGATGGATTTTCTGGCTACAATCAAATCAATATCCACCCAAAGGATCAATCTAAAATAGCTTTTATTTGTCCTTGGGGCACATTTTCCTATCAAAAGTTACCTTTTAGTTTCAAGAATGCAGGAGCTACATTTCAGAGGGCAATGAACCATGCTTTCCATGACATCAAGAACATTGTTCAACCTTAGCTTGATGATTTATCTTCTCATTCACGAAAGCGGTCTGATCACCTGCAACATTTGAGAGCAATATTTTTACGGTGTCGACACTACAAGATAAGACTCAATCCACACAAGTGTGTGTTTTGTGTTGGCTCTGGTCGATTGCTTGGATTTGTAGTCTCAAAAGATGGAATTCGACTCGATCCAATTAAGGTTCAGGCAATCCTTCACTTGCCTCCACCTTCAAACTTGTTACAGTTACAGAGACTTCAAGGGAAGGCAAACTTTCTGAGGAGGTTCATTCCAAACTATGCTGAGTTGGCTAAAGGTTTTACATGTCTATTGAAGAAAGAGGTGCCCTTCCATTGGGATTAGATTTCACAAGCTTCCTTTGATGCTCTCAAAGATTCCCTAATTAGAGCATCATTAATGTATGCCCCAAACTATCAAAAAGACTATTACCTGTATCTCGCCAATGCAGATACAACCATTACTATGGTTTTAGTCCAAGAAGAAAGTGGAATTGAACATCCTATTTATTACTTGAGTCGTAATCTCAACGATACAAAAAGTCAGTATTCCTATGTCGAAAAGTTAGCTTTGGCATCTGTTCAAGCTGTACAAATATTTCGTCATTACATCCTCCTCCGTAAAACTACCATTATATCATATTGCAACCTATGACATACATTTTGTCACGTGAATTTCTCGGGGAAAATATTCAAAATGGATAGTAATTTTGCAGGAGATTGATTTGGAGTTCATCAAATCTAAATCAAAGAAATCTCTTGTCTTCGTCAAGTTACTTTGCGATCTTCCCTCATCCTCCAATGATTTAACATTAGAAGCATCAATCTTGGATGAGTCTCTATTTCTTATCTCGTCAAGTGATCCATGGTATGGAGATATATTGGTCTATCTCCAGACCCAAGCTTTTCAACCTAATACCTCTCGCTTTGAACAGCGATGTACTCGATACCAAGCCAAAGATTATCTGTTCATTGATGATACACTTTATCATCGTGGTGTCGATATAATTTTATGTAGGTGCCTCACTTATGAGGAAGCCGAAAAAGCTTTGAATGAATGTCATTCAGGTGCTTGTGGGGGGCATTTATAAAGAATTCTCCGTGTCGGTTACTTCTGGCCAACTATATTCAAAGATTGCATTATTAATGTCAGAAGTTGCCATGCTTGCCAAATATTTGACCAGAAAACCAGATTGCCACCTACACCACTGCATCCAGTCGTTGTTGTTGATCCATTTGCCAAATTGAAATGGGTTATTGACTTTATGACATGTAACCCCACCTCAGCTAGGGGGCATATTATAGTCGTCGTTGACTATTTTACCAAATGGGCCGAGGTGATGCCAACATTGAATAACAGTGGCGAAACAGCTACTTTATTTTTCTTCAACCATGTGGTTGCCAGGTTTGGTGTACCGCAAGCCATAGTTATAGATCATGGATTGCATTTTTGTAATCACATGATGGTTGAATTGACAACCAAGTTAGGACTGTCACATGATAGTTCTACTCCATACTACCTACAAGCTAATGGACAAGTTGAGGCTATCAACAAAGTCCTTAAGCACATGTTGCAAAGAATTATTGGAGTTTATAAAATAAATTAGCATTTAATCCTATAATTGGCTCTGTGGGCATATCGAACCTTGGTGAGAAATGCAAGCAGATTTACACCCTTTCAATTGGTGTATGGTTTGGAAGCAGTCTTACTAATCCAATGTGAAAGCTCGTCTCTCAAACTTGTGATTGACCTGCTTCCTGACACTTTTGAAGAAGAACCCTGTTTCTTAGAGTTAATCCATCTAGATGAAACCCATCGTGATGCCGCATTGGCTAATGAAGCACATAAGAAATGTATTAAGGCGCAATATGGTAAAAATGTCAGGCCTCGTGTCTTCTCAGAAGGTGACTTGGTCTTGCTTTACGATCAGGAGTTTGATAAACTTGTCACGGGAAAATTTGAACCGCTTTGGATGCGCCCTTATATTGTTAAGCATGTGTTTTGATGAAAGGTGTCTACGAGTTAGTGGGCTATGATGGGATTCCATTTTCACAGCCCCGAAATGGGTTGTACCTTAAATGTTACTATGCTTAGTTAAGTGTAGTAAAACTCACTGTATATATGCTTTGATTGCATGTGTGTGTGTGTTTCTTTTAGAGTTCTTATTTGGTTAAGTAATCCACTTTGCATTTGGTGTAGATGTTGAACTTTTCGGAACCATTTGTTGGTTACGCTGATGGGGCTAATCGTAATACGTAGAATTTATCCCCTACAGCATGGGCCATTTTCGCTCCAAGCGGCGAGTTAGTGAGTTTTAGAGGGATATGTATTGGATGATCGACAACAATATCGCTAAGTACAGCGTGTTGATTGAACTCCCCTTTGATGCCATTTCACTTGGCATACGCCAAATCATCATTAGGATAGAATCACAACTCGTTGTACTACAACTTATTGGCATTTATACTATTCAAAACCCAGCAATTCATCGCATGTTCCTTAGAGTTCGTATTTTGGAAAGGTACTTTGAGTTTATTCTATATCATCATATTTTCATAAATCTAAACACATTAACTGATTCTCTAGCAAATTATGCGTTAAATAGACATTTGCGACATATGTAAAGTAAATATTTTTGATTCACATCATCAATTGAATAGGATTGCATCACTTAACCATAATAAAACTCTGAAAGTAAAATAGATAATTGTGTTAAAAGTTTTTACAAATAGTTTGTGTCCAAGACAAGAATTGGTCATCTAACCCAAAAACTCAAAATGTATGCAAAAAACATCTATGTAGACTAGTGTTGCTCATGATAATAGGTCACAGCCTGTGCTATCATACGTAAGAGTCCCATCCAATGACTCGACACACCGATGGTGTGGCGCTATAGTCGCATAGGCAACTCCTCAATCCGGACTTCTAGAATGCCTAGGGTCAAACCCTCTATGTGATCCTGTAGCTCAGCCAATGTCTAAGCTAAGTCTAAATCTTGGAGAATTGCTCTCCCAACAGGTCTCTGTGCTAGCCCACCTGCCTCTCGTTGGTGTCCCACAGGTCGAACAGGTCCAACATCTGCATACATTGAAAAAATGTTTTGTTTATTCTTGGAGATAATAAAAAAACACAAAAAAAGTAGAAACTTTAAAATCAAAAACACTTTGGTCAAACAATTTACCTATAGCACTCCACTGTGCTCCAACTGGTAACATCAAATCTGGATCACCACAGAAATCCATTCCTGAATATGGATATTCTGTTATGGCCATATCCTGTCAATCAAACCACTCAAAGAATGTAGGGGTAAATGAGATCAATGACTGACCAGCATGTCTAGCCATAAGATCTACCCATCTCTACATCCGTGGATCTCTAGGTCCAGGTACTCCTAGTGAAATGAGTTGTGGCTACATAAGTGGTATTCTCTCCAGGGAAAAAGAAATCAGGATCGACCCATAGCCAAAAAATGTTGTCTTTCCATTATTTACCTTGGTCAGTTATTCTTTCATGGATGAAAGAACTGCCTCACACCAGTTGAACACTTTTGGCTCTAAACACTCTAAAGCATATTGGATGTATGATATGTTTTCCAAGTGTAGTGTTGCACTGCCAGCCAGTTTGGCAAGGGTAAAGAGGATCGCCCTCAATGGTAAATCACTAACATCCCTGATGTTAATCTTTCCATCTCTGCTAGGTTGAGCTCCTTCCTGGCAGAACTATCGTATATAGTCTCTCACCGATTCACCTCCTCTCGTAAATCCTAACAGTGAGATGGGGGCACCCCGCCTTGACAGTCTAGTTAGAAAGTATATATCATCGATGGTAAAAGGGATCACTTTGTCCCTAATGTGAAAGGCCTGATCGGTAGGATCCCAAGAACGAAGAAGGAACTGTAAAAGCTCAATTTGTTGCTGCATGATAGATAATCGAAAATACTCCAGTAACCCACAATTCCTTAAGGCCTCAATTGTACCCTGATTATTTAGAGCAATCATATCTTGTTCTTCATGCTCTTGTTATCTCCATATAATCACCATTTTGATCTGATGAATGTCTTCAATGCAAGCATTAGACAAATTAGGATCCATTTTTTGCAAAAAACAACGGAAAATTTCGGATAAAACAACTGTGTAAATTTGGTTTTTACGCCCAGCGCACGCCTTCCTTAGAGATAGTGCACTGCAATGCATACAACCTTCTGGGTTTGTGCAATGCAACGCACCTTTCAATACTGAGAGGGTGCGTTGATCCAGAGTTAAAAAACTGAAACCCTAGGGGCCTTAAAAACTAAATTTTTTTCTTAAAACTGAAAATAAATGGAATGAAATGAAAGAGAACAGAGATAGCTCCTACCTATTCTAGACGACACAAGGAATGGTCCATTGAATCCTCTGCAATCAGCTAGTGAACTTCGAGGTAAAAACTGCTGCAGAGCATCAAAATCAAAGGGTAAAGTGAAATGGTAAAAGTGAATGGTAAAACTTGTTTTTATGTTTATTTCTTGCACATTGATCGAGTAAACATTAGTTTTTATTCATTTTTATCCATGGAACAGGTATGTTTAATCTATTTTGATGGTGCTTTGAGCAGGTTTAATAATTGAAATGTAGAATTTCATGTGCTCAAATGTAAATTGAACATCTTTGACCACAAAGCAAACTTTTATCTCTTTTTTGAGCTTTGTTAAAAATGAAAAAGGAACCCCCTTGGAGTCCTCTTTAAGCTGTTTTTAGACTCTCTAAATATGAAAAGACTGTCGAGCGCTTGTCCATTCCAGCTTGTTAAAGGATTGGAAATGATATCTCTCTTGTATTATTTTACACTTTTTCGGACTCAAGAGATTATTTTACGAAAAAGAACTTGTGGAGTTTCCTTTTCGTCCCTTTTCAAATGCCCAAAACATGAAAAGGACTGAGTTATCTTTGTCGCTAAACTTGTTAAAAATATCAAATAATGACAAACTTGTCCATCTAGAGAAGATCGAGTTTCACCTTCGCTAGACTCGTTAAAGCATCAAATAGTGATGGATTCACCCGAAGGGTAAAATTATACAACAAGCATATGTTATCCTCCTCAAGCTTGATAAAAAATAAAGAGGTAGTCTCGCTTTGCTAAAATCATAGGATCTTAGTATATCGACTTGCAGGTAGTTGGATGTATTCTTGGTGTTATAGTGGTAGCTACGAGGATTGATCCTGGGTTTCCCATAGATTAGGACTGGAAGTTACCGATTCACCACGTGGTTAAAAAAATAAATAAAGGTATTAGTCAGCAATGACTGGGGAAATGGGAAAAAGCTGAGAAGACTTTATGGCAGCAAGTCGCTCTTGAACATGACACTTTCACCTCATCACTATGACTATGTGAGTTAGGTCATTCATCTTGATGGTTATCACACCGTTGGTCTATCATACCATCCATTACTTTTTTTTGGGTCAATGCTACCAATTCATCTTAGTGTCACCGACATGTTCAAGAGAAGTTATTCAGTTCAAACTTCATACTTTGCAATACCGTAAACCTTCATTTTCATGACCGCCATTCCTGAACCTTGTGTCGTCAGCCGATTTTTCATCTCCAAAATCATTTACCTCGTTTCGTGTCGTTGATGTGAGATACATCAAGGCTATCCTACAAGGAGTCGCTTCATCATCCAAGAAGTTGACTTAGAAACACCCCTTCAGTACCTTGAGGCTTGCATATGTCAATGGCAGGTTTCTCGCTTCTAGTGATAGGTTGACATCACTGACCTTCGACTGAAAGACTTTGTATGGTATTCGACATCAAATCATTTATTCACACCATGCGAAATGTACTGTAGTACCTTGAGGGTCATTATCATTATTGGTGATTCCTCCTCGCGTTTGTTAATGGCTTACATCATTGTCTAGTAATCAGATGATGTCTTCCCATGTTCGACTTCAGAACATCTATTCGCATGGTTAGACTTGTACTTGAAAGAAATATTGAACGAGATTGAAGACCCCGAATCTAGTTTCATCCATCCGAGCTACGATATTTTCAGGAGTACTAAATCAAATGTATAATGGCCTTGCATTCATGGTCATCCATTCATGGGTCTATATCTGTAGATGACTATATTTGTATATGTAATGAAAGTTTATAAGTTGAGCATGGGTATGCCTTCCCTCAGCAAGTTCATGAGAAAAATCAAATTATCATGATATATGTATTGTAATTGATGCAGGTTACCTTCCCCCTCAAAACCTCCTCTCCAAATGATAAAGCATATACATATTTACGACTTCATGCTTTAGGGGGAAATTGCTACAGATCCATTTGGGCACATCAACCCCAACTTACAAATCAGTACTATTAGGGCCCATCAAACCCTAATTCAGTTGTTACATGCCCTAAAGAAGTCAACCAACAGAATGCCTAGCTTCCCGAGAAGTTTCATGACCAAAATCATCCAAAAACTGCCTCTAAGAAGATCAACGTAGGTAGGCCTTCATTAGGGTGCGCTACAATACAAACCATACACTGATAGGGTGCTATTCAGCGCACTTGGTCCCTCTTTGGCCTACACTGGGTGAATTTGAGCAAATTTCCATGAGGGTTTAAAATATTCCTTATCCATTAGATACCTCTAGAAGTTTCTCAAGGCTATCCACTCCTTTGAGCTCATATCTGGATGAGGAAGGGAGTTAAGGAACATCAATCCCTTATCCCTTCCTCCATGGAACTAAGTTCTATGTTTGGGAGGGTATTCATTATCATCATTTATGGCATAACTTCCTTCATTCACTTATAAAAAGACCACTCATCTATGTGATTAGGGGTTGGAAATTATTGAATTATATGGAGATGTTGTTAGTATGAGACTTGAGTTGATTTCAAGTATTGTAATGATGTCAAAATGTCTTGCTTGTTATGAGGAGATGATGGGATTGAACTGGAGGAGTGATGTTGAATCGAGCAATGGGTTGTAACTCTTCCTTTTACTAATAAAGTATTCAAAGCTTTTTCCATATGCTTGTGTTATTCATTTATGCTTTCATATATGTATCATGTACTTGATTCTATGCTATGTTTAATCAATAGATCATTATCATATGCTTTGATCGGTTGTTTCAGGTACTCTTCAAGCAGATTAAGTACGGAGAGGAGTGACAGAGTTGGTCAAGGGAGATAAGGAGGAAGAAAAAGCTATACCTAGGCTTATTTGCCTCTTATTTTATCTATTGGTCATAGGAAAAGTAGAGAATGCTTTGAATTGTTGTTCCAGACATAGCTACTAGTCTAGGGTTTTAAGCGTTTATCCATAGACACTAAAGCTTCCCAAATAGCAGTGGAAACTATAACCAAAGAGCTGGAGGATATGCTAGAGATTGCCTCTGATATAATCAAATTTCTAAATTCCAAAGATGGCTATGAGCTTGAGGAATAAGGAATAAATGACAAAACTACCACTATATTGGAGGTAAAGAAGATAATCACCAAGAAAAATCTCACCCTACAACTACATGAAAAGTGCAGCAATGTAAATATCATATTTCAGAGTTTTTTCAGTAGGATAGAGCCCTTGACCAGCAAGGGTTTACCTTCTATGCTGGTCATTAATGACAAATTGATGCCAATTGAGGATTATGTTAAGAAGCTGACAGAGATGGGCACCCATGTAGCTTCAGTTTCAAATATCAGAGGGGCAACAACACCAGCACTTATAGCAAATGCACTCAGGGATACTTTCTTCATCTTGCATGAAATTAGACAAATATTTTTAGTAAAACCTACTTTTGCTAAATATATAGAGATGGATGAAATTTACAGGAGGGTAACCAAGATTTCTATACTAGATAAGAAATGTTGGGAATAATTGACAGATTTACTTGATTAGAAGGTAATCGAACAACATTCAGCTTTTGGAGGAACATGCAGCAAGCTTCAACAATTTTCAGTTTTTTCAGCGATAGTCACCAATAGTACAACATCAAAATAGTGCCAGATCAACTAGCAGTATTTATTTTGATTTTATAACAATCTGTTTTTGTAAAAACAATTTAGAATATTTTCTTAGTTCTATTGTTTTATGAATAACTCTCTTCACGATTTATTAAGGGTTTCACCCTTGAAGAAGCATTTCTAAACATTTGATGTACTTGACTTTTCTGGATCATTAATACAAAGCAAAGGATTCTGAATTCTATTTTACACAGTTTGTGTTTCCTGTAAGTTTTTCCAGTATTACTCATTATGTGTTTCTTCATATTCTTATGTCCTACAGAGATAACTAGGTAGGAATAATTGGGTCTCAATCTATTCCTATAAGCTTCTGAAGTGAAAATCTATAAAGAAAATGAATTAATGGATTGTTTGTTTAATTATTTCCCTCTAAATCAATAAATCATCAATATCTTTTGTAAGCTTAAGCATATTCTCTTAAACCTTCTAAACATAGTTTAAAGGTTTTCATACTTATGATTATTTAATTTTCAATTTGAAAACTGTGATAATCATATTATTTCTTTGTTTCTGCTCGCCACCATACAAGCCATATCTTTGTGTGAAATTCTATAGCAACCCTCTGTTTTGATAATAATATTATTCACAAGGTTAGGAATTATAGTGTTACATCTATTTCATACATTGGTCCTCCAAATTAAAACAAAACCCCCAAAACAATTATCTTAGATGCTCTAGCATGATAGTTGACCATTATCATCTCAGAGATACAACAACTTCTAGGGTCCTAACATATCCTTCCAAAAGTGGTTCTATACACAGTACCTTTCCACCAGAAACCAAAGAAGATGAAGTTTTGGTTAATACTCCTTCCTTCTCATTTCCTCCTCCTCCTGAGATTGAAGGGGGGGAAGTGTCTTCACTAGCAGTCATACTCACAATATAAACAATTCCACAAGTCTCAATCCATTTACTCTTTCATATGTTGTCATAGTATAGGGACCTATAATAAACCTAACACCACCTCCATTACTACAGATGGTTGTCTTGGGATTCCTACTAAACAAATATGCTCCATTAGACCTACCTCAACCACTAAGTTCCATGCCATAAGATTACCTCAAACTCTTTCCCAGATTCAATGGAGAAGATGAGGTCTCTACACAGAGACATATAGAGATCTTTTGTGCATTTGAAGAGAATTTAAATGTCGAGCACTTAGATGTGGTATTGAGGCTCTTTGTTCAATCCCTTGATGGAGAGGCTAGAAAGTGGTTTAAATCCTTACCAGATGCTTCCATTGCCACTTGGGAAGAGCTAGAGAACTCCTTTATGCAGAAGTGGGGAGAAAAGAGAGATCATAGATATATCCTCATTAAGTTCAATGCCATAAAGAAAAAACTGGATGAAGATATTTCATAATTTATAAAAAGGTTTAACAAACAATACAACAATCTGCCTGTTGAAATCAAACCTCCCCAGGCTGCTTCCCAAGTAGTGTTTTCTGGAGCTTTTGAATCCGAGTTTGGTTTCACACTAAGGGAAAGGAAGTCCCATACTTTGGATCAGATCCAGATTGATGCCCTCAAGGTGGAGGCCAACTTCACATCCACGAGAAATTCAAGAGGCAAGACTGATCCTGGAGAAAAGAAGAAAGGAAAAGAGAAAACACCCTTCTCTAGTCATGTAAAAGATTCCCAGGAACAAAAGTCAAAAGAAATGGACAAGTTAATAAATTTTTTATCGAATGAACTGGTTAATCTAGAACTGGGAAATAAAAGTCTCCTAAGACAGAATGCTCAAGTTCCTAATCGAGGCTTTAATCCCCAATACCGAAGACAACCATTGCAAATATTGAAAAGAGAAAGGAAGGAATAACTAGACCATATTCCCCTCCCCATTGTACATAGAGGATGATCTGGATGAGCAGTCACAAGACACTCATGAAATTTAGGGGAACTTGTACTCTTCTTTCTCGGATGAGGAGAAAGAAATAAAAACTTATCAAGAAGAAGGGCATGATATGGATGTAGCGTTGAACAATGGAGAGATAGGTGATTACTACAAGAGATTCATTGATTTCATGCATGCCCAACTGAATAGGAAATATGGCCTTCGGTCCTATAAGAAAATATCAAGAGAACAAGACCAGAATGAAGGTGCTTCTCCCCAAGAACTGAAACAATTATCGAAACGAATAATTCTTGAACAATGAAAAAACACATATTAGAATGATATGCATTTTTGCAGGGAGCGAGAGAGCGAGCTAAATGAGGGTTTGTAATGGGATAGCAGTGTTGGTGACCATGGAGGGGTGAGGAGGGGGGAGTTACACTCCCTCATATAGTCATGCAGTTTCCAATAGAATTAAGGAAGCTGGTTCAAACCGCTTCAGGAAACAAATGGAGGCAGAAACTGGGAGTATTGACATAGAAAAACTGAAAAACATCAGATCTCATGAATAGGAAGAGAATCATGAGGAGGTCAGAAGAGATAAGAGAATAGGAGGAGGCAGTCAAAGAACTGAGCACAAGAATATAACAGGACTCTATAAACCTAGGTCAACCATTACACCCTGGGTTGTTTTAAGTGATCCAACGCTACAGGTGCATAGGGATCACATGGCGCCATATGCTGTAATATACAAATTTATGGGGATATGGCCAACGGAGAAGGCTCTGCATGCTTGGATAAAAAACCACTGGAAACCAAAGGGGGGAATAAACCTTCACCTTGGGTCCAAGGGTTTCTTCATAGTGGTGTTCACAAAATTAGAGGACAAAGACAGAGTGTTCAAAGTAGGACCACATTTTTATGCTGTTGTAGGCCTCTACATGCGACCATGGGTGATGAATTTTGTCTCGTAATGAGAGACATTCATATCAGTATAGATATGGATAAGACTCTGCTCCCTACCTTTATATTATTCGCTGCCAGAATCCTTAAAATCCATAGGCAATAAATTAGGTCATTTTATAAAAATATAAGATGCGACTCTGCGAGGAAAATACACCTCCTTCTCTAGAATATGTGTAGAAATGGACCTATCTGGAGAACTTCTAGATGAAATCATTCTAGAAGTATATGATGAAGAATGGGTGCAAGTGGTGGACTATGAACATGTCCCATTCAGATGTCGCAAATGTCATGAGCACAAGCACCTCTTTAGAGACTGCCCATTAAACAAACTGGAGAACAGTAATAAAACCAACACAAGCAAAGATCCCGAAGGCTTTACCAAGGTGGGAGGAAAAGGGAAAGGAGGGAAAAAGAACCAAAAGAAAACCAACGAGGATAAGCAACTAAGTCATAAAAACTTCAAGATTTTAGAAGAAGAAGGTGGGAACAATGGGACGAACCAGGTACTAGAGGATAATCCTGTAGAGAAGGAAAAAGATGATAGCATGGAGGATATACCTGAAAACAACAAACTAAAGGAGGATCTGCCAAGCACCATGGAACTTGACAAGGACCATGAGATGACCCCAAGTGAGGTTGGAACGGAGGACCATGATCTGTAGGAAATTCTTGAAAGGGAGAATCTCGATCTAGAAAAGTTCTTGGAACAAGGAACCACCAAAGGGGTTGATTCTCTACCACAAGAGGAGTTTGACAGAGTGCAACAGCTCTTCCTTTGGAGATCTCAAACAAAGGGTTCTGGAGTCAAAAGAAACCATGATAGCCAGGAAAACAGAGGGGTGAAAACGATGGAGGTAACATCGGGACACTCGTCCAAAAACCCAGGCAGGAAAAGAGGAAGAAAAAGACAAAATGAGTTGCTGACAAAGTGTGGGAAACTCATAATCAACTCAGGTAAGATGAAATATCTTACTAGTTACTCATTTACAAATCTTTCTTAATGAAGCTCACGACCTGGAATATTAGGGGTCTAGGAAGTAAAAGGAAATGAAGAAATCTTAGTAATAGAATAAAAGAGGAAAAACCTGATATGGTGTTTATCCAGGAAAAAAAATGCTCTATAGTTAAAATAAGAGAGATATATAGCAAATGGATAATCAAGTATGAATATCTAGTAGTTAAAGTAGACAACACAGCATGAGGGATTCTCACACTTTGGAACCCCTAGAAACTTGAAATTCTAGATGCTGAAGCATCTAGGAACTACCTTTCGATGGTGATCCAACCTTTGGGTGATAAGGAAGTCTATTTGATCACAAATGTCTATGGTCCTCAAAGAATGGAAGACAAACTCAGGCTTCTTATCTCACTGGAGGAGCTAAGAGAAAGACATCCTGTTATGCCCTAGATTCTGGGAGGGGACTTTAATATGATCAGATCTCTTTCAGAAAAAAAAAAAGTGGGACGAGAACACTAGGCAGAGACTCCATTGCCTTTCATAACTTCCTAAACGACATGAAGCTAGTGGATATGGAGACTAAAAATGGTACCTTCACCTGGAATAATAAGCGGGGAGGGGCTTCTCAAGTTTCCTCTAAACTAGATAGATTTATAATCTTTGAGGACCTCATTCTCACAGGCCTTGACTTGTATGCTTTAATCCTCCCTTTTGGAGGCTCGGATCATTGGCCTATCCAACTGGAAACTTCTTTTATAGGCACTTCGAGAAACATACCTTTTAGGTTTGAAAATGTTTGGCTCACCCACCTAGACTTCATCAGCAATATTGGAAAATGGTGGGCAGAAGATATGCTCGTTCAAGGAACTAATATGTTCCTACTGCATTAGAGACTGAAACACATCAAACTTAGGCTCAAAGATTGGAACAAAATTGAGTTTGGAAATATTTTCAAAGCCCAAAAAGAAGTTGAATAGAAATTACAGGGATTTAACCAAATCCTCATCATAGATGGATTTACCGAGGAAACGAAAATACAAGTTGTGCCTCTTCAACGGGAATGGGAAGACAGATGCTAGCAAGAGGAGATCTTCTGGAGACAGAAATCAAGAGTGCAATGGATTAAGGAAGGGGAAAGAAACACAAAGTTTTTTCACAAGTCAACTGTGGATCACAGGTCTCATAACAGGATTTCAAAACTCAGAGATACTCAAGGAAAACAACTCAACACCCACAAAGAAATAGAATCTGCTCTGGTACAACATTTCCAAAGCATAGCAGAGGAGCCTCTCATAGACAAATCACAATTTATCAACAACTTCACAAAGTACATTCCAAAGATTGTAACTAGAGAAGACAATTACAATCTTAACAGGCCAGTGACTGAAGAGGAGGTTAGCGAAGTCATTAAAGAGATGAAAAATGGGAAAGCTCCAGGCTCGGATGGGTTCAATGTAGACTTCTTCAAAGCATGCTGGGAAATAGTAAAACAAGATATCCTTGATGTGGTGGAGGACTTGAGGAAATCCAAAACTGTTTTGAGGGTGCTTAATGCCTATTTCATAACTTTGTTTCCAAAGCAGGAAAAAACAATGACACCAGACAGATTCAAACCCATAGCTTTATGTAATGTGGTGTACAAAATTATATTCAAAGTAATTGCAAACCGGCTCAAGCCCCTTCTTCCAACTCTTGTGTCTGAGGAGCAAACTAGATATGTGGAAGGAAGACAAATTCTAAATAACATCATTCAAGCACACGAGGTGGTACATTCTCTCAAGAGAAATAAGCGAGCAGGCATGATCACACAACTTGACCTAGCGAAATATTATGATAAGCTAAGATGGTCATACATCAGGGAAGTACTAAAAGCATATGGCTTTGACCACAACTGGATAAGATGGGTAATGGCCCTTGTCACCACAACTAGTTTTTCTTTCCTGCTTAATGGCTCACCATCCAGAACCTTTAGGCCTTCAGGAGGTCTCAGATAAGGACATCCTCTCTCCCCCTTCCTCTTTATTCTCATGATGGAAGGTTTAGGCAATGCGATCAAATTAGCCAAGGTAGAAGGAAAAATCCAAGGTCTCAAACTCACCCTGAATGGAGATGCCTTGACTCATCAAAAATTTTTGGATAACACTATGCTGCAAGGTACACCCACGGTCAAGGAAGCTAAATCTTTCAAACAAATCCTAAATGACTCTGCCATGGTTGCTAGTATAGAGGTAAGCCTTACCAAATCAAAGATCTTATTTTTTAATACTGACATTTCTATTTAGAGAAACCTCATTAGAATTCTCTGCTTTCAAAGAGAACAACTACCCTCCAAATATCTAGGAATACCTCTAATGGACAAACCTCTGAGCAAGGAAGTTTGGGATCCAATAATAAATAAACTCCAGGACAAAGTCAGGAAATAGACAAGCAGGTCTTTGAATTTAGCAGGACGGCTAGTGCTAACAAAAGAAGTCCTACAAATTGTTCCCATCTTCATGTTATTAGCTCTTCCTGCTCCTAAAGGAGTTTTGCAACACATCCAAAATATCCAAAGAGACTTTCTTTGGGGAAAAGGGAAAGAGGAAAAGAAATGGGCTTTGGTTGCATGGGGTAAGCTCTGTAAACCTAAGACCCATGGAGGTTTGGGACTTCATGACCCTGAAACCCTAAGCAAAGTTTTGGGGGAAAAACTTTGGTGGAGATGGCTAAAGGAATCAGTAACCCCTTGGGCCAAGGTCTAGAAATAGAAGTATGCAAATAATTGGCTAGAAAGGGATCACATTCGAATGTATGGGCTCATCAAGGGCTCCCACATTTGGAGCAATGCATGGGAGAATAGAGAAATTGTTCAAAAGCATAGTTTTTGGGAGATCAGAGATGGAAACCTAGCTTGGTTTTGGGAGGACAATTGGCAGCAGTAACCTAACATGTTAAGAGAAGAACTAGCCAATCTCAAGAATGACACTGATAGTAAAGGTCTACTCAGGGTAAGTGATTTCTAGGATCAGGTGAGAAACAAGGGAAAATGGATAATATGGAAGGATCTGGTATATAGTGAAGAGACCCCTTTGACGGCCCAGGTAGAAGCTCTTGCAGTGTTGGAACAGAGAAATATTTTGACATCAACATCATCTAACCAACTGAGATGGGGAAGAAATAATGAAGGCAACTTCAACCTCAAAGAAGCCAAGAGAATGGCCCTAGGGCTTGACTTTCCAAACCCTGATAAGGTATGGAAGGAACTATGGCAAAACCTGCACTGGATGAAAATCAAACTGTTCATGTGGTTGGTGCAACATAAAAAAATCCCAACTTGGGAAGACCTTCGGAAAAGAGGTGTAGCTGGTCCATTTAGATGCCATTTGTGTGAATTACAAGAAGAAACAATGGAACACCTACTCAACCTCTGCCCATTCACGTCTTACTTCTGGAATTGGGTGGCTTCAATCTTCAGACAAACGGACAGGGACAATTTTAGTATCACTGACAGTTTGAAGAATTGAAGGAAAAACTTCTCAAAAAAAGAAATAATCAACAAAGCTTGGACTCTGGTTCTAGGCTTTTTAATATGGGATATCTGGAAAGAATGCAATAATAGGATTTTCACGAACAGAATTGGCTCATCCCAGTGTTATAGACAATTTTGTGCCTTGCAGCATCAGGCATGAATTGTCAATAATCCAAGGGATCCAAAGTCCCTAAACATGATGTTCCTACCCCTAGAGGAACAAGGTCAGCAAACCAACAGCTCTCAGATCAGTTCTCCACCTGAAAACACTCAAAAACAAGCAATCCTGAAAACAAAGCAGGTGCTCCACTAGGCTTCTGCGCTGAAACTCAACTCCTCCATGGTGTACCTGCATTGCAAAGCAGGTAGAACAAAGGCCACCTGCGCTGAGCGAGATGGGACAAGTGGCACACTGAGTCATTGCTCTGGAATCTTCCAAAAATGACACTTGGATCAGGGATTTCGCCTTGTGATGAGTCAGAGGCTCTGTTTCTCCAAGTGGAAGCAAGGTTCTCCAAGTGGACTCAAGAACTGAAGATCAACTGAAGAGAGAGAGGACACAAGGCAGCTACACACCAGTTGCAAGCTGACTCATCCTTTCTCAATTCATCTATATATTGAGCTCTCTCCTATGAGCTCAGGAGGCTGGAATTTTGTGCAAAGTAATGATATGTTGTTGGTTTCACTATAGAACTATTGGGTGATTGCTTGAAGGAGGTGAAGAGGAGAAATTCTTTTTGCTGGGAGGTGTTGCTGGATTGGAGCCTTCAATGGTTGTAACCTTCTCAGAACTTTACTTCTTCCATTAATAAAAGCTATTGAGGTTCTTCTATATGCATTTGTTTCAATGATGTATTGTGATGATTGTATATTTGATTTATGCTAATCCTTGAATCAGTTATGAATGCATGTTTCTTGTAGTTTCCTTCTTTGTTATTTTGCAGGATCTCATTATAGCTGGGCCAGCAAAAGAGCAAAGAGCTAGGAGCAAGTAGCAAAGAGAAGAGATTGGAGCAAATATTAAGCGCAAGGCAACGGTTAGTGCATTTCTTCATTCTCTCTTGCTTTCATAAAGAAGTAAACCTTAAGTAGTTTTGTTTACAGTTGTTGCTGAGGTACTATCACCCTTAGAGTGGGATAGGGTCATCCGAATCGGATACTTTTCCCTACAACAAACTGGCGACTCCGCTGGGGATCGTATCTGTTTGATTGTTTGTAGTATTTTGCTATTCATTTCCTGAACAAAAGAGTACCAAATCGAAAAGCTTTTGACTATATCAAAAGTGAAGTAGAGGGCAGCTACTCTAGCTCATTTCTGAGCATGTTCATGATTTGAAGAGCTGATCTACAAGGATCCTTGTAAGCTCTTAGTGATAGCTTTTCATCTTCCTTGTCATCCCTTAGTGTGTGCTTGACTGATAGCTTCTGATTTGAGCAAAAACTGTGAATTTTTTAGAAAATTGTGACCCGGAAACTGAGAAAACGCAACTTTCGTTTTCCAAAGCAGGTAGTACACAGGCTACCTGCTTTGCAACGCAGGTCCCGAAGGGGCTACCTGCGCTGAGAGCCAGACTGACTGTGCAGCACCTGCGTTGGCCCAATTTTGCCTTGTGCATTTGGGGTTTCCTCCCTTTTTCTTGCCTATTTTCACTATAGATTTTGCAGCCAGTTACCAGTCTTGTACCTGTTCTGAAACCAACCTTACTTGCCATCATTCCGCCTCTGTTATATAACGAAATTGTACTTGTTCTTTTGTATTTCTTACATCATTTACAATTTCCCATAACGAAAGTGAACTAGTCTTGCTTTGGCCTCTTAGATCTGAACCTGTGTTAGGCATTTTGCTGGTCTAAAGAGTTAGCTTGTTTGCTGTCCATAGCTGATTAGTCTTTTTTCTTTCGTCATTATGGTTTGATTTCATGTATTTCCAGTGATTAAACAAGTAAATCTTAAGGTGTCTTTTGATTTTGGACAAACTTGTTTGTTTTCGCTTTAAATCGAAATCAAAGTTAAATAACAACTTTCTTTTTGTAATACATCAACATTAAGAAAGGGAAAAGAAAATACATGCATTGTGCATTTTGCATTTGAAAAAGTTTGCATGATGATTTAGGAGAAAGTGCATTAGTTTGTGCTGTATGAACTGTGTGAAAAGATATGCCTTTCTTCTCCCTCAGTAGTTAAGATTTTCATCAGTCAAAAAGATTTGAAAAAGCTTGCTTCTCATCTTAGGCTGCATTTAGGAATTTTTCATATAAATCTCGTGGTGAACCTTGAAAGGCAAACTTTAAAAAGATCAACTTAAAATATACTGAATGAACCTAACAACGCATTGAAACATAACGCAAACACATAGAGGTCTAAGCTAGAGACGTGTTCCGGCGTCGTTAAACGTAGTGACTGTCGATCTCTACGAAGGTGGGTGATTCCTCCTGAGGGACGATAGCACTAATACGGACTTGTGCTCCCACGTACCGTCGCGTATATATTGGGAGACCCCTATAGGCATTTATCCTTTATCCTTAGGAAGCCGTGTCGGCCGCCCTACTGATCGTGATGCAGTGAACACAGCATTCACGAAGATCGACCACCCGTACCGTAAAACGTATTCTGTGGTTTCGCGAAAGGTTTGGCACACCCTCTGCCTAGATCTCCAGAGCAGTTTCTTTTGGCCCTTTTCAAACTCTATAACTGAAAAGGTCCAACCGAGCATTTGTCACTTCGGGCTCGTTAATACATCGAAGGAGACTAGAGTCATATTTAGCTTTTTCTCGACTCTTAAAAAATGAAAAAGCAAATTTATGTCTAAAGGCGTCTAATAAAATTCATTCAAATCGGAAACACAAATTTTCCCCTTTATATTTTAGTTGATCGAGTAATCCGCAATCGTGGAAGAAAGTCAATTGAATATCCGTCGTTCGCGGAGGCTTGCGAGTCAACCGTCTTTGTCTCCGGAGTCGAAAACAGTCCGGGCAAAGCGAGCTCGTCAAACCAGTTCAAAATCTCCTTTAAAAGTTAGAACAAGTGTTCCAACAACAGCTGAGATTCTGGTTACTCCAAACATTTCCGGAAACCCTGCCTCTATAGAAGAAGTTCAACCGCCACAGAAGGACAGTAATGCTGATCCTAGTCTGGGGGCAAATACTTGTATAACTGAACCAGTTCCATCTGTAACCGGTCCAGAGAGTTTTGTTCCTCAAACATCTGTCGCTGTCGATACAACCCCTTCTTCGGCACCGGAAATCTTTTACGGACCTGACGGTCTTCCTCTTCCACCTGGTCTGATTGCGATAGAGGAAATTATAGAGGAACCGCAAGTATCCACTCCAACTCATTTTGGAGTAGGGGTCACTCTATTTCCTGCTACAACAGAAGTTTGTCCATCACCAGTGGAAGTTCCTGTAGAATCACTTGGCAATCAATTGGATAGACTCAAAATGTCTGAACAACTGTCGACATCTAGGACTGTGTCAAATGACACGGCGACGGCAGAATTACCTGCTGCAAATCCAACAATGTTTGCCGGCATACCATCTGTCCCAACTAGCTCTCAATCGCTAGAAGGAGTCCACCAAGGGACTATCTCGGCAGTATGGTCTGTTCCTGTTTGTTCCAGAGTAATGTCTGGTAACTCTTATGGTGAGACTCATCAAATTGACCCTTTTGGGAATCAATTTAGGCCATCCAGTCCTCCAGGACAATCAATTGCCTTGAGTTCTGGATTACCACCGTATGGGGGGCAGTATGCCCTTTCATTACCCCCTCCGGGAGGGTACCCATACGGGAGTTCTCAACCTTATTCAAGTTATGGTGGAATTGCAACGAGTAGTTGGGTACCTATGCTATCCCAGCCACCAAGAGTTGTATATTCTATGCAACAGTGTGTACCTGTGATGAACATCCCAACTACACCGGCTATCGTAACCGTGTCACAAGTTCAAACGATTCCTGTTGTATGTCAACCTCAGATTTCTCAGGTTCTCATGCAACAGCCCCTTGACCCTGCAACCCAACCACAATCGCCTACTGGTGGGGCGACACAAGTACAATCGGGTACAATTACCCCACATCTTGGTCCAATGGTTAGTGTAGCGCAACAACCCATGGTATCGCAACCGTGGATAGTGCAATACCAACAGCCACAATTCCAACAAGTGTACCAAGGTTCTGAACAGCAAATCTTTGCGAATACTGGACAACCATATATCCAAAATGGCCAAAATCAACCACTTTATAGTGGTCAAGTCCATCAACCGTATCAATCATACCAACATCAACTCCATTATGCTGGTATGCAAAGACCAACTGTTCAGGCAATTCCATCGTACCCTGGTTACGCTTCCCCTAACTTGAATCAACAGTTACCATTCGTGGCGACTTTAGAGTTGCCTGATTTACATCGGTTAACCAATGATCCAATTGCTTACGCCCCATGGTGGCCAGTGATCCCGCACAAACTTCCATCCGACATTCCTAAATTCAATGGAAATCCAGGTGAAGACCCGTCGAATCATGTGATGACATTTCATCTATGGTGTTCGTCGAACACTTTAAATGATGATTCGATAAGGCTTCGCCTCTTTCAGAGGACATTGACAGGTCCAGCGGCGAAATGGTATATAGAATTGCCAAGAGCTTCGTTCGACAATTTTAGCTCCCTTGCCACGACATTCTTAACCCACTTTCAATTACCAATAAGGTATGAAACGGGAACAGAGATATTGACCAACTTCAAGCAGACAACCGCCACTCATATATCAGATCATATACATGAGTGGCGACGTCGACGAAGAATGGTTAAAACATACGTTCCTGATCAGCTTTTAGCTTAGTGGTTTATAAAGTCGTTACTTCCAGCCATAACGGAAGATGTGGCAAAGGGGGGAGTCGTAACAGAAGAGCAGGTTATTGCTCGTGCGCAATATTTGGACTTAGTATATACTCAGTCCGGCACGCTCTATGACAAAATACCAGACGCCCCTAGACCAGAGTTTTCAATCCCTCCTCCTCCTAAATCAAATAGTGACTCTCATGCCGGCGATGGCGTGATTGGCACGGCAAACACAAATCCAAAAAGGGCCAATCAAAAGAAGGCCCGTAAGGATTCGAATCAAAATGCGCATGAGGAAATTCTTGCTTCGGAAGTAAATGTCGTATCGACAGATAAAGGCAAAGAAACCAATCAACCAGGAAGCAAGAAGAAGCAAAACAAAGGGAAGAAGAATAAACAAGGTGAGTCATCCCCTAAGAAAAATTCTTCGAACCCTCCTGGGAATAGGAAACCGAATCCATGTCAAATATGCGATGACAAAGATCATAACACTAAGAATTGCCCATTCAAAGCTGAGCTAAAGAGGTTCTTTAAGAGTCCGCATACCTCAGCTGTGTCAAGTGATCCATTTCCTAACCCAGGTCAAAATCTGGTTGATAGTGGAAACGCTTCCCCGTCTCAAGTACTTATGTTGTCGATTTCGAAACAGCAAAATGATGGTTTGATTTCGACAAGGAACAAAGATTACGAGAATCCACAGGTGTCGAACGATAAAGGTAAAGATCAACCTAGCAGTTCGACAACAACTTCGGCAGAAGTTGTACCCCCCATTACGCATGAATTAACGATAAAACTGCCAAAGGGAGTAGTACACAAGTCGACATTTAATCCTCGTGCCAGAGCGGCACAACATTATAACATATTGGAAGATTTGGCGCAATCGCCATCTGCTATGTCGACTCTTGAGGTACTACAACATTGCCCATCCCAAAGGCAGGAATTGTTATCAGCAATTGGTGGGGTGGATCCTAAAGATTCCAATCTGGTATCCTTTGATCACAAAGGGTATGATCCTCAGTTACCAGCTCAACTAGCTTTCCTCGTCCAAGTGAAAGCCCTCAACAAAACAGTTCATCGAACGATTATTGATGAGGGAGCATCGACATGTATTATGTCGATGAGTTGCTGGAAAACTTTAGGATCTCCAACCTTGTCGCGATCATCGACAACATTAAAAGCATTCGACGGAAGGATATATACCCCTTACGGTATCCTTAGTAACCTGAAAGTTGAACTAGGGGGCAAAACAGTAGAAATAGATGTTGAAGTCATCGATGGCAATCTTGACTATAACATCCTACTGGGAAGGCCATGGATTTATGCCATGCAAGCTGTTGTGTCGACTTATTTTAGGAAGATCGCATTCCCCTTTGAAGGAGGGATTACGGTCGTCGATCAACAAAAATTCCTCCCTAATGGTTCACAAGTTACAGGAAGCGTTCCTATGATCCATGGCAGTGACCGATCGATTCAGGATATTGGAGTAGGTCTGTTGAAAGATCCCACCATGATGGGAACTTTCGCGCTACCACCTCCTATTTGCATAGGAAATGTACCGTTTGTAGCAACATGAAATATGGTATCCACCTTGAAAGTCACAGAAGGAAGAGCTGCTATGGATCATGTAATGGTTTTGCCACCAAGCCCCAGTGAAATATTGTAGCAATCAATGTTTCAAGCTTGGGAGGCGAACCCAAATCAACGCTCGTCAAGCGTTTGGGTAGATAGGTCTAGAGAATATGGTACCTCATTAGATCCTTGGTCGAAAGTGCATGGGACTGACGAAGGAATCTTACAATCAATGTTGATTGAGGGGGCACCATGGAATGATCACCACCATCGTTCCCTTCTTCCGGAATATGAAGAAGATACTCGACACAACCTATACCACCCTTCAGTATTTGAATTCCTAACAAATACTGTAAATACGGTGGATTCCGAGCAAAACCTATCCAATATTGAAGAGACTATAGCCATAAATATCTCGACAAAACCTGATGTTGTAGAGAATATTCATGTCGGCAAAAGTTGTTCCCCTTCAGAACAGGAAATATATGACGCTCTCTTTCGCGAATTTAGAGATGTCTTTGCTTGGTCATATGATGAAATGCCAGGCATCGACTCGAGTATCGTTGAACATGAAATTAAAATGTATCCTGATGTCAAACCAGTAAGACAACGGCTTCGACAGGTTCATCCTAAGAAAGCCGCTGCCATTAAGGCAGAGGTTGAGAAACTTCTCCATGCTGGATTCATCTACCCGGTTCCTCTAACTGATTGGGTATCGAATATTGTCCCTGTTATGAAAAAACAAGGGACGATAAGAGTGTGCGTCGATTATAGGGATGTAAACCAAGCTTGTCCGAAGGACAACTACCCTACGCCCTTCATCGACCAGATAATTGATGAATGCGCCGTATGTGAAATCTTTTCCTTTATGGATGGATTTTCCGGGTATAATCAAATAAATATCCGCCCACAGGACCAGTCAAAGACTGCATTTATTTGTCCGTGGGGCACATTCGCTTATCGGAAATTACCCTTTGGTTTAAAGAACGCAGGGGCGACGTTTCAGAGGGCAATGAATTATGCCTTCCATGACATCAAGAACATCGTTCAACCATATCTTGACGACCTTCCGGCTCATTCGCAAAAGCGGGATTATCATCCGCAGCATTTGAGAGCAATATTTCTACGTTGCCGACACTACAAGATAAGACTCAATCCACACAAATGTGTGTTTTGTGTCGGTTCTGGTCGTTTACTTGGCTTTGTAGTCTCTAAAGATGGGATTCGTCTCGACCCCTGTAAGGTTCAGGCAATCATCAATTTGCCTCCACCTTCGAATTTGCTTCAGATTCAGAAACTCCAAGGGAAAGCAAACTTTCTGAGAAGGTTCATTCCAAATTACGCAGAACTTGCTAAAGGTTATACACGTCTTTTGAAAAAAGATGTACCCTTCGACTGGGACCAGGTTGCGCAAGCTTCCTTTGACGCTTTGAAAGAGTCTCTAGTAAAAGCATCATTAATGTACGCCCCAGATTATCTTAGGGATTTTAACCTGTATCTAGCTGCAGCAGATACAACCATTGCGGTGGTTTTAGTTCAAGAAGTCGATGGAGTTGAACATCCTGTATATTATTTAAGTAAAAACTTAAATGATACAGAAAGTAAATATTCTTACGTTGAATAGCTAGCGCTTGCTGCTGTTCAAGCGGTACAGAGATTTCGACATTATATCCTCTTTAGGAAAACTACCATTCTGTCAGATTGCAACCCCATGGCTTATATACTGTCGCGACAGTTGTTGGGGGGCAAGTATTCCAAATGGATAGCGATCCTTCAAGAGTTTGATCTGGAATTTGTGAAATCCAAGTCAAAGAAAGCTTTGGTATTCGCAGAATTATTATGCGATCTCCCATCGTCGTCCAACGACGAAACTTCCAGGGAATCAATCGTGGACGAGACTTTATTTCTGATATCTGCAAGCGATGAATGGTATGGAGATATAATTATCTATCTCCAAACCCAAAAGTTTCGGCCAGACACCTCACACTCCGAACAGAAACGTATACGATACCAAGCAAAAGACTACGTGATCGTCGGTGATACCCTTTACCGTCGTGGTATCGATACAGTTCTGAGGAGGTGTCTCACCCATGAAGAGGCTGAAAAAGCCCTGAATGAGTGTCATTCAGGCGCGTGTGGAGGGCATCAATCCGGTTTCGCTACATCCCAAAAGATATTAAGAGCAGGATATTTCTGGCCAACCATGTTTAAAGATTGCATAATCGCAGTCCGAAGTTGTCATTCCTGCCAAATCTTTGATAGCAAAACCAGAAGACCACCCGCACCGCTGCAACCAATAGTTGCGGTTGGGCCTTTCGCCAAATGGGGCATCGATTTCATGCAATGTAACCCCACCTCGACCGGGGGGCATGGGTATATTATAGTCGCAGTTGACTATTTTACCAAATGGGCCGAGGCGATGCCTACATTGGACAATACTGGTGAAACAGCTGCCCTTTTCTTTTTCAATCATGTAGTCACCAGGTTCGGCGTACCCCAGGCTATAGTTAGAGATCATGGATCGCATTTCCGCAATCACATGATGGTCGAATTAGCTGCCAAACTAGGGCTATCTCACGACAGCTCTACTCCGTATTATCCACAAGCCAACAGACAAGTTGAAGCAATCAACAAGGTCCTGAAGCGTATGTTGCAGAGGATGATCGGAGTTCATAAAAGAAGATGGCACCTAATCCTGTATGCAGCCTTATGGGCCTACCGAACTTCGGTAAGAAACGCAACCGGATTCACACCTTTCCAATTGGTGTACGGTCTAGAAGCAGTCTTACCGATCCAGTGTGAAATTTCGTCGCTTAAACTCGCAATTGATCTCCTCCCCGGAACTTCGGAAGAAGAGGCTCGTTTCTTGGAATTAATCCACTTGGATGAAACCCATCGTGATGCCGCTTTGGCTAACGAAGCCCATAAGAAACGAGTCAAGGCTCAGTTCGACAAAAATGTCAAACCCCGTCTCTTCTCAGAAGGTGATTTGGTCTTGCTTTATGACCAGGAATCCGATAAATTAGGAGCAGGTAAATTCAATTCCTTATGGATGGGCCCCTATATTGTTAAAAGAGTGTTAGCGAAAGGAGCCTACGAGTTAATAGATTACGACGGAATTCCACTGGCGCAGCCCCGGAACGGGCTGTACCTCAAGCGTTACTATGCTTAAATAGTAACCTGCATGCTTTTGTTGTATTTTGTTTTCACCAAAGTTCTTGTTCTGGTTGAGTGATTCCCCTTTTTCATTCATTGCAGATGTCAAACCTTATGGAGACATGTGTCGGATATGCCGACGAAGCGAGTCGTAGTTTGCGGAACCTATCCTCCGCAGCCTGGGCCATTTTTGATCCAAGCGGCGAGTTAGTAAGTTTCAGAGGTGTATGTATTGGGCAATCAACGAATAACATCGCTGAGTATAGCGCGTTGATAGAACTACTCTCTGATGCCATCACACGAGGCATACGCCGACTAATTGTCAGGCTAGACTCACAGCTCGTAGTACTACAACTCAATGGCATATATTCTGTTCGTAATCCAGCTATTTATCGCATGTTCCTAAGAGTAAAGATCTTGGAAAGACGATTTGATTCAATTCAATATCAACATATTTCAAGAAATCTAAACACATTAACCGACTCATTGGCAAACTATGTGTTAAATAGACATTTGCAACATTTATAAAAAAGAGACACATCATAAAAAGTGTACATATGAATCATCCAAATCAACCAGAATGAAAATCGAAAATCAAAATATATATAAGCTGTTCATAAAGTTCATACATAATGTTCTGTAACCGAGACAAAATTGGTCATGTGACCTAAAAACTCAAAAATGCTAGGAGGCACCCTAGCCTAATGATGCTCCTGATAGTAGGCTACAGTCTGTGCTATCATGCGCAGAAGACGGGTCCATCGTCTAGGTACACCGATAGTATGCTGCTGCATCGGCAAAGGTAACTCGTCAATCTGTACATCCGGAAGACCACGGGTAAGGTTCTCGACCTGCCCCTGCACAGCTGTAAGGGTCTCAGTATCACCAAGATCACGAATAATAGCTCTCCTAGCAGGCTCCTCTGCCAGAGCAGCAACAGGTGGTCTCAGACGAACTGCCGGACGAACAGGACCGACATCTGCAAGCACACATGAGTTCAATTAAAGTCTTGATAGAATAAAGCACAAGAACATTATAAATGAAAACAATGAACAGTAATATGGTTGAAATTCTTACCAGTAGCATCCCACTGAGCACCGTCTGGCAGTACCATATCCGGATCACCCCGGAAATCCATACCGACATATGGGTACTCGGAAAAAGCCATCTCCTGGCGATCGAACCACCTGAGGAAAGCAGCATTGAAAGAAATCTGGGATTGACCAACATGTCTAGACATGTGACCGACCCATCGCTACATACGTGGCTCGGTAGGAGAAGGCACTCCGAGATCAATATACTGAGGTTGCATCAGAGGGATCTTCTCCAAGGCGAAGGCAGTCAGAATCGAACCAAAACCAAAGTTCTTCAGCTTCCCGTCCTTCACCTTGTTCAATTGATTTTTCATCTGAGTAAGCACCGCATCACTCCAGTTGAAGATCTTCGGTTGGAGACATTCCAAGGCGTGCTGCATATGAGACCTGTTGGCAACATGTAAAGATGCGCTACCGGCCATCCTACCAAGAGTATATAGAATGGACCTGAGAGGCCTGCTAGTAACATCACGGATAACCACCTTGCCATCTCTGCTCGGCTGGGACCCCTCCCTGCAATACTGGCGGACATAATCTCTCACGGAATCATTCCCCCGAACTGTACCTGATAAAGAAATGGGGGCACCCCGCCTTGACAAGCCAGTCAAGAAATAAATATCTGTCACGGTCAATGGAATAGGTTTGTTCCTGATCTGGAATACTTGGTTAACAGGATCCCAAGCATCAAGCATATACTGCAGTAGAGAAATCTGTGCTCTCATGCTAGAGATACGGAAAAACTTCAGCAAACCACAGTCTCGTAATGCACCCACCGTAACAGGATCATGAAGGGCAATCATATCTTCTTCTTCATGTTCTCGTTCTCGCCATGTTAGGGCCATCTTGATCAAGAATCCCTGCAAAACAAACAAGAGAATGAGTCAGCTCCTGAAATTGATGAAAAACTGGCGAAAATTTCATCAAAATCTGTGAAAAATTGTTGTTTTTATGCCCCAACGCAGGTGCCCAGTGTACTACCTGCGTTGGGGGACAAGCTGCCTTCAAACAGCTTGAATCCCAACGCAGTTTTCGAATGGGGAACCTGCGCTGATCAGAGGGCGCCCTGGCAAAACCCCAGAGGCTCAATAGAACAGCAAAACAGGCATAAAACAGGAAAATGAAACCATGAAAATGAAGAGCTAAGGTTTAGCTCCTACCTGGTCCAAACGGCGCCGAAAATCGTCCGCAGAATCTCCCGGAATCAGCTGGTGAAAATCAAGGGGAAAGAGGCTCCTCCAAAGCTCCAACAAGCAAAATGCAAATGAAATGGTAAAGTGAGAGGTAAAAACCCTTTTTATTTGCTTTTTTACGTAGTTCAAGGTAAATATTAATGTGTTAATCTCATTTTCAAGTAAATATTACTCATTTCTAACTAGTTTGTTGCAGCAATTTGAAAATGCAGTGCTATCAGTGAAAAAGAGAAGCTAGTTATGGTAAAAAATCAAAAGTAAACCATATAATCGAGCAGTTTTAGCACACAGTTCATGCTCGTTAAAAAATAAACGCAAGATCCGAGCAGTTTTAGCACATAGTTCATGCTCGTTAAAAAATAAACATAAGTTGTGAGCAATCTTCCCCTAGAGTTCAAGCTCACCCAGAAAAAATGAACCAGTAAATAACCTTGGTAAATGTAACCTTTGACAGCCATATTAAAGCCCTTGGTCGTGTTCTTGCAGTCTCACCTCCATCCGTTCATTTGGCCAATCGTTCATCTCCATATGTTTGTTTACCCATTTTGAGGAACAGCTGTGAAGAGTGATTTCACTTAGCCATCCTTGTGACACTGCCGTGATTGGAAAATTCCAACCTGTACCTGGAATCTGCTGCTATCCCTGTTTATCACTCGTTCCTCAAAAGACGAGTCTTCTTTGAGCTCTTTTCTCCGGACTCGTAAAATATGAAAAGTTTGCCGAGTTTTGGCCTTCCAGCTCGTTAAACGACCGGAAGAGCTATCCCTCCTCTAGATTTTAATCTTTTTGGACCTGAGGGATTATTGCACAAAAAGATCGAGCGCTTGTTTTGTTCGGCTCGTTAAAGCAATCGAAAATTCATCCCTTCTGTATTGTTTTATACTTTTTCGGACTTAAGGGATTAGATGACGAAAAAGGAATTCTGGAGTTGACTTTATGTACCTTTTCAGACTCTCTAAAAATGAAAAGGACCGAGTTATCCTTGTCGTTAGACTCGTTAAATTCATTAAATAGCGACAAACTTGTCTTTAGACGAGAACGAGTTTCCCTATCGCTAGGCTCGTTAAAACATAGCGATGGGCTTGCCCGAAGGGCAGGTTATAGAACAAGCATATGTTATCCTCCTCAATCTTGATAAAAATAAAGAGGTCAGCAATGACTGGGGAAAAATTGGGAGAACCTCACAGCTTTAATGGTAGCAAGTCGCTCTTGAACATGACACTTTGTCCTCCGTATCACATCGGGTTGGGTTGTTTCATTCACCGGTCTCATCACCATGGTCCTCGCCACACCATCCTCATTTGGGGTAATGCTACCAATCCATCACATCAATGTTGTTATATGTTCAAGAGATGTTGTTCTGCAAAGAGTCAACCGTGTCCCATCCACTGCCATACATTGTCCATCCATTTCATGACCGCCACCCTGAATCATAAATCACAGTTTGTTTTCACCTCATCACAATCACTAGCTCCGTTCCGTGTCACTGATGTGGGATTCATTAAGGCCCTCCTTTGACGGATCGCTCCTTGTCGACATCAGCTCATTATCCAAGGAGTTGATCTAGGAACAACCCCTTCAGTACTTTGAAGCTTGCATGCCTCAATGGCAAGTTTCTCACTTTCGGCGACAGGTATACATCAATGACCTTCGACCAGAAGATTTTGCATGGTGGTCGACGCCAAGTCCTTTATTCCCACCATGTGAATTGTACTGCCGTACCTTGAGGGTCATCATCCTTATCGGTGATTCCTCTCGCGCTTGTTAACGGTTTACATCATTGACCGGTAATCAAGCGATGTCTTTCCATGTTCGACTTCAAGAAATTCTCACATGGATCGACTTGTACATCGAGTGGAGATTGGAAGAGATTGAAGACCCCGGATCTAGTTTCATCCATCCGGGCTGCGATATATATTCAGGATATAAAGACATTTGATATGTACATCATTGCAGCAGATGATCATCCTTCTCAAAGGATGATAATTTCAGCATAGAATTATCAGTCTATCATCAGACGATCGTCTGTGCTATGTACCAAAATGAATTTATAAAGCTGAGCATGGGAATGCCCGCCTCAGCTAGATCATGAAAAAGTATGAAAAATAATGTATTGTATTGTATCTTATTACAGGACACTTCTCAGCAGATTGAATGAACTTCGGATCCTCCTAATAAAGCATTTCACCCGATAAACGACCTCATACTTTAGGGGGCATCTATTATAGACAATTTTGTGCCTTGCAGCATCAGGCATGAATTGTTAATAATCCAAGGGATCCAAAGTCCCTAAACATGATGTTCCTACCCCTAGAGGAACAAGGTCAGCAAACCAACAGCTCTCAGATCAGTTCTCCACCTGAAAACACTCAAAAACAAGCAATCCTGAAATCAAAGCAGGTGCTCCACTAGGCTTCTGCGCTGAAACTCAACTCCTCCATGGTGTACCTGCGTTGCAAAGCAGGTAGAACAAAGGCCACCTGCGCTGAGCGAGATGGGACAAGTGGCACACTGAGTCATTGCTCTGGAATCTTCCAAAAATGACACTTGGATCAGGGATTTCGCCTTGTGATGAGTCAGAGGCTCTGTTTCTCCAAGTGGAAGCAAGGTTCTCCAAGTGGACTCAAGAACTGAAGATCAACTGAAGAGAGAGAGGACACAAGGCAGCTACACACCAGTTGCAAGCTGACTCATCCTTTCTCAATTCATCTATATATTGAGCTCTCTCCTATGAGCTCAGGAGGCTGGAATTTTGTGCAAAGTAATGATATGCTGTTGGTTTCACTATAGAACTATTGGGTGATTGCTTGAAGGAGGTGAAGAGGAGAAATTCTTTCTGCTGGGAGGTGTTGCTGGATTGGAGCCTTCAATGGTTGTAACCTTCTCAGAACTTTACTTCTTCCATTAATAAAAGCTATTGAGGTTCTTCTATATGCATTTGTTTCAATGATGTATTGTGATGATTGTATATTTGATTTATGCTAATCCTTGAATCAGTTATGAATGCATGTTTCTTGTAGTTTCCTTCTTTGTTATTTTGCAGGATCTCATTATAGCTGGGCCAGCAAAAGAGCAAAGAGCTAGGAGCAAGCAGCAAAGAGAAGAGATTGGAGCAAATATTAAGCGCAAGGCAACGGTTAGTGCATTTCTTCATTCTCTCTTGCTTTCATAAAGAAGTAAACCTTAAGTAGTTTTGTTTACAGTTGTTGCTGAGGTACTATCACCCTTAGAGTGGGATAGGGTCATCCGAATCGGATACTTTTCCCTACAACACCCAGAGCATCATAGCTCAGATCATTAGACAGCTCAAAGAGACTGTGGGAACCCTTCTAAAGAAACCCCCCGAGAACCCACCTCAAGACCAGGATGCACAAATACTATTGCACTTGGGTCTCCAGTTTCCTTTCCCACAGGGCATAAGCAAGATTGTAAGTCATACAATAGTGGAGAAGGACTTCTAGCAACCTCCTCCTCATGGTTTTTTGAAATTTAATATAGATGGAGCCTCTAAAGGAAACCCTGGGGCAGCTGGTTATGGCAGAGTCATAAGAGATGAGCAGGGATACATAAAAGTCATATTTCATAGTCATTTGGGGAATGCCACTAATAATATGGTAGAACTCATGGCCTTAGAGCAATGCCTAGAAATCTTGATGGAAGAAAATTTACATAATGCCATCATTGAAGCTGACTCTGAATTGATAATTAATTCGGTCAAGAAGATATGCAATGGAACAACACCAGAAAGAGTGTCGAAACACTGGAGGTTATTGCAGGTCTATCAATGCATACAATCCCACCTGAGAGCCCTGAGAACCCTCAATTTTGTTCATGTGCGCAGAACAGCTAACAGGTTAGCGGATCGTCTGGCGAATGAAGGAGTACTCTGTTCAAAAAATAATAGAAGATATGCCTGGATGACGATACCATCAGGGAAATTGTGTGAGGATTGTCACAGACAGGCTATCGAAGACAGGGAGCACTTTCAAAGTATGAGAAATAAGCAGAGAGAAGACCAATGGAAATAGCAGGAAGTGGACCAATCACAGGGAAGAAGCAAGTGATAAACTGTGGGCAGGTTGGTAGGCGGCTGACCAAAGATTGCCCTGAACTCCATCATCCTATGGATTTCGGGCGGAAAAATGCACGTAGGTTAATTTTTCAAATGGACCCGAAATATTATAGAGCGGTGGCCTATTTACTCTTCGGGTCCATAAGAAATGGTAAAGAGTGGGCAAGTTGACGAGATCTCTTAAGAAATCTTTCATCCCATGGATTTCGAGCGGAAAACTACACGAAAGATAATTCTCCAAACGGACCCGAAAAATTATTGTGTGGTGGCTTATTTACTCTTCGGGTCCATAAGACAGGTTAAAGCATGGGCAAGTTGTCATGATCGCTTTGGAACTCCTCCATCCTATGGATTTCGGGTGGAGAAAATGCATGATTGTTAATTCTTCAATTGGACCCAAAAAAATTTAGTGCGACAACTTGTGTTTCTCTTCGGGTCCATAAGAAAGGATAAAGTGCGGGCAAGGTGTTGACCTGAAATCAGCTCATGGACGTTGGATCAACGAGGGTTGGATCGCACAGTCATCGGGTTTGAAAGTTAATCGAAGGTTAAGGATGGTGCTTGGGTCACTTGTGGCAGTTTTATGGGCCTTCGGATCTGTGGGCCCTGTCATCAAGGGCTTCTGGTTATTTGTTGCACGAGAGTTGAGTCTTTCAACTTCTCCTTCTAGTTTGATTAGCAGGTTTCTAGTTCGTTGGTTATACAGAGTGACGCCCTGAGGGCGGACAGTTCTTGGGTGTTATTTTGGATTCTTTGCACTCTTTGTTGGGTGGAATGTTTTGTCATCGTTATTTTGTAGTCTTGTTGGAATTAGGTTCGGGGTTCTGCCCTCCCAAATGTCTGTTGAAGTTTCATAGCGCTGGTGCTACCATGCTTGGCTCTGTTGAAGAAGTGTACAATATGTATTTTGTTTAGATTAATGGAAGGTTCCACTCTTAATTGATAAAAAAAATAAGGTGCTTCTCCCCAAGAGAACCCTAGATCGTCTGACAAGGGAAAAGGACACTTAGATCCAAATATGCTAAAATGGAAGGATTCCTTAAATTAATATTTCTATAAGCATGAGTTTCCTAAAGAGGAGAATTCACATCCCACCTCTAAGTTGCTGTGTGAAAAGGAAAGAGAACCAACAGAATATGGTAGTACAGAGAAAGTTCCAACTGGCTTCAATCTTCGAAAGGAACTTGAAAAAGTCAAAATCCTAGTTCCTTTAACTGAACTCCTGAAACTACCCTCTTATAAAGTGAAAGTCTCCCAGTTTATGCTTCCATTCACTTCTGCCCCATCACATGACTATTTAAATCTTCAAGAAGAGAGGCCAATGCTAGTTTTCATGCCTCATGTCAAAGAGAAAGATCCCTCCACTATACCCTTCTATGTTACTCTTATAATACATGACCTCCTACTCCACAATTGTATGCTCGAATCAAGGGCCTCTCTTAATCTTATGCCTTTAACAGTAATGGAACAACTTGGCCTATAGATAACTAGACCTTACAAAGACCTTTACTCTTTCGACTCTAAGAGAGTAAAATTCTTGGGAATGATAAAGGACCTAGTTGTGAGCCTGGCTCAGATCCCAATTAAGAGCATAGTAATGAACATCATGGTAGTAGATATTCCTACCGTATTTTGCATGCTCTTGTCCAGATATTGGGTTTCAAAGATCGAAGGTTTCATCAAGTTAGTTCTGACTTATGCCACCATTCGTACCTTTGGAGGGGAAGAAAGAAGACTATATAGAGAGTCAAGGTTCATTAAAATAGTTACCAAATCTAAGGGATCGAATAATGCTCCTATGTATGGGAGAGAGAGTCACCTCTCGTGTCTACTGTTAGAAGAAGATGAATTCATCTTAAAAGAAACTCAAGTACATCAAACAACCCAATTAAATGATCAACACAAAGGCAGTATCAAAGTATGGAAACTATAGTTCAATGGGGCTAACTCCAGGGAAGGTAATGGAGCAGGGGTGTTGTTAGTATCTCCATAGCATAGCTTGATCCCTCTTTCATTTAAACTGGAATTCGAAGCAAAAAATAACATGGCAGAATACGAGGAATTACTACTTGGTTTGCAAACAACAAGAAATATGAATATTAAATGCCTGACAGTATATGGGGACTCTGTGTTAGTGGTAAAGAAAATAAAAAATCAATGTCAGACTAAACATCCCATACTAAGGGCCTACAAAAATGAGGTGTGGGACTTGATGGACAACTTCCTCCTAGAGTTCAATGTCCAGCTCCTACCAAGGGAAGAGAACATAATGGTTGAATCTCTTGCTATAGCTACCAACAATTTTAAGCCTCCCTGAAATCCACTTCTCAGACCCTCTATGCCTGATAATGTGAAGAATTGGCAGGTGTTTGAGGATGATGAGAAAATCAAGAGCTTTATAGAAGTCATTGGAGAATTTTCAAATTCAGCTATCGACCAGGGAGAGGAAAAAGTGACAGAAGAGAAGACAACTGCTTGGGAAGAAACTATTGTAGGACACAGATTCTTGCAGCTGAAGGGGAATACTATCCTTAGTGGCCTAGTTCCTATGGAAAGGTTATTCAATACAAATAATGTAGCCTCAAAACCGATAGGACAAGGAGCTAATGAACAAGTGGAAGACTACAACATTGGGTCAGAGAATGAACCCCAGATGATTAAATTGTCAAAATGGATCCCTCCACAATACAAAAAAAGGTATTTAAATCTCTTTAAAGTTTATAAAGATGTTTTTTCTTGGTACTATGATGATTTGAAGACATTTGATACTAACATTTCAACATAATATTCCTCTAAAAAGTGGAATAAAACCTTGCAAGAAAAATCTCAGGTAGATCAATCCTCTTCTGCTTCCATCTATTGAGAAATAAGTAAATAAACTCCTTCAAGCCAAAATCATAGTACCTTTGAGATATTCTGAGTGGGTGGAAAACTTAGTTTCGTTCAGGAAAAATAATGGACAAATAAGGTTGTGTGTGGATTTCCAGAACCTTAACAGAGCCTCATTAAAAGACAAATACCCATTGCCTAATATGGACTACATATTACAAAAGGTAGTTGGCTTAGCCCGAATGTCCATGATGGACGACTTTTAAGATACAACTATGTAGCAGTACACCCAGACGACCAAAATAAAACTGTTTTCGCCATGCCTTGGGGAACCTCCATGTATGCCCGTATGCCATTCGGCCTTACAAATACTGGGGCAACTTTTCAAAGGGCCATGGATATAGAATTTGTAGGAGAGAAAGATAAATTTTGTATTGGTTTACTGAGATGACATCACAGTCTTCTCCAAGACTGATGAGGAGCATATCTTTCACTTAAAACTCACCTTCGAAAAATGTAGAAGATATGGATTGTCTCTTAATCCAAAGAAGTCTCAGTTTTCTCCGAGTGAAGGAAAATTGTTGGGACGTATAGTGGCATAGGAGGGAGTTAAAATCGATCCTAAGTGAGTGGATGCTTTTAATCACATTTCCTTACCTAGGAACAAGAAAGAGATTCAGTTGTTTTTGGGAAGAATAAACTTTCCAAGAAGGTTCATACCCAACTATGCTAAAATAGTGAAATGAATTACTGACATGCTAAAAAAGGAGAATGAGGTAAAATGGAGCCCAATTTCTTAGGAATCCTTTTCTAGAATCAAAGAAGCTTTTACAAAAGCACCCGTGTTAGTCATTCTTGATTATTCAACACCTTTTTATATCTTTTCTTTTGCTTCTCCTCATACTGTCGTTGTTGTGTTGTTACAAAATAATAAGAAAGGTTATAAACAACTGATAGCTTTTTTTAGTCAAGTATTGAGAGAAGACGAACTAAAATACAACATCTTGGAGAAATGGGCTTATGATACGATCAAGGCATTGTAGGCTTTCATCGTCTATGTCCTATAGTATGAAATTATAGCTTATGTTCCAATAGCAACAGTCAAAGACATTTTAGTACAAGGAGACAGCGAGGGAAAAAGAGGAAGGTGGATCGCTAAGATTCAGGAATATGACTTGGATATTAAGCCTACGAAGCTCATCAAAGGGCAGGGATTAGCCAAAATCCTATCATAATCTAGTTGCCAGGGCCTAGGGATTAATCTATTGACAGAAAACGATGAAGCATGAATACAACAGTAAAATATCAAAACTTCCATCCAAAACACTCATGTTAAATATGAAACCTCAGTCTAGTATAAGAATATTTTCCATTATCTGTTGTTTCTAAGGTTTCCACTAAAGATGGACAAATCCAAGTGCCAAACATTAAGATTACAGGCTCAAAAGTTTGTCATATCCAATGGTCATCTCTACTGGAAAGACCTTGCTGGGATCCTACTGTTGTGCCTGGTGGAGGCTAAGATTCAAGTGGTAATTGAAGAATTTCACAAATGGTGTTTGTGGAGGACACTACAAATGGAAAACCACAGCGCACAAGATACTGAAGGCCGATTTTTATTGGCCCACACTATTTGGAGATGTTCACTCTTAGGTTTGTGCTTGTCATAAGTATCAAAACTTTGCTGAAAAGCATAAGCTAGCTCCTCTCCCCTTGATCCCTATGTGCATTGAAGAGCCTTTCAGGCAGTGGGGACTGGATTTCATAGGTGAAAAACACCCTCCTTCCTATTGTCAAAATAAATGGATACTCATAGCCACTAATTACTTTACAAAATGGGTGGAGGCCATCCCAACCTTAAACACAACTCACTCTGTGGTTATAAAGTTTCTGGAAGAAAATATCTTGTCCAAGTTTGGCTGCCCAAAGAAGATTGTAACAGATATTGCACGGGTCTTTAAGTCGGAAAAATTAATCAAATTTTGTCAAAAGTTTAATATCACAGTTGGTCATTCTACTACATGTTACCCTCAGGGAAAAAGTTAACCGAGTCCTCCAACAAGAAAGTGGTGAGGATCCTAAAGAAAACAATCATTGAGAATGAGAGAAATTGGGACTCTCAGCTAAAATTCGCCCTGTGGGTCAACAGGGTCACTCCTAAGCAATCCACATGAAAATCTCCTTTTGAATTAGTTTATGGCAAAGTAGCAATATTCCCAAAACAACTTGAAATTCCAATCGTAATAATATTGCAAGATGTAGAAGAGGAACCGAATGCTTTAACCCGATGGATAAATCAATTGGTGGAGCTTCATGAAAGCGGGAAGAAGGTTAGCCAAAAATTGGTTAATTATCAGCAAAAAATGAAATCTCTTTTTGACAAGAGGGTACAGGACAGACCACATCAACCAGGTGATTTAGTCCTAAGGTGGGATGCTTAAGGTGGGATGCTAGAAGGGAGGACAAGGGAAAACATAGAAAGTTCTACCCATTATGGTTCATCCCCTTCAAAATCTCCGAAGCGAAAGGAAATAATACTTTTCTATTGCAAAACCTGGAAGGAGAATCAATGGAACTACTAGTAAATGGGTAGTTCATCAAGCACTACTTCCAGCACTAACCATGTGAGGGAAAAAGACCCTTTTAGGGTTGTCGACTTCAGTCTGTATTTTCAAATCGCGCCTTCAATTCATAATTTCCCTGAATTTATATCTTGGCTTTCCACAACATACCAATAAGTTAGGAACTACTTTTTTCCTACCTCAAGGACTAAAATCCTGGAAGTAACTCCTACTTTGATCCAAAGGGCTTTAATTGTTCCTATTTCTTCCATAACGAAGTAATTCACTGATGCTACCCTAGTTCATCACTTCGTTACTCTCCCTCTTGATGAACAACAATCCTTCCTAAACCAAATCCTCACCGCAGAAGTTAAAACCCTTCCCCCAGAAGAGTGGTTCCCAATAACCCTCTTTCAAAAATCCGTTCGACCCATCCTGACTGCAATTGCCTGTTTAATGGGCAAAGATAGCTCACAAATAGTAAATAAACCCATCCTAGGGTACTTGCATAAAATGAAACAACCTAACTGCTTACTCAACATACTATTTTACCTATCTGCTGCCATATGTTTTCAACTCTGTTTTTTTCCCACCACTTCTTACTTTTGCTAATATTCCCTTCTCTTTTACTTGTTCCTGTATACCCATATTGAAGAATTTCAATGTCTGGACCTTCAAGTGTTTTCTCCCAACAAGCAACAAAATTCTGCCTTTGATTGGAATATCTCTATGAGAAGAACACTCGGCTTGGGTGGGTACTCCCCATTCATCTCAACCTTCATGGACATTACATACCGGATGATCCATGGGACCTCGCCACCCTGAATCTTCCTGCAACAAAAAGAGTTCTTCCCACTCAGTAAGGATGCAATGATAGGAGACTGGTACCTCTATGAGGATTACATAGAGATTCAAGTTTACGGTTGTGAACTTCATCCATACCACTTGCCAGTATTCATGCCCATGAGGATCTTCACCCTTGAGTTCATTCGACAGATCCTCAGTGTAAACCTGCTTCATTTTGTATCAGCAAAGAAAGGCTACATTTTTAAAATGGGACAGCTAGTAGGTCCTTTTGTGGTAAACACAAGGCATGATTTTAAAGTAGTTGAGGCCCTACTTGAATCCATGGAGCTCGAAAAGGGAGACACTTGGTATTACGATCCCCAAGGCATCATTTCCTGAAGGAGAGAAAATATTAAAGAATCAACTTACGTGCATGACCCTAAGCCTAAAATTGAATGGAAAGCTAACTTTGTTTCACAAACTCTTAATACATAAATGGAAACTGAATCCCCAGTAAGCATGGGAAAAGCATCAAAGAGGCCCACTGACTCAGCAGGGGATTCTGACATGGAGGAGGACCATATAAATAAAAAAGATATGAGTGAAGGTCCAGAAGAGGAATAAGAAGAGGAAGAAGTGGGGATACAGCTAGAGAAACCAGTGTCTGATCATCCAGGATTTTAGATTAATTTGGAAAATCCACCAACAATCACAACTTCATCCACAGCTGAAGTAGTCATTCCAGACCCTGAGGACAATGCTGCTACTACAGGATCTAGTTGGCCTCTAGGAAAATCTATTGAGGAAAGAAACAAAAAGGTTAAGGAGAGAATGCAGAGAGCAATGGCTTCCCAATCAACACCTCTCCATACTCGAATACTGACCGCTATGGACCTAGAGAGGGATGAGATGAGAATTTCACTGCAACACCCATTAGTGCAGTCCTTGCCTACAGGGTCCCAGTTCAAGACCTTGGATGTTTCCCTGAACTTAGCCAGTGTCCCTTTGTCAGATAAGGTCAACTTACATAAGTAGGTTGGGGAGATGTTATATAATGATCTGGGTAAGAACCTCATGACTATCAGTAGAGATGAGACATATATAGGAAAAGTCTCCAATAAAGTAAAAATGGAGAAGGCCAACTCCAGAGCTTTATATCTCCAGAAGGAATCATATAAAGAGTTGATAATTAAACTAGGTATAAACCCAGATGACAGATCAGTTGTGGAAGCCATTCTACAATCAACTCAGAAGGAAAATCAGGAATTAAAGCATAGGCTAAATATTCTTGGTAGTGAACATTTCTAGACAAAGGAGTTGGCACAAGTCAAGATGGAGAAAGAGAAGTTGATGAAGGAGTTGACATATAGCAAGGATAAAGTATTAGCTCTGGAACAAACGGTGACCAAATTGCAAAAGAAGATTGACTCTCATGTATGTGTGGTAATTGTAGGTTTTAACCCTGTATAGAAATTACCTGCATACAAATTCTAAAACACAGAAAATAAACAATGCGAGAGCATAACACATAAAACACATATACATAGAGATTTTCCCCTGGATCCCAAAATCGGGACTACCAGCTTGATTTTTCATTATGTTCCTTTCAACGTTACAATACATATTTATACATGTCAAAGTATCCAATACCATGGACTGAAAACCATCGCGTCTAAAACCATGTGTGAAAATCATCCACAAAACCATAAGTGGGTCTGCCCAACCTAACATAGGGTCCAAAACCAAAATTTTCTGGGGCGTTTCCCTGGACCCCATAGAGTGGAGTTACCTTCACCCGTCAAACCCCCTGTGACCCCCTGGCTATGTAATCAGCGCAACGAAAGGGGGGCTCCGCCGCCCCTCTAACCCCCCGGTTAACTATGTGGGCTACTTGTGGAAAGAATATAACACAACCCAACATTCTCCCACTTGTTATTTTCTTTCCGTAGAGGCCACAAGAGAGCTTAGTCATTTATCCAGCCCTGCAATGCCCACTGTTTCTCTACACCAAGAGAACTTCTTAGAGCTCACATATTTTGTCAATGCATCTGTAGTATTCTTCAAAGTGTCCACCTTTACCAGCAACACCTTTTTGTCTTCTATCATATCCCTCACAAAGTGATATTGAAAATCAATGTGCTTTGTCTTTGAATGATATGCAGGGTTCTTTGCCAAGAAAATTGCACTTTGGCTGTCATAGTCTATCTTTATAGTTCCTTGTACTAACCCCATACTTGAACACAATCTCTGCAACCAAACTGCTTCCTTGCTTGCATGAGTGGCTGCCATGTATTCTGCCTCTGTAGTTGATAGTGCCACTACAGATTGTTTCTTACTCATCCAACTGACTACACCTCCAAAGAGGTTAAACACATACCCACTTGTATATCTTCTCTGATCCAGATCTCCATCCCAGTCTGCATCAACAAAACCACGAATATCCAACACTTTGTCCAATCCTGGTCTTCCTTGGTAGCACAAACCATAATCACTAGTGCCACGCAAATACTTGAAAACCCGCTTCACTGTTGTCCAATACTCCTTTCCTGGTTTTGACATAAACCTGCTCAATACTCCCACTACATGTGTACTGTGTGGTCTAGTACAAACCATTGCATACAGTAGGCTACTGAATGCACTTGCATATGGAACACGGGATATGTCCTCTTCCTCTTCTTGCGTCTTGGGACACTGTTTAGTAGATAACTTTACACCTACAGGAATAGGAACCTTCACTGGTTTACTATCCTGCATATTAAACTTCTGCATTATTGTCTCGACATACTTCTTTTGGTTTAACCAGAGCTTCCTCTTTTCCTGGTCTCTTTAAATTTCCATGCCCAAAATATAGTTTGCAACACCAAGATATTTCATGTCAAATTTGGAGGACAATTGGTTCTTCAAATCATGGATTTTGTCATTTCCAACCAGCAACATATCATCCACATAAAAGACCAGAAAAATAACACAGTCACCAATTAATTTAAAATACACACAGTGATCTGCTTTGCTTCTGGTGAAGTCAAGTCCCCATATAAATGTATCAAATTTTTGATACCACATCCTTGGTGACTGTTTTAACCCATACAAAGACTTCTTTAACTTGCATACCAGTTCTTTCTTACCCTTCACCGCAAAACCTTCAGGTTGCTTCATGTAGGTCTCCTCTTCCAGATCCCCATGAAGAAATGTTGTCTTCACATCCATCTGTTCTACCTCAAAATAAAAATCAGCAACAACATATAACAGTAATCTAATAGAAGTTACCTTCGCAACAGGAGAAAAAATATCACCAAAATCAATTCCCGGCACCTGGGAATAACCTTTTGCTACCAATCGAGCTTTACATTTCTCCACCTTTCTTCTGCATTTGTCTTCTTCTTGAACACCCATTTGTTGCCAATGGGTTTCCTTCTAGTTGGAAACTCCACCAGATCCCAAGCCTCATTTTTGTGCAAAGATGCCATTTCATCAACCATGGCCTCTTTCCAGAGTTTTCCATCCTTTGAATCTACTGCTTCCTTCACAATTCTGGGATCATCATCAGTAATAGATACAGCAAAATTTGAACAGAAAGCAGATCGACTATACCTTTTTGGCTGCCTTCTTTCTCGAACTGATCTTATCACACCCAAATTTTGTTGCTCTTCATCTTCTGATAACTCCTTTGCTGTAGAGTCTGATTCTTCCTCCTTTAGCTCAAACTCTATCTTCTCAGATTCCTTTGGTTGGACTTCATGTTTAATAACATCTTTCACCTCTCTGAACACCACATCTCTTCAGAAGGAGCATCATCAGATCCCTTTCCTTTATCAGGAGCTTTAGATTTATAGTCCCTTTTGTAGTGCCCTTCCTTTCCGCATTTCTAGCACACCACATTTATAGGTTTTCCTGGAGATTTAGAACTCCCTCTAGATTTAGATCTCTCACTTGGTGACTTATTTTTGTTTCTATTCTGGGACCATCCTCATACAGACAAGGCATCACCATTCTAGCTCTCCATATTTTTCCATCTTATCTCCTCTGTCAGTAAGGATGAGACTATTTCATTAAACTGCAAGGAAGTTGCATTGCTATCTATTGCAATAACCAGACTATCCCACGAATCAAGTAGAGAAAACAACAAATTGATGCACTTATATTCATTTGAAATTTTAATATCAGTAGATATTAATTGACTTGCCATAGTATTAAATGCGTTCAGATGCTCTGTCACCGAGTCTCCATCTTTCATCCTTAGGTTATATAGCTTTTTCCACAGGAATAGTTTATTCACCAGAGACTTAGAGTGGTACAAAGTCCCTAACTTGTCCCACAAAGCCTTCGTTTTAGCTTCCCCTGATACATTCAACAATACTAAATCTGAGACACAATCGTATTGTGCTCTTTGCCCTTCGATCCAACTTCTTCCATTCTTCATCGTACACTCCTGTTGGTCTAGTACTTGGATCTACCGCGATCCACTAATCTTTATCGAGCAACAGATCCTCCATCTTGAGTTTCCACAACTCAAAACTCTGACCATTAAATTTCTCGATCTCTATCTTCCCACTGCTCACCATCTTCTTTCACCTCCAGAATCGATCTCGCAAATCTCCCACTAAATAGGGTCTACCACAAGCCCGAGCGAAACCCCTCAGCAACAAAGGCATCCCCTTGAAGCCAAAACAGATCTGATACCAAATGTAGGTTTTAACCCTGTATAGAAATTACCTGCATACAAATTCTAAAACGCAGAAAATAAACAATGCGAGAGCATAACACATAAGACACATACACAGAGATTTCCCCTGGATCCCAAAATCAGGACTACCAGCTTGATTTTTCAGTATGTTCCTTTCAATGTTACAATACATATTTATACATGTTGAAGCATCCAATACCATGGACCGAAAACCATCACGTCCAAAACCATGGACCGAAAACCATCGCATCCAAAACCATGTGCAAAAATCATGCACAAAACCATAGGCGGGTCCACCCAACCTAACCCCTCAAACCCCCCGTGACCCCCTTGCTATGCAATCGGCGCAACAAAGGGGGGCCTCCATCCCCCCTCTAACCACCCTGGTTAACTATGTGGGCAAGTCATGGAAAGAATATAACATAACCCAACAGTAATAGTGCCTAGAGATCCCTAGAACCCCATTGAGCGCCTCACCCAGGCTCTGACTGAGCTTCAACTTTCTGAAGGTGAAATAAAGAGGACACAAAGGAACTTAGATACTGCCAAAGCCCAGTTAGCTCAGAAAGAAAAACAATTGCAAACCAAATTACCAATGTTTAACATGTCACTTAAAATCTACAGGCTGCAACATAGGAGATAAACAAATTGAAGGCTAAGCTGAAGGGAAACGTGTCTCTCCTTGAAGCCAGGCAGTTGGTGTGGGATGAGATCATTGAGGAAATGAATCTCAACTAGGAACATGTGACTTTAATACATGATCAAAGGGTCATTAGTGTGGAGTATGAATCATCAATAATTAATGATAAAGAGATGAGTATAAGGAAATCCCATACTGCTCAAAGATTTATTCATTTCTTGAATGAGAGGCCAATCGAGGAGATGATACCTATAGACATAGCAGATAGAGTCAGTGCAATGATGGAGATATCCAAGGTGATTTTGAAAGAAGAAGCCAGATCTACAATAGAACAAAGCCTCATCAAGGTACAAAAGGATGTGGTTGCTTTCAAATTTTGAAAGAAGAAACCATATCTAGAGCAGAACAAAGCCTCATCAAGGTACAAAAGGATGTGGCTGCTTTTAATGAAGAGTTTGACAGGATCATATAGGCTGGGTTACCTAACCTCTAGGG
Organism: Pinus tabuliformis; assembly: GCA_031772625.1. Lineage (NCBI taxonomy): Eukaryota > Viridiplantae > Streptophyta > Pinopsida > Pinales > Pinaceae > Pinus > Pinus tabuliformis. The sequence goes on from CM062804.1 coordinate 1,484,828,976, forward strand.
GCCTTGTGGGGAACTATTTCCTCAGGAACAGTACAATCAAAAGATGATAGAAGTTGAAAGCAAGGCAAAATTTTCTCATGAGAAAACAACCACTCTTAAGGGAAAACATGTGGTGAATTTCTTAAAGAAGGAATTTCAACTACTCGGAATGGTTATAAGTCTTTTTCATCGTAGGTTGAACTACTCAAGTGTGATTCATCCGAAAATTAGCTACAAGCAGTTCAACTATGGTCCTTAGCCATCCTTATGGCAATGGTGCGAACAATTTGTTAATCCACCATTCGTACAAGTTGTTAATCCTTGGGCATCTCACGCTCCTCACCAGGCTGCATCATCTCATTAATCTTGAAGATCCTCTGAATCATGCCATCTTTGGCATTTCAACTTCTTTTGTGTTATTTTTACTAAATGTTTTTACTTTGTTATGTTATATGAGTATATTATAGTTAAAACAGTTGTGCATTCGCACACGCTAGAATTTTGAGATGTTTTTGGCATAATGAACCAAATCAAGAAAGAATATCTCTCTAACGACCTATCTCTGTCCAAAAGGCCTATATATGCAATTTTGATGAATAAAGGAAAGGTTCAAAATTTTGGAAAGAAACTCTGTATTGTTTTGACAAGGAAATGTTCTAGTTCTTTTGACATGTAGGTTTCACAGAATATTAATGCAATGTCTATGGTGATTCCTTCATTTTGGGATTTCAGTATGTCTCTTCTCCTTAGTATTTTCATAAATGTTTCATGTTCATCTCAAATTTCATGTTAAGAAGCTGCTAGATGTGTTTCCTCTTAAATACAGATTCATTTAAATCAAACTATTGATGAAGAATGCCTGTATGGATTGTGGAAGTTAGATCTTTAAATGCGCTCCATGTGTCTTAGCATCCACCATTATTTCTTAGCTTTCATTTCTCTCTAAATCGATGCATATGTAGAATACTTGATCTCTTAAGCTCTATATGATGGATTTCTTCTTTATTTCTTCTATTGTTGCATCTATATCTAAGCAAATGAGATGTAAGTCCTCGAATGATATTAGCCACCATTGATGGATAGTTTTTATCAATGTGCATCTCTTGTATATAAAGAATTAATGAGTTATGTCTTTTTCAAGTTGTTTTGAACCAACTAAACTCAAATTATAAGTTACTTACAAATGGTGCTCTAAAATCCTTTAAAGAATAGTAAGAATGCTCTAAAATCCCTTAAAGAATAGTAAGAATGCGCCAAATCAGATGTCATAGGCACTAGTCTCCTTGCAATCTAGAGACTCTCTCTAGGATTGACAACACGTTTAATATATATGTTTGCTACTAAATGATTTTCCAACCGACACGTCTGTTCTTTCAGCTGACCCGTTCAACTCATTCAACCGACCCGTTCCGCTCTTTCAACCGACTCATTTCATGTCGTTCAATCGACCCATTCGTTTGGGTGGACGTCCTTTGACACCCTCGCATGTCTTGCGGTGCCCTCATTCACGTCGAGTTGACCCGACCATTCGGGTGGACACCCTCTAATGCCTTCGTATGCCCTCGCCTGTCCACATGCCTTGGTACCGTGTCTCACACACACGTGTCGCACGCTCGTTTGCACGCCCAACCACATGCTTATTCAGGTGCCCCGCACTTACACTTGCCCTCCAACTCACCTTCCACATGTGCGTTCACTTAAACACACCCATTGCCGGACTCTTGTGTCGGTCCAACCTTCAGGTTTTTTACTCTCTTCAAATTAGTGGGTGGTCACGACACTTGCCAACTCAGGGCACTCCCTAACTCGAGGTCTTGACAATCGGGATATAGAGTATGCATGGGAGTCGTCTACCGTGGGGAAGGACTATGGCAAAAAAATTCAAAAAAATTTATAGAGGCAGTGTTTGAATCGTGTTTTTGACGATGGAATTGGATTCAACACCATTGAAAATTTATAAGACACCTAAAATTTTAAAGTTTAACAACTATAAATTGGATTTACAAAAATTCTTTGCCAAATTTCTCTCACTATGATCAGAATTTTCATAACTGTCTGAGCAATTCCTCCAACCAGATAAACTACGGCGTATTCAAATTTTAATGTTAAGGAAAATCTCTTCTTATCTCCCAAACTGGCTCACTCTTCTGAAATTTCGCTGGTTCAGCGGACATTGAATTGAGGCATTTTTGTTAGAAACCATGAATAATTCCAACTACCTGCCACTAAAATTCAACAGAAACAGTAAATGCTGAATCTAGAAAGCCGCTGCTATATTTAATGAAGTCGGCGGATACATTGACAATGGGGAAACTTCTCCAGCAAGCCACCGACTCTAATAATCTCCAGAAACTTCTGTAGCATGTATATATATCTGTTTGATCTGTGAATGAAGCAAGCGTTCAGCTGTCTTGAATGTGTTTCTTGTTCTGTGTTGTGCTTGAGTGCTGTGCGCCTCTGATCCTTTACATGGTATCAGAGCCAATTGTGAGCGCAGTAAGTATTGGTGAGCTGTGAGCGAAGGTTGAGCGCTGAGTATGTGAGCCTGCTGTGTGAGCGCAGTAAGTATTGGTGAGCTGTGAGCGAAGGTTGAGCGCTGAGTATGTGAGCCTGCTGTGTGGTTTGAGTTGAGTGAAGAGCACTGAATCAAGCTGCCATTTTTGAAAGAACGCTGCAGATACTGGTATTGGTGTGGCTGCTGGGAGCTCTCTCTGTATTGGTGTGGTAAGCATGCCGGAAAAACTCTGAGTAAGTCGGATTTGTAAAAGTTCCATGCATTCTGTTAGCATGCGATTTGCAGTGATATTTTGCTCTCGATATAAATAAATTTTGTGCCAGTTAATCTTCATATATATGACATATATGGATCTGCTAAGTCGTAAGGCAAACTTGAAAACTATTTGATGGTATTTGAACGATTTAGATCATTATGGTTCAAAACTTCTTGTAAATATGTTGGGATAAACTGTCCAGCCAGCTAAATATCTGAAATCTGTTATGTTTATGCTCAATTAATTGGCGATTCTGTTAATGATGTTTCAAAAGCTGAAGATGGGTATAACAGTGTGGACCTGTTTTTGATTTGAAGTGGTATTCCAGTAAAAAAAACAGAAAAAAAGAGAGGAGGAAAACAGCATCTGGTTGATTATGATCAATTTGTCTTTGTTGGCTTTGCTTTGAATCATTAGTGGATGTGATAAACAAATAAGGAAATATTGAAGTTGTGAAAGATAGAAAAAATTTGGTGATTGGAGAAAGTTTGTCATCATGGCAAATTTGTTGCTTGATAATTATATGAATGAATCCACCAAACTTGATGGAGAAAATTATGTGAATTGGAAATTTAAGTTAATGACTATTTTAGAAGGAAATAGTTTGTGGTCCATTGTGAGTGGGGATGAGCCCAAACCCACTGTTGCAGGTTCTATTCCAGATTGGGAGAGAAGGGAGACAAGAGCAAAGGTGCTGCTGCGTATGTCCGTAAAGGACAACATTATTCCTCACATCAGAGATTGCAAGACATCAAAAGAAACATGGGATATGTTGAAGGGTTTGTATGAGACAGCAAATACAAACCGAATCTTGTTTTTGAAGACTAAGCTTTTATCTCTAAAAATGGAAGCAAATGAAAATATAAGCAATTTTATATCTCGTGTCAAAGATTTAAGTGATAAGTTAGGAGATATTGGTGAAAAGGTGTCTAATACTGACTTGGTCACCATCATATTAAATGGCTTAGTGCAAGATTATCACATTTTTGTTTCAAGTCTTGCAGCTAGAGAGAAACCCCCTTCATTTGATGAATTGACAGGAATTCTTCTACAAGAGGAGGAGAGGATGAAGAATTTTTTGGGCTCTAGCAGTTCAGATTTGGCATTGGTGGCCAAGGGCAAATATCCATACAGAGGCAAACCTTGGGACAAGAACAAAGGAGGCAAGTTTCAAGCAAAGCAAAGAGGTATGATACAGTCTAAATTTCCAAAGAAAAATGATGAGTGTTATTATTGTGGCAAACCTGGGCATCATTCTAAAGATTGCTATAAAAGGAAATATAACGAGACTAGGCAAAGAAACAGAAGGCATAATGGAAATTTTGTGGACAAAGATATCAATGATGGATTTAAAAATCTTAAATTGTTTGTTTCTGATGCTGCATTGTCTGTGGATAATGATGATAAGAATGCTTGGTTCATTGATTCGGGTGCATCACTCCATATGTCTTGTAATAAGGAGTGGTTTGATGAATATCATGAAAATATTGATGGAACATATGTTTGCCTAGGAGATAACAGAGCACTTAAAGTTCAAGGTTATGGAGTAATAGGTGTGAATTTGTCTAATGGGCAAGAGAAACAGATTCATAATGTGATGTATGTCCCTGATATTAAAAAGAATTTAATTTCTGTTTCTACTATTACTGACCAAGATTTGAAGGTGGAATTTGTTAAATCACAGTGTGTAGTGAAAGACATTCAAGATAAGTACAAGGTTATTGCCACAGGAACCAGAGTTGGAGGTTTGTATAAGTTGGATGTGACCAGGAAAAGTCATCAAGCATTAGCATCTACAGCAATATCAACAGAAGATTTATGGCATCAAAGGTATGGACATCTAAATCACAAAGATTTAATGCTTCTGCAAAAGAACACTATGGTTGAAGGTCTTCCTGTCTTGAAAAATGATCATGTTGAATGTGAGGCATGTGTACTTGGCAAGCAACATAGGGAGGAATTTCCTATACATAAAGAAAAAAGGCAAAGGGAAATACTTGAATTAATTCATACTGATGTATGTGGACCTATGCAAACTAGATCTATTGGTGGAGCATGGTATTTTCTTATTTTTGTGGATGATAGATCTAGATATACATGGGTTTATTTCATAAGAAAGAAGAGTGATGTTTTTGAGTATTTTAAAGAATTTAAGAATATGGTAGAAAAACAAACTGGTAATTATATCAAAATCTTGAGATCTGATCAAGGGGGAGAATTCAAATCAAGAGAATTTAATCAATATTGTAAAAGCAATGGGATTCAACAACAATTTACAGTGCCACATACACCTCAGCAAAATGGAGTTGCTGAGAGGAAAAACAGAACACTAGTTGAATGTGCACGTAGTATGTTTCAAGGTAAAAATATCTCTAATGTTTTTTGGGCTGAAGCCGTTAATACTGCTGTTTATTTGAAAAATAGGAGTCCAACTAAAAGTTTAGAGCTTAAAACACCTTTTGAAGCATTTTTTGGGTACAAACCAAAAGTAAGCCATTTAAGAGTTTTTGGTTGCAAGGCATTTGCTCACATTCCAAAAGATGAAAGAAGAAAACTTGATGCAAAGGCAATTAAGTGCATATTTATTGGCTATTGTGATAATCAGAAAGCATATAAGTTGTTTGATCCCAGTACTCATAGACTGCTTGCAAGTAGGGATGTGGTGTTTCATGAGAATGTAAATGAAGGTGATAAAATAAATAATAGTGTATGGCATAATACTGATGATTATGTCAAATTAGATACAAGTGTTGAACAAGAACAGGAACAAGCACAGGAACAGGTACAAGATCAAGAACAAGTAGGATCAAGCAGTCATGACACTCCAAAGAGAGGAGAGGAGACTCTGCAAAGCCAAAAGAAAGATGAAAGCAGTAAAACTCCAAGAAGGTCATCACGTCAAAGTCAGGTACCTGTAAGGTATAAAGATTATGCATTAATGTCTCATGTTATGAATGTTGTAGAACCTTCAAGCTATGATGAAGCTAAAGAATATGAAGAATGGAGAAATGCAATGAATGAAGAATATAACTCTATAATGAAGAATGACACATGGGAATTAACAGAATTGCCTAAAAACAAAGTTCCCGTAGGATGCAAATGGCTTTATAAATTTAAATTTAATGCTGATGGAAGTATTGATAAATATAAAGCTAGATTGGTTGCCAAAGGATATTCACAAAAGGAGGGAATTGATTATGAAGATACTTTTGCACCTGTAGCTAAGATGAATACAATTAGAATTATGATTGCATTAGCTACAAAATATAATTGGAAAATGCACCAATTAGATGTCAAATCTGCATTTTTGAATGGTGAGTTAAAAGAAGAAGTTTATTTAGTTCAACCTGAAGGGTTTGTAAAACAGGGACAGGAGCATCTGGTTTGCAGGTTAAAGAAAGCTTTATATGGCTTGAAACAAGCACCAAGATCATGGTATGTGAAAATTGATTCTTTCTTTTATGAGAAAGGTTTTATAAGAAGCAAGAATGATCCTAATTTATACATCAAGGAAGATGAAGACAAGAATGTTGCTTTGATATCTGTATATGTTGATGATTTAATCATAACAGGAAATGCATGCAAGTTGATTGAAGAAATTAAAAATCAATTGTCACATGTATTTGAGATGAAGGATCTTGGTGAATTGCATTATTGTTTAGGTCTTGAAGTTTGGAGGGAGCCTGGTAAGACATTGATCACACAAAGCAAATATACAAGGGAAATACTTAAAAGATTCAATATGATTGAAAGCAAGGCAACATCTACTCCTTTAGAACAGAATGTCAAATTGTGTAGTGATGATGGAACCAAAGAGGTGAATGGAACTATGTACCGTCAATTGGTGGGAAGTTTGAACTATCTCACCACTACCAGACCAGATATAGCATATTCTGTCAGCATACTTAGTCAGTTCATGACTAAGCCTTGTGAAAGCCATTGGAAAGCAGCAAAGAAAGTCCTTCGATATCTGAAAGGAACACTTAATTTTGGTATTATGTATACTGATGAATTTGATGTTGAATTGGCAGGTTATTCTGATTCTGACTGGGCTGGAAATCCAGATGATAGAAAATCCACTACTGGATACGTGTTCAATATTGGTTCAGGACCAATATCATGGAGCAGTAAGAAACAACCAACTGTTTCATTGTCATCTACTGAAGCTGAATATAAAGCATTATGCAGTGCAACCTGTGAAGCAATATGGCTTAGGAGGATCCTTGAAGATGTTGGAGAAACACAACAAGCACCTACAGTAATCAGATGTGACAATCAAAGCACTATCAAATTGGCAAACAATCCTATATATCATGCAAGGACAAAACACATTGAGACACAACATCATTTTGTAAGAGAAAAACTGCAATCAAAAGAAATTGACTTATCATATTGTAATACAAATGAAAATGTGGCTGACATATTCACCAAGCCTCTTGGAAAGGCTAAATTTGAAATGTGTAGAAATATGTTGTACATTGTAGAAAATCCAAATTTTGTAAGCCTAGCTGAGACTTAGACCAGCAGGCATGACAATTAAGAGTATAGTGTCTTGTTTATTGTATGTAGTTGAAATTAAGGGGGAGTGTTAGTAACCATGAATAATTCCAACTACCTGCCACTAAAATTCAACAGAAACAGTAAATGCTGAATCTAGAAAGCCGCTGCTATATTTAATGAAGTTGGCGGATATATTGACAATGGGGAAACTTCTCCAGCAAGCCACCGACTCTAATAATCTCCAGAAACTTCTGTAGCATGTATATATATCTGTTTGATCTGTGAATGAAGCAAGCGTTCAGCTGTCTTGAATGTGTTTCTTGTTCTGTGTTGTGCTTGAGTGCTGTGCGCCTCTGATCCTTTACAATTTTAGCATACGCGTGGAATTTGCAGCGACAACTCACCCGATAGGAATCTGATGTATGTCTCATCCAAAACTGTACACGACAACAACGGATAACATAGGTATTCCCCTTAAATCTGTATTATAACATATGTATTCGCCTGTCGGTCCAACTTCAGTTTTTTTACTCTCTCTGAATTAGTGGGCGGTCACAACACTCACCGCGGGCGCTCACTAACTCAAGGCCTTGACCATCGGGATATGGAGTATGCATGTTTTCAAATTTCAATGTTAAGTAAAATCTCTTAACTCAAGGCCTTGACCATCGGGATATGGAGTATGCATGTTTTCAAATTTCAATGTTAAGTAAAATCTCTTCTTACCTCCAAAACTAGCCCACTCTTCTGAAAGTTCGTTGGTTCATCAGAGATTGAATTGCCAGAGGTATTTTAGCGGACGCGTGGAATTTGCAGCGACAACTCACCGACAACTGTACCACGCCAATAACGAATAACAAAGGTATTCGCCTGTCGATCCAACCTTCAGTCTTTTTAGCGCTCCCTAACTCAAGGCCTTGACAATCGAGATACGGAGTATGCATGTTTTCAAATTTCAATGTAAGGAAAATCCCTTCTTACCTCCAAAACTGGCCCACTCTTCTGAAAGTTCGTTGGTTCATCAGACATTGAATTGCCAGAGGCATTTTAGCGGACGCGTGGAATTTGCAGCGACAACTCACCCGATAGGAATCTGATGTATGTCTCATCCAGAACTCTACAGGCCAACAACGGATAAATCTCTATTATAACATAGGTATTCCCTGTCGGTCCAACCTTCAGTTTTTTTTACTCTCTCCGAATTAGTTGGCGTTCACGGCACTCGCCAACTCAGAGCGCTCATTAACTCAACGCATCGGGAATCGGGAATCGGGCTATGCATGTTTTCAAATTTCAATGTTAAAGGAAAATCTCTTCTTAACTCCAAAACCTGGCCGATTCTTCTGAAAGTTCATTGGTTCATCAGACATTGAATTGCGAGAGGCATTTTAGCGGACGCGTGGAATTTGCACCGACAACTCCCCTATAGGAATCTGATGCATGTCTCATCCAGAACTGTACACGCCAACAACGGATAACATAGGTATTCCCCTTAAATCTCTATGATCATCAACAAAGGATGGAAAAAATCATTACGGTGAAGGATGACCACCGAGAGCCTGGTACGAGAAATAGACAGGCTCGCCGTTCCCCTGGAGGACGCGGGGGATCTGCAGCGACTAGTGGACAGAATATCAAAGGCGAAGGTGGTGATGCTGGGAGAAGCGAGCCACGGCACCCACGAGTTCTTCAAATGGCGCAACAACATCTCGAAGTTCCTCATCTCCCAACACGGTTTCCGGTTCATAGCCCTTGAAGGCGACTGGCCCGCCACTCAACAGCTCAACAAGCGGATCCTCGCCACTGCAAAACACACAGCCGCCACGCCGCCGGTGGCGGACGTTCTCACGGAGACATTCACGCGGTGGCCGACGTGGATGTGGGCAAATCAAGAGACGAAGACGCTCCTGGAATGGATCAGAGATTTTAACATCAACGTTGACGACAAGGAAAGTCGGCCCCCGGTACGGTTCTTCGGCCTCGACGTTTACTCTCTTTTCGACTCCATCCAGGTCGTCCTCGACGAGCTCGAGAAGGTGGACAAGGAATTGGCGGAGCGGGCGCGGAAGCATTACGCTTGCTTTCATGCCGCCGGGGAAAATGTGGATCTGTACATGAGCTTCCTCCGAGAGATGCCCCAGGGTTGCAAGTCCTCCGCTCTCGAGGTATTGACATCGCTTCTTAGGGCTGACAGCTGTTTTCTTGATTTTCTCTTCAAAGTAAATGTATGTATATTTCCTGTCACTGTCAACGTTCTTTGACGTGTGATGTTGACATCTATTCTTATGCCAGACAGGACAGCTGTTTTATTGAATTCCTTCAAAATAATTGTATGTACATTTGCTGTCACTGTCAAGGTTCTTGGAGATGCGATGTTGACATCATTCTTATGCCTGACAGCTGTTTTCTTGATTTCCTTCAAAATAATGGTACATACATTGTATATTTGTTGTCACTATCAAGGTTCTTGAAGATGTGATCCGTCAGCAACTGGACAACGCCACGGAGGAGCAAGTCTGCGACATCCAGCAGAATGCGAAGATCGTGAGCAATGCCGATGAGTATTACAGGGCGGTGTTGTTCGGGGACGGGAACTCGTGGAACGTACGGGAGAATCATATGATGGACACCCTGGCATTCCTGTTCGACCGGTGGCCCTGTGGGAAGGCGATCGTCTGGGCTCACAATACGCACATCGGGGATTACAGGGAGACGGCCATGGTCAATTTTGGGGAAGTCAATCTTGGCGGCCTCGCCAGGCAGAAATACGGGCAGGAAGCCGTGGCTCTTGTCGGCTTCGGTTGCTACCAGGGATCCGTCATCGCTTCCGACCGATGGGGTGGCTCCGTCCAGCGCATGACCGTGCCGCCTGCTCGGGAAGGGAACTACGAGGACGTTTTTCACAGAGCGGCAGGCGAGGATAGTAATAAGCAATTCTATGTTATTGTCCGACAGAGCGAGGAGGCAGAGGGGAATCAGACGCTGGCGACGGTGAAAGGGCACCGGGCTATAGGTGTCGTGTATAATCCGGAGGTGGAAGAGGGGAACTATGTGCCGACGAGCCTCTCTCGTAGGTACGATGCTTTTGTATTTTTCAATCAGACCAAGGCGTTGGAGCCTCTGCCTGCCCACCCGAGTCACTCTAAAATTCGGGAGGCTTGGCCTAGCGTATTTTGATTTGTATTATTATTCTCGTCTGTCAGGGGATCCGTAAAATAATGGAAGGTAGGATGATATTCGTCTTAAAATGCCCCTCGCCTCTATGAGATTCGCAATTATTTTTAATCTTCGAAATTTTAAGTTGTTTGGAATAACTTTGGGGTTTAATATTGAGTTTGAATTTGAAACCGCTAAAAAAAACACTAAACCAACCATTTTGTCCATTTTGTCTATTGATATATTAGTTAAAATGGCGCACGTATCTACGTACGAGATTCACAAATATTGTTAATCTTTGAAATTTTAAGTTGTTTGGAATAAGTTTGGGATTTAATATTTAGCTGAATTTGAAACCGATACGAGGAATTTCAAGCACCTAGTCATCGAGGGCTGCTGAAAGCTCGATGTGGGCGCTTGGTTCGGATTTTTCTAAGCTCTATATACTTCTAATTCAATGTTAATGTAATTAAAACGACGAACGGTCTGAAGCAAAGGCTTTTCTACACAAAACGTTGTGCAAAATCATTAAATCATTAAAAACATGGCAAAAATCATTATTAAGTCATTAAATCATTAACATGGCGTAAAATCATTAAATCATTAAGTCATTAAATCATTAACATGGCGTAAAATCATTAAATCATTAAAAACATTAATGTCAAAAGTGTCGGAAAATTAAGTGGTCGGAAAATAAAATTATTAAAAACATTAAGGTCAAAAACATAAGGTCAAAAGTGGTCGGAAAATTATTAAAAACATTATGGTCGGAAAATTAAGTGGTCGGAAAATAAAATTATTAAAAACATTAAGGTCAAAAGTGGTCGGAAAATTATTAAAAATATTAAGGTCAAAAGTGGTCGGAAAATTATTAAAAACATTATGGTCAAAAGTGGTCGGAATCCGGAATCCAGGCAAAAAAATTTCAAAAATCGTGTAGAGACAGTGTTTGAATAGTGTTTTTGATGGTGGAAATGGATTCAGCATCATCAAAAACGTCTAGGACACCTAAAATTTTGAAGTTTAAAAACTATAATTTGGATTTACAAAAATCTTTGCCGGATTTTCTCTAAATATGATCAGAATTTTCATATCCCAGAATTTCCATATCCCGGCAACTCCTCGGCTTCGGCTTCGTTAGACTCCGCATATCAACTTTAAACTTTGTTTAGTGTCTAGAATGTCAAATTTCAAGAGTTTTGTACAAGACGAAGTGTTTGGAAAATGTGGGCAGCAGAGGTGTGTGCAGACATCAAAGTGAGGATGCACAAGTGATTTATGATCATGTGGTTGTTAGTTATTGTTATCACTCAGGTTGTCCCCCACGTTGGAGTAAAGGGATACGGCCGAGATAACCACAAACCAACTTTGGACTGCAGGTTCTAGCCCACCTGCAATCAGAGAGGGCTCTCTCTTTCTGATTTAACTCTGTTGATGATGATTTTAGCCTATTATTGAGTTCTGGGGTTTCGTTTGTGTTTTGGTGGGAAGATTGATGCTTTCAGGTAAAGAGGCAAGTATAGTGTGAAAGTTTCAAACCATTGGGCATGGAGTCAAGGAGTAAAACTGCTGGTGCGTTTTCTGGGTCACAGGAGGAATAAGGAGCAAGGTAGCTGCACACGGAACAATTTTCAAAGTCTAAAGGATGGAAAGAATGCTAAGGAAGGAGAGGCAATTAAGAATCTCTCAGTGAGTTTAACGCAGAAGGGCGGATGAGCTCTATCTAAGGGCAGTAAAGAATCCCTAGATAACTGTCAAACACATGTGAATTAGGGTAAACATGAGCCACGTGGAATTCATATTCATGTCCAATTCATTTTAGGTGAAAACATAAAGAAACAGCAGAAATTGAACCTAGAGTGCAGTTAAACAAGTTCTAAGCTAATCTTTCTTTTTGCTATTTCGATGGTGAAAAATGAAAACAGAGGTAAGAAGCACTTATTGATTTATGTTGCAGCACAAGAATTCCATCATTTAGTCTCCAGAGACCATTAACAACACATCGGACAGTCTTTCCTCCAATCTCTTCAGCAATCTTTGATTAAAGAAAAAGTCTCAGACATACAGTGTGAGTCTCTAATGAAAAGTTATCAATCGACCAACCCTTGAAACAATACAGAGGGTGGTATATATAGGAAAAATTCTCCAAAATTGTTTATTACAGTTGTGACCTAAACAGGTCTGAAAGTAAAAGATTACTTTAACCTAAACCTATCAGAAATAAATGCAAGAAAATATCTATGGGCTGCACTGAGGGCAGCCGTATCAAAACTGAATTAATGTGTTGTCCTTGGTGGCTTGGTGCAGTGCTTCTGCAATGACTGTGCATGGACTTCTACTCCATTGTGGTTTGGTGGCTTTAAGTGCTTTAACTGTGATTTGAGAGCTGGGATGGGCTTGCACCTCCTGATTTGACTTTGTTGGAGGCCATTCAATGTTGACCTACTTTGGGAACTGAAGATTTTCATTAAAAAATTTAACTGACACTCTTTGCCGCTTCATCCTTCCTCTGATACTCTTTGATGAATGAATTGGGTTGGTTTCTCTTTCGCTGTGGGTCAAATCAAAACTTAATGGCCGTTGTTCGGCCCTCTGTTTCCTTTAGAACTGTCTTTTGATCCTTTCTGCATGCCTCACGAAGAAAAACAGGTCATTCGGCGCCTTTTGGGCTTGCTGGGGGCTGCGCAATGAGGGGCTTTCCATTTCGACCCTTTTCCCGTAGCCATGCGCGATTGCGCTAATCGCGTATGAAAAACTGCCTCGAAATTTGAATCCGGGCTTCCTAAGCACGATTTTCGCCTTTCGCCTCAAAATTGATGATGACGTCAGCGGGTGGGACCATGGTACAGCGGATGACATGGCAGGATGACGTCAGCAGGGTGAAATCAGCATGTACGGTGGATGATGTGGCAGTGGTGACTCAGCAGGAGGCCGATGCTGTGCAGGTAACGTGGCGTGGTGACGAGGCAAACACGTAGAATTGGATAAGTGACATGGGGCGCGTATACAGAAGGCGGAAAGCGGTTTCATCGGACCGCTTTCTGTACGAGGGCAGTATCTGTCAGAGCCCTTCCGATGCAATAGAAAGTGGACAAGTGTCTTTAGTACGGCGGAGAAACCGCCTCGCCATCGGAAGCTAACGGCCGAGCAGCGGGGCGCCTCCGAAATCGCTGAGAGCCGTCGGATGGGGAGGGCCCAATCCGACGGTGGACGGAACAGGTGAATCGGCGGGGAAATAATGGACGGGTGCGCGAATATTCGGATCTTCATAAACGCCGTGGGGAGGGTTTATACTTTGGTTTTGTGGGTTTATACAAGCGGGGGAGAACAAAATTTAATGTTTAATAACACTTTTAACATTATCTTTGTGCAAATGAATGTGGAGGGGTAAAGTTATAGGGTTTCGAGGACAGCGAGGTGGGTAAAGGTTCTTGGTCTAACCAGAGGTTTAGACCAATCCCAGTTTCATGACACGGATGGGTTCACAATAGTCCCAGGTGGACTACTGTGTCCCAAAACTGAAAAATACATAGCTATAGTGCTATGAGGTGGGGTATGTACATAGGGGAGTTATTAACATAGATTTAGTAGGGGAAGGGAAAAGCAGATAGGGATTTACATAATAGAGTTAGTGGTTAATATGAAGATGATGAGAAAGCGCTAAGGTAAGGAACCTTAGGCTATTTTAGGGAAATAGAACTTTGTAAAAGAAGAATGGAAATCCTTGAATGAGGAAAATCTTCACCAAGGCCAATGTTATGGAACATGATGAGACTAAGAGGCTCAAGCAGATATTGACTTTTTTGGGAAAATTAGTGAGTGATTTGGGGAATAAGAAGAGAGGGGAGTTAGTTATGTCCAGTTTGAGTTCCTCCAGATGAAAAACTGCATCCTGACTGTGATCTGAAAAGATATAACACTTAGAAACACAAAATTGATCATGACTCATCATTCTGCAACCTCGAAAACTGCCTACCGAGCCTACTTTCCTAACATTTTTTCTTCTTTTGGTGGGTGAACTTAGACTTGCAGACCCAGCTTTACAATTTTTTCTTTTTTTCTGTTCTCCTATCTAAGTCTATGCTTATTTCTGCCAAGGGCCTAGATTAAGCAGTTGGACTCCTTTGATTCTCTACCTATCTACAAATCTGCCAAGATTAAGCTATTTGGATAGATATCATTTTCTATTTTCTAAAACAGGAAATTGAAACCTAGGGAGGCCAAGATTAAGTTGTTTGGCCTTCCCTTTTATAGAACATTCTTTTAAAAATGGTTAAGTCACCAAAATTTGGAACTCGGCAGTGGCATTTGGACTAGTACACTTCATGGCTTCTTCTTTGGTCTCTTCTGGAAATATGGAACATTGCAGTATGCAAAGTATGACATATTTGGCATGTAAAATGTCAATCATGAAAAATGAACACCTATCGCAACAGGAGGCTAACAGTGGCTCCACTTGGGGATGGCTTTTCCTTTTGAAAATCCAAGAACAACAGGTCAGACTGCTTTGATCTTCTGTGGTTGCTGTGGATTGAAGGAGCTTCTTTATGCTGGCTGTTAGATAATTGAAACTTTGTAATATGAACATCCTTCTCCTTAACTGAAATATTGTGAAATGCATAGCACTGCCTGCTTTTCTTTGCATGCTTGGTATTATGTAGAAGGTTACTTGAGCATTGCCTTTGAAACATTCTCAAAACATGGATCAAAAAACTGATGTGTTTGCTTTACTTTCGCTTTGACCAAGGGTGCTGATATGAACTAAAATACTCCTCTGTTTTGATATTTTTGACTGAAGATTGTAAACTGCTTCCCTTTATCATGAATTGTTGTTATGTGATTGTGCCACTCTTTCTGTTTTGTCGAAATTAGTACAGAGATAGAGCTTTTAAAACTGGAACACTTGTATTGGCTGTGTCTTCACAAGATTTATTGTTGCTCCTCTAACATTCAGAAAAATAAAACAAAACGTTGATATATACAAATATGACTATATAAAAGATACATACAAAGCTGCACTGTATCCCTTAAAAGGGATCATGGTAATGTTTCAGCATACGGCCATTGACAGGGCCTTCTTCAGTAGAACTATCCTCTACAGACTTGAGAAAATAAGTGTTATTTCCCTGAACAGCAGAAATAACGAATGGTCCCTTCCATAAAAAATCAAACTTGGCATGTTTGCCCTTGTCTTCTCTTCGTGAGTCCCACCTTATAACTTTGTCACCAATGTAGAAATCCTCAGCTTTAACTCTCTTATCAAACATCTTTTTGAGTTTTTCTTGCAAAATTTGAGCTCTGTCATAAACTTTTTCTCTGGTTTGCTGAAGATGAATGGTTTGATTAATCCTTCTTTGAATGTCATTTGGTTCAGCCTGAATTTCCTGTAACAGTCTGATAGTAGGAATGCCTAGGGATGATGGAAATCTGGCCTCCATGCCATATACCAGCTCATAAGGGCTCATTCCAATGGATTTCTTGCTTGAAAGTCTGTCTGCCCATAGGGCATTTACCAGCTTTTTGTGCCAGTTCTTCTTGTTCTCTTCTAGCACTTTCTTTATGATGTTGATGAGGCTTTTGTTAGATGATTCGGCCAAGCCATTGCCTTGAGGGTAATAGGCTGTAGAGTGGCCCAAGGTAATATGAAATTTGTGGCAAAAACTAACCATCTTTTTGGATTTGAAGGTAGTTGCGTTGTCAGTGATAATTTTCTCAGGGTAGCCAAATCTAGAAAGGATATTGCACTCAAGAAATTGGATGATGATGGTGTCATTGGCTTGCCTACAGGGGAGGGCTTCAACCCATTTAGTGAAATAGTCGGTGGCTGTTAGGATCCATTTGTGTTGGCCAGAGGAAGAAGGATGGATTTCTCCAATGAAGTCAAGACACCATTGTTGAAAAGGCTTTTCAGTTGAGATGGGTTTCATGGGTAGGGGCAACAATTTTATTTTGCCCTCAAAGATTTGGCATTTGTGACATGACATGGAAAACTTCTTTACATTTGCAAAAAGAGAGGGCCAATAGAAACCAGCTCTTAAGATTTTATCAGTAGTGGACTTCCAATATAGATGTCCTCCACAGTCACCTGCATGGAATTCTTTCATGACATTGTTAGTTTCACTCATGGTTAAATAATTAAGCAATATACCTTCATGATTTCTCCAGAATAATGCACCATCTATGACACAAAACTTTAAAGCTTTCATTTTCAAAAATCTTTTCGTGGTTCTGGGCAATCCTGGGGGAGCAAACAGGTTTAACAGTACAAAACATATATCAGTATACCATGGAGATTGCAAAAAGGTGTCACTGATCTGTGGAGTCGCCAGCTCCTGTTCATTGTCCAGTTGGTTAATGTCTAAGGATTGAAAGTTTGTTTCGGACATCAGTTTGGCTAAATCTTGTCCCTTTATAAGCTTGGTTGGTTTTATTTCTATGTCATACTCAATGATGTTTGCTATCCACTTGCCTCTTTTTCCTTCTAATCCCTCTTGGGTTAGTATGTCTTTTACAACAGCATTTGGGACATAGGCAATCACATGTGAATATAAAATGTACACTCTGAAATCCTTGATGGCCTTAACGAGCGCATAGGCCTGCTTTTCCATGATTGGGTACTTCAAAGGGGTGTCTCTTAAGGCTCGACTGAAAAATGCAATCGGCTTTTCAACACCCTGTTCATCCTTTTGCAAAAGGATAGCAGCTATAGTATGATCAGATGCAAAAGAAAAACTGATAAAATCTTTGTCAAATTGTGGGCTAGTGAGGACAGGGGTTTGGGTTAAGGCCGTTTTGATACTCTCAAATGCTTGCTTGGTTTCAAGAGACCATTTTACCTTGGCATCCTTTTTTAACATATTGTTTAACAGTCGTATCAGTTTAGATAGATTTGGGATAAATCTTCTTAAGAAGTTGATTTTTCCAAGGAATGCTTGCAGCTTTTTTATGTTTCTGGGATATGGGATTTGGAGGATGGCTTGGATTCTTTCAGGATCTATTCTAATCCCATATTTTGATATGATGTGGCCAAGTAGTTTGCCTTCTTCAAGGCTGAACAGGGACTTCTTGGGATTTAAGGAAATGCCATATTTCCTACATGTTATGAATATTTGCCTCAAGTGCTTGAGGTGTTCTTCATCAGATTTGGAAAATGGCGTG
Source organism: Pinus tabuliformis (assembly GCA_031772625.1). Taxonomy (NCBI): domain Eukaryota; kingdom Viridiplantae; phylum Streptophyta; class Pinopsida; order Pinales; family Pinaceae; genus Pinus; species Pinus tabuliformis. Next base: position 1,484,846,540 of record CM062804.1, read on the forward strand.
AGATCATCCAGATAGACAACTAGGAAGTCATGTATTTCTTTGGCAAAAGCAATATCCATTGCTCTTTGAAATGTAGCATTAGCGTTTTTAAGTCCGAATGGCATTTTAACATACTTAAATGTTCCCCACGGTGTGGTAAAGGTTGTCTTGTCTTGGTCATTCGGGTGAACAAGTATTTGATTGAAACCTGAAAAGCCATCTAGCAAAGAGATTTTAGATGACCCCACTACTCTTTGTAGGATGTGATCCATCTTGGGCAAAGGATAGTGGTCTTTTAGGGAGACTTGGTTTAAATTTCTCAGATCTACACAGAGTCTAATCTCACCTGTCTTCTTTCTTGTGGGAACCAGATTGGATACCCATTCAGAAAATCTGATGGGTGCTATTATGCCTGCTTCAAACATCCTCTTTACTTCCTTCTCAATCATGGGAAGAAGCATATGGTTAATTCTTCTAAGTTTCTGTTTGAAAGGTTTCTGGTTTGGTTTTAAGGGAATGGTGTGTTGAATTATTGAAGTGTCATAGGACTTCAAGTCGTCATAACTCCAAGCAAATACATCTTGGAACTCTTTAAACAAATCAACGTACTTGGGCTTTTGGTCGGGTGGTAAATTTTTTGACAATTTGATCATTTTAGGATTCTCTGCTGTCCCAATGTTGTGTTCTTCTATAGCAACGTTCAATGGTTGTAATTTTAGATTTTCTGGGAACATCATTAGCGTCAAAGATGTCTTCTAATGGGGTTAGGATAGCAGGCAGAAAATTGTCCTTTAAGTCAATAATCTCTGCCTCTGTTTGGGCAATTTCTTCCAAATGCATTTGTTTTAGTCGTTCTATGTTTGTTTTGTCAAAAGCAGTGGGGTTTAGGATTTGCTTGGCTGTTGCAGCTATTACAGTCTGTTGGTTTTCATTTGTTTGCTGTTGGACATCATTCATAACATCCATGCCAATGTTGATATTTGAAAACTCCTGCTCAAGGGTGAGGAAATTGTTGATCTGGGCATCATTTTCAAAAACTTGCCAGTCTTTAACGTTATTTGGGACAACGGGCCTATGTTTTATTTCAGCAGTAAAGTGATGGTTTGGCTCAAAAGGAAGCTTACATGTGCTAGCAAAGGTGGCTAGGCTGTGTGCATGAATGTTATGCTCTCTTGAAATCTTGGCCAGCTTGAATTTTGTGAACGCATTAAGTATATTAGTGGCAGCAGTCCTATAGGCCCTCATTCTATTGTCATTGGTTACAAAATTACCTTTCATCTGCTGTATGATTAAGTCAGAGTCCCCTAAAATAGACACTTTTGCAGCTCCTAGAGCTTTGAGCAGTTTAAGGCCTAAAAGCAGAGCCTCATATTCTGCCATGTTATTTGTGCATTTGAAATTCAGTCTGTAGGCATGACCTTCCGCATGATTGTTATGTGTATTGTGAATCCATACACCTGCCCCTGCTCCTAACTTGTTGACCGAGCCATCAAACTCTAAATACCATGTGATTTCTTGCTGGTGTTTAGTACTGAGAGTTTCAGTCATTCTTGCAGCGGGCAGATTTGAAATTTCTGTTTGGGGAGGTTGTTCTAGGATGCTGGTTGCATTAATTGTTGTGACAGTCTCATGGGTATGTGCAACTGATTCTTCGTTGATTTGTGTTTGTTGTTCTAGAGCCAAAGGCTCATCATCAGTTGGAGAATTTGTATTATCATTAAACAAAATAAAGGAATCCATATCAGAATGGATTGAGTAAATGGGAAAATTTTCAGGCTTACTCTCACTACTTACCACATATTTCATGAGTGTTTCTCTGTACAATCTCTTTGGTTGCCCAAAGACTGAAATAGTAGCATAGGAGAGGTCTAGTTGAAGGGATCCTTGAAGCTTTGCTCCCCATGATCTTGATAGGAGCATACCATATTTTGTTGGGATGTCAGCCACCACCACATCCATGAGGATGGTCTTATTGGGATATTGGACTAAGGAGACACACAAATCTTTAATGAGGCCTAAACACTTGACTTGACTTGAGTCAAATGAGTACGAATCTTTGTAGGGTCTTGTAATATCAAGGTTCAACTTTTCCATAACTGCTTTGGGCATCAGATTGTGTGATGCTCCTGAATCAAACATAGCATTGTGCAAAACTTTGTCATGTATATGCAAACTGAAATAAAAGGGTGGAATAGGTCCATATGTTGTTTTTCCATTAACTTCTGGTCCAAACAATAGTTCAGGGGTATCATCCAGAACATTTACATCATCCTTATTCTCTGGTATTTGAAGTGATCTTTGAATTTGTTGCCTATATACATCGTGCTTGGCAAGTTCTGAGAGGGGGATGGATATCTTCAACTTAGCTATTTTTGCCTCTAAATTAAATGGCTTTTCCAATGGAATCTTGGTGTTGATAATGGCAATTTTTTCTGTTTCGTTTGGATTATCTGCTATTTTCTCTTGTTTATCAGCGTTATGGGAATTGATTGCTTGTGGTTCTTTAACTTCAGGAGGGCTTTTTGGAACGCTGTTCAAGTTTTTCTCAGAGGAAGAAGGTGGCAAAAACTAATCTACAAAAGGCTGCGCTTCTGTAATGTCTTCTACAGTCACTTGATGCGGGTTTGGGACAGTTGTATCAGCTGGTTCTGTTATGACAGCCTTGCTCTTAATCTTGTTGGGCTGTTTGCCATCCTTTGTTTTGCTAGGTTCAAAAATGTCAATGGTCCTAGTTCTCAGCTTGTATTGCTTGTGTACTTCATACACATCGGTATCATAACCTTGTTTAAAATCAAAAGACTCACCAGACTTAGTCTGAAATTGACTTAGGTTATGCTCATCTTGGTCTTCTTGGCTTAGGAAAGTCTGATGCTCACCCTTTAGATCCATGAGATTCATGTGAGTGTCTTCTGTTTGCTTGTTGGATGTAGATCCTTCAACATAGTTATCTTGAAAAGGGGGTCTTATGTCATGGTCTGGGCTTGACCTACCAACATTTGTGTTCTGTGTTTTCCTAAAATTTAGGTTCCTTATGGTATTGGACTGTTGTCCTTCCCATGATGATCTCCTTTCAACGCTTTGTACTCTTTCTCCCAGCCTTTGTAGGCCACTGATAACAGCATCAAGCTTTTGATCAAAGGATGAGGGTTCTTCCATAAAGGTGGTTCTTCTTTCCACTCTGGCTTTGTTTCTTTTGGCAATTAGGTTGGCCTCTACGCTAACAGCAACATTTTGCATATCTGCAAGGGTCTGAGAAGCTCTTTCTTTTAACTGGTATGCCATATCTGGGTCGAATCCATCAGGGAATTTATACAAGGCAAGGTGAGGTGGGGGTCTTAAGTTCTGTGGTATTGCATTATAAACATTGTTGAACCTTGCGCAGTATTCCAAAACAGTCTCCTGAGGACCTCTTTTAATTGTATCATATTCAGCTAGTATATGCAAGGGGTCTTTCTTTTTCTCCCATCTGTTGGTAAAGGATTGGTAAAGCTCATCCGAAGTAGTTATGGAATTTGCAGCAAGTGATCTGAACCAAGTTCTTACATCACCTGTTAAACTTTGAACAAAAATTCTCATTCTCACACTGTCATCATCTATTTCGTAGTTTTCAAAATAGTCTTGCATCTTTTTGGTATGCTGAAGGGCTGTGAAAGGACCGGTATTGTCAAAATAGGTAATTTTAGATTGGTACTCCTAAGGTAAAGCCCCAGGATTAACAGGTAGTTGCAGGGGTGCATATCTATTAGCCATATTGGTAGGGATAAGTGGGACAACGGGGATAATAGGAACAACAGGGATAATAGGGATAACAGAAGTAACTGGAACAGTAGTTGTGGTATTTGTAGTATGTGCAGTGAATGGAGGTGTGGATGGAGTGCTTTGAGATGTGGATGATGAACAAGGGGAAGTAGGGGTTGAACGAAATAAAACTTTAACAGGAGTTGGAACACAACTTGGGAGAGCTGTTTCAGGACTCAACTCAGCAAAATCTTCTTGTCTTTCTTGCTTCCTAAGAATCTTTGGGATTAAGTTCGGATTGTCCAAAGCAACTGGGGGATTTGGGTCTGGATTTGACCTTGTGTATCGTGGATTCTTCTTAGGAGCCAGCTTCCGAATTTGTTTTTTGGTATTTTTCTAGGAATGTTTTTAGAATCGGCAAGGGACTGATCAAATTTTGGAATGGCTGTGTATAGCTTAAAACTATCATGAAGATTGACTGAAGCAGCTTTTGTCTAATTCTGTCAGTGCAAAGCAAAAATAGTTTCAAAGGCTACCTGGCTGACATTCAGGCTTCATCTGTAGTTTTAAGGAATATACAGCAATTAGAAAATTGATCTCTCAGTGGATCCTTCCAACTTGTTACGTGAATTTAACTGAGGAGTTCCCCAGTTGAGTCACCATTATGTTATCACTCAGGTTGTCCCCCAGGTTGGAGTAAAGGGATACGACCGAGGTAACCACAAACCAACTTTGGACTGCAGGTTCTAGCCCACCCGCAATCAGAGAGGGCTCTCTCTTTCTGATTTAACTATGTTGATGATGATTTTAGGCTAGTTATTGAGTTCTGGGGTTTCGTTTGTGTTTTGGTGGGAAGATTGATGTTTTCAGGTAAAGAGGCAGGTATAGTGTGAAAATTTCAAACCATTGGGCATGGAGTCAAGCATTAAGACTGCTGGTGCGTTTTCTGGGTCACAGGAGGAATAAGGAGCAAGGTAGCTACACACGGAACAATTTTCAAAGTCTAAAGGATGGAAAGAATGCTAAGGAAGGAGAGGCAATTAAGAATCTCTCAGTGAGTTTAACACAGAAGGGCGGATGAGCTCTATCTAAGGGCAATAAAGAATCCCTAGATAACTGTCAAACACATGTGAATTAGGGTAAACATGAGCCACGGGGAATTCATATTCATGTCCAATTCATTTTAGGTGAAAACATAAAGAAACATCAGAAATTGAGCCTAGAGTGCAGTTAAACAAGTTCTAAGCTAATCTTTCTTTTTGCTATTTAGATGGTGAAAAATGAAAACAGAAGTAAGAAGCACTTATTGATTCATGTTGCAGCACAAGAATTCCATCATTTAGTCTCCAGAGACCATTAACAACACATCAGATAGTCTTTCCTCCAATCTCTTCAGCAATCTTTGATTAAAGAAAAAGTCTCAGACATACAGTGTGAGTCTCTAATGAAAAGTTATCAATTGACCAACCTTGGAAACAATACAGAGGGTGGTATATATAGGAAAAATTCTCCAAAATTGTTTATTACAGTTGTGACCTAAACAGGTCTGAAAGTAAAAGATTACTTTAACCTAAACCTATCAGAAATAAATGCAAGAAAATATCTATGGGCTGCACTGAGGGCAGCCGTATCAAAACTGAATTAATGCGTTGTCCTTGGTGGCTTGGTGCAATGCTTCTGCAATGACTATGCATGGACTTCTGCTCCATTGTAGTTCGGTGGCTTTAAGTGCTTTAACTGTGATTTGAGAGCTGGGATGGGCTTCCACCTCCTGATTTGACTTTGTTGGAGGCCATTCAATGTTGACCTACTTTGGGAACTGAAGATTTTCATTACAAAATTTAACTGATACGCTTTGCCGCTTCATCCTTCCTCTGATACTCTTTGACGAATGAATCGGGCTGGTTTCTCTTTCGCTGTGGGTCAAATCAAAACTTAATGGCCGCTGTTCGGCCCTCTGTTTCCTTTAGAACTGTCTTTTGATCCTTTCTGCATGCCTCGCGAAGAAAAACAGGTCATTCGGTGCCTTTTGGGCTTGCTGGGGGCTGTGCAATGAGGGGCTTTCCACTTCGGCCCTTTTCCCGTAGCCATGCGCGATTATCGCGCATGAAAAACTGCCTCAAAATTTGAATCCGGGCTTCCTAAGCATGATTTTCGCCTTTCGCCTCAAAATTGATGATGACGTCAGCATGACGTCAGCGGGTGGGACCATGGTACGACGGATGACATGGCAGGATGATGTCAGCAGGGTGACGTCAGCATGTACGGTGGATGACGTGGCAGTGGTGACTCGATAGGAGGCCAATGCTGTGCAAGTAACATGGCGTGGTGACGAGGTAGACATGTAGAACTGGATAAGTGACATGGGGCACGTATACAGAAGGCGGAAAGCGGTTTCATCGGACCGCTTTCTGTACGAGGGCGGTATCCATCAGAGCCCTTCCGATGCAATAGAAAGTGGACAAGTGTCTTTAGTACGGCGGAGAAACCGCCTCGCCATTGGAAGCTAACGACCGAGAAGCGGGGCGCCTCTGAAATCGCCGAGAGCCGTCGGATGGGGAGGGCCTGATCCGACGGTGGACGGAACAGGTGAATCGGCGGGGAAATAATGGACAGGCGCGGGAATATTCAGATCTTCATAAACGCCGCAGGGAGGGTTTATACTTTGGTTTTGTGGGTTTATACAATCGGGGGAGAACAAAATTTAATGTTAAATAACACTTTTAACATTATCTTTGTGCAAATGAATGCGGAGGGGTAAAGTTATAGGGTTTCGAGGACAACGAGGTGGGTAAAGGTTCTTGGTCTAACCAGAGGTTTAGACCAATCCTAGTTTCATGACACGGATGGGTTCACAATAGTCCCAGGTGGACTATTGTGTCCCAAAACTGAAAAATACATAGCTATAGTGCTATGAGGTGGGGTATGTACATAGGGGAGTTATTAACATAGATTTAGTAGGGGAAGGGAAAAACAGATAGGAATTTACATAATAGAGTTAGTGGTTAATATGAAGATGATGAGAAAGCGCTAAGGTAAGGAACCTTAGGCTATTTTGGGGAAATAGAACTTTGTAAAAGAAGAATGGAAATCCTTGAGTGAGGCAAATCTTCACCAAGGCCAATGTTATGGAACATGATGAGACTAAGCGGCTCAAGCAGATATTGACCTCTTTGGGAAAATTAGTGAGTGATTTGGGGAATAAGAAGAGAGGGGAGTTAGTTATGTCCAGTTTGAGTTCCTCCAGATGAAAAACTGCATCCTAACTGTGATCTGAAAAGATATAACACTTAGAAACACAAAATTGATCATGAATCATCATTCTGCAACCTCGAAAACTGCCTACCCAGCCTACTTTCCTAACATTTTTTCTTCTTTTGGTGGGTGCACTTAGACTTGCAAACCCAGCTTTACAATTTTTTCTTTTTTCTGTTCTCCTATCTAAGTCTATACTTATTTCTGCCAAGGGCCCAGATTAAGCAGTTGGGCTCCTTTGATTCTCTACCTATCTATAGATCTGCCAAGATTAAGCTGTTTGGACAGATATCATTTTCTATTTTCTAAAACAGGAAATTGAAACCTAGGGAGGCCAAGATTAAGCTATTTGGCCTTCCCTTTTATAGAACATTCTTTTAAAAATGGTTAAGTCACCAAAATTTGGAACTCAGCAGTGGCATTTGGACTAGTACACTTCATGGCTTCTTCTTTGGTCTCTTCTGTAAATATGGAACATTGCAGTGTGCAAAGTATGACATATTTGGCATGTAAAATGTCAATCATGAAAAATGAACACCTGTCGCAACAGGAGGCTAACAGTTATGATAATAGAATTCATCAGCGCCCATAAAATTGTATTTTTTTTCAAAATATTAAAAACCAGCTTAGTGAGTTGAAATGTTATGTTAAACTTTTCCTTAAACTTTACTCACCCTTTAGGTTTTGTAGAAAAAAAACATAATAGAATTCATCAGCGCCCATAAAATTGTTTTTTTTTTTCAAAATATTAAAAACCAACGTAGTGAGTTGAAATGCTATGTTTAAACTTTTCTTTAAACTTTACTCACTTTTTAGATTTTGTAGAAAAAAAGCATAATGAACTCCAAGTATTTAATTTTTCTTTTCTTTATTCGTTTAGAACATTTTCTAGTGTTTTCATGTTTTTCAAATTCTTTTAGATTTGTAAAGCTTTTTCTAGAAAGATTTTAAACTTTTCTTTAAACTCTACTCACTTTTAGGTTTCGTAGAAAAAAAAAATATGATCTGTATTAATTTTTCTTTTCTTTAATCGTTTAGAACATTTTCCAGTGTTTTAATGTTTTTCAAAATCTACTCACTTTTTATGTTTCGTAGAAAAAAAACATAATGATCTCCAAGTATTAATTTTTCTTTTCTTTAATCGTTTAGAACATTTTCCAGTGTTTTAATATTTTTCAAATTCTTTTAGATTTGTAAAGATTTTTCTAGAAAGATCTTAAACTTTTTTTAAACTTTACTCACTTTTTAGGTTTTGTAGAAAAGCAAATAATGATCTCCAAATATTTAATTTTTCTTTTCTTTAATCGTTTAGAACATTTTCTAGTGTTCTCATCTTTTTAGAAAAATCAAAGAAAGATCTTATTAGTCCAAGCCATAAGGCTGTAGGACTATTGTAAAATGAAGGGGCTTTAAAAATAATAGAGATTTAAACTCAAACTAGCCACATGTTTTTTTTTTTTTTTCCTATTAGTTTTTTTTCCAGATTCATGGAAAGGCCAAAAGAAGTACATTGGTAGGCAACAAAAAGGATTCTGAGGTATGTTAAAGTTACTAAACGGTTTGGCATTTTATATACTGTCTCAGAATGTTGAAAGTACATTGATTCTGAGGTAGGTTAAAGGTACTAAACAGTTTGGCATTTTATATACTATCTCAAAATGTTGAGATTTAATAGGATACACTGATAGTGATTGGGATAGAAGTGTAGATGATCGGAAAAGCACATCCGGTTATGTTTTTCACATGGGTTCAGGAGCCATTTCATGGGCTTCTAAGAAACAATCTATTGTAGCACTGTCTACAGCAGAGGCTGAATATGTGGCAGCTACAGTAGCAGCATGTCAAGCAGTGTGGATGAAAAGAATGCTAAGAAGCTTATGCCAAGAGCAAGAAAAAGGAATAGTGATCTTTTGTGACAATAGCTTAGTTATTGCCTTGTCCAAGAATGTTGTGTTTCATAAGAGAACGAAACACATCGACACATAGTTTCATTACATCAGGGAATTGGTAAACAATGGTGAAATTGTTTTACAACATTGCAGAACTCAAGAGCAGGTTGTAGACATTCTGACCAAACCACTGGGATAGAAAAGCTTTGAATTTTTTAGGAAATGTCTAGGTGTAATTGATAACCCAGTAGTTTAAATTAAAGGGGAGTGTTGAAATGATAATTTCAATTGCAGTGCTTGTTGGAATCCAATATCAAACAACGTCTGCAAAACAGTCTATTTTTTTTTTCTTGCGATGCGATCTTATCGCAGGTCGCAAATCGCGCTCTAGCCCCATTTCCGCTATTACGCTCTTTCCTTCCACCGCTGCAATATCGCGATGCAATCGCTATCGCAAATTGCGTATCGCTCCCATATGTTAAACCCTCCGCCCTGTGTTCTTATGCCGATTGCGATTCCGCGATGCGATTTGACTGCCATCGCAGATCGCACCATTTGTCAAATAAATCTCAGCCATCTGTTTCTTTAATCCAACGGCTTGTGTTCAAAGTTGCCCGATTTTTGGACGCGCGAAGAAGTAGGTTGCGATTCAGCTCCTGTGCTTTGAATTCTCAGCTACCGCAGTTGAAGAACAACATGGCCAAGGACGAGAAGGACAGCCTCGAGCAGTTCGCTCCATTTTTGCTCATTAAAACTTTCAGATTGAATCAGAAGACCGCCAGTTTGCCAGTGAAGTAATTAATGGAATTTACAGCAGTTGGTAGAATGTAGGTAAATGTTTTAATTTTATTGTTTTTATTATTATTCATGAGAGTAGGATATAGTTAAAAATGTATTGTTATGAATTTTTTTTTTTGGTAGTGTGAAGAATACAACAGAAGTGCATATGAAAAATTACACAGCAGTGTAAATGTAATTTTCTGTAAGTAATGCACAGCAGTGCAGAGAAAGTTTTTTTTGTTGTTGAATATGAAATGTGAAACGTAGCAGCGTGTGAATGTAATGAAAATTTTACACACAACAGTGTAATTTTGTGCAAGCTGAGACAGAGAAATTTTCTGGAGAGAGAGATTTTTTTTTGTATGGAACTGGAAGTTCTTGGTGAATCCCTCTGTTAAGAGGAAGAATCTTTTGTAACAACAATCTTTTAATGAATACAAAGATTTTGTGGGTGTGTGTAATACTCTGTTCTGAGAAATCAGTTACAGCTTCCCTGTGTTAAAGATCTTGTGGAGAAAACAGAGCATTATTCTCTGTTCAGATATTTTGTTTTGGAATTTACCAGAAAATTCCCAACATTTTCTTGACTTTTTCTCAGTGTATTAAACACTGAGATGTTTTATGTTAATCAATAGCTTATGTTAACCAATCAAATGCTTTGAGTTTTATTTGGCCTCTTCTAGAGGCCGGAAATCAACTAAATTTCAACTAAACTTTGGGTTAGAATGAGATTTATTGAAATTTTTTGAGATAATTGAGTAATGCTAGGGTTATAATTAAATGTTATCAGACCATCTGCATGCACTTTGCAGATTTGTTGTCATTATCTCTGGAAAAGTGGTTCTTGTTATCTTTGGACAAGAAGCTTCAGTGAGTGAGGCCACAATCACAATTTTCTAAACCCTCCATGGTACACGGGACATGTTCCCTGTTCTACTACTATGTGGCTTCTTGTTTTTCTTTACATGTTTCTTCCATTGCTTCAAAAAAAACCCTACATGGCAGCTTGTTATTAGTTAGCCTTCATTGGAGTCTAGCGGAACCCTGAGTACATACTGCCCTATTCTTGTCCATGTTGTTTTCTTGTTGTATGTTGTCCTCTTGCTGTCTTGTTGCTAAATAAAATGGTATAGAGCTTTGTCATAATCTCATAATCTCATACTCTAGATAATTAGAACTATTTTGCAATATGATATTTAGTAATTAACCATATATGTTAGTCTATATCTAATACAAATTCTCTGCAATTCGCAGTAGACAAAAGCTTTGGTTACAAAGGTATCAACAATTTTTTTATCTTAATAAATAGGTTAAAAACTAGATAATTAAAATTTCCTACATTTCCCACTTCAATTTCCTTATGTCAATGACTAAGTGTTGCTATCCATAATTTCAGTGTTGTATCCTTACAATCCCAGTTGTAGCATATATGCATTTGATCCACACTGTGTCTGCTACCCACAATTTGGGCTCTTTTGTTAACCATGAAACTGCAGAAGAGAGTTGTATCTTTTTGGATAAGCTTCCTTCTTTGTCTCTAAACAACGCGTTCTTTGAGGCTGCATTTTCCCTCCTCTTCACTCAGAACAGACTTAATAACCAGATAGTAGACTTAATTCATGATGAGAAGGTTTCTCCCCCCCCTATTGATTGATCAGTTGAGGGAGAACTAGCTTGGTTGGACTTGCGCACTTCAAATAGTAGTAAGGCAGAGGCTGCTTCTTTAACAATGTTGGATTTTCCTTCCAACGTCGAATTTAGATATGTCAATAGCCTCTAAACTCAAGTTCCCTCACAAGCTCAGGAGAAAGAATAGTAACTTAGGGATTGATTTGGCTTTGGGAAGCTGAGGTCTTGAGGGCTGCTTTAAGGACTAGGAGAGGGCAATCTCGGGATAAAGAATAGTAACTTAGGGATTGATTTGGCTCTGGGCAGTTGAGATCCTGGGGGCCGCTTTAAGGAATAGGAACTTTTGATTTCGGTTTTCTTTCCCTGAGCGAAAATCAATGGAAAAGAAAGTCTCAAGCAATCTTATCAAATCCCTATCGAAATCCCTCTCTGTTGAGTAAGAAACAAGTAGAGGGGAAACATGTTAATTCAAGTTGTGATCATTTCCAAGGGCTTCAACGTCCTCGATAGCCCATAGCGCAGTCATGATGATGGAGTGGGATTTTTGTTTGATTTTTTGGACTTCTATGTTGATTAAGGTTACAAGTAGATTCTTACTGTAGCTACATGTGCACTCTATTAGCTAAGGCATTACAAGGTGGTGACTTCATTAGGGTAAGGAGTACAAGGTAGTGGCTTCGTTAGAGTAAGGAGTCGGTTCAATGTTTTGAGGCAGAAGATGATTCCGTGCGATCAATAGTTTTATAACTAACTTTTGAGAACATGGGATATGGGAAGAATTGGTAATGCACGTGTACTGCATGTAGGTGGATCTCAGAATGGTGACCACAGTACTTTTTGTTTCGTGATATCTTTTATAAAACATAATTGCTATATTTAATATTTCTAATTCCCAATTTATAATTGTTTTTCGGGGCCTTGAAGTATTTGGATCATGAATTAGGACCAGTGAGAGGGATATGAATCAAACCAAGTTGTTTAAGGCTTCTCTGGGATTCCAATTCCTACATCACTGCAAGTAAATTAGCAAGGGCCTACAATTGCATCAATGCCTTCAAAACTGAAGATAAATATCAACATTTTTCAAAGTTTTGCATCTATTGTTCAGTAATCAGGCTTGGTAACCTATTTATTTTCACTTTTGGTTGCATGGGATTCAAAGCCATGACATCATAATGCTGACAACCTATTGGGTCATAACATATTATAATATTATGTGCATTGTGGAATTCCAAAGGTCCCCAAATGTTTAATTATGAGCTTCTTTTCCACGCCATATCTCAAGGGATTTTCTTCTGCAACGTTGAAGTGGGTAGCTTGTTATGGACGAAATCGTAAATAATTGGATCCGGATTGTCGATTATGTGGTTCCTTGATGATTTGGATCTAGGTATGGGGTTAGGAAGTTTGAATTTGGTAAGTCCTATTAACTACCATGATCACACCCTTCTTTGTATTACTATGTTTTCATAGAATTTTCCAAAAATCTTGATGGGTGTTTTCTATAGTCAAACAAGGGGTGAGAAAGGGTTGTGCCGAACTTCAATAGGTCTTAATTCTGTTTACCCGAAACCGCTAATAGCAGCAAAGCTAGCAACAGATCCAATTGCAGAACCACAAAGCAAGAGAGAGAGAGCTCCAGTACCTATTTTATATGCAAAGGTGAAAGAGGCAAAGACACGTATTTAGGTAGATAAGTAATAGTCGCAAAAGCAGGATTCTGAGTAAACCACCTCTTCTGCGTAAGGGTAAACTCAGTTGATTGGATCAATTGCAACTTGGTCAAATGCTTTTTAGTCAATGGGTGAAACAATAATTGTACATACAACCACTGGACTTTTTTATTGAAAAATGTGAATTATTACAAAATTTGTTTCATAAAATAAATAAATTCAAGCTTGATCAAAGAAATTATTATGAGATGCTTTCTGATATGCAATAAAAAAATATAAGAATTAAAGCTAATGGATGAGCCTCTTACCTCTTTCACGAAATGCTCGATGAAGATCCCTTGTTGTGATTTGATGCGGCTCTTCAATGCTTGATAATACCTGCAAACATTGACCATAAAAGGATCAAATTCACAGGTGATATAATAATCCAAACAACTTAGACTAATGATCAAGGAAATTAGAAATTGAATTTTCCTTAAAGAATATTATAAACAATTGTAAACCATTCATCATTCCAATAAGACAAATCAATGGGAGAAGGTGTTCATTTGTATTAATTAAAGATTAAGAGGAGCCTTACAACCTTTGTCTTGATGCCGCAAGGTCCCTCCCAAATGCCTTCAATCTCCTCCTTAGATGACAATCTTTCCAATCTCAAACGAACAACATAAGTTTGTCTTCTATGGGTTCTCACCTCCTTAATCCCTCTACCATCTAGTCATTTTATAGGCCAAGAGGAGGACGTTTTAGATCCAAAAAGGAGGATGAGACTTGTTCATTGAGGGGTTAGGTTACCATGAGAAAAGGGATGGAGATGCATCATCTGACGGTTATAGTTCGAATAGTCATCACCCGGAAGCTTTCAATTGGGAAATATTCGACTAACTATGTTTCTAGAATGTAATTTTTATCTTTACTATCTAGAATTCACCTGTGCGGGTTTATAGTGGTAAATATAGCGCTTCTTTGCACTTTTCTCAATGTCAATTCTAGCGCATGCATGGGAAACTCTAGAGAAATCAACGCAGGTGGAACTTAACAAGGTGTGACAACTATTTTCCACAAATTTCTCATCTAATTCAAAATATTTTGGGTTGTTTGACTTCTAAGGGAGTTGGTTCAAACATGTTCACGGATGGTAAAAAGACCCATAAACTAATCAAGTGTCATGGCAAAAAATTGACATGTAATAGAATCCATGCTTGTTTAGGACTTAGTGATCTGGTGGGGATTGTGTTAAAGCTCAAGGAAACTTGGTTTAGTTTGGCTTTGAGACCCACATTCATGCTTGGAATACAGAACAAAGGTGATTGGCTAAAAGAAAGAGTTGGTTCATGTTATCAGGAAAACTAGTGTCCATTCAGAGCTGCTAGTCCCACTAAGATGGGTAGCTATCTTAGAAACAAACAAACTAAAGTTACTTGTGTCTTACTTTATGATAGATAGATGAGAGAGAAGTAGAGAGTACCAACCTTAGTCTTTTGCTAGTCTCCTTGCTTGTTTCCCCTCTCCCTTGATAGAGCTTTCACCACTCCTTTCTCACTTGTGCCGCTCCAAAGAACACTTGTAGAGTCAAGGAAACAAAATAATGTCAAAGCGTAGAGATATATAACCATAAACAATGTAGGATCATATGTACATTAACCATACAAATGCATATACAAATACAAGATTCAGAAATATACAAGCATATGGAGGAAAACTCAAATAGCTTTATTGATAGAAGTAGTAGAAGAGAGGATTACAACCAAGCTGTCTGATCCAACATCATCCTCCCAACATGAAAGCCCTCTTCACCTCATACAAAGCAAGATCACCCAACAATGTCTTCAAAGAGAAACCAACAACACTTCCTTACAAATTACAAAATTCCAGCCTCTGGATCTCTAGGATGAGGGATCCATATATAGATGTTTGCAGGAGAGTGAGTCAGCTTCTGAGATTTTGATTAGTGTCATTTCACTGATAGTTCTTGGTTCCACTTGGAGATTTCATGATCTCTTACTTATCCCTGGGTGAATTTAGAGAGGCAAGTGTCATATGAGTAGTTTCTAGAAGACTCTTTGAGTTTCCACCTAGCCAACTGCTTCTGCCATTTTTCTGCTCTCGCTCATCGCACCCTACATAAGGGCTTTTCAATATGCATCGCACCCCCCATGTGTAATAGGTGAGATGCATCGAACCCTTAGCGTGGAGCAGTCTGTATGGTCTAGTTTTGACCAGTTTAGAGCAGTTTTTCAGGAAGAACTTCTGGGAAACGATGTAATCAACTGGCCTTGTTCCTTTAGGGTATGAAACAACACTTTTAGGGGTTTAGAAGCCCTTGGTTTATGGACATATGTGATTGGAGTTGCAGTTCCCAAATATTTCTTTAATAGTTGCCTCCTAAAGCATGAGGTTGTAAATCTTCTGATGTTGGGTGAAATGCTTTATAATGAGGATCCGAGGTTTTTCGAACTAGAAGGTGACCTATAATAAGATACAATACAATAAATTATCTTAATAATATTTTCATGATCTAGCTGAGGCAGGCATTCCCATGCTCAGCTTTTACAAATTCATTTTCATGTACATAGGACAGACAATCGTCTGTGTGGTAGACTAATGATTCTGGTAGAGCCATCATCCCTTAGCTTGGATGATTATATGTGTAGCAATGATGTACATTCGATGTCTTTATTTTCTTGAATATATATCACATCCCGGATGGATGAAACTAGATCCGGGGTCTTCAAACTCATTCAATCTTCACCCGAAGTACAAGTCGATCCATGTGAAAAGATGTTCTGATGTCGAACATGGAAAGACATCGCCTGATTACCAGCCAATGATGTAAGCTATTAACAGGCGTGAGAGGAATCACTGATAATGATGATGACCCTCAAGGTACTGCAGTACAATTCACGTGGTGTGAATACAAGAGTTGATGTCAAACACCACGCAAAATCTTTCAATCGAAGGCCATTGATGTAAACTTGTCGCTGGAAGTGAGAAACTTGCCATTGAGCCATGCAAGCTTCAAAGTACTGAAAGGGTTGTTCTTAAGTCAATTTCTTGGATAATGAGCTGATGTCGACAAGAAGTGACCCGTCGTAGGAGGGCATTAATGAATCCCACATCTACAGCACGGAACAGAGAAAATGATTTTGTGGAGGTGAAAACAATCTGATGATACAAGGTTCAGGGTGGTGGTCATGAAAGAATGGAGCGTTAAGGTATTGCAGTGGATAAGGCATTAGCTGGGTTGGTGAATTCTCTTAGCAACTTCTCTTGAACATATCGACGACACTGAAATGGATTGGTAGCGTTAACCCCAAGATGGATGGTATGGAGGACCAATGGTGATATGACCGGTGAATGGAATAACCCAACCCGACTTAATCATGGTGATGGAGTGAAAGTGTCATGTTCAAGAGCGACCTGCTACCAATGAAGTTATTCAAGTTTTCTTCCCTTTTTCCCCAGTCATTGCTGACCAGTACCTCTTTATTTTTGTCAAGCTTGAGGAGGATAACATATGCTTGTTCTATAATTTTCCCTTTGGGCAAACCTGTCGCTATGTTTTAATGAGCTTAGCAACAATGAAACTCGCTCTTGTCTGCATGGACAAGTTTGTTGCTATTGTTTTAACGAGTTTAATGACAAAGATAACTCGGTCCTTTTCAATTTTAGAGAGTCTAAAAGGAGATGGAAAGGCAACTCCAGTAGTCCTTTTTCGTAATATAATCCCTTACATTGGAAAAAGTATAAAATAATACAAAAGGGATGACTTTTCGATAGTTTTAACGAGCCCAACAAGACAAACGCTCGAAATTTTTGTGTAATGATCCCTCAGGTCCAAAAATATTAAAATATAGAGGAGGGATGGCACTTCAGATCATTTTAACGAGTTGGAGAGGCCAATTGCTCTGCAATCTTTTCATATTTTACAAGTCAGATGAAAAGAGCTTAAAGGAGACTCATTTTTTGAGGAACGAGTGATGTTTTTAGATAGCAACTAGTTCCAGGTAAGGTTTGGAACTTTTCAATCATGGAAGTGTAAAGAAGGTGGCTAATAGAATCACTCATCATAGCTGTTCCTCAAAAGGGGTAAACAATCAGATGGAGGCATATGATCGGCTAGAAAAGAGTGGAGGTGATGGTAAGAACACGACCAAGGTTCAAAAGCTGACAATTATGAGATCACAATGGTTATTTACCGAAGGTGGGTTCATTTTTTAATGAGTTTGAACTCTGGGGGAACATGTGCTCATTGCTAGGTTTATTTTTTAACGAGCTTGAACTTTGCGTAAAACTGCTCGTTGTCCTTTTTATGTAAGCTAGGAACGACCAAACTATAAAGCTAAAAAGCTAAAAAATGAGATTGGTCGTTTTTGCATATATAAAAATATTTGCATGCCTTCAACATAAAAAGTCTTCAGTAAACATATGGAAACTTACTGTGGTTAAGCAAGATGATTTTCTATCAATACTTACACAAAACACTTTCTGCACTTTGTCCACCAAATAGACAAAGGTGAAAGGTCACTCAGACCAATCACATAACTTACAAGGAAACTTATCTCTACAGCTGGGTTTGTTCGCAAAATAGACAAGGGTGCATGCCCCCTAAAGCTCTGTTACATTCACCAGACTGTTAGAGTCGGTCTAGTTAGCCCTCCATCAGAGATCAATACTATTTGTGCATTTCAATTTTAGGTGTCCCGCTCCATTCACCCAGCTGCATTTCGCTAGGGACATGCCATGATCTGACGGAGAAAGTCATGCTAGTCATTTTCCCTCAAGTCTGGCTCCTGCTGGCTCAGGTCATTGTCCATAATCACCAAAGCTCATGACAGTCAAGGTCTAGTCCTTTACAGGGCAAAGTCATCTTTTATGTTTGGATCTAGGAATTCATCAATTTGGTCCTTAAAAACATGTCCAGAACAAGCCATGCAGGCTATAGGGAGGCCCTTATACAATTAGGGTTCAGAGAGCTTCATCATCACCTGGAGAGACGTCGACTCTTCTTCAAAACTCAGTTTTGAAGAAAAGTCAAACAAGGTCAATTATGACAAAAATTTCCAAAAAATCACCAGTTGACTTTCCAGATGCAGTTATTATTTACATGGCCAAATGCTCTCTCATACAGACCCTGCAAAGAGGTGCCGAAAATTTCATCATTTGAGCCAAAATGTCAAAGGGAAAGTGAAAATCAGTGAGTTTGAAGGTCAATGAAAAAGTGCAAAACTCAACATTAGAAAAGGGGGTTTTCAAAGAGGCAAAAATCAAACCCATCTCCTCCAAGGCTATAAATACATGTTTTTCCCAAATCAAAGCCATTGTGCTCTTGCAAGATTTGGAGAGACATTGCAAAAGTGAGAAAGCGAAATTGTGAGCATTTGAGTGAGTGAGAGTTGGATTTCGAGGGCGCGGCGCATACACCAAGGAGCGCGGTGCACATAGAGGGCGCGGCGCACACGCAGCTAGCCCACAGTGGGAAATTTACAAGGGCGTGACGCACACCCAGCGCGCGGCACACTGGGCTTGGCACGTGACGCAAACAGCCAGGGGCATAAAAAATTGCCAAACCACTTCAAGCCTTGGTGAAGGCTAGCAAAACAAGAGGTAGGCCCTGTGGACACATCTTCTCCATCAATTTTGTCATTGATATGGTGTTTATGAGATGTTTAAATGTCACCCAAAAGCATAAGGTCAACCATAAAAAAAAATCACCAAGAAAACGATGGCTGGGGTTGCAAAAATGTGATGATAGCACCAAGGTTTCACTCCACTCCCCTTGTCCCCTCACCCATCATATTTCTCATCTCCCAATGAACATTTTTCCTAAGAACCCCACCCTAAAACCACTACATAACCCTTTCCATATCCCTGAAAGAAATTCATGGTGAAATTCTGAGCGCGCAGCGCACACACAAGGAGGCGCGACGCACTGGGAGCTGGTTCACAGTGTAAAAATGCCACTGGTGCGGTGCACTCAGAGCGTGCGGTGCACTGGGCAGTGCGCACGGCACACAGGGATATAAGCCCAGAAAACCACCAGTTTGCCTAAAATTTTGTGAATGCCTATCAAACTTGAGAGGTATACCAACTACCTTCACTCTTGGCATTAAACTTGAGAAGAATACCATAATTTTGATGAGTATAAATCTAATGCCAATTTTTTTTTTTAGTAAACAAAAGAAGACACAAAGAAATCAAGATCCTAGGGTTTTTGCTACAGTAACAGTGTTGAAAAAAGTGTCCTCCTACCCTACCCCTATCACCATTTTCCCTACATCATTTTCCCCTTATCATCACCCTAACACCATTGTATTCATATTCCTTTTCCCCCTCCTCCTATGACTCAAAGAACCCAAACCCTACCAAAATAAATTCAAACCCTACCCCATAAATACTATACCCAAAACACTCCCAAATCCCTGATAAATCTCTCCCTTTAGCCCCTAGTCCAATTTCATCATTCCTCTCCTAATACTCCCTGTTTTATTGTCCCCTTGGTGACATATTTTCAGAGCATATACCAGTTCCATTGGATTCAGAGGGCAGCATAAAATTCAGGGTACAAACAGCAGTAATGGCATCAGAAGTTTCATCAGAGTATGAGGAGGGGACCCACAGTGACACATCTTGAAGAGAGAGGGCCCATAGGAGACATCACCGGAGTGGCAGACATCTTAGAGATGAGCCAAACACCCTCATTGAGCTGCAGGCATGCCCTCTTGCCATGTCTTGTTTCCAGCACTTGGCATGTTATGAATTTTGTCAGAGGGTGGCGAATGTCAGAGTTCATCATGAGTTGGCCCATCTTTTTGCACTTCATCTACAGGGAGGTCAATCTGTCCTAGTTGGGGTCACTTTCACATTGACACCGGAAACCATATCAGTGGCAACAGGAATACCAAACATTGGGGAAAAATGGCATAAGAAAAACAAGGTGGAGAGGCATCATTATGAGCCTTACATCAAGGACAGATGTTTGAGCCAGCTCACCAGAGTTTTTCCATTCAGATTTTTGAGGGATGAGTATGCCCCACTCATGAGATTGATCATGAAGTATTTCAGTTACGAGGGAGGGTTTTCTTGCCTTTATGCCTATCACATCAGGTTTCTCATGCACTTCACCAGGGTGCGGATGATGAGCCTCCCATTTTTCATCTGCGGGAACATAGAGAGGATGAAAAATTTCATGCAGCACAAGACCCCTCAACAACAACTCAACAGCGTTTATCACTTTGCTCTTATCCGGATTTTGGTGGACCATCAGTTGGGATTGTAGGGTATTGCTTGGGAGGACTTCAACTCCGTGACTTCTTCAATGCTCCACAGGTGGTTTTAAAGGCCGAGCATGAGGTAGGGGGCCCATCTCATCAGTATGAGTGACATGAGACTACCACCATGCCAGTATACATCACCTATCTGAAAGGCAGTAGACCCTTATTTGTAGCAGCAAAGCAAGTGTTATCTCCACTCGGGGTGGAAGGGGCCTCGCTTCCGACATCAGCACCAAAAGAGAAGGATAAGGGTAAGGAGCCAGTGCAGGAGGAAGGAACATCAGGTGAGCGAGAAACTGAGTTTTTTCTCCTCCAGGATGATGAGATAGATGCAGAACCAACAAAGGAGGAGCTCACAGAGATAATTCAGGAGCAGTAGTCAGTGATTGACTCCTTGTCCCTTGACTTGGAGAGGGCCAAATGGAACATGAACAACCTGGAGCAGAGGAACAAACAGCTGGAGGACCAGCAGATGATTATGGAGCTTCATAATATCTGTGAGCATCACCAAGCTGCTCAAAGGAGAAGAATTCAGCCCACATCACTGAAGCAGGCGATCAATGAAGACCGGGAGGCCTATCTCGAGATCAGGAACATGCAATTGGAGAGGCTACTGGACAAAGCTGACCAGGACCTTGCTCTATTGATACATATTGCTTTCTGTTACAAGGTGTGAAACATGAGTGCACGGGCCCGGATAAGGAGTTTAAAAGCCAAACTTAGGAAAGCCACAAGAAGGGAAAAATAGGCAAAAGAGAAAGATAGGCTTAGAATCTTAGCTCAATATGGCACCCCATAGAGAACTTCCAGCCCGAATTTCAAAAAATTTGGGCAAATTTTGGTCACTTGGCAAATTTTTGGACAAAAAACAGGAAATTCCTCCCTGTGCGCCGCGCCACTGGCGTGACGCTAAAATTCTAGGGCTCCAATTGAGGAATGGTTTACATTTTTGGATTTAGCATGGAAAATCATGACTATTTGTGTCCGGGCAAGAAATTTTGACAAGATCTGGGTCTCCTAAAGGTCAAAAAACACCCAAACGTGACCTCTCTGCCACTTTTTTTACTCACAGAAAGCAGTCTTGGGAGAGTGAAGATTTGGAGGGGCAAATGAGCACCAAATTTGAAAATTCTAGTGGCGTTAGAAAGTAGATAGGACATGCTTTCCAACAAGCCCACTTGGGCACATTTTGGACCCCTCAAGTGCCCCAAAAAAGGCCCCAAAGTAGCGCGACGAACAAAGAAAATGGCGCGGCGCACAGAGGAAAAATTGCCAATTTTCTTCCGTTTCACGAAATTTCGGTTCGCGACTTCTGCAAGTGGGCCCAGTCTTCTACACTTCATTTTTTTGGCACCAAAGGTAGCATTTAAAGAGTTTTTTCTCCAGATTTCGCTTTTATCCAAGTGGCGAAGGAAGGCAAACGGTCACCCCAATGCCAAATGTCATGTTTGCAGCGCTACACATGTAGCTGATGGTTGGCTCTCCATCTCCATTTTGTAATGATTCGAGTAACTTCCCAACCCCTGGGCATTCTATCTATTCCTCACACATTCTATATATTGTATGCAAGTTATTTGCAAAGGGTTGGTTGGCTTGTAACTTCTGGGAGACTGTGGGAAAGAAACTTTGTTTCTTCACTGTGTATTTTTGACAGAGAATTAATGAAAGGCAACAGCTCTGTTTCATGAGATTCTTGTGGTTGTGAGTGTAGCAAATGTATTTCTTATGTGTTCATATGTATTTAGTTATGTTTCATAATTCATTTCATACTCATTCCCAGTGAAATTTTCTGAGTGAGATTAGGTAGAATCCAATTTTTATTGCTCTGCCTGTGGGAAAATTTCATGTTCCAATGTTATTTCTTCTGTTGAAAAGGATTCATGTCACTATGCCCTTTCCACTTTCTTCAGAAATCTATTCACGCCGTGATACCTCAAACTAAATTGTTACATTTTCCGCCTACCTCGCCTCACAGAATAATCTGTGCCTTCATATTCAATTCTCTGTTCTTTGCTGAGCGCCGGTCCCATACCATCCCAGAAGGTCGGTCATTCATAAAAATCGTTTCCAGAATCCCGATTCACTTACTAGCCTAAGGTAAACATTGTATTGTAAGTCATCTCAAACTGTTTTTAATCATTTATTCACTGAGCGTGACTCGGAGAGAGCCCTCTCCTGCTCTGGTAGGGCTAGCTACCAGACTGAGAGTGGTTTGTGGTTACCCTAATTTTTGCCTTTCTTCAGCCTAAGGTAGATTTTAGGTGCTAACACAGACTACTCGCGGTAATTAGGTGGATGGAATGAAGTTTTCTTTATCAGATCAAGTGAAAGACTCGACTTGGAACTTTGCTTAGCCTTGTTTCATTTTTTAACGAGCATGACACAAGACAAGGAATTCTGTTCAAATGCTTGGTTTCATTTTTTAATGAGGTTGACACTAGTCAACGAACTATCCTCTGGCAACCTTTGATCACAACTCATAAGGGGTCATGAAGGAATGATTTGGTTCCGATGCCCCCAGTACATAATGTACAACATCACTGAATTGATCGTTAGATGATGTAGGTATGGTAGGGCTTGGAGGCAATACCTCGCGATGATCTACACTATCAAAATGTTCAGAGTTCTTCATCATATTTGTTGATGTAGAACATATCATGTGATAGGTTTCCACCGTGACCACTTCCGCCAAATTACTCAGAGGGGGAAGGGAAAAAGTACCCATTAAGGAAGGGTCTTTTAGGAGACCTACTCTGATATTTTGAAGTGATTGAGAGCTTCCATGGATTAAAGGAATGTTTCCGGTAACTTGGGAACTATTAGGGAGGAAGGTTAGTTGGTCAATGATTGTAATTCCACCTTGGAAGGGAAATGCAATCTTTCTAAAATATGTTGACACAACGGCGTCCATAGTATAAATCCAGGGCCTTCCTGGCAAGATATTATAGTTAAGGTTTCCATCAATGACCTCAACTTCAATTTCTTACTAGCTTTCCCTCTAGTTCAACTTGCAAGTTACTTAATATCCCAAACGGCGTGTATGTTCTTCCATCGAATGTTTTTAATGTCGTTGATGATTGTGACAAGGGTGGAGAGCCTAAAGTTTTCTAGCAACTCATTGACATAATACAGGTAGATGCCCCTTCATCAATGATTGTTCAATGAACAGTTTTGTTGAGGGTTTTTACATGTATGAGTAAAGGGAGCTAGGCTGGTAACTGAGGTTCATATCCTTTATGATTAAAGGCCACTAGATTGGAATGCGCTGGATCAATCCCACCTATCGATGATAACAAAGCCTGCTTTTGGGAGGGGCAATTCTACAATACTTAAAGTGTCGACATAGCAGATGGCGATTGGGCCAGATCCTCCAGTATATTATAATTCTATGCTACTTGAGCATGAGGATTAAACGTCGATTTATGTACTACTCCCTTAGGCGGTTTTATTGTTAATTTAGGAATGATTGGTGGAACAACTTCTGATGAAGTTGTTGTTAAACTGCTGGGTTGATCTATAGCCTTATCGTTCGACGATTGTGGATTTCCATAATCTTTATTCCTTGTAGATCTTAAAGCATCATTTTGCTGTTTCGAAATGGACAACATAAGCACTTGGGATGGGGAAGCATTATTGCTAGCAACTAGATTGGTTTCTGGGTTTGGAAACGGATCAGTCAATACTACTGAGGTTTTTGAACTTTTAAAGAACTTCCTAATCTCAGCTTTATATGGACAATCTCTTGTCCAATGGTCCTCATCGTATATGAGACATGGCCGATTAGGTTTCTTTTTCCCAGAAGTGTTTGCAGAATATTTTTCAGGAGATGAATCATCCTATTATTTCTTTTTGCTTTTCCCTTTCTTCTTGCCCCCTGGTTGCTTCGGTTCTTTGCCTTTGTTAGTCGACATGACATTAACCTCCGAGGTTAGAAGTTCCTCATTTTCATTTTGACCAGAAACTGTATGAGCTTTTTTAGATTTATCCTTTGCAGTTTTCATGTTGGTTGTACCTATCATGCCATCGCTGACATGAGAGTCTTTGTTTGATTTAGGAGGAGGAACGAAAAACTCTGGTCTAGGAGCATCAGGAATTTTGTCATAGAGCATGCCTTACTGAGTATAGATCAAGTCTAGATATTGTGCATGAGCAATGACTTGCTCATCAGTGACAACCCCCGCCTTAGCCACATCTTCTGTAATAGAAGGCAACAATGACTTAATAAACCATTCAGCTAGCAGCTGATTAGGAACATATGTTTTTACCATTCGATGACAACGTTGCCACTGATGAATGTGATAACATATGTGAGTGGCTGTCGTTTGCTTAAAATTAGTAAGAAGTTTCGTTCCTATTTCGTACCTTATTGGTAACTGAAAATGGGTTAAAAATGTGGTGGCAAGGGCATTGAAGTTATCGAATGAAGCTCTAGGCAATTTGATGTACCATTTTGCTGCTAGAACAATTAACCTTCACTGAAAAAGGCGAATCCTAATCGAATCATCATTGAGAGTGTTGGATGAACACCACAGATGAAAGGTCATCACATGATTCAACGGATCTTCACCTGGATTTCCATTGAATTTAGGAATATCTGACGAAAGTTTATGAGGAATCGTCGGCCACCAAGGGGCATAGGCAATTGGATCATTTGTTAGCCTATTCAAATCTGGTAATTCTAAAGTTGCAACGAAAGGTAATTGTTGATTCAGGCTTGGTGAAGCATACCTAGGATAAGATGGGATTGCTTGAGTAGTGGGTCTTTGCATACCAGCATAACGTATTTGATGCTGATAACTTTGATAAGGTTTATGGGCATAACCATTATGATATGATTTATGGTGACCGTTTTGAATATACGACTGCCTATTACCTGCAAATCTTTGTTGCTCAGGTCCTCGATAAGCTTGCTAGAATTGCGGTTGTTAATATTACACTAGCCATGGTTGTGAAGCCATTTGTTGTTGTCCAATACTGGATGTTTGACCAAGATGACGGGTGATAGTACCCATTTGAGCCTGAGTCGCTTCAGTTAAGGAGCCACTAATCAACGATTGTGGTTGAGTCATTGATACAAGAGGCTGTTGTATTACGACCTGAAATACTTGAGGTTGACATACAACATGCAGCACTTGTACTTGCGACACCGTCACAATAGCTGGTGTAGTGGGAATATTCGACACAGGTAGATTTGGTTGCATTGAATATACAACTCTTGGCTATTGAGGCAGTATTGGCACCCAACCACTCGATGTAATTTCAGCTTAACTTGAATTCTGTTGTGAACTCTCATATGGTTGTTCTCCTAGAGGGAACAATGAAAAGGCATACTGCCCCCCATATGGTGGCAATCCAGTGTTCAAAGGAAAAATTGGTCTTTGTAGACTGGACTGCCCAAATTGATACTATTGTGAAGGATCAATTTGCTGAGACTCAACATAAGAAATTCCATATATTATTCCAGATGAATAAACGAGAACATACCATATTGTTGAAATAGTCCCTAGGTGGACTTCATCTAGCGGTTGAGAGCTATTTGGGATAGATGGTATACCATCAAACATTTTTGGAGTAGTGGCAGGAGGTTCTGTTGCTACTGCATCGGATGACATAGTCCTAGATGTCGATGGTTGTTTAGACATATTGAGTCTATCCAAAAGACTTCCTAGCAATTCTACAGGAACTTGCGATGAAGGGTGATTAACTTTTGAATTAGAAGGATATAGGTGGATCCCAATTCCAAAATGTAATGGGGTACTGGATGGAAGATCCTCCACAATCTCTTCTATCGCAATTATTCTAGGTGGAAGAGGCAGACCGTGAGGTCCGTAAAATATTTCTGGTGTCGAAGAAGGTACACACTCTGCAGCGATAGATGTTAGAGGGGTGACACCTTCCAAATTAGTCCTAGATGGAGTTGGTTCAGGAATAGACGTGTTTACCGTTATACTAGGATCAGTTCTAGTGTCCTCTTGTAACTGTGGAACTTCTTCTGTAGAGGCAAGGATACCAGAAATAGTTGGAGTAACTGGAGTCTCTGAGGATGTTGAAACAAACGTTTCAAGTAAACCATGAGACTTTCACCTAGTTAAATGAGATTGCTTGGCCCAGAATGGTTTTGTTTCCGGAATCAAAGACGGTTGACTAGTTAGTCTCCGCGAATGACGGGGTTTTGATTGACTTTCTTCCACAATTGTAGATTACCTGATCAACTCAAAATAAAAAAGGGGAAAATGTTATTCCGAATTAAATGAATTTTATGATGCTTTGACACAACTTGCTTTTTCAATTTTTAAGAGTTAAGAAAAGGCTAAAGATGACTCTAGTCGCCTTCGATTTTTAATGAACCTGAAGTGACAAGTGCTTAGATGGACCTTTTCTTTTAAGGAGTTTGAAAAGGAACAAAAGTGACTACTCTGGAAATCTAGACGGAGGGATTACCAAACTAATCGCAAAACTACAGAATACTTTTTACGGTACGACAGTCAATCTTCTCGAATGCTATGTTTAGTACATTGCGATCGATAGGGTGGTAGACATGGATTCATAAGGATAAATGATGTAACCTATTATGGTCTCCCAATATATACTCGACGGTACGTGGGAGCACAAGTCTGTACTGGCACTTGTCGTCTCAAAGAGGAGGAATCACCCAACCTACGATAAAGGCGATAGTTACCAAGCTTTATTACACCGGAATATGTCTCTAGCCTAGACTTCTAAATGTTGTGTGTTAGGTTCCAAAGCGTTTTTATGTTCATTGATGTTTTTTCTACAGTTGATCTTTCTTAAGAAGTTTTCCTTTAAGGCTCACCACGTGATGTAGATATACAATTCCTAAATATGCAATCTAAGATGATAACCATTCATTTACTTTCTTTTTGCAATGAAAATCCTAGCTACTAAGGAAAGAAAAATGAAATTCTTTCAACATAGAGCAGAGAGCACACACTAGATGCACTTTTCCTAAATCAATTTCACAATGCAGTCTAAATGCAAATGCACATGCATGTATTGTTTTTTAGTTTCCTTAATGTGAGAATGACAAAAGAAAACTAAGCATAGATCTGAACTATCTTCTTTCAAAGTGAAAGTACTAACAATTTTCTCTTCAAAAAACAAAAGGAAGGCTAAGACGACACTTTACGATTTCAAATTTCAAATGCTTTCGACACTTGAAATACTATTAATTCAAATCAAATACAATGGAAAAAGTGTAATCGACTATCTAAAAGAGGAAGACTTTACGACACTCTTTTTCTTGACTGAAAACAACACTTTTGGAACTTTCAAATCAAAAGACGACAGTTTGATTAAGCTATTATTTGCAAAGGAGAACTGTAAATGATGAAAAATACATAAAAAAATTCACAATTCCTTATCAGTGGAGGATGAATAATGTAAAGGAATGTGGTTTCGATAGTGATATACTGATCATAGACAACAAAACTACTGAATAAAGTTGAAGAAAATTAAGAAAAGACCAAAATCTGGAGGCAGAAACAGTCTTACTCAATCATCACACCTGTAACATAGGGAAACAGGGATGCATCTCACCTGCAAAACATGGTAGGTGCGATGCATCTAGATTTCCAATGAGAGATAGTGTGATGGTCCAAGGATGAGATTGAACTTGGTTTTTACTCACATTTTGTGGCTAAGTTCAGGGATTTAGGCTGAGCTAATGATAGTCAGTGAACACAAAGTATAGGGGCCAACCTAATGAGGTTACTTGAGCTACCACTAGGGCACTTAGGATGTTTCTAAGCTAGATGTTTAGTTCACAAACCAACCCGGAGATTGACTGAAGCAGCGTTGATCTACTTTGCAGTTGCATAGCAAAAGTAGTTAGAAGGCTAGCTGGCTTAACTTCAGGCTCTGTCTATGGTTTATGAAGCAAAGAATAGTAACAAAAAAAACAAACTATTCATTCCCCAGTGGAGTCGCCATTTTGTTATCAGGAAAACTAGTGTCCATTCAGAGCTGCTAGTCCCACTAAGACGAGTAGCTATCTTAGAAACAAACAAACTAAAGTTACTTGTGTTTTCCTTTATGATAGATAGATGAGAGAGAAGCAGAGAGTACCAAACTTAGTCCTTCACTAGTCTCCTTGCTTGTTTCCCCTCTCCCTTGATAGAGCTTTCGCCACTCCTTTCTTACTTGTCCCGCTCCAAAGAACACCTATAGAGTCAAGGCAACAAAATACCATCAAAGCATAGAGATCTATAACCATAAACAATTTAGGATCAGATGTACATTAACCATACAAATGCATATACAAATAAAAGATTCAAAGATATACAAGCATATGGAGGAAAACTCAAATAGATTTACTGATAGAAGTAGTAGAAGAGAGGATTACAACCAAGCTATCTAATCCAGCATCATCCTCCCAACACGAAAGCCCTCTTCACTTCATACAAAGCAAGATCACCCGATAATGTCTTCAAAGAGAAACCAAGAACACTTCCTTACAAATTACAAAATTCTAGACTCTGGATCTATAAGATGAGGGATCCATATATAGATGTTTGTAGGAGAGTGAGTCAGCTTCTGGGATTTTGATTAGTGTCATTTCATTGATAGTTCTTGGTTCCACTTGGAGATCTCTTACTCATCCCTGGGCGAATTTAGAGAGGCAAGTGCCATATGAGCAGTTTCTAGAAGATTCTTTGAGTTTCCACCTAGCCAACTACTTCTGCCATTTGTCTTCTCTCACTCATCACACCCTACAGAAGGGATTTTCAGTATGCATCGCACCCTCCATGTGTAATAGGTGAGATGCATCACACCCTTAGCATCGAGCAGTCTGTATGGTCCAGTTTTGACTAGTTTTGAGCAGTTTTTCAGGGAGAAATTCTGGAAACTGATGTAATCAGTTGACCTTGTTCCTTTAGGGTATGAAACAAAACTTTTAGGGGTTTATAAGCCCTTGGTTTATGGAAATATGTGACTGGGGTTTTAGTGCCCAAATATGTCTATAACAGTTCAGCTAATCTATGGTCGGGTGGTTCATGGAAGTCCCAAACGTGGTTGGCTTTTTCATTCATTAATGATAGTTTCTTCCTCTTGGTATTTCATGTGTAAATGTACTAGCCTATATGTGGATTATATGGTTGTTATATCCTTGTAATTTTTGTTGATTATATGTTGGTTGTTTCATCACAAACTTGATGTATGGCTCTGATCATGTTCTCATTAATAATTGAAAGTACAATGAATATATGACCTAATATATGATAATGCACCTATTGTGATATGGCAACAATACTTCTTTCTAAATCTCAGATAAGTATGAGACCCCTATGCTCAAATCTGTTGTTATAACCTGTAGAATGCATCTTTGTGACATGTTTGACGAAATGCATGTCATGGCTAGTAGGAGTCCAGTCAAGTTATTAATAAAGTGCTTGCATTTGTACCTTTGTTCCGATGTCATTTATCGTTTATGAAATATTCATGAAGTTTTGGGCAGTGGCTTGAGTCTTGGCCCTGAAAAAGTGGCACAAAATCTGGGGTCGCTCGCTCAGAACTAGCTTAAAAATTCTACAATCCTAGGCATTCCCTTGTTGTGGTAGCGACTAGAAGGCTTCAGTCACATGCATGGCTTGTCATGGGAGCACCTGGGGGTCTAAATCACTAAATGTCAATTTGTCTCAAGGGTTTGTCACCTCGAAGGGTTGGTTGGCTTCTGAAGGTTCTGTAGCATGTGTGGAAGGTTAGAATGGTTTTATTTTGTCATTTTTTCTTCCTTAACTGGACATGGGGAGTTGAATCACATCATAGCAGCCTCTTGTCACCGTTTTACCCCAGTGGACTCGTTAACTTGAGTAAATATAGGAGGAGGGTGTTACACATTTTTCCCCTAGCTCTATTTTTATTTAACATTAGAGGTTCCATTTATTTTGGATCCACCCAATCAAATACTTTTTAGAGGGCCATATTTCATTGAACTTGAAAATTAGAGTATGATCCTGCATATATTGGATATATTCTCCTATCTTTTTGGATTTAGCTTCATATCTTTGATATTCCATTGCTTTTGGAAAGAAATGCCAAGATTTCTAGCTTGCAGAAATGCACCCAACAAATGCTTCTCTAAAACATCATAAACCCCACTTCACCTAGTTGCTCTATGAAAATGATGTCGAATATAAGGGGATTGAAGGAGAATACTAGTAGATCCAAAATCTTTATAAACTCGTGAAACAATCTGATTGGAGGAAGCCTCTACCCCACCTCTTGTGGAGCTCATGATGGATAACTATATGAAAGAAATCCTAAGATTGCATATCATTCAAAATGACACATCTATTATATTAATATTAATATTATTTATCATCTTTTTAATCATAAAATTAATGAAATTTATTTAAAAATATTACATTCATTATACATTTAATAGGTATAATAAGTTTAATGGTTAAAAATATGTACCTCTTAAAAAGTTAAATTTAAATCTAAACCTTTCAAATTAATTATAAAACATTTAATAAAATATAGAATATTAATCACAAATATTTATTATAAAAAAAAAAAAAATTAAATACATTACAAATAGCATAACCCAATATATAAAATCTAAATTATAAATTAATACAATTTTTTACAAATTTACTAGAACTTCAAATTTTGACAAATTTGCTTAATCTTTTACTTATGATGAATAACATAGTTTAATATAAAATCATAGGAATTCCCAAAAAAAAAAATTCAAAAAATTTGGCATCTGAATCATGATTTTGATGGTGGAAATGGACTCAACGCCATCAAAAACCCCTGAGGCATCCAAAATTTTGAAGCTTGATAGTTGTAACCTAGATTTACAAAAAATTCTGCTGGATTTTATAAAAAGTTATACAAGAATATCGATATTTTTTCAGACAAATTTAAAATCTGCTTAGACTATGACTTAAATTATAAACTAATTTAAAATTTTGACAAGTTAAATTTAATATTTAGGAGTACAAATAATGGCGTTGCCCTATTTTCCTTTACTCCATTAGTGTCATGACTCAACACTAGTGGTGACTCTAAGACAACTTGTGGGCACGGTGTGACATTGACTAGCAACACTCAGTGAATTTTCTTCAAGTGTTCTCTTAATTAGTTATGCCGTAGAAATAACATTAATTCAAGTTTTCTTATCTTCATTAACATTTACTTCCAGGAAAGTATGTTTTTCAAATATAGTACTTCCCTTTCTTAGACTAAGAAAAACTAAGTGTTTACATTTTCCTATATCAGTGTTCTCCCTAAAGAAAGTACAATAAGATATTTAATTGAATGTCTTAACAAGGTGGCTGCATTACTTGCACTTCCTCTCATCCTTCTGTAAATTCCTCCAAACTATTTTATGTGTTTTGCAATTTGTCCCTCTAATGTAGAGATTTATTTCAATGGACGTTCTTCATACTATCTTCTAAGCCAGTCATCTACAATGGTGATCATCATGCAAACTGACTATTGATGGATCACAATACACCACCTTGGTCTTCCCCACCACATCTCAACAATACATGTTGCTTTCTCCAAATAGAGTTGTTCAAAATCTCTATCAAAAATTGTTAGAAGAGAGGAACTTTAG
This sequence comes from Pinus tabuliformis, assembly GCA_031772625.1. Lineage (NCBI taxonomy): Eukaryota > Viridiplantae > Streptophyta > Pinopsida > Pinales > Pinaceae > Pinus > Pinus tabuliformis. Next base: position 1,484,878,344 of record CM062804.1, read on the forward strand.
TACACTCGGCAATCACATTCAACTGTTTACGTCTTCTCAATTTTTTCCAACCTATCAATTTTGGGAACTTAATACTGATTTCAACGCTTACTTCATTGAGGGCTTTGGAGGCCCATCATAGATCATTTCTTTATATTAAGCGCCATGTATTTATCGATATATTATTTGAAAATTGCACAGGCGTGGCTGATGGGCAGATAAATGGTGTCAAAGCTGAAGCTGGGGTTGCAGCCAAGCGGGACGTTTGAAGGGCTCTATTTTTGCAGAGCATTTCTTTATCCAAAGCATTGATAAAGATACAATGGGTTTTTTTATTCAATTATTTCTGTAACTGATTAATAATAGTCTTCAATTCGATGGCAAAGACTATTTCAATCGTCTAACACTAAAGTAAGCATTGCATGCGGTCGCAAGTGGCATGGGAGGGAAGTTCTTCCCAAAGGAACATCTTACAACATAATAAATGTATTAAGATTTAATCATTTAGTTGAAAGAATATCTCAAATCCTACTCACTAACAATATTATTCTAAAATGATGAATATTATGCAAAAACCACAAGACAAGTAGGAGTTAATATCTCCAACACCCTCCCTTAAGAATAATTGTCTTTAATCACAAAGTCTTCATTAGCATCTCTAATATTTTTTGAAATCATGTAGAGTGAACTTGATGAAGGTGTGTCATAACCTTCATAAAAGTGTAGTTGGCAAGCTAAATTCGTGAGTTCAACTCCTGAACTCTGGAATCATGGAACTTGATCAAGGTGTGTCATAACATTCGTAAATATGTAGTTGGCAAGTTGAATTCTTGAGTTCAAATCATGAACTCCACAATCATGGATCTCCCAAATTCAATTATTGAACAACATCCATAATTCTTGAGTTCAACTCCTGAACTCCAGAATCATGGATCCCCCAAATTCAAATATTGAACAACATCCATAAGTTATGGCATAACCTCATTAGTAGGCTACAATCCACATACAAGTCACTACAACTAATGAGCGATCCTTTCCTAGATCCAAAACTTCCAAGCTAATTGAAGAATCATCCATAATGAGTTTTACCTCCACTTGATGTCTTGAAAACATAGTTCCTTCACACCGTCAATTCGTTGTTTGAAATCATGGATCTAGACAAACTTAAATACATCAAAATAGATGAATATTATTTGTTGTACTCATTGTTATTTTTTGAATTAATTAAAATTAGCTTCTATTAAAACTCAATCACACCACCAAGGCCATCATCTGTCCCATAAATTCAAATATGTCATTTATCATAACATTTTAACAATTACTCACTCAACAAGTTGCCAATTCCTCTAACACTTGGTGGGTAGGGATTTTTCAAATAGTAGCGATGGATATTTCCTTAAAAGCATTGACTACTAGGTGTTTTAGAAAGATAGATTCATGTTATACACTCACCATTTATCAGAAGTTGTTTCCCTTAAAGTCCACATCATTGAATGTTTCCACTCAAAATTTAATGAGAACGAACTTGATCTTCCATCACCTCCAACACCGGGAACTTGTTGCCCCATTGGAAAATGTGCACATATATATTTACTCACACTCCACAATTATTCCATGTAATTTATTCCTCATTTCCACACTAATCTTCCCAGCTCAACATAGTGCACACCTCTACTCCACTGTGTAAGTTCCTTTTGCTGATAATTGAGCCCAATAGAAAATTTGTAAAATTCCTTCATGAAATCATCCATGTTGATTGACTGTGTATGTGGGCTCTCTCTTCCTTCACACAATTTGTAGGGAGCTCCTCCCTCCCTTCCTCCTTTTTCCTTTTTAATAGCAATTTCACACTTTAACAAGTAAACAGGTAATGGAACATGTTCATATATAGTAAACACTGGAAAATAGTGGTGTATAGAGGAAAAACTCACACCATACTTCACTCACAAAATAATCTACTCTCAGACACTTCCATTATTTTATTATAATAGATTAACCTTACATTTTTCTCATATTCATGGACCATTTGTTGAGGAACTTACACCTAAACTAGCTCTCATACCAATTTAGAATTATTGCACATAAAATTATATTCATATTTTTTATTCAATATTAATATAAATACATTAATATTTTCTTAAGATGGATAAACTATCTTATCTACCCAATCCATTTAGTTGATGGATACATCTATACACTAATATAGGGGCTAAATCCAACTCACCAACAATTTTATTCTAAATTGATGAATATTACACAATAACCACAAAACAAATAGGAATTAATATCTCCAACATTTTATTACATGGATTTAATTACAATATTTATAATTAGTTGTAACAATTTCCCATAACCATACGAGCTCAAGTTACAAATCACAACTTATTTCTTCAAATCAAGTCAATGTGTCCTTATAATTCCATAAATTAACATATTCTCAAATAAAATGCTCCATCAAGCATCAATTGAACAATAACACACACATACAAATATTTCAAGAGGTGAAAATAAAATATATGTGTTGAACCCAGAGGTGTATATAACTCCATAAATTGACACATTCACATTCTCTACCAAATTTTTTCACAAGCATCATTTTTTTGGCTAAAATATCTTTCATTATTAAATAAAAGTTACATATAGCTTGAATTTCTAAAAAAAAAATCTAAAATCCAGGGGATAGTTGAAACCAGTAATCTTCCTATCAAGAATAGACAATAAAAAACTACTACGATAATCATAACAACATAGAAAACTCCTTGAGGATTCAAGGTTCCAAGTGATGAATTTCCTCTAACATTTGCATGACTTTACCCTAGTTGACTAATTATTAACCATCTTCATGGATCTGTGACTTACGACCTCATTTTTTGGCTTCCTTTTCTTGCCTCGTGACCATCTTGAAACCCATAATATGTACTGATCTAGAGACAAAAGCTAGGCTAAAAATGAAAGTTCTCGGAATCTCCTTAAACAAGCGTCAAGTTGTATTATTTGTGTCCTAATTCCAATGGTGCTTGAATTGCCTCAATCCGACATCATATGAGTAAGTTATGTCATTCTAAATTTTTTGACCAACAACCCAAAAAGTCAACAACAGGGTTGATTGGGCTACTAACTAGGCAATCCATACAACTGACGTCATCAACTGACTATGCAGGGTACCGTGTCAAATAGGTCAATCCCATGCTGACACGTGGCATGTTCGTACAGGTGGAAATGGGCAGATTCTTATCTGTTTTTTGGTTTGAAGTGGCCCAATCAGAGGTCGCCACATGGCCCAATGACACGCCAATGAGAAGGTGCCATGTGTGCCTCGTGGTTGGCCAAAAATTTACAAAGGAAGCCCGAAATACTTGGTGGGGTTCGACCCCTCGACCTGCCGCATAGAAACTTTGTTCCCTACCATCACACCATTAGATTGGTTCTTACCCCACATGGGTTACAATTTATATTTCAAATCATATAGTTTTGGTGTTGGGAGGAGGGGTTGGGTGGCTAGCCCTGACCCTGAAGTCACATTACACATCATTTAAGCATGGCTTGGCAGAGAGGGGCGAGGTATTAGCCATGGCTGCTAGTCATAAGATAGTGCATATGACCGTGCAACAGAGTGAAGTCGGAGGGGGAAGGGACTCAGCCCCAGCCCAAGGTCCCATAGGAGGCCATACAACCACCAAAAAGAGATATGGGGTAGGGGTGTGGCACTTGGTTGTCCCAGGTTCCTGCGCACACATATGATCTTGCGAAGGGTTAGGCGAAAGGGTTCGGTGGATAAGCCATGACCCTTGGTTCTGAGCATCCCACGTGGCCTTATCCCTGGAGGAGTGGAGGCTTAACTGAAGGGTGTGGGCGGTTGGCTCTAGCTCCTAGCCACATCGTCACGATATGACCACGCCCCTACTGGAAAGGAGCCAAAGTTGGTGGGGGCAAATAGTTGGCCCCCACCCTCAGCCTTATGGGTGACATGTGACCTTGATTTAGTGCATAGGGTTATTGGTGAAATTAACGAGGCAAAAAATTTCCCATTTTTCGGCGGGAATTACACCAGTCCCAGAGAATTTCTCACTTGGTGGACTATGTAAAGGGTGAATTTGTAGGGAAATTAGCAGGTTTTGTCAATTTTCAGGACATATAATAGAGTTTGGTTTGGAGAAGAATAACTTGCTCAATTGTTAACCTTTTTGAGCTCAAGAAGAGCCTATATGGGGGTTTTTGAGTGTCCTAGACTCAATGGAAGCCTCAATTTTTTGATTTGAGCAGTTTATGATGGGCGTTTTGCATAATCAAGTCGTTTAGGGCTAGAGACAATCAGAGTTTTGAAGTAGTATGAAGTCATTTTGAACATGGAGAGAGCCTAGTAAAAGGTATTCCAGCCTTCTAATTTCATATGGAGCAGTTATTACTTTAGTAGAGCAACTCGTTTTAGTCTTTTCTCAAAATGTGTTCATGAATCTCTTTTCAGCGCCTCATTATGGAGTTGTTGTATGCTTTTGTGCTTGAATTTAGGTGGAGTACAAGGACCTGTTGTGTGAGTCCTTTTTATTTTGACATTTTCATGACTTGTTGTAGGGAGTCATTTTTCTAAGTGAGAATTCTTTGTAGGAGAAACAAGCGACTCTTGTGTCAAAAATTTGTATGTACTCATTTTCTGCTGAAATCAATAGAGCAGACTAGTTGTTGGAGTAGGCTTGGAGATGTAGCCAAGGAGGAGTGAACTCCGTCATCAAATGATATTTTCTATTCTTCAAGTTTATCATTTTGAGATGCATGTAAATTTGTTTCTTTTTTAAAGCCATGTGAAAAAAAAAAAAATTAACTCACATTTTAAAGAGGTTATGAAAATTGTTTACCTTTAAAAATACATTTTTTTAGGTTGCATTACATCAGAGGAAGACTGGTTTTTGAGAGGAGAAGTTCTCCTCCATATTCAAATCAGGTGGTATCAGGGTAGGTTCCGACCAAGTTGCAAGAATGGGCAAGAAACTGAAGAGTGAAAGACTCCATGAGTTGGAGGAGATTAATTTGTCTCTACGAATGGAGAATGTTGAGGTGAGGAGATTGCTCAAAATTGTAGAGTAAGAGAAAAGGAAAATGTGCCTACTATTGCACCATGTATTGGAGGAACAAACTGGTGAGAGTTCTATCCTGGAAGCAACAAAGAATCCCTCCAAGATGAAGCCTATTTGTGGACATGGTCCATATAAATGATATGGACCCTATGTTGAGAATTACACTTTTGAGTTTTGTCAGCATATAAAAGGTTATCCTTATGTGCCAGTTGGTAAAAGTGGTTGGCTTGAGTCATTATCCACTTCTTCATCAACATCTGAAACAGAAAAGATGGATGACAAGTCAAAGGAGGTAATTAACATTTCTAGTTCTACTCCTTCAACTAATGTTGATAACACATCTTTTGCAGCCTTTGAAAAGCATACCAAAGGTATTGGCATGAAGCTTTTAACTCGGATGGGTTATAATGGAAGAGACCTTGGAGTCAATGGAAAAGGTATCACTAATCCTATCAAGGTGAAAGAACAACCATGATATGAAGGATTGGGTTATGGTCGTGGTGAAATTGGAGAGTGCTCTAGTTTGTTGAGGAAAATAAATCATTAAGTGATGATATGTCACACCATGGTGGTGGTGGTAATGGAAAAGTGTCTCCAAAGAGAGATGAATGTTCCAAGGGACATGCAAAGTCCAGTCCTCATCATCAAAGGCACAACCCAAAGGACAAGTATAAGTGTCATGGGGATTTTAGAAATGTTGGTGATTTTGATTATTTGTGGGACATATTTCCTTGCACATTTTGTGATGCAAATTGCCATTGTGTGGCTGATTGTGAGCATGTAAGGCGATGGTCAAAAGAATGGAACAAATACTTGGGACAAGATATGAGGAACCTCTCTCAGTTATAAATACTTTGTTGTTGATGGGAAGTGTAAGAATTTTTGTACCTATTGTAGCATGGATGGGAACCAAAATGAAAAGTGTTAGAAACTCCATCCAACACTTCGTCCCAAGAAGGAAAAAGAGGTCATGCAATCCCTTGCAAGGAAAGTAACAGGTGGAAACATGGAAACTGATGTAGTTTCTAAATCAGCCTTCAAAGCAGAGTGGGTGCAGAAAGAGAACCCATAAGCCTGGGATATGCAAAGAATGGGTAGACTATTTTGTACAATTTGTTTTCTTTGTAAAATTGTAAATACTTGTTGTATATTCCTATTTGGGTATTTTGTAAAGTGAAGTCATGTACAATCACTTATCTGTAACAAGTGTATTTTCTTTGACATGTCATGTTATCTTGGCTTAATGATGAGTCCATTTGTTTGAGGAATTTTGGGATGAGCATTTGTATTTCATCTAGTATGTCTATAGTTGTGTCAAGCACTCACTTATACAAGTGTTTCGAAATGAAGCTTGTTTGTGAATTTAATATTTGGTAAAGATTGTGTAGAAGATGACCATGATTATGTGGACAAAGTCAAGCATGTCATTAAAAAAATGCAGCTAGTACATCAAAATGTACGAGTACAACTTGAGGATCATAAAGAAAAGTTTAAAGCAATGTAAGGCGAGCATTAAGTTTCTTCTAATTTCCAGGTGGAAGGTCAAGTTTGTCTTCAGCAAAGACAGACTTCAAGATGAATTTTGTTTGAGTCAAATAAATATGGTTTTGTAGAGAATGTTCAAAGTCCATCCATTGAAGTTTTTGTTCCTATATGTTTAGAAGAATTGTGGCTTAATTCTTGACAAGAAGGTAATGACTTCATGCAGAGGCAAGATGAAGTACCTTGATTGGAGATTTAAGGCACCAAATCAAACAAAATGGAAATAATTGAGATTGGGAAAGTTAATGAGCTTTTTCCTCAATTATTTGCTGATAGAGGATAAACTTTTGGAGGTCCAAAAGTTCCTAGTGGGGAGGTATGATCCAGAGATAAAAAATAGGCTAAAAAATGAAAATGCTTGGAAACTGCGGAAACTAGTGTAAATCCATAATGTTCATCATCCTAATGCCAACGACGCTTGAATCACCTCATTCCAACGTCGTATGAAGAATTTATGATGTTCTGAATTTTTTTAGTAACAACTAAAAAAGTCAATAGAAAGGTTGACTAGATAGTCCATATAGCTGATTTCATTGTGAAGGGTATGGTGTTAGATGGGACAATCTTGTGCTAACATGTGGCATGTTTGTACAGTTGGAAATTGGCAGATTGTTATTGGTTCATTGGTGTGAAGGGGCCTAATCAGAGGCCACCATGTGGACCAATGAGAAGGTGCCACATGGCACCTCGTGGTTGACCAAAAAATTTCTAAGGTGGCCCGAAGACCTCAGTGGGGTTAGACCCCTCGACCTTCCATGTAGCAACTTTCTGCCCTACCATCACACCATCATATTGGTTCTTAACCCATACAGGTTATGATTTATATTTCGAATTATATAGTTTTGGAGTTGGGAGGAGGGGTTGGGCCACTAGCCGTGACCCACAGGTCACATTAGACATCATATAACTGTGGCTTGGTGAAGAAGGGCTAAGTGTTAGCCCTGGACCTTGGTCACAGCACAGTGCACAAGAGCTTGTGGCAATTCAAAGTCTGAGGTAGGAACTTTGCCCCAACCTCAAGTCCCATGGGAGGCCATACAACCACTGGTAAGATCTAAGAAGGAAGGGCATGCCTCTTGGCCTTAGCCCCAGGTTCCTCAACACACCTATTCCTGCGTAGAGGGTTAGGCAGAAGGGTCGGGCAGATAAGCCCTGACACTTGGTTCTTGACAACTCACGTGAGCTTATCCCCAGAGGAGCAGAGGCCTAACTAATAGAGGGGGGTGATTGGCCCCAATCCCCAACCACATTGACACAATATGCCAACACCCCAACTAGAAAGGAGCCAAATCCAGCGGGGGTGGTCAGTTGGCCCCATCCCTTAACCTTATGGGTGCCATATTGCCCTAATATAGCGCACATGGTTACCAAAAAAGTAACGAGGCAAAAAATTGCCCATTTTTAGCAGGAATCATGCTAGTCCCGGGCAAATTTTTCAGTTGAAGGATTATGTAAAGGGAAAATTTGTAGGACATATAATAGAGTTTGGCTTGGAGAAGCATAACTTTCTCAATTTCTAACCTTTCTGAGCTCAAGAAGAGCCTAGATGGGGGTTTTTGAGTGTCCTGGACTCAATGATAGCCTCAACTTTCTAATTTGAGAACCTTATGATGGAATTTTTGCAGAATCAAGTCTTTTACTGCTAGAGACAATGAAAGTTTTGAAGTAGTATGAAGGAATTTTGAGCATGGAGAAAGCCTAGTCAGAGGTTTTCCAACCTTCTAATTTCATCTGTAGTAGTTGTTACTTCAATAGAGCAGCTATTTTTAGTGTTTTCTCTATATGTGTTCATGAGAGAAGCTCTTTTCAACACCTCATTGTGGAGTTGCTATATGTTTTTGTGCTTGGATTTTAGGTGGAGTACAACGACCTATTGTGTGGGTCCTTTTATGTTGACATTTTCAAGACTTGCTGTAGGGATTCATTTTTCTGAGTGAGAATTCTTTGTAGGAGAAACAAGCCACTCTTGTGTCAACAATTTGTATGTACTCATTTGTTGTTGAAATAAATAGAGCAGAGACTAGTTGTTGGAGTAGGTTTGGAGATGTAGCCTAGGAGGGGTGGACTCCATCATCAAATGTTGGTTTCTCATGTTTATCATTTTGAGACGCATGTAAATTTTTGTCTTTTAAAATCATGTGAATAAAAAAAACTTAGCTCACATTTTAAAGAGGTTATGAAAATTGTTTACCTTTAAAAACCCATTTCGTTAACTTGCAAAGTGTGAGAGGATAGTCGATTTTTGAGAGGAGAAGTTCTCCTCCGTTTTTAGATCATGAATCACAAGACTGGAATGTGAAGAATTCAAGCCCAAATGCTTGCTTTGAAGATAAGCCTTATACAAAATGATAGCCTTGTGAGTTGGCATGTTTGTCACATCTTTTCCATGTCGTGCTTCCTCAAGGGAAATTAGTCATGGATAATCTAGATTCATATCTTCTGGTAGGGCTTTTGCTTCAACTTATTCCAAAGTGGAGATAATTGTCTCATGTGGTAATGGATTTTTGTTAATGCTCTTCAAGAGGCTTTTGCATGACCTTTCTATGGTTCAGGAATTTACCTTCTGCTAATGGCATGCTTGATTAAATGTTGAATTTATTTGGAGACTCCTTAGGAGAGGAGACAAGCTCAGATCTAGCAATCTAGTCAAGATTTGAGGTATCCCGTGGCCTGAAATTTGTGCTTCTTTTGGGAATTTTTCCCAAATCAACTAGCTCTATCTAAGAAATATTTTCTGCAAATTTCTCCTTGGTATTGATTGGAAATTCCCTAATAAGACGTCTCTATTGATGATAATGTATGTGATGCGGGAGCATCTAGCCCAAAGGGGAAATTATTGTAAATAATAGACATAGGGGTCATGCATTAGTTTCCTAAATTCCAAGTTACTTAGATACTCTCAAAATAAATAAATAAAACTAGGAGAGCTTTTAGGCATAAAGGAATGGATGTGGATCATAAGGAAGCTTTTCTATTTTAGAACAGGGAAAAAGATAAAAAGATGCTTTTGCCATATGTATGCATTGCATGAGCTTTAGTTGAGTGATTTAGGATTTTTTTATCATGCTAAGTTTAATAAATTAGGGAGCCTCAAAGGCATGGAAGGCAAGGAGTGAGTGAGAAGTGAGGAAGGGTTCTCCTTGGGAGACTTGGGCAGTTTGTAAAAGGGCCATCGATTTGTATATCTGGCCATGAACGTAAAGTTCTGTGAATGTTTGTTTATATATATATATGAGTGTGCCGAAATTGACTTTGTATGGATATGTTGCGGCTCTGCACATGGTGGCAGAGACTGATGTTATGTAACATTGAATTTGCACGAAGCGATAATGGTTATATTTTTCCCAATGCGCATTGATATGTGTATTAATCATTAATCCGCTTGCATTCTGTGTGATATATTTTCCCAATGCGCCATTGCTATATTGATTGAATCCCCATCTCTGTTATACCTGGAAGTTATTATCACTATGGAGACTACAGCCGGCGTTGGAGACTTTGAGCAATAAGAGGTTTGAACGCATGTATTTACAATGATATTTTAACTGTTAAATGATTACAGGGTTCAACAATTAATTAAGGCGAATATACGGAGCAATTAGTCTTTGAGAGCTGCGCCCATAGCAAGATTGGCGTCGACAGTTCGTTGGAACTGTTAGTTGAATGCCGATTTACAAAGCCTTAGTCTGAAAGAGCCATAGCGTGACGAGGGCAGCGTATAAAGACATCGGATCTATCGAGCGGAGGTGGACCGTATTGACCGCTGTATATCCGATAAAATTGAGGAACGAAAGTCACAGATGAATCTTTATTTTAAACAACATCCTACGAATGTGCAGGCTCATTATATCTGTATTGAATATAGGTGCAGGAGAATGTGCGTAGGTAAAAATATATATATTTATTGAATGCGCATGGCCACTCTTAAAATCGTATGCTTCTTTTAAAAGAATTGCATGAGAGCACCGTATGTTAAAAGTATGGTTTCCATAGCATTGAATCCGCCAAACATAAGGTTTATAAAACGCCGTATTGTTATGCTGTATTCTGGTTGTGGTTTATGCGTATCGCTATTCTTCTGATATTAAATGAATATATGGCATTGTTCTTAAAGGTACCACTGATCTCTGGTCAAAGGAAATTATTTTAAATCCAACGCAGAGTTGAAAGGACTGTTGGATTGAGCTTGGTAAAGAGCGCACATATAGTTTGCAACTCTAAGTTTGAACAATTTATTGGATTGCCAATGAATTTTATAGATCATGAGATTCAACATCAGGAAATAAGCTTTTATGTGCGTGGTTGAGGGAGATCCTAGTAGGAGCGGCCTGGGCTGCATCAGGTGGTATCAGAGCTAGAATGCTCAACTAAAGATGTTTTTTTTTTAGAATTGAAGTGTGATGAATGATTTTTAAATTTGATATGCAGACTACACAAGTGAACAGGATTGCAGAAGAGAAAAGAAGACAAGATCATGCAAGATCTTAGGAGGTGAGATTATTTTTCTGATTTGAAATTTGTAATTGAAGTTTATGGTTGCAGAGAAGTGGCAGTGAACCTGAAGAATCCAATAAGGAATTGGATAAAGAAGACAAATGAAGTGTTCTCAGGAGAGAGAAGGAGATTGCAGAAGCCTAGAGGGAGCAAAGGTGTTGCTCAGGAGAAGGTTCCAGACAAAGGACCGTGCTTACCAAAAGACTAAGTAAGGAGAACTTAGTGAGGTAAGATTGCAGCTAGGAGGACTAGCTGTTGCAGAGGCTTGTTGCAAAAGAAGATTCAATTGAATAAAGTTGCAGATGAGAGAAGCCTACAGGAGCAGTGGAGAATGCTCGAAAGGTTCCAGCAGAGGACCAATGATTACCAAAAGACCAGATCCGGAGGGAAGGATTGGTGAGGTAAGTGGCAGCAAGAGAGGTTGCTGTGGTAGAGGCTTCATGCAACGCATAGGTGAGGAACTCATGGCGAAGGAAAAGATGACTACTGATAGTCATAGCAGAGGTTCAGGAAAAAGCCACGGTAGAGGACATAAGAAAGAGGATGCCAAGGTAAATGGCAAGAAGATGAGTCCAGAGGAAGTTGAAATGGAAGAATACATTTGTGAACTAGAACAAGGAGAATTTCTGGGAGATAGTGAAGATGAAGGCTTGAAGACTGAAACTTCAAGTAAGACCAAAGGGTCATATGATTTTAAATCTGACAATTTGTGGATGTTTGCAGGTGAAAGACAATTGGCTGATATTGTCATGAAGAAGGAAAAATACCAGCAGAATCAAAATTCTGTTTTGGAAAAGCAGAAGGTAGATGGGTCTTATATACAGCTGGAGAAGGTGATCATGGAGAATCAGAGAAGAGGTCTAGAGAAATGGCACAAAAATGGGATGACTGCAGGAGTTCGAGAAAGAGAGATTGCAGTAATGAAGGTACAATTGCAGGTACTGGAAGAATGGCTACAAGAGCAGAAAGATCAAAATAGAAAATGGATCTTTCCACTGAAGGGAAAGAGAGTGATTTGGCGACAGTTGCAGAAGAGGTTGAAGCAAATTGTGATTGCCTTGTTGAAAAAGGGACTTAGAGTTCTTGCGCCAGAGTTGGAGTTTGAAATTTCCACATGCAGATATATTAAAAGAAAAATGTTGAAGGAAGCAGTCAAGACTGAAAAGTCTCATGATTTAAAAACTAATGAGTTGCGCATGTTTGCAGGTACAGAATAGGAATATAAACAAGCTTTAGAGTTTGTGCAAGAAGAGTTGAACCTGAAGGCTATTCAGATCGATAATGAGTTAGCAAGATCTCAGAAGTAGATGGAGAAGAAGGAGTCTAATCAGGACGTTGATGCAGAAGAAGTGGATCATTCTGTAGCACGGATAAGTGAAGCAACAGTTGAGTCTGTTAAAACTGGAAGTTTATGTATGAATGCAGGTGATGATGATATGCTTCAAAAATGCCACAGAGAAATTGCATTGTTGGAATACTGGTTGGAGAATCCAAAGTATGACAAGGAGATTGCAGCAGATGAAAGAGTTCAGTACAGTGAACGAGAGCAGAAAGACATCCTGGAGATAGCTGATAAGAAGGCGAGACTAGCTGACAGTCTCATGGTGAATGCGAATCAGCATACTGATGTGCTGACAGAGAAGCTGGGAAGAAACTCAGAGCAACATATTGAATTGTTGCCAGCGAAAGCTCAAGTTGCAGATAAAATTGCAGATGAACTTGCAGGTGACAAGCAAACGAATGTTGCAGAGGGACAGGAAGTTTGGGAGGCAGCAACATTCATAGTGACAGCTAGAGCAACATGTGGAGCGACATTTATGATGGCAGCTGAGACAACACTAACAGCAAAGGAGGCACTGATGCCTTATATTTTTTATTCTAACAATTGTTTTGGGAATACAGGTCTTACTGAAGAAGCTGGAGAAAATCTGCTAGACAAAGAAATTGAAATGATGAGGCGAATGATGATGAAGGAATTCCGGAAGAGACCAGCAGCAGTGAAACAAAAGAGAAGCAGCAAGAGGAAGACAACAGAAGATTGCAAGAGTACAGCTAGTGGAGCAAAGCAGCATAAAGTGTGGAGACCTGGAGAAGAACAACAGACAGAAGCAGCGGCAAATGGAAAATTGCAATACAAGATATGGGATCCAGGCAAACATAGAACTGAACACATGATCAGGAGATCATGAAATTTTTCTACCTTGGGAGTATGATGCGGGAGCATCTAGCCCAAAGGGGAAATTATTGTAAATAATAGACATAGGGGTCATGCATTAGTTTCCTAAATTCCAAGTTACTTAGATATTCTCAAAATAAATAAATAAAACTAGGAGAGCTTTTAGGCATAAAGGAATGGATGTGGATCATAAGGAAGCTTTTCTATTTTAGAACAGGGAAAAAGATGAAAAGATGCTTTTGCCATATGTATGCATTGCATGAGCTTTAGTTGAGTGATTTTAGGATTTTTTTATCATGCTAAGTTTAATAAATTAGGGAGCCTCAAAGGCATGGAAGGCAAGGGCAAGGAGTGAGTGAGAAGTGAGGAAGGGTTCTCCTTGGGAGACTTGGGCAGTTTGTAAAAGGGCCATCGATTTGTATATCTGGCCATGAACGTAAAGTTCTGTGAATGTTTGTTTATATATATATATATATATATATATATATATATGAGTGTGCCGAAATTGACTTTGTATGGATATGTTGCGGCTCTGCACATGGTGGTAGAGACTGATGTTATGTAACATTGAATTTGCACGAAGCGATAATGTTTATATTTTTCCCAATGCGCATTGATATGCGTATTAATCATTAATCCGCTTGCATTCTGTGTGATATATTTTCCCAATGTGCCATTGCTATATTGATTGAATCCCCATCTCTGTTATACCTGGAAGTTATTATCACTATGGAGACTACAGCCGGCGTTGGAGACTTTGAGCAATAAGAAGTTTGAACGCATGTATTTACAATGATATTTTAACTGTTAAATGATTACAGGGTTCAACAATTAATTAAGGCGAATATACGGAGCAATTAGTCTTTGAGAGCTGTGCCCATATCAAGATTGGCGTCTACAGTTCGTTGAAACTGTTAGTTGAATGCCGATTTACAAAGCCTTAGTCTGAAAGAGCCATAGCGTGACGAGGGCAGCATATAAAGACATCGGATCTGTCGGGCGGAGGTGCACTGTATTGACCGCTGTATATCCGATAAAATTGAGGAACGAAAGTCACAGATGAAGCTTTATTTTAAACAACATCCTACGAATGTGCAGGCTCATTATATCTGTATTGAATATAGGTGCAGGAGAATGTGCGTAGGTAAAAATATATATTTATTGAATGCACATGGCCACTCTTAAAATCGTATGCTTCTTTTAAAAGAATTGCATGAGAGCACCGTATGTTAAAAGTATGGTTTCCATAGCATTGAATCCGCCAAACATAAGGTTTTATAAAACGCCGTATTGTTATGCTGTATTTTGGTTGTGGTTTATGCGTATCGCTATTCTTCTGATATTAAATGAATATATGGCATTGTTCTTAAAGGTACCACTGATCTCTGGTCAAAGGAAATTATTTTAAATCCAACGCAGAGTTGAAAGGACTGTTGGATTGAGCTTGGTAAAGAGCGCACATATAGTTTGCAACTCTAAGTTTGAACAGTTTATTGAATTGCCAATGAATTTTATAGATCATGAGATTCAACATCAGGAAATAAGCTTTTATGTGCGTGGTTGAGAGAGATCTTGGTAGGAGCGGCCTGGGAGCGGCCTGGGCTGCATCAGTATACATCTAAAGGGGACTTGTTCATAATCTAGAAACTACTTCCAAAAACTATCCTCATAGTAAATCTATGGAGGTTTGAAAAGAAGAGGAGATATTCATATAAACATAGATTTGTTCATATGAAGTGTACCTCCCCCTTGGTAGCCTCCAATACTTTGAAAAAATTATTAATGGCATTATCGATGCCTTCAAGGGTTTCCTCCTCCTAATATTCTTTGGGGAGAGGAAAGAGATAGACCCACACCAAGGCTGCAAGGAAATCCTCCTTCCCCTAGCTATATTTCTCCATATAGAATCACATGAAGAGCACTACATTATTGAAAAAATATGGCCCTCATTAAAAAAGCCTCGATTTGTCTTCTAACCTAGAGAAAATGATTGTAAAAAATCCCTTGGCCCGTAACTCCAATACTATTTGACCTAAAGGATTCCATTTATTTCAGAACCACCCAATAAAATCTATTTTAAAGGGCCACAATCCAAAAAATTTGCAAATCATAGTGTGATTTTGCATATATTGGATATATTATTCTATTTTACTATATTTAACGTCAATTTTGGATCTTGCACTACTTTTGGTAGGCAACACCTTAGATTTCTAGCTTGCCACGATGCACCTAATGGAGTGTTTGCTATGAAGCTAGAAACCCCGCTTCATCCATTTTCTATACAAAAAGGATATCGAAGGTGAGGAGATTGAAGAGGAATACTGGTAGATCGAGACTCATTATGAACTCTTGAAACAATCTAGCTAAAGGAGGCGGTAGAGCTTCTTCTCAAGAGCCAATCATAGATGACTATGCAAAAGAAACCCTAAAATTTGAAGACCAAAGATTTTTTTTTTTAATTAGGACATTAGGTTTAAATTTGTATCAAGCACCAATTAAATGTTTAAAAGAAAAAAGTAAAGCATATGATTTCAAGTAATTATATTAAAATCTATATCTTATTTTCAAAAATCTAATTTAGATGGGGAAAATAAAAATCATTCCTCTCAATCATTCAAAACTAACCCAATTAACATTTTATTTAATTTAATTATTTATATGTTTAAATTTTGATTTCTATTCTTCACTAATTAAAATATTGTATTCTTTAAATGTAATATATAACTATCATAATCATATAAATTAAATGACAATGACTAATAAAAGATGGGCATCAAACTATACTTAAGAAAAAAACAACTAAATTATTGTTTTATTTTAAATTATTATTATTATTATCATTAATTATAAAAAGAATATATATATATATATATCTATATATATATATATATATATATATATCTATATATATATATATATATATATATATATATATATATGGGCAACATGATTAACCATAGATATTCTTAATATATAGGTATGCTTTGTTATAATATCATGGACCACTAATATGACATATCAATATGACATGCCCAAAAAACTATAACTCACTTCTCACTTGTTCATATAACATTATTTTTAATTAATTAATTTAATTAATTTCATTAAAAGGGAAAAAAGAGTTTAAGTACTTTGGAGATAAATCACAATCTTTGATTTGTATATACTACTAAAAATATTATAGAATATTCCATGGAGGTTAAATCTCTACCATCCACCTAATAATTATTGATAATTAAATTAAAATTCTAGAAGCTCTCTATACATGAATAGATATAACTAGTGCCACCACATAAATTAAATGGATAGTAAATGCCGAGAGACATCAATCCATAATAAACATCAAAACAAAGACATCAATCCATAATAAACATCAAAACAATTACTTAGTCATACATTTCAAATTGTTAAAATTAAAACAAAAAATCATAGCAATCAACTAAATTATAACTTTATTTAAAATAACAATTATTATTATTATTATTTTTATTAAAAAGAATTAATAAGACAAAAATTTACTCCTATTTCATCATAGAGATTTTTCTTTGCTACAATACTATGGACAAATATTATGGCTTATCAATACCATATGTAAAAAAAACCATAACTTATTTTATATGACATTTGTTCATATGCCATTTTTTTAATTAATGAATTTAATTAAAAAGGAAAAAAAATTACATAACTCCTTTAAATCTTAGCCTGTGGTTTGTGTATAGTATTAGAAATATTCTAAAATATTTTATGTAGGTTAAATGCCTACCATTCACTTAATAATTACTAATAATTTAAATTAAAATTCTAAAAATTCTATTCTATTAAAATAACAAATTAATTATTTTAAATTTGAAAATCTTAAATGTACCTTGCAAATCTATATCAATAAAAAAAAAAATTAATATGCCTCGGGAAATCCGTGTTATGTAACCTTAAGTTAGTGATTAAGAGCCATGTTCAATTCTCCAACTCCATTGTTTTGTTTTGGAATGTGTGAGCTTAGGGGGCGAAGTAGTTACGTTTAAAAGTTAGTTATAACAGTTAGAATGAACCCTATATCACCCTGCAAACCAATACCTTTTCCATTATATATATATAAAAAAAACTCAATAAATATATTGAAATATCTCAACAGATTGATAATTATATATATTCAAACCCTATGAACATGTAAAACGCTCACTACCACTCACTATGAAGTCCACTACATCATCTGATTTCAGAGCTCCCTGGTTTTTTGACATGTAGCTCACTGCATTCTGTTCGTTATTTGGAGGCCACATCTAACATTTTAACATTGGAAAAAGTACATATTTGGAAGAGACTTCACATATATATGAATAAGAGGCATCAAATTTTGAAAAGCTGCTGCACAATCCCGATATTTGGCCTCTTTTTGATGACTCAGGAACACAGGAGATGATTTCCAGCCTCATTACAACGACCCACGAACACGCCCATTGGATAGGATCCCGCTAAATTGAGGTATGACACGAATTCTATGGGGCAAATGGTGCTGTAATCATTCACATGTTGGCCATACTTGCAGGCCAAAGCCTTGAAAGATTCGCAACATTGTTTTTCATTATAATCCGGGGCCTTGCACACATTCGTTATAGAAGAATAATCCACCGCTGAGAATTTCACGCTGCAGGCTGCAAGGTCACAAACTTCACTATATTCATTTGCTTGTCAAAATTAATCCCCAGAGTTCAGTATATTCAGTTCCTCGTCAAAATTAATCTCCCAAACCTAGTTTGAAGACTAATTATAGAAAAACTATTTTTATAAAATGATATGATATTTTAACATGGACAGATTAGAAGTAATTTATAGGACCAAAGCACCCAAGCCAACTTAGTTTGAAGATTAATTATAGAAAAATTATTTATATTAAATAAAATGATATTTTAACATCCACCCGTTAAAAATAATCCAGAAGAACAAAGCACCAAAACAAATAATCTCTAAGACCAAAGTACCAAAATCAATCTAGTTCGTAGTTTGAAGATTAATTATAGAAAAATTATTTATCTAAAACGAAATGATATTTTAACATTCACCCACTAAAAATATTCTATAAAAACAAACACCAAAACCAGAGAAGAGGCTTCAAACTCACGCTTGCTAATTGGGTGCGTATAGTTTATGACTTCCGGCTCTTTCATATCTGGTCCTGCGCAAAGAATAATTATTGAGCAGATCAAAGAATTAAAGAATTAAGCTAAAACATTAGAATTAATGCATTTACTGTTATTTTTTAGGTTATTGGTATTCTTACCGCTTAACGCAATGCCGGCTAGGGCCAGTATCAGCACCATGGAAGCAAAAAGAGAGCTTGAAGAATTCATTATATACTACGGCGCCCTGGAGTTATTTTGTTCGATACCAGAATTGGATCTCACTTCTTCTGCGTTGAGATGAACCCAAAGTTTCACGTACAATATCTTCTGCAAATGATGGTGAGACCTATTAATAACAATCTCCCATGCCTCGGGGTCTCAGAAATTTGGTGGTGTTTGGTGGGGTAGACGATGAATTGGCCTCTGGCGATCCACACGATGTGCTAATTAATACACTGAGAGAGAAGCGGTGGCCTTGGGGTAAAAGCGTGTGCCTCTCAATAATTGAAACCAACACGTTGAATTATATTATAGAGTGTGAAATCTTTTAAGAGCCAAATGGCCTTCCGGACAGACTGTTAGGTTTAGAAATTTGTTTGTAAATTGTAATTGTAATACACATTAGCGGTCTCTCTGGTTGTACCTGTAACGTAAGGAATCATAAGAGATTTACGCTATGATGCTGTTTTGGTTTTCTTTCATCTGGGTCTTGAAAACAGAACCCTAAAATTATTATAATACTTCTTTCTATGGAATCCTTGGTCAAATACAAAGACGTGCATCTTTCCATCGAATCCTTCGTCAAATACAAAGACGTGCAGAGGTGCAGATGTTGAGTGAGTTTTTTAAATTTTAGTATTATTATTATTATAAGTAATCCAGTAATCCATGTAAAAAATGTATTTTACCATTTATTAAATATTATATATCTTGCTTTAAGACACCATATTGAATTAAAAAATAACAGTTAGATGTTTAAATGGCCTAGTGCACTAATCAATATAAAGAGTGTATTTTACCATTTATTGAACATTCTATATCTTACTTTATTTAACACACCATATTGAATTAAAAAATAAAAGTTAGATGTTTAAATGGATTGAGGTGTAATTTCTCACTCATTAGTACAAAGAGTGTATTTTACCATTTATTGAATATTCTGTATCTTACATTATTTAACACCATATTGAATTAAAAAAATATAAGTTAGATGTTTAAATGGATTGAGATGCCTAATTTCTCACTAAAAAATATTTTAAGGTGGATAAACATTTTATATTATTTAAATATTTTATATTTTATTATTATTTTTGTGTATAAATAGTGAAATCATATATAATATAAATAATAATATTGGTTTATTTTTAATTTTTTCTTGGAATTATATTTTCCTCTTCTTAAAATAGTATAAAATTTGGAATCACTTTGATTTATTTTTAAATACAAGAGTACAAATTTTCGTTATTATTAAATAGGGAATTGATTAAAAGTAAATTTTCGTTATTGTTAAATATGGAATTGATTAAAAGTAAAATATTAGTTTAAACTAAGGATGTATGTTTTTATGTTATCTTTTAAAATTTATTGAGATTTTTCAAAATAAAATGTTAAGAGTTATTGACAAATAATTTCTCAAAAATAATATTTTAAGATGGATAATGTGTTATATTATTTAAATATTTTATATTTTATTTTATTGCTTTTTTATATATATATAAATAATGAAATTATTATATTATATAATTTAATTTTAATTTTTTAGAATCTTATTTTTGTGCTGAAAATGACGGGAAAGAAGTGCATCAATATCACTATAGTTGGACTCAGTTAACAAGTTAAAAAGATTGGAAGTGTGACATATGTTAGGGAAATGAGAGTGGATGTGAGTAAGGGTTGGACAATCTAAAAGAAAGTGTTTTTCATCTTCCACCCTATTAGTATGGCATAGTTGACAAATTCTAGCTGACAAATTCTATGGTCCCACAAAGTCTTGGGAGTAGAACACTAACTTAGTTCTAATCTTGGGGATGTTAATCTTTTTTTTTAGGATGGTTAAAACATAAAGATAATTATGATTCTCAAGGGTGGGATTGATCACCTCATTAGAATATCTTAGCTTCATTTTCCCCTCCAACTCCTCTCATCTCATAGCTTATCCTTGAATTTGGGGGTGATAATATCTTTGACACTATCCGCATCCTTATGCCACCCATGTTTGAGGCGAAGGTGGGGGTTTTGACTAAAGTTAGAAGCAATTCTAGGAAGCCCCTTGGATTCCACATTGTAAAGCTTCTTCTTATACATTAGATACTTAAACGTAGCCTTCTTTCAATATGGGGGAGGCTAGCTTCGATCAGGAGGATAGGATAAGGGGGTGTTTCCATTGATCTTGAGATTGTAGGTTATGAATTGCCTTTGAATCATTTCAATATTTCTCCATGACTCTAAGGGGGTATTTCCCTTGATCTTGAGATTGTAGGTTATGAATTGCTTTTGAATCATCTCAGTACTTCTCCATGAATCTTTGGATATACTGCAACCCCATAATTCACAATCATATAGGACAATAGGGGTGACGAGGGTCTCAAAGGGGAATTTTTTTTAACTTCAAATATAAAGATCGACAACCTTGCATTTTTTTCAAGCTCATAATAAGCTTTCCAACCTCCAATACTCATTTTCTCAATGTTGTGATTCGAGTTGAGCAAATAAGGGATGTCAATACCCAAATATTTATAAGAAGAGACATAATCCAAGCAATTGTTATCATAGACAAAATTTCCACGAGTGATCCTTTTGGATTTAATTATCATGATTTTAGTCTTGTCTATATTAACCATCATACCTATCTTGAAACTATATATATATATATATATATATATATATAAGTCCAAGGAATATAGAGGTTCTCGGTTTAAATCCAATGGATCAACTAAAAAATAACATATAAAATTGGATTCACTTTAATTTATTTGTAAATAAAAAATGATTTAAAATTAATTTATTATTAAATATGAAGTTGATTAAAAGTAAATATCATTTTAAACTGATGATGAATGTTCTTTTGGTTGTATTTTTCAATTTATTTATATATTTATAAGTGTGATTTTTTTTTTCATTAAAGATTTTATTTTTTATAGTTTTAAATTAAAGATATCTACTCTTTTGCTAGTGGTATTTTTGGATTCATTCATATGTATGGATTTTTATGTTTTATAATTTAATATTGGATTTAGATTATTTATTTACTTAATATAAATTTGACACTATTTTACTTAAAGTTAAGAATTATACCAACCTAAGCTGTATTTTAAAGTTTGGAGTTAATGTATATTATTTATTTATTGATTTATTTTGTGATTTGGGAATATTATAGTATTTTTTAATTGAATTGCTCCTAATTGCTTATAAAGAAATTATCAACCAAAATTTATGTGAGGGGATTTGAATCTAGGTGAGGAAGAGAACAACCATTCTACCCAACCACCCAAAATGTGACTATCAATGCATATTAGGTAGACCAATTTTTAGATTCGAATACACATTAACCATCATCATCTATAATAGTCAAAATATGTATTGTTAATATGACTATATTTAAAATTCTAAAAAATAAAAATGATAAGAGTGAAAATAATTATAATTTTTATAGATATATTGGATAAAATTGTATATTATAAATTTTTATAATATTAATTTTTTTTTGGCTTTCAATTATATCAAAAATGTTATATAAATTAAAATTTAATAAATACATCATCATATAATTATAATTATACCATATCACTAGCTTAGATCCATTTAATACTGGATCTATTATGCCTCGAGAGGGATCAAATCCCTTGAGGTGCAAACCTTCTTTTTGGAGTGTAGAACTCGAGGAAAGGTTTGCACCTCAAGGGACTTGATCCCTCTGGATGCATGATATATCCGGTATTAAATGGATCTAATCTGTTCCAGTTGAGGGAAAAAATGTCACATTATATGTTTGAGATTAACTTCAAAATTCACATTAGTTTTTCTTTGTTGGGCATGAACATATCATTCTCTTCTTTAATTTAGTCACATTATATGTTTATTTCAGTGTATACGTTCATTTCTAATACAGCATAGATCCATTTAATACGGTGCATGATAGATCTGATATTAAATGGATCTAAGCTGGTTCCAGGGAAAAAATGTCACATTATATGTTTTATATTAACATCAAAATCCACATTATGTTTTCTTTGCTCGGCATGAGCATATGATTCTCTTCTTTAATTTAGTCACATTATATGTTGATTTCTAATCCAGCTTAGATCCATTTAATACCAGATCTATTATGTGTTGAGAGAGATTAAATCCCTTGAGGAGCAAAACTTCTTTTTGGAGTGTAGAACTTGAGGAAATGTTTGCACCTCGAGGGACTTGATCCCTCTCAGTGAATGATAGATCCAATATTAAATGGATCTAAGCTGGTTCTAGTTGAGTGAAACAATGTCACATTATATGTTTGAGATTAACTTCAAAATTCACATTATGTTTTCTTTGTTTGGCATGAGCATATCATTCTCTTCATTAAATTGATCTAATCCATCTTAGATTCATTTAATACTGGATATATTCTGCCAAGAGGGATCAAATCCCTTGAGGTGCAAACCTTATTTTTGGAGTGTAGAACTTGAGGAAAGGTTTGCACCTCGAGAGATTTGATCCCTCTCGGTGCATGATAGATCTGATATTAAATGGATCTATAACAACACTCTATATCCCAGTTTAGGTTAGATGGGTGACCGTTAGATGGGTGAGCATTAGATGTGAGAAGTGAGATATTTTTTAAATTCAAATTTTTTTTATTTTTTATTTATTTATTTATTTATTTTTTTATATTGTAACTTTGTTTTTTATTAATAAGATTACTAACAATTCTTGAGATTAAAGAAAGTATAATATACATATCATATTTATATAACATATAAATAGCACTTATAATTATACCGTATAAATTAAAATAACGATTGCATAACTATCTTTTTTTTTTTTGCTTAAGCAAGAGTAGTTCCTTCTATTTCATTAACTTGAGAATTTTTTTACAGAATATACATAAACCCTGAACTCCAAGAGGTGACAGGGAAACCAGGGGCATGATGCCAACGTAAAGCATCACCCCACTACAACAGACAACTAAATTTTACATTCAAAACTTTAGGATGAACCATACAAAACAGAAGTCTAATCTACACCAAAAAAACATCCACATCACTTATGCGATAAGCCTGTCAAGCCTCGTGGCCCCACCAAAAGGCACCAACAGATATGACGGTTAATACAACCCCATGAAATCGGACGGCACCTCGAAATATCGCACCACCTAACATGTGCGAAACTTAACTCGCGATGGAGGGTGGTATCTTCACCCTGCTCTGGCCACATGGTGGTAGTCTAATGGTATCACTCCCAAACAAACTAAACCACTTACCATCCCAAATCAGCGCGATCACCTGTAAACCACTTTATCCTGGTTTTTTGCTTGGGAAGAGGAATGAAGGGGAATCGTCATCGTCAGGAAACAGAACAAGCCACATAGACCTCCGTTGACGGTGGATAGAACCTGCTAAGCAATTTGAAGAGGAAGGGGCCTGGTCCCTTTCCACCTGAGAGATACAAGACAACTTCGAACCTGTCCGTCTACCCATAGCCTCCCCAAGAATTGAGATCGAACATGATTAGACCTCATCATACCTTTGCTTTCCTTTGGGCCCAATGTTTGAAAATTTCTCTATCCTCAGTTGCCTGTTCCTCACAAAGAGATTTTACTCTTCCCAGAGACATTTCCTTCCATTTCATCTCAAATCTGTTTTATGTATTAAACACTCCTTGATTTGCAAGAGTATCCACTAGTTTGTTGGCTTCTCATCTAACATGTCTAAAACTAGCAGTTCTTAAACTCAGGAGATGTTTTTGTATTCTTTGATACACTTGTATTAGTCTCCAATGTTTTGAGACCTTCTCCGTTGTTGCTCCACAATTGATTCTTCTCACAGCTTTTATAGAGATTTCCGAGTTTGCCTCTATGATGACATTTGAGTTATGATTTTGATTCAGTAGTTCCAGGCATTGTTCCAAGGCCATTAATTCAGCCATGTTATTTGTGGCTTTACCTAAGTGGCAGTGGAAAATGAAGCTTATGATTCCTTCTTCATCTCTTAACACTCCACCATAACCAGCCATTCTAGGGTTGCCTTTCGAAGCCCCATCTATATTGCATTTCAAGTAGCCTTTCGGCGGAGGCTGCCAGAAATCCTTTTCCTTTCCCAAAACTCCTTCTTTTCTTTTGAGTCCATCGATAATGGTCTCTTGAAATCCCAGTTGCTTGAGGGTTCTCATCTCATTTATCGTGGGTGAGTTTTTGGGAAAATTGCAAACAGTTGTACCAAGTGTCTCTCTAATTTGTTTCAAGATCAGATCCAACAGGTGAAAAGGACTGGATTTTTCATCCTTGAAAATTATTTTATTCCTTTCTTTCCAAACATTCTAGATGATGAAGCTAGGTGTAAAGGCCCATGTCAGATTGAGAATCTCTTTTTCCGAAAAGTTCCTTCTCCACTTGATCAGGGTATTTGTGATGCTTTCTTTATCTCGATCTGTCTGTTGAAAAATGGTAGCAAAAGAGTCCCACACCCAGGTGGTAAAGGTGAAACTGTTAAGAATATTCTCCATTGTTTCCTCTTGAGATTCATATAGCTGACATCTAGAGGGCCCAATAATCCCTTTTTTTGCTAATGTTGTCCCAAGTTAAGATTTTCTTATGGTGTACTAACCACATGAATAGCTTTATCTTCATCCACCCTTGTTGGCTCCAGAGTTGTTTCCAAGAATTCATTGCAGTGTTGGAATCCAGGTTCAGGAGAATCTTCTTAGCTTCCTTAAGATTAAAGGATCCTTCTTTATTGAGGTCCCATCTTAACTGATCTTGCCCCTTTATTACCAATATTTTCCTTTGTTTTAGTGTGCTCATAATTTCCTCGGCTTTTATTTTTAGGGGACTGTCATCACTACAGTATATGCTTCTTAATTTCTCCATTTTTCCGAGCTGTAAGGAGGATGCCAGAAATCTTTAACTCTGGTTAGTCCCTGGGAATCTATTTCCTGCTTGAGGTCTTTCTAGTCGTCTTTTAGCAGCATTGGTTCTTGTTGACATTTGTCCTCCCAAAAGAGAGCAAGGTTCCCTGCTCTGATTTCCCAAAAACTGTGGTCCTGTACTAGGCATTTGTTTTCCCAGGCTTTATTCAAGATGTAAGAGCCCTTTATGTTTCCAGACATTCTACTAAGAACATTATTTCGCCAAGAGCTTGCATATTTTTCTTTCCAGGTTTTAGCCCATTGAGTTTCTGGTTCTTTGACCCATCTCCACCAGAGTTTGGCTCCTATTACATCACTTACGATTTCCTAATCATCTAAACCTAGTTCCCCGTGACTCTTTGGTTTGCAAATTTTATCCCACAAAACAAGTGCCCATTTCTTCCTTGTCTCTTCCTTGCCCTAGAGGAAGTTTCTTTGGATATTCCTGAATTGCTGTAAGACACATTTGGGGGTGGGGAGAGTTGATAAAAAGAACACCGGGATAGACTGTAAGAAAACCTTTGTTAGAATCAGCCTGCCAGCCAGGTTCAAAGATCTGATGGTCCATTTTTTTAATTTGTCTTGCATTTTATTTAGTATTGGTTCCCAAATGTTCTTATGCAGGGGTTTGTCTGTAAGGGGAATTCCCAAATACTTTGAAGGAAGGGAATCCCTTTAGAAGCGCAGAATTCTTGAGATATTTCTCTGAATTGTAATGTTAGTATTTAAGAAAAAAGATTTGATTTGGAGAGATTTACTTCCATACCTGTGGCCAAGGCAAAATTATTCAAAATTTGTTTGTACTCTGAAGCTTCTTTGACAGTAGGAATTCCATGCAGCATTGTGTCATCCACAAATTGTTGATGAGTCATTGTCTGGCCATTCTTGGTTAATTGAAGTCCTTTAATTTTTCCCAAGTTTTTAGCCTGCTTAATGGCTCTTCCCAATCCTTCCATCATGAGGATAAAAAGGAAGGGAGAGAGTGGGTCACCCTGCCTTAGACCTCTAGAAGGAGTGAAGATAGCTGAGGGAGATCCATTCACCAAAATAGAAAAGCTGGAAGAAGTTACGAGAGCCATGACCCATCTGATCCAGTTATGATCAAACCCAAAAGCAGCAAGGATCCTCTTGATATAGCTCCAGTTGACTTTGTCATAAGCTTTGGCAATATCTAATTGCATGATCATACTGGCCTGCTTTTTACTGGTTAGCGTGTGGACTATCTCGTGTGCTAGAATGATATTATTAAGAATTTGTCTGCCTTCCACATAACCAGATTTTTCACTTAAGATTAAAGAAGGAAGAAGAGGTTTCAGCCTGCTAGCCAATACCTTGGATATAATCTTATAAACCACATTACATAAGTAAATGGGTCTAAACTTATCAGCAGTCAGTGTTGAATCTTGTTTAGGGATCAGAGAGATGAAGGAGGTGTTGAGGGCTTTCAGAATAGTCCTATTTCTTTTGGAATCCTCCACAACATTTAGGATGTCTTGCTTGACAATTTTCCATTAGGCCTTAAAAAAATCCACATTGAAACCATATGGACCTGGAGCTTTACCATTCTGCATGTCCTTGATAACCTCACTAATTTCCTCTTCAGTGACTGGTTTGTTCAAGTTGAAATTATCCTCTCTAGTCACCAGCTTAGGGATTTTCTTTGGAATTTCTCTGATGCATTGCTCCCTGTCTGGATTATTTTCCTTGGTGATACTTTTGAAATGTTGAACCAGCACTTCTTCGATATTCTTGTGAGAGGTCTGGAGCTATCCTTTGTCATTTAAAATCATAGAAATTCTGTTGTGAGCCCTATTGGCTATGGTGGATCTCTGAAAAAAATTTGTATTACGATCCCCTTCTTTGAGCCATTGAATACAAGACTTTTGTCCCCAAAAGATTTCGTCTTGTTTGCATAAATTTTCCCATTCTTAATGGTGTTTATGAGCTTGCTGACTTGTATCTTTATCAAAGCCCACTGTGATCAATGATTGATTGAGTTCTTGTAGTTTGGCTTCCACTTCCTTTTTCTCCACAAAAATGTTGCCAAAAACCTCCTTGTTCCATTCTTTGAGTCTAAATTTAATGTTCTAAAGTCTTTTGTGTAGGATGAACATATTCATGCCCTAGATCTGTAGGTCTTCTGCCCACCAATTTTCAATGTTGTTAATGAAATCTGGGTGGGAGAGCCAGATATTCTCAAACCTGAAGGGCTTGTTCTTGGGAGAATCAAACCCCTCGAGTTCTATTTGTATCGGCCAGTGATCAGAACCTCCAAAGGGAAGAACCTTAGCTATTATCTCTCTATTTGCTAGCATAAGCTCCTCTGAGATCAAAAATCTGTCTAACTTGGAGGCGACCTGAGCCTCACCTCCTCTTTTATTGTTCCAAGTATAAAGGCCATTATGCATTGCTGAGTCAACCAGATTCATGTCATCAGTAAAGGTTTGGAACAGTTCTGAGTCCTTATTTAGTAATCTGGTGCCTCCTTTTCTTTTTTCCGAAATTGATTTAATCATATTAAAATATCCTCCCAAGTCCCAAGGTATTCCTTCATGTTTACTCTTGAGTTGTGCCAAGGAGTTTAATAGTTTTATTTTTTCATCTGTTCTTTGTGGTCCATAAACATTTGTGGCAAGAAAAGTGTCCACAACTTCCACTGGTTGAATAATTACAGATAGATAATTTCTTGATGCCTTTGCATCCAAAATACTAACTCTTTGGGGGTTCCATAGAGTGAGGATGCCTCCCGCTGTGTTTTCCACTTTCACTTCAAGAAACTCAAAACTGTTCATCCATTTGCTATGGTTCTGCTTTAGCTTTTGAATGGAACATTTTGTTTCCTGAATAAAGATGATATCTGGTGTTGCTAGTTTCATTCTATGACTTAACATTCTTTGTTTTCTTTTACTACCTAGACCTATAATATTCCAAGAAATGATCTTCATAATTAAAGATTGGTGAAAGAGTAACTGGTTAGGTCTTTCATCTTACCTAAATCTATCATTATCTTTCAAGAGTTCATTTTTTTTTTTCCTGCCCCTCTTTTCTCCTGGATTTCTAGTTGCTAATCCTGGAGTTGATTTCATAGTTTTCACCCCTCTGTGTTCCTACTTGTTACCGGGAAAAGTGTCTATTTAGAACTGCTCTATCCCACTAAGGTGTGACAGCTACCTTAGAAACAAACAGAGAAAACTACTTTTGTATTTCCTTTATGAACTATAGATAGAGAGGAATAGAAAGAACCAACCTGTGTCTTGCGCTAATCCTTTGATTCAATCCCTCTCTTCTTTGACAGCTTCCAGCTACCTGCTCCCTTACTTGCCCAGCTTCACCAAGTACTTGTAAGATCACAGAAGAAGAAAACTATACAAAGACATGGATCTATATTCATAAACAACTTAGGATCGGATTTAAGTTAACCATACAAATGTAACAAGCATCAATGATATAAAAGCATGGAGGAGAAACTCAAATAGTTTTTATTGATAAACAAGAAGATCCAGGAGGAGTTACAACCGATGGTTCCTGACCCAGCATCAACCTCCTAGCAAAGAAGCCCCTCTTCACCTCCAAAAAAGCATAGATCACCCAATTCTCTGATGTTTCTCTCAAAACCAACAACAATTCCTTACAATGTGCAAAATTCCAGCCCCTGGATCTCTGGGATGAGGGATCCATATATAGATGTGTGTAAGGAGGATGAGTCAACTTTGGATTTGATTAGTGTCTTCTCTCTGTCAGTTCTTGCTTCCACTTGGAGATTGAAGGCCTCTTACTCATCCTTGGTCAAATTCAGTGAGGCAAGTCTCATAGGAGAAGATTCTGGAAGCTTCCATTATCTCTCCACCTCGCGGAATGACACTTCCATTTGTCATTTCTCGCCCAACGCACCTAGCCAATTTAGGTGCTATGCAACGCACTTAGCTAGTGGAGCAGCTGAAATGATCCTGTTTTGACTTATTCCGAGCAGTTTCTGGTGGAGAACTTCTGGGAGAAGCTGTAATTTGTTGACCTTGTTCCGTTAGGGGTTAGAACAACACTTTTAGGGACTTAGGAGCCCTTGGTTTATGGACATTTCATGCTTGGAGTTGTAAGGCACAAAAATGTCTATAACAGTTGCCCCCTAAAGTATGAGGCCGTTAATCAGGTGAAATGCTTTATTATGAGGATCTGAAGTTCTTTCAATGCTGGGAGGAGACCTGTAATAAGATACAATACAATACATTATCTTCATACTGTTTTCATGATCTAGCTGAGGCGGGTATTCCCATGCTCAGCTTTATAAATTCATTTTCATGTACATAGGATAGACAATCGTCTGATTGTAGACTGATGATTCTAATAGAGCCATCATCCTTTTGGTAGGATGATTATCTGTGCTGCAATGCTGTACATTTTAATGTCTTTATTTTCCTGAATATATATCGCAGCCCGGATGGATGAAACTAGATCCAGGGTCTTCAATCTCGTCCGATCTTCACTCGAAGTACAAGTCGATCCATGTGAGAAATGTTTTGAAGTCGAACATGGAAAGACATCGCTTGATTACCAGTCAATGATGTAAACTGTTAACAAGCGCGAGAGGAATCACCGATAATGATAATGATCCTCGAGGTACTGCAGTACAATTCACGTGGTGTGAATAAAGGACTTGGCGTCGAACACCACGCAAAATCTTTCGGTCGACGGTCATTGATGTAAACCTATCGCCGGAAGTGAAAAACTTGCCATTGAGGCATGCAAGCTTCAAAGTACTGAATGGGGTGTTCCTAGACCGACTTCTTGGATAATGAGCTGATGTTGACAAGAAGTGATCCGTCATAGGAGGGCCTTAATGAATCCCACATCAATGACACGGAACGGAGCAAATGATTTTGATGGAGGTGAAAATAATCTGATGATATACGGTTCAGGGTGGCAGTCATGAAAGAATGGAGTATAATGTATGGTAGTGGGTGGGACACAGGTGGCCTTTCTGGATGACTTCTCTTGAACATGTCGGCGACACTGATGTGATGGATTGGTAGCATTAACCCCAAATGTGGATGGTATGGTGTGACCATGGCGATGTGACCGGTGAATGAAACAACCCAACCCGACTCGGACACGGAGTAGAAGTGTCATGTTCAAGAGCGACTTGCTACCAATAAAGATTCTTTGAGTTTTCTTCCCAATTTTTCCCCAGTCATTGTTGACCAGTACCTCTTTATTTTTGTCAAGCTTGAGGAGGATAACATATGCTTGTTCTATAATTTTCCGTTCGGGCAAACCCATCGCTATGTTTTAACGAGCCTAGCGATAGTGAAAATTGTTCTCGTCTAAAGACAAGTTTGTCGCTATTAATTTTTTTAACGAGTTTAACGACAAAGATAACTCCGTCCTTTTCATTTTTAGAGAGTCTGAAAAGGTACGTAAAGGTAACTCCAAAATTCCTTTTTCGTCATCTAATCCCTTAAGTCCGAAAAAGTATAAAACAATACAGAAGGGATGAATTTTCGATAGTTTTAACGAGCCGAACAAAACAAGCGCTCGATCTTTTTTTTCAATAATCCCTCAGGTCCGAAAAGATTAAAATCTAGATGAGGGATAGCACTTCCTGTCCCTTTAACCAGCTGGAAGGCCAAGAACTCGGCAATCTTTTCATATTTTACGAGTCAGTTGAAAAGAGCTTAAAGAAGACTCGTCTTTTGAGGAACGAGTGATAAAATGGGTAGCAGCTGATTCCAGGTAAGGTTTGGAATTTTCCAATCACGGCAGTGTCACAAGGATGGCTAGTGAAATCACTCTTCGCAGCTGTTCCTCAAAATGGGTAAAAAATCAAATGGAGGTGAATGATCGGCCAATGAAAAAGTGGAGGTGACGGTGCAAACACGACCAAGGCTTTAATGGCTGAAGTACTACATTCATGGTGGTTATTTACCAGGGAATAGTTCATTTTTTAACGAGCTTAAACGCGGGTGGAAACATTTGCTCGATGCGGGTTTATTTTTTAACGAGCTTGAACCTTGCGGTAACACTGCTCGACTAATCCAGTAATATGATAAGAAAGTCTCATATAAAAACGACAATTTTTAGAGTTTTTCCCCACATCCTTTCATTATGCAAGTTAGGAAACGACCAATCCAAAAAACAGATAAATGATCACTCTTTGCTTGCACTCCAAAAGGTTTGCATGCCCCTAGGTATAAAACAGAGTTTCAAGGTTACCTCTACTTCCATCCGCCAAAACATTTGTTTTACCAAGAGAGGCCTACCTCTTACAGGTTACCCAAAGATTGTTCTATTCGCGGTGCAAACAAAACACTTCTTTGGCAATGTCTACCGAAATAAACAATGGTGAGTGGCGACGCTCGCCAAATCATATAACTTTGACAAGAGAATCTTGTTCTAGAATAACCCTCTTTTCCACTCATGGACGGGGTACAGACTAGTCATATTCTCCCACGGAAACCTACCCTATACCCAAAGTTTTCCTGCCGAAGCAGACCAGGATGCATGCCCCCTGGGTTTCAGTCATATCCCTCTGAATTACTCGCGCTCATTGGGACGACGGACTGGAGATTGAGACATTTCTTGCGTGAAAAGACCATTCAGGGATGGTATATGACTATTTGCTCTATATGATCCGGGAAATGAAAGCTGGTCCATGAGCTTGACCACTCTTCCTTCGTGCGGAAAACACATTACTCTAAAGAGTGAGGAGATAATTGCCTCCATGCAATAAATATAGTCTCGTCCAAGGAGTAGATTGTAATCCAGGGGTCCTTGAACTACCATTACGTTCATGCGAACTGTTTTCCTTCTCAATGTTATGGGCACATCGGGAAGGATCCCTAAAGGTCGACTGGTTCCTTTATCAAAGCCCGTCAGATTTCTCATCTCAAGCAAAAGCGATGGCGAACCAAGCACTTTCCAAGCAGTTGAGGAAGGGATACTCACAGAAGCCCCTTCATCTATGATGGTACCAGCCATAACCATTCTATATATTTGAACGATAATTCGGAATGGTACGCTTGCTGGTAAACGGGGTTTGCCTAGTTGATTCCAGTCGAAGGAGACAACTAGGTTGCTTGGAGGTGGGACCGAATAGACGGCCGGGTACGGCTCTGACGAACTTCCTTCCTACGGTAAAGGAACGGGTAAATTTCCCCCATGTTCGTCGGAGTCTGTGTTTATGAAGAGAATTTGGACGGTGTCATCCTTGTTCTCTTCAGTGACTGTATCATCTGAAGATAAAACCTCTGAAGGCAAGACCGGGTCAACTGCTGCCTCGACCTTTTGACTTTCGTCTGGTATGGATCCGGATGGTTTATCTTCAATGATAGGTGCTTCAACCGACCACCTGAGCGGGCCAGTCGGATTTTCAACTAATGATGGACTCGGCAAGAGTTTTTTATATCCAAGAGGAAGTCGTAATGGTGAAACTGGACGATCATCCAAAACTCTTTTAGCTTCATCTAAGAAGGGACAATGGTGGACGGCATGATCGCCTTCGCACAGTTTACAAGGAAATCTACATTTCCCTTTTTGTCCTGGGGCTTCACTTTCACTAGTTGATGGTGTGCTTTCAACATGGTCATCAGAGGTTGACGACACCGGGTTGTGCAAACGAGGAGACCAGTCCCTTAATATCCAAGGGATGCAAGGACAATCTCTGTCAAAGTGGTCTCCTTTGCAAATGACACATGGCAATTTAGGGCTGGTCGGTGCAGTGTGTGGATTTTTGTTAGATGACACTCGTTTTCCCCCATTCGCCTTTGGCTCCTTCTTCTTCTTCTTCTCTTTCTTCTTATTTTCCTTCTTCTCCTTAGGAACTTGAGCTTTGGCTTTACCAGCCCCATCAAGCGAAGAGGAAGGAGGAGAGGAAGAATTAGAGGAAGTAGAAGGCTGGTGGGCAACTCTGGACTCGTCTAATTGCTGATTCGATTGTTCAAGAATAGTGGTGTTCTGAATGACAGAGGTTGAGAAGAGCCATACAGTCAAACCAATTGTCAGCCCTGGAAGCGACAATGTGGCCATATGGGGCGCACCAACATCTCCCCAAGAGGAGAAGGGACTAGGATTTCCTCCAAGGGGAATTCTTTGGCTGGTAGACTCCATTTTCTCAACCCAAGATCAACGTAGGAAAGGGTAATGAATATTCCGTTTAAAATAAATTTTTATACGCTTTGACACAACTTGTTTTTTCAGTTTTTAAGAGTCGAGAAAAAACAAAAGATGACTCTAGTCTCCTTCGATTTTTAATGAGCCTGAAGTGACAAGTGCTGAGATGGACCTTTTCTGTTAAGGAGTCTGAAAAGGAACAAAAGGGACTGCTATGGAGGTCTAGGTAGAGGGAGTACCAAACCAATCGCAAAACTGCAGAATACTTTTTACGGTACGGCAGTCAATATTCCCGAATGCTGTGTTCAGTGCATTGCGATCGATAAGGCGGCAGACACGACTTCCTATGGATAAAGGATTTAAGCCTATAGGGGTCTCCCAAAATATACTCGACGGTACGTGGGAGCACAAGTCCGTACTGGCACTTATCGTCTCAAAGTGGAAGAATCACCCAACCATCAGTGAGGACAACAGTTACCAGGCTTTACGACGCCGGAATACGTCTCTAGCCTAGACCTCTAAATGTTGTGCGTTAAGTTCCAAAGCATTGTTAGATTCATTGAATTTATTTTAAGTTGATCTTGCTTATGAAGTTTTCCTTTTGGGTTCACCATGAGATGTAGATGTAATTCCTAAAATGCAATCTAAAGATGATAAACAAACTTTATCTCTTTTCTGCAATGAAAATCCTAGCTACTAGGGGAAAAGAAAGACACAATCTTTTCACAAAGAGCAAAGAGCACACTGTAAATGCACTTTCCTAAATCAAGCCAAACAGACTGTCTATATGCAAATGCACATGCATGTATTTGTTTTCCACTTTCTTAGTATTGATGCTAAAAAGAAAGTTGATGTACAAATATGAATTTGCTTTCAAGCGACAAACACAAACAAGCTTCTTTTCGAAATCAAAAGATAGAGATGATTACGACACTTTACGATTTTGAAATGAATACTCGTTTTGACACTAGAAAATCACAAATCCAGACCAAAGGCAATAGTAAAATTATAATCGACCATCAACAGCAATTAAAATTTCTCCTATGATCGAAATCGACACTTGCGACAGATCTAAATCAAAGGACGACAGTACGATTATTCTACTTTTGCAAATGAAAACTGTAAACGACTCAACAAACACACAAAAACATCTACAGTTCTTTTGTACAAATGAGGCGGAATATTAGTAAGGAAAAGGGGTTTTAAACAATCATATACTGATCACATGCTGCAAAATTCAGAGACAAAACTGGAAAGAATGAAGCACAAGAACCTCAGCTGCACAGGGCTAGTCTGATCAGCGCACCTGTAACACAGAGAAACTACATTGCAGCGCAGGTTGCCCTTTCGGGAAGTGCGTTGAAATGCAGGATCTCTTCACAGTACCTGCGCTGGGCCAGAAACGAGAATCTGTCCGGGTTCTGGGTCACAGTTTGCAGTTTAGTCTTTGGTTTTTGGCCGAGTAAAAGCAATCAGTAATGCACAATCAGGGGTAGATCTAAGGAGGGTCTAAGAGCTATCACAAGGGCAATCAGATAGTCTGTGAATCAACTGTTCAAATCATAAATAGATCCAGTGAATGGATTGAAGCAGCAGATGTCTACTTTGCATTTGTTATGGCAAATGCAGTTCGAATGCTACTTATAAGTTTATGAAACAAACAACAAGAGATACACAAACAAACTAATTAGACATTCTCCCTAGCGGAGTCGCCATTTTGTTACCGGGAAAAGTGTCTATTTAGAACTGCTCTATCCCACTAAGGTGTGATAGCTGCCTTAGAAACAAACAGAGAAAACTACTTTTGTATTTCCTTTATGAACTATAGATAGAGAGGAATAGAAAGAACCAACCTGTGTCTTGCGCTAATCCTTTGATCCAATCCCTCTCTTCTTTGACAGTTTCCAACTACCTGCTCCCTTACTTGCCCAGATTCACCAAGTACCTGTAAGATCAAAGAAGAAGAAAACTATACAAAGACATGGATCTATATTCATAAACAACTTAGGATCAGATTTAAGTTAACCATACAAATGTAACAAGCATCAATGATACAAAAGCATGGAGGAGAAACTCAAATAGTTTTTATTGATAAACAAGAAAATCCAGGAGGAGTTACAACCGATGGTTCCTGACCCAACATCAACCTCCCAACAAAGAATCCCCTCTTCACCTCCAACAAAGCATAGATCACCCAATTCTCTGATGTTTCTCTCAAAACCAACAGCAATTCCTTACAATGTGCAAAATTCCAGCCCTTGGATCTCTGGGATGAGGGATCCATATATAGATGTGTGTAAGGAGGATGAGTCAACTTGTGATTTGATTAGTGTCTTCTCTCTGTCAGTTCTTGCTTCCACTTGGAGATTGAAGGCCTCTTACTCATCCTTGGTCGAATTCAGTGAGGCAAGTGTCATAGGAGAAGATTCTGGAAGCTTCCATTGTCTCTCCACCTCGCGGAATGACACTGCCATTTGTCATTTCTCACCCAACGCACCCTCATAGTGCATTTAGGTGTGTTGCAACGCACCTAGCCAGTGGATTTAGGTGCTATGCAACGCACTTAGCTAGTGGAGCAGCTGAAATGATCCTGTTTTGACTTATTCTGAGCAGTTTCTAGTGGAGAACTTCTGGGAGAAGCTGTAATTTGTTGACCTTGTTCCTTTAGGGGTTAGAACAACACTTTTAGGGACTTAGGAGCCCTTGGTTTATGGACATTTCATGCTTGGAGTTGTAAGGCACAAAAATGTCTATAACACTACTTGTGAATACTTTTACCTTTATCAAATCCTCTTTCCTGTGTTTTTCAATAAAAATAACTACTGTATTCTAGAGCATTCATATGGAGGTATTGATTCTATTCCTTCCTTGGATCCCTGCCTCAAGAATCCTTCTAGATCCAAGTTTTCCTTGTCTTCATGATCTTCCAGATCTAGTTCACTTTGGGTCATTTTCTGGTCCATCTCCATTTCTGTCTCACTCATTACAGTCTCATTTTGAAGAACCATATCTTGAGATTGTTTTCTGTTTTCTTCTGTTTCTTTTTCATTAGGATCTTTCTCCTGATATTGATCATCCTTCGTGTTATCCTCATTCTCATCTAGCACTTGAAACCTGTTCTGACTGGCCTTCTGTCTTTCATTATGTTGTTGCTTCATTCCCCTTCTTCCCCCTTATTTCTGCCTGCCACTTTCTGAAATCTTTCTGTATCCTTCGAGGCATTGAGGTATTCTTTGTTGTCTACTTTACCGAGAGGTAAATCTCTGAACAAATGTCCATGTTCATGGCATCTACGACATCTGAACGGGATATGCTCGTAGTCCATGATCTATACCCATTCCTCGTCATAAACTTCCAAAATAACTTCATCCGGAAGAGCTTCTGATAGATCCATTTCCACACATATTATTGCAAGGAAGTATATTTCGTTCTTTTTGTGGCTTCAGAAACTTTGACAAAACCTCCTAGTTTATTACCAATGGTTGCTAGTGATTCCGTTTGCCAATAATCAAGAGGTAGAGAATATAGCCTTACCCATACTAGAACCGAGGTGAAGGTCTCCCACTATGGGACGGAGTTCGTCATCTAAGGCCTCATATAGAGACTAGCCGCTGCATAGAAGTAGGGTCCTCCTTCGAATATTTTGTCTTTGTCTTCGATGTTTGAGAACACCACTATGAAGAATCCATTTGACCAAAGATGTAGGTCAATGCTTCCTTTGGGCTTCCAGTGATACTTGATCCACGTTTGCAAAGCTTTTTCAGTGGGCCATATTCCCATGAATTTACAAATAATGGCATAGTTCCCCATGTGTTCTCTGTGTGCTTGCAGAGCAGGGTCATTTAATATTACTTTGGGAATGATTGTTGCTTTAGGCTTGCAAGGTCCCTTTTGCATGCGTTCTCGTGAACCAAGATTTTTGTCTTCTTCCTCCTTATCCTTTATGTTGCTATTTTCCTTGGTCTTAGTCCCCTCTATCCCCTTAGCGTTATCTCTAATTTTTTCCCCAGCCACACCTTTGTTGTTACCTTCCATTGTTTTTCCTTTGATGGAAACCATGTCCTTGTAGGAGGGAGTTGAGCTCCCTCCTTTGCCACCCTCCATCAACAACTGTCTCTACTATCCTTTGAACCATCACAGCTTACTGCCGCCTATTTTCCAATCTCGGCCCCTCAAAACCCGCTTCGATGATATCTTCTCAAAGAATGATTGCATAACTATCTTTAAATTTAATTAATAAGTGGATAAAAAATTAATATTTACAATATAACAAGAGTTTTAATCATGAATATTTACCATGGATATTATTAACTTCTAAATAGGCTTTTTTACAATACCATGTGCCAATACCCAGAAGAGAATGATAGAGAGAGGGAGGGAGAGGAGGGAAGAAAATCATAATACCATGGGCCATCCATGCTCTTGATTATTGTGTTATGGATCTAGGATTTTAATTATTTTGTTACAGTAACATGAGCCAATACCATTGCTTATCAATACCACATGCCTAAAAACCATAACTTGTTTCAAAATCAAAATATTTTACAAATAATTTTTTTTTTTAATTTAATTTTATAACATTTTTTTTTAATGTAAAAGCAAAAAGGTTATAATTACTTTTGAGGTATATCCAGACCCTCCATCCTCATGAGTAGTAAAACTAACATCGTCACCAGATGTTGCAAAAGAAATTCCATAAGTCGGTAGCATACGGAAGAAGAGCATAGATGAAGAGAGATGTGATATGTTATTGTGATCTGGATGTTTCCGAATTTGGAATTATTTCCTTTGTAATATAAATTATGGTCTCCACACTTAGAAATATTGAGTGATAAACAAAATAGAAACTTTACAATAGGTTTACGACCTCCATAAACTTACATAACCTTTTGCAATTTGGCCCTTTGGTCACTCTATGGCCTCCAATGTTTCAGCATACCCAATGTTTTAGGTCACAGTCACAAACCACTTAGAATTGCAACCATGAATATTATAGGCTTAATTCCTTAGTGCAAACATTTTTCGATGAGTTCAACTCAAAGAGGCTAACTTTGGAAGAAATTCTCCTATATGCATTCCCAAAAATTCAAGTGTTTCTTGTCACACCAATATGGCAGTTTGAAGTCAGAACTACTGTTAGCATTCCAAAATAGGTGAAGTATTGAAAAGTGAAAAACATGATGAAAATGAACCATTGCGAAATAGGTAAAGTATAGAAAAGTGAAAAACATGATGAAAAAGAACCAGAAGAACTTGGCAATTGTCCACTCGAAAGAAATTATAAAATATACCAAGATGTCATAGATTGCGCACCACATAATAACAATAGGCACCTCAGTTGACACCTGCATTGATTACAAGGATGGTCATTCGATAAATTTGATCTACATAACAAAATTATAATCTGACTAGTAGTTGTTGACATTTAGCTTAAAAGTCCAAGGGAATAAGGCAGTGATGAATACATTCCAAAAGTTTTTCTCTGTAAAAGATAGTTTGTTCAACCTCGACAATTGGTTGGACACTTGATAGATTACTAACACCAAGGAAATGTATGACACAATACAGTGATCCTAAAATATTGAGTAGATCTTGTTGTTTACCTTTGTGAAAGAACATTGAAAAGTATTAAGACAACATTGAGAAGTTGAGGCAAAAGACAAGTTTAGAGGACATGGAATTTACTAGGCTTATGAAGAACAACAGATAAAGTTTTCATGAGAAGAACTATTAATTTAACTTGGAAGAGGTATGACAACTTGAATGCTCAATAGGCTAAGTGACTTTGTGGACTTCAAACATGCAATCGACAATAAAATAATCAATAATAAAGAAAAAAATCTCAAATTGAGGTTGCTGTGAGTTTTGCAAAAAAAAGTCCAACCTCTTTGTTCCAAGGTCCCAAAATATGGTCCCAAACAGTAGGGCAACCACTGCAGTGAAGAAAAACCGCACAAAATTATAGTGTGGATTCCTGCAAAATGACCAATTATGCTTCCAAAGGCGGGTCATGCACTGAATGTTGAAGGACTGTGCATACTGAGTTGGAAAATCTAGATCCTGTGAGCCAGGAGCAGGGGTGCTTAACTCTTTAATAAAGAGCTTGATTCCATTTGAAAAGTAACAAAACATAACATTTGAATAAGGTTTAAAAAATGTTGCAATAAGGAAACTGATGAATTTGAAAGGGTGAAATAATAACCCTCATAAAATATCCTGGGGTGATATCAACAATAAGCTGGTGTTGTGGATTAATACCCCTCCTAGGGCGGGTGGAAAGATAAGGTGGAAAGTAATAACCACCTCTTAAATTAGAATGTTTAAATATATTTCATCACACAAAGTAACATTTAATCTTTAAAAATGTAAAAGACTTTTAAATATATCATTTAGTTATGATGAATATTGATCGAATAATAATACATTCCATGAAATTCCACTCTGGCCTAAGCTTACCACTATAATTATGAAATTTATAAATTGGAAGGGTTATTCATGGTATGTTGTCAGTTCAAAGAATGAATAATACAAGTGATGGAACAAAACTCTATAAGATGAGGATAGTAGTAGATTTGCATTTCTTGCTTTTATGAAAATAGTGTAACCAGCTTGGTATTGCAAAATGATTGGAGTCATTTCAGGATCTCTAACAAAACAAATCATCTTGAAGCATGCAAGATAGAATCTTAATAAATTCTACACAAGAAAATTTATAAAGATAATAATAATTGAGAAAAAGGCCTTACAGGTCAAGGAAAACTGAAACCACGGAAGATTCCATAAAAAATAAAAATTTGATGAAATGATTGTGCCAATATAGTAATTTGGAGTCACAGCTACTCTCAGCATTCCAAAATAGGTAAATTATATAAAAATGAAAAACATGATGAAAAAGAACCAGAAGAAATTGGAAGTTGTCCACTCAAAGAAATCATCAAATAGACCAAGATGACATAGATTACACATGGCATAAGAAAATAAGGCACCTCAATTGGCACCTACATATGTTGTCAGTTCAAAGAATGAATAATAAGAGTGATGGAACAAAGCTCTATAAGATCAGGATAACTATATATTTTCATGCCTTGCTTTTATGAAAATAGTGCAATCAACTCGGTATTGCAAACTGATTGGAGTCATTTCAGGATCTCGAACAAAATAAGATTGTCTTGCAGCATGCAAGATAACATCTTAATAACAATTCAGAACCCAAACGATGGTATTTATTACACCAACATAATCATAAAGAATAGTTTTCAACAACACAAATTCATGAATTCAACTGAAGCATATGGTTTCCTGTACACACATGAGTCAACCAGTATCTAGCAGCCATATTGAGGAAAATAACATAAAATATATCCAATGAGCATGTGATGCGATTTCTATCTTTTTTGGAAGTTGAGCTGTATGATGGCCAGAGAAAAGAATGAATCAAAGAAAACAGGGATATACACAAGCACCAGTGCTACAATTCCCAAAAAGTTGTGTCTCATCCAAAAATATGTATTTATGAATGTGGACACCTTCAAATTACCATCTGTTGTCACCATCTCACTTTCTACATCGCTCAACTTTGAAGCAATCAGACCATAGAGTGTCTAAGAAATAGGGGTTCCCTAGTAGTACCATCTCCACCATATAGCCATCTTTTGTGTTCAATACACAACTAGAAAATTGAATTTATTAGGATTACTCAATCGAAGGGAATTGTTAACTGTAGTCAACATTGCAATTCAAATAAATGCTACAGGGAAAAATTGATGAAGACAATAATAATTGAGAAAAATGCCTTACAGGTCAAGGAATAATGAAACCACAGAAGAGATTCCATAAAGAATAAAAATCTTATGAAATTATTGCACCAATATGGTAATTTGTAGTCACAACTACTGTTAGCATTCCAAAATAGGTAAAATATAGAAAAGTGAAAAACATGATGAAAAAGAACCAAAAGAACTTGGCAGCTATCCACTCGAAAGAAATCATAGAATAGACCAAGATGTCCAAGATTATGCACTGCAGAAAAACATAAGGCACCTTAATTGCCACCTGCTTTGAGTACAAGGATGGTCATTCACTAAATTGATCTGCATAACAAATTTATAATCTGACTAGTAGCTGTTGACATTTAGCTTACCTATCTAAGGGCATAAGTCAGTGTTGAATACATTCCAACAACTTTTTCTCTGTAAAAGGCAGTTCGTTCAACCCTGAAAATTGGCTGGACACTTGATAGATTTATAACACCAAGGAAAAGTACAACACAATACATTGATCCCAAAATATTTAGTAGATTTTTTTTTACCTCTGTGAAAGAACATTGAAAAGTTTTAAGACAACATTGAGCAGTTGAGGCAAAAGACAAGTTTAGAGAACATGGAATTTGCTTGGCTTACGAAGAACAACAGATAAAGTTTTCATGAGAACAATTATTAATTTAACTTGGAAGAGATATGAAATCATGAATTCTCAATATGCTAAGTGACTCTACGGACTTCAAACATGTAATAGACAATAAAATAATCAATAATAAAGAAAAAAATGTCAAATTGAGGTTGTTGCCAGTTTTGCAGAAAAAAGTCCAACCTCTTTGTTCCAAGGTCCCAAAATATGGTCCCAAACAGTAGGGAAACCACTACAGTGAAGAAAACATGCACACTATTATAATTTGGATTCCTCCAATATGACCAATGATGCTTCCAAATATGGGCCATGCACTGAACGTTGAGGGACTGTGCATACTAAGTTGGAAAATTCAGATCCTGCGAGCTAGGAGTAGGGGTGCTTAACTCTTTAATAAGAGCTTGATTCCATCTGAAAAGTAGCAAAACATAATAGTCAAATAAGAAAAGGCCTTACAGATCAAGGAATAATGAAACCATAGAAGAGATTCCATAAAGAATAAAAAGATAATGAAATGATTGCACCAATATGTTAATTTGGAGTCACAACTATTGTTAGCATTCAAAAATAGGTAAAGTATAGAAAAGAGAAAAACATGGTGCAAAAGAAGCAGAGGAACTTGACAGTTTTCCACTTGAAAGAAATCATAGAATAGACGAAGATGTCATAGATTATGCACTACATAAGAACATAAGGCATCTTAATTTCCACCTACATTGATTACAAGGATGGTCATTCGATAAATTTGATCTGCATAACAAATTTATAATGTGACTAGTAGTTGTTGACATTTAGCTTACCTATCCAAGGACATAAGGCAGTGTTGAATACATTCCAACAACGTTTTCTTTGTAAAAGACAGTTCTTTCAACCTCGACAATTGGCTGGACACTCAATGGACTACTAACACCAAGGAAAAGTACGAAACAATACATTGATCCCACAATATTTAATAGATATTCTTGTTTACCTATGTGAATGAACATTGAACAGTATTAAGACAACATTGAATAGTTGAGGTAACGATAAGTTTAGAGAACATGGAATTTACTTGGCTTACAAAGAACAACAGATAAAGTTTTCATGAGAAGAACTATTAATTTAACTTGGACGAGATATGACAGCCTAAATTCTCAAAAAGCTAAGTGACTATGTGGACTTCAAACATGCAATAGCCAATAAGCTAATCAATAATAAAGAAAACAAAATGTCAAATTGAGGTTGCTTCCAGTTTTGCAGAAGAAAGTCCAACCTCTTTGTTCCAAGGTCCCAAAAGATGGTCTCAAATAGTAGGGAAACCACTGTAGTGAAGAAAAACTGCACAACATTATAGTGTGGATTCCTCCAATATGACCAATGATGCTTCCAAATATGGGTCATGCACTGAACGTTGAAGGAATGTGCATACTGATTTGGAAAATTCAGATCCTGCGAGCCAGGAGGAGGGGTACTTAACTCTTTAATAAGAGCTTATTCCATCTGAAAAAATAACAAAACATAACAATTGAATAAGGTTTAAACAATGTTGTAATAAGGAAATTGATGAATGTAAAAGGGTGAAATAATAACCCTCATAAAATATCATGGGGTGATATTAAAAATAAGTTCGTGTTGTGGATTAATACCCCTCCTAGGGCGGGTGGAAAGATAAGGTGGGAAGTAATAGCCACCTCTTAATTTAGAATGTTTAAATATATTTCAGCGCACAAAGTAACATCTAATATTTAAAAATGTAAAATAATTTTAAATACATCATATAGTTATTCTGAACATTGATCGAATAATAATACATTCCATGAAATTCCACTACGGGCTGAGCTTGCTACTATGATTACGAAATTGATAAACTGGAAGGGTTGTTCATGGTATGTTGCCAGTTCAAAGAATGAATAATACGAGTGATGGAACAAATCTCTCGTAGATGAGGATAGTTATAGATTTTCATTCCTTGCTATTATGAAAATAAAGTAACTAGATTGGTATTGCAAATTGATTGGAGTCGTTTCAGGATCTGAGACAAAAAAAAATTATCTTGCAGCATGCAAGATAGCATCTTAATAACAATTCAGAACCCAAATGATGGTATTTATTACACTAACGAATCCATAAAGCATATTTTTCAATAACACAAATTCATGACTGCAACTGAAGCATATGGTTTCCTGTACACACTTGAGTCAACCAGTATCAAGCAACCATATTGAGGAAAATAACATAAAATATATCCAGTGAGAATGTGATGTGATTTCCATCTTTTTTGGAAGTTGAGTTTTCTAATGGCCAGAGAAAAGAAGAAATCAAAGGCAACGAGGATGAACACAAGCACGAGTGCTACAATTCCCAAAAATTTGTGTGTCATCCAAAAATATGACTTTATGAATGTGGACACCATCACATTCCCATATGTGGTCACCATCTCAGTTTCTACATCACCCAACTATGAAGCAATCAGACCATAGAGTGTCCAGGACATAGGGGTTCCCCAATAATACCATCTCCACTATATAGCCATTTTTTGTGTTCAATACACAACCAAAAAATTAACTTTATTAGGATCACTCAATCTAAGGGGATTTTCATTTGTAGTCAACATCACAATTAAAATAAATGCTACACGGAAAAATTGATGAAGAGAATAATAATCGAGAAAAAGGCCTTACATGTCAAGGAATAATGAAACCACAAAAGAGATTCCATAAAGAATAAAATGTTGATGAAATCATTGCACCAATATGGTAATTTGGAGTCACAACTACTGTCAGCATTCCAAAATAGGTAAAGTATAGAAAAGTGAAAAACATGATGAAAAAGAACCAGAAGAACTTGGCATAAACCAAGATGGCATAGATTACACAATGCAGAAGAACATAAGGCACCTCAGTTGCCACCTGCATTTATTAGAAGGATGATCATTCAATAAATT
This sequence comes from Pinus tabuliformis, assembly GCA_031772625.1. Lineage (NCBI taxonomy): Eukaryota > Viridiplantae > Streptophyta > Pinopsida > Pinales > Pinaceae > Pinus > Pinus tabuliformis. The sequence continues at coordinate 1,484,923,263 of CM062804.1, forward strand.
TGATCTGCATAACAAATTTATAATCTGTCTAGAAGTTGTTGACATTTAGCTTATCTTTCCAAGGGCATAAGGTAGTGTTGAATAGATTCTAACCACTTTTTCTCTCTAAAAGACAATTCGTTCAACCTCAAACAATTGGCTAGTCACTTGATGAATTACTAACACAATACATTGATCCTAGAATATTCAGTAGATCTTGTTGTTTACCTCTGTCAAAAAACATTGAAAAGTACCATGACAAAAAGACAAGTTTAAGCAACACGAAATTTACTAGGCTTACGAAGAACAACAAATAAAGTTTTCATCAGAACAACTATTAATTTAACTTGGAAGAGATATGACAGCCTGAATTCTCAATATGTTAAGCGACTATGTGGACTTCAAACATCTAATAGACAATAAAATAATCAATAATAAATGAAACAAAATGTCAAATTGAGGTGGCTACTAGTTCTGCAGAATAAAGTCTAACCTCTTTGTTCCAAGGTCCCAAAATATGGTCTGAAATAGTAGGGAGACCACTGTAGTGAAGAAAAACGCACAAGATTATAGTATGGATTCCTCCAATATGACCAATGTTTCTTCCAAAGATGGGCCATGCACTAAACATTGAAGCACTAAATGTTGAAGGGTTGTGCATACTGAGTTGGAAAATTTAGATCATGCGAGCTAGGAGTAGGGGTGCTTTTCTCTTTAATAAGAGCTTGATTCCATCTGAAAAGAAGCAAAACATAACAGTTGAATAAGGTTTAAGAAACACTACAATATCTCTCTTTGGAGGAATTATATTATCCAAAATGGGGTAACAAAATTAGGGATGCACAATGAAAAACTCTTTCTCAAACAAGTTCCTACAATTATGTCAAACATACTCATAGAGTGCCGATTTTATGTAGATTTTAGCAAAATCTCCACCAAGTCTTTCCTAAGTAGCCATGGAAGTCACTTCGAGCACCAACGTTTCTGGATTGTATCCTTCTATAATCTTTGGAACTCCTGGAACAACCTAATCAAACAAACAAGAATTAGACAAGATCATTATTTTCTGTCAACAATTGATAATGGGAAGAACAACCGATTACTAATAGATTGTAAAACATCGAACAACAAATCAACCATACCTTAAAATACTCAATTAGTTTATGAGAATGATGACCCCAAACGATTACTAATAGATTGTAAAACATTGAACAACAAATCAACCATACATCAAAATACTCAATGAGTTTATGATAATGATGACCCACAGGACCTGTATTGATTGTGTTGCGAACAATACGCATAACTATCGCTACAGCATGGGCATCTAGTTCCGAAGTTGGCTTATCCATGAAGATTATAGAAGGATTGACAACTAGTTCCACTGATATGCTAAGTCTCTTCCATTGCTCGGTAGAAAGGCCTGTCACTCCAGGAAGCCCTACAATAGCATCTCTTAGAGGAGTGAACAATCTCCATGACTTCTGCCACAAACATCTGCATTTATTGTAACAACATAAATCTGCGAGTAAAAGCGGCTTGCATAGTCTCATTCATAATAAATATTTTCACTCTGATTCAACCATTCCCACCAACCTAAACTCTTGAGCGTCCAAGACGCCTCCAGTTTGATCCATTAAGTATTCTCAGACATTCAAGATTCAGGGTTTCCAGTTTGATACACCCACCCATCTATGTTGAGAAATTCAAGATGTACAAGACTTGAAAGCTCTGGAAATGTCCTCAATTCGAAGCAAAATTTCAGGTTAAGATACTTTAACGACCTTTGATTTTCCATTCCCTGTGGAAAGTTTATCAATTTAGCACAACGTTTGAAGTCAACATATTCAAGTGTGGATATTTCTCCCAAAATGTCCATTGGGATGGACAGATTAATGCAGTATTTCAATGCTAGATATTGGAGACGCAATAATTCAGAAAAGGAATTAGGCAGTTTAGTCAGATTAATTCAACGTGATATATCTAAAAGCCTAAGGTTTTTAAGTTCCAAAAAATGAATGGGAAATGATTGTGGAAATCCGGAAAAATATGTCATGGCGCATTGGTGGTAGTTAAAGATATTTCTACAGAAACTCATATAATTTTCAACATCAAACGACTCACGACTGCTCAACGCACTTGAAGATGTGGCTCCGCTTGCATTAATATTCAACTCCTACAACTCACGAGGAAGCTGCAATATACATTATTTGTTAATGACTAGCTATTGGAATCTAAATTAGAACAAAAGACTACTTGATAACTAAGTTAATTACCTCCTCACAACAGAGGAACAACAATCCATTTTTCTGCTGAAAATACAGAACCAAAATCAATGGTAAGCACTTTTAGTGATCTCAACGTTCCCACTAATTCAAGAAATATGTTCTCAGGGAGAGTGTCTGCGGAAGACCACCCTGATTCCAACGATAAGCCAATCAAATTATAATTGTGGAGCTCCATTTCGAGTTCTGTAATTGATGAGGAAAGCTCTTGAAATCTCATTCCATTGACTTTCAGGTCTTAAGCAAACCGACAACCATAAACAAAATCAAACCACCTTTGAGAGAGGGAACCTGGAAAATCTTAGATCGAGTGTAGAGTTGCGAGGGGGAGTTGGTGAACGTTGTACCTGCAACCACATAAAAACCCAATTAAACCCAATTTTAGTGTCACCAGGAGGATAAGCCCTGGAGAAAAGGTAGGGTATGAATAAATTATAAATTTTACCTGAGAAATTGTTGTCGCTCTCTGCCATCTTATCCCCTGTCATTTGGTGTAGGGTTATTACTAGAATTGAGCTGAACTCTAAAAAAACATTCAATTCCAAAATGAGGGATCTTACCTTATTATAGTTGGGTTCTGCAAGCGTAGAAGTTTTTCACAGCTGAAGTGAAGAATCCAACCAGAGTGAAAACAAAGTAAACATGTGAATAGTGTCAAAGGGGTGGTCGTTGTAGGGAACATAATGACGAGGTACAGTGAACTGGTGTAAGAATAGTGTTACTTGACACAGGTAAGCCGACTAAGGAGTGCTGCCAAAGAGGGTTTCTATTTTATTGGTTGGAGGTTGCAGAGACCGGATGTGTAGATAGGTTGGTTGAAATGAAACGATAAGGTGCGCATCCGTTGTGCCATGACTTTCCAAGATGAATTTTCCAGTGGCCTGGAGGGATGCAGAGGAGGTGTTTGCATTGTGAACCCTTTCGAGATCAGTTATCAGTGTGGTGATCGGTAACAACCCTCCACCGTAATATTCTTCACCGCCTGAAATCATCTAGTGGTAGGAAATCATTTAATCGACTAACATATAAGATCTACAGTTCACAAATTGATAGAGTGATAACTAAGGATCCAAGCAAAGAGAGAAAACAAAGTGGCTAACAATGAAAGAGGAAAGACATTAAATGATTCTTTTAAGTTTTTTGTTATTGTATTTTCATTGACATGATTGATCCAAAATATAGGTTTAGTATTTTACAATTAATTATATATATTTTTAATTTAGATACTTTCTTAAATACAATACAATGGGATAATATTTAAGAGAGAGAGAGTGAGATGGAGTGGGAATAGAGTGGGGGAGAGAGACATGGAGAGAGAGGAAGGAAGAGAGAGAGGAGGATAGAGGGAGGGAGAGAAGATGGATTTGGAGGGGGGAAGAGAGGAGGGGAAGAACAAAAACATTAAGAGATAGAGGTGGAGAGAGAGACAGGGAGTGATAAGGGAGAGATGAAGTTGGAATGAGGGAGAGAGGAGACGAGAGAAGGGAGAGAGAAGAAGAGGATAGAGATAGGGAAATAAGGGGAAGAGAGAGATAAGGAGACATAAATATGGAGGGGGCGAGAGGAGGAGAGTGAGAAGGGGAGATAGAGGGAGATACTGATAGAGTTGGAGGGTGAAGAGAGAGTGTGTGTGTGATGGGGGGCGAGACGGAGGGAGGTGGGAGAGAAAGGGAGAAAGAGGAGGGAAAAGACATGGGACTTGGGAGAGAGAGGGGGAGAGAGAGAATTTGAATGGGGAAAGAGAGGGAGGGAAGAACAAAGACATTGAGAGATAGAGGCGGAGAGGGAGAAGGAATGATAAGAGAGAGATGAAGATGGAATTAGGGAGTGTTAGGGTCCAACCCTAACCCCTTTATTTATGTAATAAACCCAATAGGGTCAAGTCATAGTCATAGTTAGTTAAAGAGTCAATAAAGCTCGTATTAATAATTGTAAGTGGTTGACCCACATTTAAGAAAGGGACCAAAGTTAGTTGCAAACGGGCCATAATTAATAAATAAATTGGTTAACCCATGTTATGCCAAGGACCACTAATCACTAGGTTGTTGAAGGTTATTTAGCTATAAATAGTCATAGTTAGAAGGGAAATATCATCAAGTCTTATTTTGTAATCGAGCTCTGCTCTACTGGAGGTTGCCCCCTCGAAGAGGCAAGTGAACATTGTTTTTATCTGTGAATAATAAAATACTTGCTATTTTTCTCATTTTATTCTATGTTCTGGGTTATATTTCTTCGCATATTTGGTATTCTGTAATTTCTCGTAGGTCAAGGGTATAACAAGTGGTATTAGAACACTTTTCAGGATTGTGGTACCTCCATTTTTGTAGAATTTTGTTTTTAGGCTAGAGATGTGTTCCAACGCCTTTAAACCATGGGATCTGTCATTGAGCATATAAACCTGCGGATTTGAGAAAGCATGCACGCAAGAAATAAAAGAGGTGGTCACACTTGTTGGACTCCCTTGTAACCCTTGTGGGTACCCCTTAGCGTAGTAGTGCATTAAACAGAACCGTGCATGGACTGCACTTCCACGTACCCTCTGGGTATATCGGAAGCCCCCTAGACTCACTTGAAACTCCACCTTAGATAAGTCATCGGTCATTCTTCTCCTATAATACACTAAGAACAACACTTGGGGAGATTACCGCACATACGATAAGGTAGTTGGGTAATACAACTAAGGGTATGGTTGATCCTCCTTAGTTAGTTCCCTAAAATATTGGGCCAAGAACTATTGTTGGGCACTTATGTATATTGCAATCTATAGCACCTAACACTCCTTTGTGGCCATAGTTCCCTCGGCTCTCTGAAGATCGCCCATTATCTTATATATCATATCAGATCCACCAGTTGGGGTTCTACTGCCATAATACAATTCATATCTAGCAGTTGGGGTTTTGTCACCATTGCACTAATCAGATCCACCAATTGGGGCTCTATTGCCGCAGTAAAATTTAGATCTAGTAGTTGGGGTTTTGTCACCACCACACCAATCAGATCCACTAGTTGGGGTTCTTCCACAGCAGTACGACTCACATTCAGTAGTTGGGGTTTCGCAGGTAGATCTGACACTCTGCCCAGTGAAGCTTGTTGTTGCTATAGTCTAGGCCCAATTTTCATAGGATATTGGGTAGGATCAAGTTTTCTGGAATTTGGCCACTGCAGTATTGATCCGCAGGGAGTAAATCCCCATTCGGAGTAAAAATAAAAATAAAAATAAAATCATAGTCCTCCCCAAGATGCTTACAAGAGAATTAGCTCATAAGATTTAGGACGACGAGTTGGTCACAATGGTGCCATCCACTGGGCAGCCTCAATTTTTGGGTGGTCCCAAATTTTTTTGGAGTGACTTCAAGTCACCAAGATTTGTGTATGGTAGAAACTAGAGCTCAAGTCATGGCCAATGAGAAGATCCAGTGCCTTGAATAATGGTTGGATTTGTTCAAGGAACAATTAGAAGAAATTTTGAAATCGCTTCAAATAGTCACCAAGAGCATGACGGGGTATCATCAGGAGGTGCATAGTATTGATGAACACCTCAAAGGAGAATCTATCCATCATATTCACTTCCATGGAAATCACCAACATGCCCACCCTTAGCCACCCAAGTTGGAGATGTATAAATTTGATGGCTCTAATCCGAGAGTATGGGTAGCACAAATGGAACATATTTCACCCAGAATGATATTCACAATGATCAAACTAAACTACATGTGGGAGCCCTTTACTTGGACCAAGAAAGATGGCAATGGTGGCAGTGGCATGCGAAATGTTATCCTAGGAACATAATGTGGCAAGTGTTCTCAAAATCCCTTTGTGACTACTTTCACCAAGAATCTAATTTTTTGGGCCCTCTCACTAAGCTCTGTCAGACAGGCACAGTAAAAGACTACATTGCCGCCTTTGAGACATTGGCCTTTAGAATGAAAGGTCTAGGAGATGAATTCTATCTCGAGTGTTTCATTAGTGGTGTCAAAGAAGCCATCCAAGCACATATCTAGATGCACCACCCACCTACATGCATAGATGCTTGCAAAGAGGCTGTCGAGGCAGAACTTGCCTTAGCTGCCCAGTCTACTCGTCCAAATTTTGTAGCCAAGGGGCATTCAACCCAGGCGCAGGGCCCTACCCAAACACTTAAGGTTCAAAAGGTGTCTCCAATAGAAATGGCTGAAAGAAGAAACCAAGGATTTTGCTATTATTGTGATGACAAATACTCCCTGGGACATAAATGCAAGGAACCAAAATTCTTTCAAATTGATGTTACGGATCACAACTCATTAGAGGAAGCCCCACCCCTTGGGGGGCCAGAGGACAAAGTTGAGGAAACCCAGCAGGACAATGATCTCATAGCTATGCCAGATGAACTAGTTATCTCACTACATGCTCTGGCAAGTATTTCTACGCCCCAAACATTCAAAATCAGAGGTTTTCTTAAACATCTCCCTGTAGTAGTATTGATTGATAGTGGCAACACTCATAACTTTGTCCATAAGCGATTTGCCGAAGTTGTTCATTATTTCAGTAAGGGAAGTCTCTAATTTCCAAGTCCTTATTTCTGATGGGGGGGCAATGAAATGTGAAGGCCGCTGCAAAAATATTAAACTTCAGATGGGAGACTACCACCTAAAGACCCACATGTTTGTGATTAACATGGGTGGTTGTGACATTGTCTTGGGTGATGAATGGCTTCGCACACTCGGCCCAATCACAATGGATTTCCAAGATTTATATATGAGCTTTAAGCATAATGACCACGTTCATACACTCCATGGGCTCCTTCTATCATCAGCTCACATCGAATGGAAAATTTGTTGAGAAAGGGCCATCATGGAATCATTGCCTAGTTTAATTCCATCCAGGCCATAGAATCTACTACTCTTCATATTCATCCGGAGATGAAACAGGTCTTAAACTGACATAAGTAGGTCTTTAACAAACCTAAAGAGTTTCCACCCTCTAGAGAGGAACATGATCATAGCATCACTTTGGTCCCAGGGGCCCAACCGCTGAATGTGCGCCCATATAGATATCCTTTCGCGTAAAAGAATGAAATTGAAAAAATCATCAAGGAACTCCTTGAAGAAGGTTTTATTCATCCTAGCATCAGTCCTTATTCATCACGAGTGGTCATGGTGCTAAATAAAGATGGGGCACATGTGTTCGGACTTTTGGGCCCTCAACAAGCTCACTGTCAAAGAAACATTCCCTATTATGGTTGTTGATGATATGCTTGATGAACTACATGGGGCTCAATTCTTTACCAAGCTAGATCCTCACTTTATCACCAAATATGCATGAAAGAAGTAGACATTCCCAAGACTACTTTCCGAACTCATGAAGGCCATTATGAATTCTTGGTCATGCCATTTGGTCTCTGTAATGCTCCATCTACTTTTCAAAGCCTCATGAATCACCTGCTGAAACCATATCTCCAAAAATTTGTCCTCATTTTCTTTGATGACATTCTCATCTATAGCCTCACTTGGGAAAAACATCTTCATCATGTAGAACTAATCTTGAAACTACTCCAGAATCACGAATTATTTGTCAAATTGTCCAAGTGCTCTTTTGTTGTGGAAGAGGTCGAGTATTTGGGACACATTGTGGATCGTGAAGGTGTCAGGGTTGATCCCAAAAATATATAGGCAATGCAAGATTGGCCTCAACCAAAAACCTTGAAGATTTTGAGGGGATTCTTAGGTCTCACCGGTTACTATTGCAAATTTGTTCGCAATTATGGTTGCATTGCTAAACTCCTCGCTAACATTCTCAATAAAAATTCATTCCTCTGCATTGATGCTGCACAAGAGTCGTTTATGGCTCTCAAACATGCCATGTGATCCACTACAGTATTGGCACTACCTGACTTCACTAAATCTTTTGTGATTTAATGTGATGCTTCAAGTAGTGGTATTGGTGTTGTCTTCATGCAGGAATACCCTTGGCTTTCACTAGCCAACAACTAAGTGGGAAACATATGGGACAATCTACCTATGAGAAAGAGATGATGGCCATCTTACATGTAGTATATAATTGACAACCATACTTACTGGGGTGACGTTTCCAAATCTGCACAGGCCATCAAAGCCTCAAATATATTTTGGAGCAACGTCTATCCTTGCCACAACAAAATAAATGGCTGGCCAAAATGTTTGGATATGATTATGAGATAATTCACAAGAAAGGGCGTGACAATGTAGTAGTGGATGCTTTATCATGCCAATTTGAGGATGAAAGCACCTTGCTATCAAGCTCTCTCCCCATACCAGATTGGATTGAAGAAGCTTGCAAGGAATGGTTTTCACACCTCTCTCTCTTCCAACTCATTAATAACTTGAGAGAAGATCCTAATTCCTTAGTTGGCTACTCTTGGAAGGATGAGATTCTTCGTTACAAGGATTGAGTAGTTATTTCACCGAGATCCTCTCTCAAAACTCACATTTTGGCAGAGTTGCACTCATCTCCCACTGCAGGGCATGCAGTCTTTCAGAAGACTTATGATTGCACTCGTCAATCTTTCTTTTTGACAGGCATGAAAATTGATATTCTTACTTTTGTAGCTGAATGTGATGTGTGTCAATGCCAGAAAGGAGAAATAGTCAAGTTACCAAGAACCTTACAACCATTGCCAATCCCTACCTTGGTTTGGACCAAGGAAAATTTTAAGGATGGAAAATTTTCTTGAAGTTTAAAAACATTGGCGAATCTCACTAGTCCCTAATATGCAAACTATAAAATGTTTATTGATATATTTGTAAAATTATTCAAATTTATAATGATTTTATATATATTCTCTATATAACTTTGGCTATTTTTAAGGTAAAATAATTTTATATTCTAAAATTTGGGCGAATCATCTTTTATAAAATTGGAAATTGGCGAATATTTTTTGGGGAAAAATCATGGAAAATTAGCCCACTGGGCGAACATTAGCCCCTAAAATTTTCCATGGTTTGGACATATGCTTCTATGGATTTCATTACTGGTCTCCCAAAGTCAGGAAACAAATCCATCATCATGGTGGTTGTGGACATACTTTCTAAATATGCTCATTTTGGCACTCTACCCCACCCATTTACCCCCACTTTGGTGGCTCAAGCTTTCATGGACCAAATCTTCAAACTGCAAGGCATGCCAATGTCCATTGTGTCTAATCGTGACCCGAATTTCACCAGCAATGTTTGGCAAGAATGTTTCAAGCTACAAGGCACCCAAATCCAACTAAGTACTGGCTCTCATCCCAAAACTGATGGTCAAACTGAAGCAATCAACAAATGTTTGGAGACATACCTATGGTGCTTCACTTCAGAAAAGCATCATCAATGGGTACACTAACTACCTTTAGCTAAATGCTGGTATAATACTAACTATCATGAAGTCACCAAGATGACTCCATATGAAGTAGTGTATGGCCAACTCCCTCCTTCACCTATTTCTTATATCCCTAGATGCTCTAAGGTGCAATTAGTTGATGAACTCCTATAGAACCGTGCCGCCATGATAGCTCGTCTCAAAGATAATCTCCATCAAGCTCAGAATCAAATGAAGCAATATATAGACCAAAATCGTTCAGAGTGCACATTTCAAGAAGGGGATCAAGTATTCATGTGGCTGCAACCATATAAGCAAACTTCTCTCAAAGAAAAGGGTTGCCAGAAATTAGCTCGAAAATTCTACCAACCTTATCAAATACTTCAATGCATTGGAGCAGTAGCCTATAAGCTAGCCTTGCCAGCAACTTCAAAATTCCGTTTATTCTTCCATGTATCATGCCTCAAGAAACTAGTGGGTAACAATTGTAGAATTCATACCAGTCTACGCTAATTGGATGAGGAAGGTTCACTCTAGCTCCAACCTGAACAGGTCATCGATACTCGTGAAAGACATCTGTGCGACTGCATGATCAAGGAAGTCCTCTTCAAGTGGAAAGACACCTCTCCAGAAGATGCAACCTGGGAACCAACCACTATTCTTGAGCAGTTTCTACAGCTTCAGCCTTGAGGACAAGGTTGATTTTGCTAGGGGAGCGCATGTTAGGGCCCAACCCTAACCCCTTTATTTATGTAATAAACCTAATAGGGTCAAGTAATAGTCATAGTTAGTTAATGATTCAATAAAGCCCCTATTAATAATTGTAAGTGGTTGACCCACATTTAAGAAAGGGACCACAGTTAGTTGCAAATGGGCCATAATTAATAAATAAAGTGGTTAATCCATGTTATGCAAAGGACCACTAGTCGTTAGGTTGTTGAAGGTCACTTAGGTATAAATAGTCATAGTTAGAAGCGAAAGATCATCAAGTCTTATTTTGTAATCAAGATCTGCTCTGCTAGAGGTTGCCCCCTCGAAGAGGCAAGTGAACATTGCTTTTATCCCTGAATTATGAAATACTTGTTGTTTTTTTCATTTTATTTTGTGTTCTAGGTTGTATTTCTTTGCATATTTGGCATTTTGGAATTTCTCGTAGGTCAAGAGAATAATAGGGAGAGAGGAGATGAGGGAAGGGATAGAAAATGAGAGGATAGAGATAGGGAAAGAAGGGGATGAGAGATACATGGAGACATAAATGTGGAGCGGGGAGAGAGGGGGAGAGTGAGAAAGAGAGAGAGAGGGAGATAGTGATAGAGTTAGAGGGTGGAGAGAAAGAGTGTGTGATGGGGGTGTGAAACAGAGGGAGGTGGGAGAGGAAGGCATAGAGAGGAAGGAAGAGAGAGAGGACTTGAGAGAGAGGAGAGAGAGAGGGTGAGAGAGAGATGGAGTTGGAAGGGGAAGAAAGACATAGAAAGAGCAAGGTGGAGAGGGAGAGGGACTGACAAGGGAGAGATGGCGAGACGACAAGGGAGAGAGAGAGAGAGAGAGAGAGAGAGAGAGAGAGAGAAGGAGGCAAGGGGAAGAGAGAGAGAGAGAGTAGGGGTAGAGAGAGAGTGAGTGAGAGGAAGAGGGAGGGAGAGAGAGATAGATACATATGGAGAGAGAGTGTAAGTTTTAGGGGTCAGAAGGATAGAGAAGGGGAGATAGAGATATAGATGGGGGGGAAGATAGCGAAGAAATGAGAGGAAAAGAGAGGGGGGAGGAAGAGAGATATATGTGTAGAGATAGAGGGAGAGAGAGAGAGGGAGAGGGAGAGAGATAGATAGATAGATATGGATAGAGAGTGTGTATGTTTGGGGGCTAAGATAGAGATATAGATGGAGGGGGTAGAGAGAGAGTGGGAGAGGGAGAGATAGATACAGAAGGGGAAGAGATAGAGAGGGAGGGTAAATGGAGAGATAGATAGATAGATAGATATGGAGGGAGAGTGTGTATGAGGGCTGATATAAAGAGATGAGGAAGGAGAGACAAAGGGATATAAAGATATAGATCGATAGGGCAAGAGGGAAGAAGAGGGAGAAAAATAAAGGGAGGGAGGAAGCTATATATATATATATATATATCTATATATATATATATATAGAGAGAGAGAGAGAGAGAGAGAGAGAGAGAGAGAGAGAGAGAGAGATGTTTTTAGTGGGTTGAGATAGAGAGACAAATAAGGAGGGATAGAGGGAGGTATAGATATGGATGGTAGTGGGGGAGGAAGAGAAATATAGAGAAATGGAGGGAGAGGTGGAGAGAGAGAGAGATAGGGAGAGACAAAAGGAGAGAGGGAGGGAGATAAACACAAAATGGAATGTGGAGAGAGAGGGAAGAAGAAAGAGACACCTAGAGATAAAAGAAAACATAGACATTAGATCTAGAAAGTCATGAATATTTTGTTTTTTCACTAAAATAGATGTATCGATTTTAGTGTAGTTGTTGATTTCTAATCCTATTTGATCACTTGCACTAGATGCATTGATTTTAGTGTAGATGGTGATTTCTAATCCTATTTGATTGTTTGCACTAGACACATTGATTTCAGTGTAAGCACATCTTTTTCCCCTCCATCTATATCTCTATCTCCCATTGTCCCTGCTTCTTTATCTGTCTATCTCACCACCCAATCATACACATTTTCTCTCCATATCTATCTATCTCTCTCTCTCTCTCCCTTTTCCACTCCCTATCTCTCTCTCTCTAACACTTCTCTCTCCATATCTATATCTTTTCCTCCCTCCATGTATTTTCATCTCTCTTATTCCCTCCCACCCCCCCATATATCTCTATATAACCCCCAAAACATACAGACTCTCTCTGAGTGTGAACACATAAACATTATTCATGACCTGAATTGAGTTGTCTTTTACAATAATTCAACCATAAATACAATACTTGAATTTTCATCCTAGACGGACACTATTAAGAATTAATTAGTTGTCAGAGTTTTTGATACCTAAAATTAAATGAAATAGATGTGCACTGTCAATCCTCCTACAAACTATTGACAATATTGTCTCCCTTCTCCATCACCTACTAATTACTAATAGACAATTACATACATATATAAAAATATAGCACAACAGCTATAACATTCACAAACATTACCATCCAAATCCAAACACATAAACAAACAAACCACTTAAAGCATCTAAATACAGACATACAAACCATTCAAGGAGAGAAACATAGACTAAATTAAGGAAGAGAATGATATACTCATTCCAAGCAAAGAAAACATAACGTGAATTTTGAAGTTAATCTCAAACATATAATGTGACATTGTTTCCCTCAACTGGAACCAGCCTAGATCCATTTAATACCTGATCTACAATGCACCAAGAGGGATCAAGTCCCTCAAGGTGCAAACATTTCCTCATGTTCTACACTCCAAAAGGAAGGTTTGCACCTCAAGGTATTTGATCCCTCTCGGCGCATAATATATTTGGTATTAAATGGATCTAAGCTGGATTAGAAATCAATATATACATTGAAATCAATGTGTTTAGTGAAAACAATAAAAATAGGATTAGAAATCAACATCTACACTAAAATAAATGCATCTAGTGCAAGCAATCAAATAGGATTAGGAATCAACAACTACACTAGAATCAATACATCTGTTTCAATGAAAAAACGAAATATTATTGACTTTCTAGATCTAACTTCTATGTTTCTATTTGTCTTTGTGTGTCTCTTTCTTCTTCCTGGACTCTCCACCTTTCATTCTGTGTCTATCTCCCTCCCTCTCTCCTTCCCTCTCTCCTCGTCTCTCTCTCTCCACCTCTCCCTCCCTTTCTCTATCTTTATCTTCTTCCTTCTCTCCCATACCCTATATATCTATACCTCCCTTCATCTCTCCTTATTTGTTTCTCTATCTCAGCCCCCTAAACACATCTATCTCTCTCTCTCTCTCTCTCTATATATATATATATCCCTCTGTTTGTCTCCCTCTTCTTCCCTCTTTCCCTCTCCAACTATATCTCTATCTCCTTCTCTCTCTCCTTGTTTATCTCTCTATATCAGTCTGCATACACACACTCTCTCCCCACATATATCTATCTATCTATCTCTCTCTCTCCATATATATCTCTCTTCCTCCCTCCCTCTATTTGTCTCTCACTTCTTCCCCATATACCCCCTCCATCTATATCTATATCTCCCCTTGTCTCTCCTTCTCACCCCTAAAACATACACTATCTCTCCATATGTATATATCTTTCTCTTCCTCCCTCTTCCTCTCACTCTCACTCTTCCCCTCCTCTCTCTCTCTATCTTTCCCTTCTCTCTCTCTCTCTCTCTCTCTCTCTCTCTCTCTCTCGCCATCTCTCCCTTGTCACTCCCTCTTCCTCTCCACCTCTCTCTCTCTATGTCTTTCTTCCCCTTCCAACTCCATCTCTCTCTCTCGCCCTCTTTCTCCTCTCTCTCTCTCTCCCTTTCTCTCCCACCTCCCCCTATCCCCCTCCATCACACACACACTCTCTCTCCACCCTCCAACTATGTCATTATCTCCCTCTCTCTCTCATTCTCACTCTCCCCCTCTCCCCCCTGGATATCTATGTCTCCCTGTCTCTCTCATCCCCTTCTTTCCCTTCCTCTATCCTCTACTTTTCTCTCCCTTCCCTCATCTCCTATCTCCCTAATTCCATCTTCATCTCTCCCTTATCACTCCCTCTCTCTCTCAATGTATTTGTTCTTTCCTCCCTCTCTTTCCCCATTCTAGCTCCATCTCTCTCTACCCCTATATCTCTCCTCTCTCTCAAGTCGCATCTCTCTTCCTCCCTTTGTCTATCACCCCCACCACACACACTCTCTCTCTCCACCCTCTAACTCTGTCACTATCTCCCACTCTCTCCCCTTCTCGTTCTCCCTCTCTTTTGATGGTGCTTGACCTGCCAACATGTCAGGGGATCTCCCTAGTAAGATGTCCCAACTAGAGCTCAAACAGTTTAGTGTAGGAGTCCCAGTAGTGGGTTGTACGGTATCACCTTGACCACGGTTGCACGCAGAGGCAAGTAAAATTTCCCTATTGGTAGCAAGGGTGTGACATATGTAGCAAGTCAAGGGAGGTGCATCATTGGTTCTAACACTTAGAGGGCGATGTGAGCGCACCCCTTGGAAACTTGTGAAAGCTCATAATTAAGAAGGGAACACATGAGCAAAGGTGCATCACAAAATGGAATGAAAGTAAGCTAGCAATCCAAAGTGGTGGTTAAACCAACAACACATTTCAATAAGATTCATATATACATATACAGAAAGAGTCTATACACACATGCATAAGAGAACAAATACATATATCATTTAGATTAAATAAGATAGTTGAAATACAATATGACATATGCATGAAACATGATGGATCTATTATATTAAGAAATGAAAGTTCCAATAATACAACACAACCATGACCAACCACTAGTTCCGATAACAAAATGTTACATTCACTGTCACCTACTCCTCCAAAGAGGTATACTAGCTCTACACAATGGAGAAGCCAAGGCTCGTTAAAATACTCTCCAAACATTCTCTAAGATACTCCTATCAGAAGCTTGGCTGGCCAAAATCCCTTACAATGACTTACGAGGGACTATATATAGTAAAGGGTGGGGTGACCCTTGACAATACCCTTTGTGACCATTCATCTACCCTCATGACTCTTCAACTACTCTATGACGGTTACATTCAACTATCGACACATGAACTTCCACTTGACAAGATGTTACATACAATCTGCACATGTACCTATGTGAGACAAAATAGGCTTGAGCAAGCCATGTAGGACATCACTATGACTCAAACAACTATGGGAAGATCAACTCTTTGACATCCTCACAATGGTCAACGGTGGCAAATTGGGGCCAAGCCCGGTAGTTCGCGATGGTGTCTGTGTACTCTATGGTGACATCTTTATGGCAACAAAATCTTGCCTCTGTTGCACCTGCATACACTGATCTAGCTCCTCTGTGCAAATCATCTAATAGCATTCACATAATTGTCCTGAGTGTGGTCAGAACAACAACATACTGATGCATGGTGTCTACACTGATCGCTAATTCTATGTTGATGGCTATGCACATCAACTCGTCAAGGTACGAGTCAAGATCCAGTTAGACTTGTGCCTTTGTCTTTGCCTTGGTGAGTGTCCCAATAGATGGGATCGCATGTGCGCACACAACAACATCCATACTCCTAAATACCCATGCATGGGAAACCTGCAAATTAATGATGATCTGCAGGAGCTTCATAGTTCCGGATCTGACTCTGGATGCGTGCCTTCAGCTCGACTACTCTAGGCTTCATCATCTTAGGCAAGTGTATCTCATTGTCCATGTTTGCATGTAGTCAACAACAATATGCAAGTTTGACAATATACGTGCTCTCCTAGCACATCGCAACTACCAACCGTTGATATGGACAAATGCCTTATTCACGATACCAAACATGGAATACAATGCCCGCATGACTATCTCAAGGGATGATACTTCATCCAATATCACCTTATTCAACTCTGTTCGGGCAGATGTTGTAACTAGTTCTCCTCCTTGATTGGCTGTCTATAACTCCTTATCCATTCACTTGTTCTCAACTATCAAGAAGCAAACACTCAAGCTAGTGGCTTTCGCATATACTTTGGTAGCATCAGCTAATGCTGCGGGATTCTTGCGCATGTCAGACATGATCATTCATTCTTCAAACTACGCAGGAGATGTGTTGTCACCTGAAGTAGAAACTCTGCATGATTACACAACTCTATGCTGCGACCAAAACTAGTTTCATAACATTTTATACAGAAGCATCCAGAACTACTCAAGCATTGAGGATAACACATTTTTGAAGGAGAGGGGCATGTTAGGTCCCTATAATACTAGTGATTCCCCCATTACTATTGTCATTGTATCCCTTATTGTTATTGTTGTGCTCCTATTGTCCCCATATTGTTATTATTGTGCCCCATAGAAGCCCACTATTATTATTTTTGTGCCCTTATACTATTATTGTTAGGTCGACTTGGCTTATATTGTGACCCCTTAAACTCCTATATATATATAAAGGAGTTTTTTTTCATTTGTACCATCCAAGAATTGTTCATTTGTGTAATGTAAAGGAGGTTTCCTCCTTGAAGAGGTTGATTTCTAAGTCGTTGATCTATCTTTTCTATCTTTTTGTGACCTGGTGTCATAACAACAACTCATTGAAAGATATGTTGTTCATCTCTTGTTTCAGATTGTCTCCAAGGATCTCAGTGTCTCCTTGGTCGCTTGGGACTTTCTCTACTTCTAAATCTGGTGAAGCTTATTGGTCGGCCTCTTGATGATAAGGCATGAGGTCGATGTCTTGCTCTAACTCTTTTTTCTCCATATCCATATCCATCTGCTCAAGTACTCATTCAATCTCTTGAGCTAAGTCCTGCTCCTATGCCTTCTCACCCTATTTTCTTTGTGACAGCTATACAGATGAGTCTACTACCTGTATGGGTGTAGTTTCATCTGTCTGTACATGTTGCACCCCCTGTTGTACCTGTTATTTCTGCACTTCATTCCCCTGTCTGCACATCTCCCGTTCCTTATGGAGTTGCTCCTTCAACTCATGCAACTCCTTCACTGTTTCCTCCATCCTTTGTTTTTCTCTCTTCTTTGTGCAGTCCTCCTATCACATTTTTGCCTCTTCGCCTTAATTGCCCAAGCTGATTTCTACACAAGTGGGTATGCTTTGAACTTGGAGCTTTGTTTTGCCTCTATGCTGCGGACAATCTTCCCCTTGCCTTTGTCACAATGGTATGTTTACCTTTGCTGTTGCTGCTGTTGGTGCTCTCCTGGATGCTGCTTTGCTAACCATTCTACAGTGGTTCCGACTGATTAATTGTGCCTAGAGAAGCTATAACAATATCTGCATGGGTCTTCCTCCACCCAATTACACACCTCGTGGATCCACTAAAACTCTACTCTCGCGCAGTGATCTTTCACAATACAATGCGGGTCGTATGGATTGAAGCTTCAGACTTCGAAAGGATATTTCTTGATCTTCTTTGTTTTGGCATCCACATGTTTGAGATTCTGTATCTTGTATAACCTGACTCGCAATGGAAGAGTGGGCCAAGGTGCCTTCTTCTTCCAGTGCAGATTAGCTGATAATCCTACAGAGATGTGGTATGCCACTTCTTGCATGAAGAGCTTGTCCATGGAAAACTTCGGCAAAACATGTGGAGGCTTCTCCGCGTTGTACATCCGTATGGAGGTGTTAGACGGTGAGCCATACCAATCCACTATGGCGATTAGTGCCTCCATTAATACCTTAGATATGTAAGGTGGATCCTGCTAAAATATCATTTATATACCGTGGTGACAAAATGACATGACAACTGTGTGATGACTCCTTTGAAGTTTCATTCGGACAACATTTTACAATAAGTATTCACAGAGGTTTCCGATGATTTCCATGGCCACTTCAAGACCAGGAACGCTTGATGGACACAGATTGCATCCAATGTGTAAGTAGACATGTAGATTTCTGCTTGCTGACCTTTGGGCGGCTGCCGAGCTCCTGTTACCTGTTCCTTTAGCCTGTGAGCCAACATGTCAAACTAGTTGCATGCTTTTCCTTCACTGGCCAGTTGCTCCAACACGATCACCCAACTCTACGGGAAGGTCTCCATACTCTCTTAGCCATACAAGTGACATGAAAATATGACCAAGTATTGATAAGCCTTCTACAGTATCTTCATCTTGTAAATTTGGTGGGGTGTCATCCTAAATTTGGCCGGCTCCTTTACCCAGTTCTTCAAGATATATCTAGAGCTGGCATTTCCACTGTGTATGTTGAAGGGTGTCTCCATGGTGATCACTAGCTTCGACAAATAGTACATCTGCTGATAATCCTGTCCCCTGAAGGTAGCAATCTATGTCTTGCTGACACTGCTCAATGTGATCATCTTGGTATCAGTGTGCGAGATGATCCAATGTATCATGTCCATGCATGGGAACGCGGGATATTTGCATGAAATCTGGTACAAGCCGGACTTGTGAATGTTCACATAGGCTTGGCGGTCTTCGAGATCCTCCCCAAATGTGCCTGAGAATGCATAATTGACCTATTGCCATTTCAAATTGATGTCTTTGCCTACGATCAACTTGGTGTCTCCATAAATCGACAAACTTGTAGACACACGCTCAACTGCTGCTCCAGTTGTGCTTCTGTCGGTGTCCTTTGACCTTGCTCTCTTGGAGGCCATTGATCTTGAACTGCTGAGAGATGGACTAACACCTGATATTTCTGGAGACATGGTGACATGCATGGCAAGAAATCTGTCAATTAACAACAAAGAAAACTTGAGGGATGACATGCAACATACCTAGGGACGGACAAACAAGTATTGTGCAATTTTCACTGGGAGGCCAGGAGACTGATTGCTGAAACTATGCAAAAGGTAGTTTAGACTATAGGGAGGCTAGTTTACTGCTAGAATTTCACAATGCGCAATCGAGACTGGTCTACTGGGATTGTGTAATGCACAATTTCAGCTGGCAAGTGATGTAGGCCCAGGGACAATGTTGTGTAATTTTCTAGGCCAATAGTCACTACCTCTCAGAATTTCACAAGGCAAGACTGGGGGGCAATCACTGGCCATAATTGCACATTTTCTGGGAGGAAGGTAGAGCCTTCCCTCTCAGAATTACACAATGTTGTCTTAGTTAGGTAGAGTCTAGGCCAAGGTTGCCCAGACCCACCGATGGGCAACTGAAAGAAAATAAAGATGTGAATTGATGGTGATACTGAGTGTAAGTAGAGGTGAATGGTCATGCATGCAAAGAGTGAATGCATGATTCAGAAAATGAAAGAACATGCATGTGTGTGAAATGAGTTGCTGAATCGATGACCATCTGTGAAAAACAGTGTCATGCATGTGACAACAATGAGATGCAACTGAAAACTGAAATGGTGCATGTATAGGGTAACATGCATTCACATAAATCAATCAGACATTACTCACACAAGCCAAAACACAAAAAGTGACAAAAATGTTGCAAAAGACAAGTAAAGCAGACTTACCCGGAAATAGCTGAGTTGGATGTGTCAAAGACTCTTGGATGTGCTGTGGAATGTTAGAGCTCCAAGATCAATGTGAATAATGAGCTCTAAAGTGTCGAATAGATATTTTTGAGGCTCATGACACACATGCCACAAATCTAGGAAAAAATGACACTTGGAGGAAAGTTTCTAAAACGATCTTTGCATGTAACCTTCAACTACTAAAAATAGCTCCCTAAAATCTAGGGATTCTTCTTCATGTTTCTTTTTTCTATTTCGGGAAAAAGCGACCCATGCATGCAAGTCAATTTTTCTTGGTCCCGGGTGGAATCGATCAACCCGAAGGCACATGCAATAGCCTGCTTGAGCGAGGAAAATTTTTGCGCAATTTATGGGAGGAAGCGAGGCTGGTTGTCCAAGGGGATTGCGCAATTTCAGGGAGGAGCAGCTGAGTGCTTCTTAGAATTATGCAATTTCTGGGTTGAGTTGTCCTGCTGGTCCAAATTGCACAATTTTAACTAGGAAGGATGTCTGACAAGATTGCACAGTTTCTAAGCCCAATAGGTTGCCAGTCAAATTTGCGCAATTTCTAGAGTGAAGACTAGTTCCCCTCCAAAATTGTGAAATTTCCTGAGGGAGCTGCTCAACAAATAGCTAGACCAAGTCTGGGGAGGTAGCGTGTGAGGAGACTGAAGAAATCTATCACACATAGGCTGGCAAGCTATTGAAAAACCAATGAAGCTTGTGTACTTGACAAGGCAAGACATGCTGCTAAGGACGGTTAACAGGGAGGCTCCAAAACGAAGCTAAGGAAAATTTTGGAGGGTGGTTGTAGCCGCTACAACACTTGGGGATACACTGGTAGAACTCCAACTCTCTGAATGGACCTTGTTCGTGAAAAGAAAGTCTAACACCTCCAGAAGCATTGTTCAGTTCTATGTTTTTCTTGGTTTCGACATTTTCTTGATTGTAAGATGTAGCATCTGCCAAGCTCTTGGTCGGTGGATACACATTCCAATCCAGGTCAACATAGTTTTTTCGATTGGGGATGAAAGGTATATTGGTGCACAAGTAGTATAGTCATCAAAGTTTTAGTTTCATCTTTGGTGTTGCTCCGTTGCCAACAAGCCTGGACAGTACCCCAGCAGAGTCTCACAGGAGCACAAGCATCGCTCCACTACCAGCGAGCCTGCTCAATACCCCGGCGGAGTTACTTGCATCACCTCTTTGTGTAGGAATCCTTTCTCTTCTTTCACCTTATTCATTTTTCATTTTTTTCGAAATTTTTCACTTTTCGTCTTTTTCATTTTTCATTTTCATAATTGTGCATAACACTTATTCATTTCAGAGGCAAAAGAGGGATCCTAAATTATTGAGAACATAAGAGGTTGTTCCTTTAGAGAAGTATTATATATATATATATATATATATATATATATATATATATATATATATATATATATATATATATATATGTAACGTGCTTGTTAAGGTTTTCCCCCTCACCTTACTCTACCTGACTAAGCTGACAAGGATTAACCCATAAACAACTGACTAGAATAGGTGATGCTAGTTAGCGCGCAAGTGTTGTGTTTTCACCAAGGTTCAATTCGAACAGTACGTATTTTCCATCGACGTATCATGGATTGAAGATAACATGTTCTTTATACAGAGGCAACACAACAGATAACCAAGTATTGATAACTGCACAAGTCCTCTTGTACTTTACCCATCTTGTTTCAAGAATCCCCCATGGTTTCATGCGAAACTAACCTACGAATGTAAGCAAGAAAACAAACACAAAACAAAGTGAAAGTAGAAGTAAATGCGGAAGCAAAGCAAGCAAGAAAACAAGCATGCAAGCAAACAAACATGAAAGGTAAGAAGCAAACATACATGCAAGGTAAGAAGTAAACATACATGCAATAAAACAAACCAAAATCAAACACTACTCCTACTCCTAAGGTAATGGTGCATGTGCCTGATCATGTGAAGTGATACTTCCAATGTAGCCACCGGTGCATTGGTCGACCATGTTGGTGAAGGCATGGTTCACGAACAACACAGCTATCCAGAAAGGATCAAAGATATAACAATGAAGACAAACACACTCCAAGTTTAAACATGTCCACAGAACATAAGTGAGTGCAAGTGCATGACATGCAATCCATGGAATTATCACAGTGTTGTGCAACACTGCATGCAACTGTTAAGCATAGACATACGCTTGACTATGACATGCAAGAAAATGAAAGAAATAAAGACAACTTGTGCCATGCACGTGTGCGTGCTATGTAAGATTCCTCTAATGCATGAGCAATTGGATTGTGTAGTTCAAGTGGAGGAATCATAATATGTGTGTGAGATTGATCTTAAATGCATACAGATGAGTGATGAGGAGCCTCGAGTGATTCAACAATTTCCTAATTGGAAGTGAAACCAACCTTAGAATAGTGAGGGCCTGGCATAACCATCATCTTAGGCTAAAGTGCCTCGGCAACCTGTGGGGTTTTGAATTCGTCGGTAGATAGATCATCATAAAAAGGTGGCTTGCAAAAATCAACTTCGATAGAATCATCATCGTGATCGAATATGAGAATAAATAGATGACGAGAACTATGATTAGTAAGATCAATAATTTCATTGGCATCCTCATGATGTGATGAATCAAACAGAGGGGTAGATGAGAAGCAGAAAAATTCACCCTTTGTGTTTCCAAAAAAGAAGATGAAAAATCAAGTGGATTTTCAATGAATAATTTGTCCTCTCCATTGTTGGATAATGGACTGACATCCAGTGTGTTTCGCAGATGATCAACAATAGGTGCATCCATAGATGGAGATACACATGCGAAATCATGGATGGCAGAATCAACAAAGATGTCAGGAAAAAAATGGAGGAGGCTCAGATATAAGGGAATCATCCTTCACCAAGAGTTGATGCTCAAGCTCCTAGTCATATTCTTCATGAATGACAATGCAGGTTGGTTGTGCAACATCAACTTCGTCGATATTTTGATCGTCATTCACAACAAGTGTAGATTTCGGAATGGGAGAACACAAGACAGTGCAATCCTAAGGATCAGAAGAAGAAGAACATGAAGATAGAGGTTGAGGTAAAACAGTCATGTGACAACCCATGGGCTTTGCCACCAAACCTACGCGAAAATTGAGAGAAGTGATGTTGGGAGGATGTGACAATTCAACAGATGTGTATGCCTATTCTCCCACATCAATCTACAGTTGTGGAGCTGTTTGATGAGGGGACAGTGGATAGTCACTTGTGATAGTGACCATTTCCATCTGTGATTGCATAGCTCCATCACCAAAGTATGCTGAGAGGGCCTTGGGCTTGAAATTTTTCTTGGGATTGACTAATTTGAAAATAAAATACTCGAATATGTCTCAAAGATATGGAAATTTCATTTGGCTTTTCGGAGCTTGAAACTGCAACACACGGAAGCGTTCCCAAAATTCCATAAGCGATTCATGTGGGGCCTTCTGTTGTTGTAACATCTTTTGGTCAAGAGGTTCTGGACCAAAATGGTGGAAAGTAGATTCAATGAGATCACAAAATTGGCCAAATGAGTGCACACTGCTAGGAGGCAGACTCCAGCACCACCGTTGTGGAGATTCACAAAGTGTGTATGAAAGTTGCAGATTGACCTCTTCAGCATAGAAATCATTTGAATTCTGAATGAATACATAGAAGTCTTCTAATTACTTAGGCTAGGCTACTTCGTCTTCACCATCATATGTGAATTCAGACAAGAGATCAAAAAACTCCCTCGTGATGTTGAGAGGCTCGGCATGCAAAAGACATCGTGGAGGGACGACTGTAATAGAATCCATGATAGATGTGAACATGTTCAAAACATGATGAGAGGACACAACATGTCATTTGGCCCCCCCTTCTAGCATAAAAAATTTGATGGTGCTAGACCCGTTGACATGTCAAGGGATCTCCCCAGTAAGAAGTCCCAACTAGACCTTAGACTATTTAGTGTAGGAGTCCAAGTAGTGGGATGTACGGTATTGCATTGACCGAGGTTGCACACAGAGGCAAGTAAAATGTCCCTGTTTGTAGCAAGGGTGTGACATATGCAACAAGTCAAGGAAGGTGCATGGGCGGTTCTAACACACGAAGGGTGAGGTGAGTGCGTCCCTTGGAAACCTTTGAAAGCACGTAGTTAAGAAGGGGACACACGAGAAAAGATGCACCACAAACTAGAAGACAAGTAAGATAGCAATCCAAAGTGGTGATTAAACCAACAACACATTTCAGTAAGATTCATACATACATATACAGAAAGAGTCTATACACACATGTTTAAGAAAATAGATACATATATCATTTAGAGTAAACAAGATAGCTGAAATACAATATGACATATGCATGAAATGTGATGGCTATGTTATATTAAGAAGTGAAAGTTTCAATCATACAATACAACCATGACCAACCACTAGTTCCGACAGTGGAACATTACAGTCATTGTCGCCTACTCCTCCAAAGAGATATACTAACTCTACACGTGGATAAGTCAAGGCTCATTACAAATTCTCTCTAAGATTTCTCTAAGATACTCCTATTGGAAGCTTCACTGAACAAAAGCCCTTACAATGAGTTATGAGGGAATATATATAACAATGGGTGGGTTGACCCTTGACATTCCCCTTTTTGACTATTCATCTACCCTCATGACTCTTCAACTACTTTACGAGTGTTACACAACTATCGACACTTGAACTTCCAGTTCACAAGATGTTACATACAATCTGCACATGTACCCACGTGAGACAAAATAGGCTTGAGCATGCCATGCAAGACATCACTATGACTCAGACAATTGTGGGAAGACTAGCTCTTCGACATTCTCATGATGGTCGAAGGTGGCGAACTGATGCCAATCCTGGTAATCTGCGATGGTGTTCCTATACTCTGTGGTGACATATTTCTGGAAACAAACTCTTGCTTGTGTTGCATCCAGGTACACTGCTCTAGCTCCTCTATCCAACTCATCTAATAGCATGCGGATCATTGTCTTGAGTGTAGCTATACCAGTGACATACTGATGCATGGTGTCTGCAATGATCGCTAAGTCTACACTGGTGGCTATGCACATCAACTCGTCAATGTATGAGTCAAGCTCTAGTTGGACTTGTGCCTTTGTCTTTGCCTCAGTTAGTGTCCCAATAGATGGGATCGCATGTCCATGCACAAAAACATCAATACTCCTGAATACCCATGCATGGGAAGCTTGCAAACTAGTGATGAGTTGCGGGAGTTCTTCATAGTTTCGGATCTAACTTTGGATGTGTGCCTTTAGCTCGACCACTCTGGGCTTCATAATCTTGGGAAAGTGTATCGGGGCTCCCTTGTATCTCATTTTCCATGTTTGCATGTAGTCAATAGCAATATGCAAGTTTGACAAGATACATGCTTTCCTAGCACATCACTGCTTCCAACCGTTGAGATGGCCAATTGCCTTATGCATGGTACCAAACTTGGAATACAATGCTCGCATGACTATCTCAAGGGACGATACTTCATCCAGTATCACCTTCTTCAACTCTGCTAAGGCAGATGCTGTAACCAGTTCTTCTCCTTTCTTGGTCATCTATAATGCCTTAGCCATTCGCTCGTTCTCAGCTATCAAGAAGCGAACACTTGAGCTAGTCGCTTTGGCATATGCTATGGTAGCATCGACCAATTATATGGGATGCTTGTGCATGTCAGACATGATCACTTGTTCTTCAAATTGTGTAGGAGATGTGTTGTCATCTGATGTAGAAACTCTAGGTGATTGCATAACTCTATGTTGCGACTCATTGAAAGATATGTTGTGCATCTCTTCTTCCAGACTGTCTCCAAGGATCTCAGTGTCTCCTTGGTCGCTTGGGACTTTCTCTATTTCTGAATCTGGTGAAGCTGGTGGGTCGACCTCTTGATGGTAAGGCATGAGGTCGATGTATTGCTCTTACTCTTGCTGCTCCATAACAATATCCATCTACTCAAGTACTCATTCAATCTCTTGAGCTAAGTCCTGCTCCTGCAACTCCTCATCCTGTCTTCTTTGTGGTAGTTGTTCAGATGAGTCTACTATGTGTACGGGTGTAGTTTCATCTATCTGTACATGTTGCACCCCATGTTGTACCTGTTGTTGTTGTGCTTCCTCCCCCTATCTGCGCAACTCTTGTTCCTTCCAAGTTTCTCCTTCAACTCTTGCAACTCCTTCACTCTTTCCTCCATCCTCTATTTTTCTCTCTTGCCTTTGTGTGGTCCTCCTCTCAGGTTGTTTCCTCTTCACCTCAATTACTAAATTTTCTTTCTGCAAAAGTGGTTCTGCTCTAAACTTGCAACTTTGTTTTACCTCTATGTTGTCAACACTATTTCTCTTGCCTTTGTCATGCTCTAGTATGTTTACCTCTGCTTTTGCTGCTGCTGGTGCTCTCCTGGATGCTGCTTCGCTAACCATTCTATAGCGATGTCGACCGGTTCATTGGGCCTGGAGAAGCTGTAACAATATCTCCATGGGTCTTCCTTCGCCCAATGACATGCCCCATCGATCGACTAAAACTGTACCCTTGCGTAGTGATCTTTCACAATACAATGTGAGTCATACTGATTGAAGCTTCGGACGTCGAAAGGATATTTCTTGATCTCCTCTATTTCGTCATTTGCATGTTTGCGATTTCGTATCTCGTACAACCCAATTCACAATGCAAGAGTGGGCTAAGGTGAGTTCTTCTTCCGGTGAAGCATAGTTGATAGTCTTGCCGAGATGTGGCATGACACTTACTGCATAATAAGATTGTCCATGGAAAACTCCGGCAAAACATGCAGAGGCTTCTCCATGTTGTACATTCGTATGAAGGTACCAGATAGTGAGGCATACCAATCTGCTATGTCGATCAGTGCCTCCATTGTTGCCTTCGACATGCAAGGTGGATCTTGCTCAAATATCATCTTGTATACTGGGATGAAAAACTGATCTAACAACTGTGTGATGACTCTTCTAAAGTTACATTTGGACAAAATTTTTCAATAAGTATTCAGAGAGGTTTTTGCTGATGTCCATGCCCACTTTAAGCCCGGGAACTCCTTACAGGCATAGATTGCATCCAAGATGTAAGAGGAAATGTAGATTTGTGCTTGCTGACCTTTGGATGACTGGCGGGCTCCTGTTATCTATTCCTTCGGCCTATGAGCCAACATGTCGAACCAATTTCATGCTTTGCCTTCACTGGCCAATTGGTTCAACGCGATCACCCAACTCTGTGCGAAGGTCTCCATGCTCTCTTGGCCATACAAACGACATGCAAATATGACCAAGTATTGATACACCTTTCATAGTATCTTCATCTTGTAAGTCTGGTTGGTGTCATCCTGAATTTGGCTGGCTCCTTTACTCATTTCTCCAAGATATCCTTGGAGTTGGTATCGCTGTTGGGTATGTTGAAGTGTTTCTCCATGGCGATCACTAACTTCAACAAATGGTACATCTACTGATAATCCTATGCCATGAAGGTAGCAATCTCTGTCCCGCTGACATTGCTCAATGTCATCGTCTCGGGATTAGTATGTAGACAATCCAATGTATCATGTTCGCGCATGGGAACACAGGATACCTACATGCAATCCAGTACAAGCCAGACTTGTCAATGTTCAAAAGACTTACCGGTCTTTGAGATCCCCCCAAATGTGCATGAGAATGAGTCATTGACATCTTGCCATTTCATATTGATGTCTTTGTCTATGATCAACTTGGTGTCTTCATAAATCGTCAAACTTGTGGACACTCGCTCCATCGTTGCTGTAGTTGCGCTTCCAATAGTGTCATTTGACCTTGGTCTCTTAGAGGCCATTGATCCTTAATTGATGAGGGATGGACGAACACCTACTATATATGGAGACATGGTGACATGCATGGAAATAAAGATGTCAGTTAACAATAGAGAAAACTTGAGGGATGACATGCAACATACCTAGGGGCTGACTCGTAAGGATTTTGTAATTCTCACTAGGAGGTCGGGAGTCTGACTGCCTGAATTATGCAAAAGGAAGTCCAGATTGTCTAGAGACTGGTTGACTATTGGAATTGCATAATGTGCAATCCAAACTACCCTACTGGGTGTTGGGATTGTGCAATGCACAATTTCAGCTGACAAGTGATGCAGGCCCAGGGACTGCATTACGCAATTTTCTGGGCTAGCTGTCACTGCCTCTCAGAATTGCACAAGGCTAGACTGGAGGGTAGTCACTGGCAAAAATTGTGCATTTTTTTGGAGGAAGGTAGAACCTTCTCTCTCATAATTACGCAATGTTGTCTTAGTGAGGGAGAGTCCGGGCCAAGGTTTCCCAGACCCACCGATGGGCAACTGAAAGGAAATGAAGATGTGAATGCATGGCAATACTGAGTGTAAGTAGAGGTGAATGATCATGCATGGAAATAGTGAATGCAAGATTCAAAAAATGGAACAACATCCATGTGTGTGAAACAAGTCGCCAAATCAGTGACCATCTGTGCAAAACATTTCATGCATGCGACAACAGTGAGATGCAAACGAAAAATGAAATGGTGCATGTACATGCTAACATGCATGTAAATGACAACAAGTGTTCATAGAAATTAAGAAGACAACACTCACACAAGCCAAAACACAAAAAGCAACAAAAATGTTGCAAAAGACAAGTAAAGCAGACTTACCCAGAAATAGTTGAGGAGGATCTGTTGAAGACTCCTCGATGTGTTGTGGGATGTTAGAACTCCAAGATTGATGTGAAGAATGAGATCTGAAGCATCGAATAAATAAGTTTGAGGCTCATGACACACATGCCACAAATCTAGGAAAAAATGACACTTGCAAGAAAGTTTCTAAAATGATCTTTGCATGTAATCTCATATTGCCTAAAATAGCTCCCTAAAATATAGGGATGATCTTTTCATGTTGCTTTTTTCTATTTCTAGAAAAAGTTGCCCATGCATGCAAGTCAATTTTCCTCGGTCTCGGGTGGAACCAGTCAACCCGAAGGCACATGCAACAACCTGCTTGACTGAGGGAGACTTTTGTGTAATTTTTGGGAGGAAGCTAGACTAGCTGTCTAGAGGGATTGCACAATTTATGGGAGGAGAAACTGACTGCTACCCAGACTTATGCAATTTCTGGGTTGATCTGTCATTCTGGGCTAGATTGCACAGTTTTCACTAGGAAGGTTGTCTAACAAGATTGCACAGTTTCTGAGCCCAGCAAGCTGCCAGTTAGATTTGCACAATTTGTGGAAGGAAGATTGGTTCCCCTCCATAATTGTGCAATTTCTTGAGGGAGTTACTCAGCTAGTAGCTGGACCAAGTCTAGGGAAGCAGCCTGTGAAGGGAGTGAAGAAAAGTATCACACATAGCCTAGTAAGCTTTTGAAGAACCAATGAAGCTTGTGTACTTGAAAAGGAAAGACATGATGCTAAGGATGGTTGGTAGGGAGGCTCCAAAACGAAGTTGAGGAAAACTTTTGGAGGGTGGTTATAGCCGCTACAACACCCTCTCTTCGCCTTCCATATTTATGTTTCCCTATCTCTCTCTTCCCCTTCTTTCCCTATCTCTATCCTCTCCTTCTCTCTCCCTTCCCTCATCTCCTCTCTCCCTCATTCCACTTTCATCTCTCCCTTATCACCCCCCCTCTCTCTCTCTACCTCTATCTCTCAATGTCTTTGTTCTTCCCTCCTTCTCTTTCCCCCTCCAAATCCATCTCTCTCTCCCTCCCTCTATCCTCCTCTCCCCCCTCCTCTCTCTCTTCCTTCCTCTCTCTCACTGTCTCTCCCATATATATGTCTTTCTCCCCCACTCTATTCCCCCTCCATCTCACTCTGTCTTTATGATCCCATTGTATTGCATTTAAGAAATTATCTAAATTAAAAAAATATAAGTGCTTGTAAAATATTAAACCTATATTTTGGATCAATCTTGTCAAATAAAATACAAAAACAAAAAACCTAAAAGAATCATTCACTATCTTTTCTCTATCATTGTTAGTCACTTTGTTTTCTCTCTTTGCTTGGATCATTGGTTAAAATGCATCTATCCTCAATTTAATCTCTATCAGATTATTTTAGTACCCTCTGAGGATGGAGGGTTTAGATATACCTCAAAAGCAACTATAACCTTCTTTCTTTTAAATTTAATTAAAAAATGTTATAAAATTAAATTAAAATAAAGTATTTGTAAAATATTTTGATTTTGAAATAAGTTATGGTTTTTGGGCATGTGGTATTGATAAGACATAGTATTGGCCCATGTAAGAGAATAATTAAAAGCCTAGATCCATAACATAATAATCAAGATCATTGGTGACCCATGGTATTGATAAACCATGGTATTAGCCCATGGTATTATGATTTTGTTCCCTCCTCTCCCTCTCTCTCTATACGCCCATGGTAGTGTTAAAAATGATATTTAGAAGTTAATAATATCCATGATAAATATTCATGATTAAAAATCTTGTTATATTGTAAATATTAAATTTGTATCCATTTATTAATTAAATTTAAAGAAAATTATGCAATCATTATTTTAATTTATAGAGTAAAATAGGTATTAATTTATAAATACTATTTATATGTTATATATTTTAATGTCATATATATATTATAATTCTTTTATCTCAAAAATTGTTTTTAATTTTATAAATAAAAAACAAAGTTACAATATTAAAAGAAAATTTAAAAAATATCTCACCTAAAACACTCATGCTCACCCATAACCCTAAATTATATTATAGAAAACCTCTCAACACAATAATTTTTATTATTATTTTAAAACAACTATATATATCTTTTAATATTTTAAACTAAAAAATTCCACAATCTATTATAATCTTATTCCCATATAAAATTAACAAGAGACCCAGTGTTAACTTTCTCTTGTTGTTTATTCATTGAATGGTGAAATTTACAATTAACGTTAACAAAAGTATTAGTATATAGGAGTACGAGTTTCTTGTAAACCGAGGAACGATATATTTAAAAAGGAGAAAATCAAATATCATAACCGATATATTTAAAAAGGAGAAAATCAAATATCATAACGTAGGTTGTAGATATGCATAGGTTATATTAAAAGTCAAAGTCAAGTGTTTAATATAGAGGAACTTTTTGATTTTCTAGGGAATATTTTAGTATATGTGTTTTTGAATGTTTATTAACAGTGGTAGTGTATTATAGAATTTTTTTAGGTTGTATTGGTTTTTAATAAATTAAAAAAATTAAATTACACGTGACCCTTTAACCACTAACTTCCTCGAGATTTAAGATTATTCCAATATTAATAAATTCCTCTATGTTGAGATTATTCTAGTTCTAATAAGTTCCTCATTATTATTTATAACATTAATTTATATAAAATAAAATTTTATGTATAAAAATGGTCTATTACTTTTAATAAATTTAATAAATTATAATTTTATGTATAAAAATGGTCCATTACTTTTAATAAATTTAAAAAATTATATTCTTGCCACGTCGCTCCCCACTCACCAATTTCGTAGGGATTTGAGATTATTCCAATTATAATAAGTTCTCCATGTTGAGATTATTCCAATTCTAATAAGTTCCTCCATATTATTTATAACATTAATTTATATATAAACAATTTTTTATTTAGAAAAATGGTCCATTACTTTGAATAAATTTGAAAAATTATATTCATGCCACATGACACCTCACTCACCAATTTCCTAGGGATTTGAGATTATTCGGATTCTAATAAGTTCCTCCATGTTGAGATTATTCCAATTCTAATAAGTTCTTCATTATTATTTGTAACATTCATTTATATACAAGAAAATTTTATTTAGCAAAATGGTCCATTACTTTTAATAAATTAAAAAAAATAGATTCGTGCCATGTGGCTCCATACCCACCAATTTCCTAGGGATTTGAGATTATTCCAATATTAATAAGTTCCTCCACGTTGAGATTATTACAATTCTCATAAGTTCCTCAATATTATTTATAATATTCATTTATATATAAGTGTTAAACACATACATAGCAGCAACAAAATATTAAGATGAGCATGAGAGTCTATCTACTATTAACAAATGATATACATTTATAGTACATCATATGACCTTTGGTTTTGTATTCCAAGGTCTCTTGGACTTCCTTAGACTATTCAACTTCCACACCAACCCTTAAAGGATTAGGTGTCCAACATTGCCCCCCTTAATCCGAAGGGTTATGTATGAGTCCAAGAAGAGATATGTAATACAAAATGTGCAAAAAGGCATGGCAACACTAGGCTAAGTATGCTCTCTAAAATTTTGGTACAAGGGAAGTGGTTTAAGGATGACCACGAACACTGGAACGCTTAGTGCAGTTCCCAAAACTCTTCCAAGTCTAGCATGAAGCTTAGGTTTTCTGCTAGAGGAAGTGCTCTTGATTTTTTGAAGAGGGAAACCTTCAACCATGAAATGGAGGTCTCAACCTATGATGGTTTAAGGATTACCAACAACTCTAGAATGCTTAATGCAATTCCTAGAACTCTTCCAAAACTGGCAAGAAGCTAAAGTCTTCTGCTAGATGAAGTGTCTCCAATTCTTTGAAGGTGCATCACCAAATAAAGGCATGCTCAACAACATATTTGTCTCTGGCTACAACTCTGAAAATGATATGGCAGGTTGTGGCTCAGGCTCGCTTGATGTGGCTTTGAAGCTTGTAGATGACCATCATTTCCCTCCCTGTCATATACAAGGTGAGATGATGGAGAAAATTTAACTGCTAGACTGTTCAATACTCTAGAACAAGTTCTCACATATGACTGGAATATCTTCTTGGTTGCTGATGCCCATTGCCAAGAAGCAATCCATCCAAGATGAATCTTTGTTCTTGCAGTAGGTTTGTTAATGAAGCATCTATTTGAATAATGAATGGTTTTATGATAGTGCTTACATGGATGAAGATCAAAACAATGATCTTTCATATGGCCAACTTGGTCACAGTGTTGGCATTTAACAACTTGTTGTTCCTGCAGTGGAAGAGCGGTAGAATCTAGAACAGCTGAAGGTGAACTGTCATGAAGGAATCCAACACTCTGAAACTGAATGGGATTTGAATAATCTTGAATATGAAAGGAAACATCCTTGCCATATCCAAGACCAGTTCTGTGCTTGTTGTGGACAAGCTCTTTCCAAGGTTTGACGATGGGCTTGGGAAGTGCAGACTAAACTTCTGCATCTATATGTGACTTTGATGCTTCATTGGGCACTGTATCTGAGTTTGTAACATTATTGAATTTCTGTTTATGGGAGTTTTTTTTCATTGTTCTGAACAGAAACATGTTCAGAATGATGACTCCATGGTTGTAATTCTGCTTGCTATAGCTGAGATTCAAGCTGCAAAAATTCAATCTTATATTGTGCATTTTGCAAACAAGTTCTAATGTCAACAAGAGAAACTTTGTTGATTCTTACTTTATCATGATCAGAGGAATGTATCAGAGTTTTTAAGAACTCTAATACTTCACCAATTTTTACACTTTAAAATTTGTTCACAAATTTACACTAGCAAAGCATGCATCGAAGGACTGTGTTGAGGAGTAAGTAGTGATCCTTGGATACTAGTTGATGGCGTTACAGTGTTCTTTACAAAGTGTTTTAGCAATAGAGAAGGTCGACGAGTGTTTTATCTTCCGATGTGGAGGCACCAAGCTTGAGACAACATGATGGCGGTGATACCAAGCGTTAACCAACTATCAGGATTATGTGAACCAGCATACAATGTTCAACCATTAAACTATTCATCACCACCACCACTACAATTCTTCCAATAACTAACATATGATGGACTGGGATTTAGAGCTATGTGTTATCTAGATTCTGTACTTGTATTTATTTTATTTTATTTTATTTTTATTTTTATTATTATTTTTCTGAGGGTCCCACTTACCTCACCAATCGTCGTCGATCCTTTCTTTGAATTTCCCTTTTGTCAGGCGCTTAAATCTGCGTCATTGATTTCTTCCTTCAGATCAACAGATATTGTGTCATTCACTCACCAACTAGTCTAGGCGTTCTTTAACATCGATGTGACCCATCCAATCGAATGACTATCGCTCAATCTCGTGTAGATTCTTGCATGACTGATATCAGGTTGAGAGCGCACGAGATTTTTGGTTTTCTCGTGCTACGTGGCACCACCATGGTTCATCGCGTACTTCATACAACTACCATTTACCATTTTATTACCCACACGATATACCACTTACCATTTTAATCTGAGCCTTAAACTCTTTTTAATAACCACATCATGTCCATTTAAAATGTTAACCTGCTTGCATGTTCTGATGCGATATGCGTCGATCTCCTCTGATTGGACGATCACCGCTTCCCTATGATTTCCGTCAATTTTAGTAATCTACCAAATTTCTTTCTCATCCGCCACTTTTACCTTGACTCTAGTTTGCACTCTGTGGCCACTATACTCCTCTAGGAAGGTGATATTGACGGGGCAGAGGCTATCATTGATGTTGTTGTAGAGTGGTGGAGCAGAACGCTATTGGGACTCAAATGCATGGGAGTGAAGATATGTGGATTCAAACTCAATAGTTGTAACACATTTTGTCATTACTGTAGGTTTTAACCCCATACAAAAATTACTTGCATACGAATTCTAAAACACAGAAAAATAAACAATGCGAGAGCATAACACATAAAACACATATACACAAAGATTTTCCCACTGGATCCCAAAACCGGGACTACCAGCTTGATTTTTCATTATGTTCCTTTCAATGTTACAATACATATTTATACATGCCGAAGCATCCAATACCATGGACTGAAAACCATCGCATCCAATACCATGGACTGAAAACCATCGCGTCTAATACCATGGACCGAAAAACCATCGTGTCCAAAAAACATGTGCAAAAATCATGCACAAAACCATAGGTGGGTCCGCCCAACCTAACATAGGGTCCAAAACCAAAATTTTCTGGGGCGCTACCCCGGACCCCATAAAGTGGGGTTACGGGTGCCCTTCAAACCCCCTGTTAACTACGTGGAAAGAATATAACACAACCCAACGTTCTCCCACTTGTTGTTTTCTTTCCATAGGGGGGCACAGGAGAGCTTAGTCATTTTCCCAGCCTTGAAATGCCCATTGTCTCTCTACATCAATAGAACTTCTCAGAGCTCACATATTTTGTCAATGCATCTGAAGTTTTCTTCAAAGTGTCCACCTTTACCAATAACAACTTTTCTTTGAATGATATGCAGGGTTCTTTGCCAAGAAAATTGCACGTTGGCTGTCACAGTCTATCCTTATAGCTTCATGTACTAACCCCATACTTGAACACAATCTCTGCAACCAAACTGCTTCCTTGCTTGCAGGAGTGGCTACCATGTATTTTGCCTCTGTAGTTGATAGTGCCACTACAGATTGTTTCTTACTCATCCAACTGATTGCACCTCCATACAGGTTAAACACATACCCACTTGTAGATATTCTCTGATCCAGATCTCCAGCCCAGTTTTCATCAACAAAGCCATGAATATCCAACACCCTATCCAATCCTGGTCTTCCTTGGTAGCATAGACCATAATCTCTAGTGCCATGTAAATACCTGAAAGCCCGCTTCACTGCTGTCCAATGCTCCTTTCCTTTTTTTGACATAAACATGCTCAATACTCCCACTGCATGTGCAATGTCTGGTCCAGTACAGAACATTGCATACATCAGGCTACCGACTGCACTTGCATATGGAGCACGGGACATGTACTCTTCCTCTTCTTGTGTCTTGGACATTGTTCAACAGATAACCTCACACCTATAGGAATAAGAACCTTCACCGGTTTACTATCCTGCATATGAAACCTCTGTAGTATTGTCTCGACATACTTTGTCTGGTTTAACCAGAGCTTCCTCTTTGCCGGATCTCTTTTAATTTCCATGCCCTAAATATAGTTTGCAATACCAAGATATTTTATGTCGAATTTGGAGGAAAATTGGGTCTTCAAATCCTGGATAATTTCTTTGTCATTTCTAACCAGCAACATATCATCCACAGACAAGACTAGATAAATAACACGGTCACCAATTAATTTAAAATACACATAGTGATCTGCTTTGCTTCTGGTGAAGCCAAGTCCCCGTATAAATGTATCAAATTTCTGATAGCACATCCTTGGAGGTTGTTTTAACCCATACAGAGTCTTATTTAACTTGCATACCGGTTCTTTCTTACCCTTCACTGCAAAGCCTTCAGGTTGCTTCATGTAGATTTCCTCTTCCAGATCCCCGTGAAGAAATGTTGTCTTCACATCCATCTGTTCTACCTCAAAATCAAAAGCAGCAACAACAAATAAAAGTAATCTAATAGAAGTTACATTGGCAACAGGAGAGAAAATATCACCAAAATCAATTCCCGACACCTGGGAATAAATTTTTGCTACCAACCGAGCTTTGTATTTCTCCACTTTTCCTTCTACATTTGTCCTCTTTTGGAACACCCATTTGCTGCCAATGGGTTTCCTTCCAGCCGGCAACTCCACCAGATCCCAAGCCTCATTTTTGTGCAAAGATGCCATTTCATCAACCATGGCCTCTTTCCAGAGTTTTCCATCCTCTGAATCTACTACTTCCTTCACAGTTATGGGATCATCGTCAGTAATAGATAAAGCAAAATTTGAACAGAAAGCAGATGGACTATACCTTTCAGGCTGCCTTCTTTCTCGAACTGATCTTCTCACAACCAGAGTTTGTGGCTCTTCATCTTCTGATTCCTCCTCTACTATAGAGTCTGATTCTTCCTCCTTTAGCTCAAACTCTATCTTCTCAGGTTCCTTTCATTGGACTTCATGTTTAATAACATATTTCACCTCTCTGAATGCCACATCTTGACTGTACACAACCTTCCATGTGACTGGGTTCCAAAGCTTATAACCCTTTAAACCATCCTTATACCCAATAAAGATGCACTTTTCAGATTTACTATCCAACTTAGTTCATTTCTCCTTTGGAACAGGTACATATGCATCACATCCAAATACCCTCATATGTGAAAGAGAGGGTTTCTTACCAGTTCATACCTCATGTGGAGTCTTATCCTCCAATGCTGATGAAGGTGACCCGTTGACTAGGTAACATGCAGTATCCACCGCCTCTGCCCAAAATTCTTGTCCTAACCCGACACCACTGAGCATGCTTCTTTCCCTTTCCATCAATGTCTTATTCATTCTTTCTGCAACTCCATTTTGCTGAGGTGTATATGGAGTAGTCTTCTACTGTGCTATACGACACTTCTTACAGAATTATTCAAATTCCTTACTGCAAAACTCTCCACTGTTATCTATCCTCAACACCTTTATCTTCTTCTCTGTCTGGTTTTCCACTAGAGCCTTAAATTCTTTAAACTATTCAAAGACTTCAGATTTCTTCTTAAGGAAATATATCCATGTATTCCTTGAGAATTCATCTATAAATGATACATAGTACACAGACTTACCTAGTGATGGAACCTTCACAAGTCCAAACACATCACTGTGTACAGGTTCTAATATCTATTTTGCCCTCTTACTACCAAAGGGGAAACTCACCTGATTCTGCTTCCCATATACACAATTTTCAAAGAAATCAAAATCCAAAGAGATATTATTCATACCTTCTACCATACCTTTACCATGAAGTATCTGGAGGCCCTTTTCTCCAATATGTCCAAGCCTTTGATGCCACAACATGGTCTTCTCTCCAGAGACCACTAGATTTTCTGCTCCACTTTCAGGAACCACAAAACTATTGCACCCATCAATAACAGTGCTACCTTGTAGCTTGTACAGAGTTCCAATCCGAACTCCCCGCATCAATACCAGTGCTCCCCGAACCATCTTGTAGGTATCCTTCTCGAACACTGTTTTTACACCTACATCATCCATCTTGCTTACAAAAATCAGATTTCTGGCCAATGCAGGAATATGTAGAACACCTGGAAGTCTTCTAACCCTTCCACCTTGCAACTTCAACTTTACTTTTCTGCGACCAATGATTCTAGCCTTCCTGTCATCCCCCAAAAATACATCACCGTCATCATATTTTTCATACTTGCAGAACCACTCTCTATGGGCAGTGAAGTGAAAGGATGCACCTAAGTTAATCAACCATGCCTCATGATCTACATGTGTACTTGAAGAAGCCAAGTACACATCCCCACCTTCATGTGAGGTGGTTTTTTCCTCTGCAGAAGGAGCCTCATCAGATTCCTTTCCTTTGTTAGGAGCTTTAGATTTACATTCCCTTTTGTAGTGCCCTTCCTTTCCACATTTCCAACACACCACCTCTACAGGATTTCCTAGAGATTTAGATCTCCCTTTAGATTTAGATCTCCCACTTAATGACTTATCTTTGTTTTTGTTCTGGGTC
Source organism: Pinus tabuliformis (assembly GCA_031772625.1). NCBI lineage: Eukaryota > Viridiplantae > Streptophyta > Pinopsida > Pinales > Pinaceae > Pinus > Pinus tabuliformis. Next base: position 1,484,961,323 of record CM062804.1, read on the forward strand.
CACCCTCGTATAGACAAGGCATCACCATTTTGGCTCTCCATATTTTTTCATCTCATATCCTCTGTTAGCAAGGATGAGACTATTTCATCAAAATGCAAGGCAGTTGCATTGCTACCTATTGCAATAACTAGAATATCCCACGAATCCGGTAGAGAACACAACAAACTGATGCACTTATCTTCATCTAAAATTTTAATATCAACAGATTCTAACTGACTTACCACAATATTAAATTCATTCAAATGCTCTATCACCAAGTCTCCATCTTTCATCCTCAGGTTATACAGCTTTTTCCACAGGAACAATTTATTCACGAGAGGCTTATGTTAGTACAAAGTCCCTAACTTGTCCCACAAAGCCTTCGTCGTAGCTTCCCCTGATACATTCAACAATACTCAATTTGAGACACACAATCGTATTGTGCTCTTTGCCTTCCAATCCAACTTCTTCAATTCTTCATCAGACACTCCCGTTGGTTTAGTACCCGGATCTACCGTGATCCACTGGTCTTTATCCACCAACAAATCCTCCATCTTGAGTTTCCACAACTCAAAAATCTAACAATTAAATTTCTCGATCTCTTTCTTTCCACTACTCGCCATCTTCTTTCACCACTAGAATCGATCTCGTAGATTTCCCACTGAACAGAGTCTACCATAGGCCTGAGCGAAACCCCTTAGCAACAAAGGCGTCCCCTTGAAACCAAAACTGCTTTGATACCAAATGTAGGTTTTAAACCCGTACAGAAATTACCTGCATATGAATTCTAAAACACAGAAAAATAAACAATGCAAGAGCATAACACATAAAACACATATACAAAGAGATTTTCCCACTGGATCCCAAAACCGAGACTACCAGCTTGATTTTTCATTATGTTCCTTTCAATGTTACAATACATATTTATACATGCTGAAGCATCTAATACCATGGACTGAAAACCATCGCGTCCAATACCATGGACCGAAAAACCATCACGTCCAAAAAACATGTGCGAAAATCATGCACAAAACCATAGGTGGGTCTACCCAACCTAACATAGGGTCCAAAACCAAAATTTTCTGGGGCACTGCCCCAGACCCCATAAAGTGGGGTTACAAGTGCCATTCAAACCCCCTATTAACTACGTGGAAAGAATATAACAGAACCCAACAATTACTATCCACCGTGATTATAATACCCATATCCAAAATGACACTCAGATGCTTTCCACAACAGAGAATGCTTTCAGCTGGAGACAAATCACCATACAATGCAACTTTTGACAATGATGCAGCCTAAATCGCACATACCCATAGTATGCATATAAAATGCATGTCATATACATGTCCCAGGAATTTTAAAATTCCATACTTAGTAAAACCTTCACAAGTCAAGGTTTAATGCTCCTTCAATAAACTCTATGAGGAAACATTTGATTTAACTATCTAAAGTCTAGACCTTTATAAACCTTTGAGCAAAACCTTATAAATCCTTCATAATATTTGGTTAATTCTTATTACCTGTGAATATTAACCATACCATGGATTTTAGACTTTGGTTAAAAGTCTAGAGATATTTCATAAACCACACTTAAACCTTACCTTTCTTCCATTCCAAAAACCTTTGCACATATATCGATGCTCTCCTTAGTGCATTAAATCTTCACCATCGATCTCATTCCTCAATTTGACAGTTACCGTGCAATAACTCGCACCAACTAGCCTGAGCCAATCTCCACCATTTATTTCTCCTACCTCAATCCAACCGTGATCGTGTAATCTCGCGTGAAATCTTACACGATACATAACAAGTCAAGAACATGCGAGAAAATTGGTTTTCTCTTTCCATCGTGTGCTATGTGTCAACCCCTCAGGTTAATTGCATGAATTTGCAAAATACCATTTACAACTTTTAGGGCACACGAAATACTTGCTTACTGCCTACGAAGACCACTCCATTATTCTGCTAACATGTGGCTTAATCTGATCTCTTCATTTCTTAACTTTATTTTGTGCAACTTAATCCTAGCTGTCTATCTCCCTCATTCTCGTTCGTTGATCTAACTAATCTAACGACTATGCTTCCCTACTACATTCTTTTACATCTCACCATGTAATAGTCTTCTTGTTTCTCTATCTGTGTAATTATTCCTGCCTTACGGTCTTCAATTATTCTGATCCTGATCTTTAGCTTTGTTATTTCACTACTTCTCACCTTTAGGTTTTCTTCATAAATCCACAGTTTAATGAAATTCTACGCATTACTGTCGAGGAACTACGTAGAGAGGAACTGTCAGGTGATATAACAGAAATTTCAGAACCACAGGGAGCCACAACATACATCATAAATAGAGCATAGTGTTATGGGATACAAAAACCACGCTTGGATATGGAGACAACGTTCTGATTGGATCGAAAGCGGTAGCGTTTGGTGGTAATAATTGTGCATATAGCATTGAAAGAGCAGCCGATGGAGGCAGAGAATCCAAAGATGGAACTGAGGAATGCCAAGAGTCGTTTGCAGTGGGAGGAGGTATGGTAATGTGAAGAAATGGTATGGCGTTAAACAAATATATTGCAACTGCAATAATTATGGGTATCCGTGATAATAATTGTGCATACACAATGTTTATACACAACACTTCATCACAACATATTATCAATCAACTTATGAGTAATAACATACCAACTGCAATAACATACCAAATGGCGTGCCAGTTTTGGTTTTAATGCACAGAGTTCAACCTCCAGCACAAATGTAGCTGAGAGAGGTTAGCCGAACAATGTGTAGTGTGAAATAGGCATGCACACAATAATAGCAGTTCTATCCATAAGAATGTAGAATTGACATGCATAGAGAGGCCACAACACAAGTGGCTCAAATTGGAGCAGGGAAGGAGTATGCCCGCTCTGATACCATGTTAAACTCATACATGGAATAAACAAAATATTAAGATAAGCATGCGAATCTATCTATTATTAACAAATGATATACATTTATAGTACATTCATATGACCTTTGGTTTCATATTCCAAGGTCTCTTGGACTTGCTTAGACTATTCAGCTTTCACACCAACCCTTAGAGGATTAGGTGTCCAACAATAAACAAATTTTAATTAGCAAAATGGTCCATTACTTTTAATAGATTTAAAAAAATAGATTCACGCGAAGTGGCTCCCCACCCACCAATTTCGTAGGGAATTGAGGTTATTCCAATTCTAATAAGTTCCTCATTATTATTTATAACATTTATTTATATATAAGCAAATTTTATGTAGAAAAATGGTCCATTACTTTTAATAAATTAAAAAAAATTAGATTCGTACCACATGGCTCCCACTGAGAAATTCCTAGGAATTTGAGATTATTCCAATTTTAATAATTTAGTCCATGATAAGTTCCTCATTATTATTTATATCATTCACTTATATATAAGAAAATATATAACATGGTATTTTCCTTTGTCTTCACTATGGTGCAAATAAATTCCATCCATTCTAGCATTAAGATGTCCCTCAACATGTTCGAAGATCATATTGTCTACTCCAATCTTTTGCTCGTGCTAGAAGAATATGGGTTACAAGTTGTGAATGATATGTCTTCTTCGATTAGTAACAAATTTTTCCATACGATATATAACAAGGTATTTTCCTATAATCATGGAAATAGTTTACTTCCCTATCTGTTTTGCCAGTATCTGAACATACATATATTTGTACATTGCCACAGGTGTTTGGTAGTGGAAAATTTAATGTGGACAACTTCTATGAAAATTTTTGGCATTTGATATTGGACAATGAGGCCGAATTGCAGGACCTTGACTCTCGAGAGGAATATGTGTCATTGAACAAATGAGAAGTACAAGGTTTGACCATCTTATGCCACAAATCTCCAAGATCAATTATGTTTCTGCTATAAATTTAGTAATTGAGTGTGGTTTAGATGTTAATAATTTGAAGGAGTGTTCTATGGAAGATTGCTTTACTTTTCAAATACAAATGTATAAAAGTAGCTCAACTATGAATTTCGTCTGTCCTATGTTTTCAGTGTAGGATCAGGTAAAGTAGCTTAAATGATTTTGTGCTCTATAATTAATTAGGAATTGTTCAATAACAAATTTTCAAATTTTGAGCTGATCTTATTAGTTTTTTCTTTAAAGTTCAATATTAATATATCTTAATCACAAATCTAAGAAGTGTTTAGAGTGATATAATTATTTATTGTGTACATTTTTTTAAAATGAAAAATTTGAAAAAAAAAAGTTTGCATCTTAACAATAAAATTCATAAAAAACAAATATAGTCCAAATATAAAATAATAACATTACTTGAAATGCTTAAAGAAATTTTAACCATGAAAATTTATTTATTTTTGTTGTACACATTAGTTGACATTGAAATATTTTATGTATGAAGTACATTGTTTATATTAATAAGTTCCATGATAAGTTCCTCCATGATTAATAAATTATAAAATTTAGAAATTATGGTTGATGTTTTGAAATGTATTTTTATTTTTAAAATTTAAAACACATTATATTGTAAATTGATTATAAGTAAAATAGATGAAGTAAAAATATAAAATTGGGTTTTTATTTTTATTTTTTTATTTAATTATCAAATTTGAAATATATCATTCATCAAAATATTGTAAATTTATAGATTTAAAATTCCATCAATAATGTTTCACATGATATATTTTTTAAAAATTTAATATATTCAAATGAGATTATAGTAAATAAATTTATGAATTTACAAATGCTTATTTTCGTTTCATTTTATTTTATATGAATTTATTTTAAAAAATTCATTATCAATTATTCATTTGTTTTAAAGATTTTGCACTATATTTTGAATTTTTGTTTCACTAAAAAGGCCTATAAAATAATGATTTATAGGGTTTTTTAAACTAAGTTTTTATATTCCTAGGGTATAATCTTATTCATAGTGTTTATAATATTAATCTTTAGGTTTAATATAAATCCATTGGGTTTATAATCATGGTCAACCATGGTCCAACATCACATTGCGATAAATATTTTCTCAATATGAAAATCAACCAATGTCGCATTGTGACTAGCCTTGTCTCAATATGAAAACTAGCCATGGTCAATGATGTTCCAAAGTTGCATTATGACAAAGGTTGTCTCACCATGGTCAATCATGTTCATTAACCATGGTCACATTACGACAAAGATTGTCTCTTGGTCCAGTGTCACATTGTCACAACCATGGTCATCCATGGTCAACCATGGTCTAACATCACATTGTGACGCAGATTGTCTCAATATGGAGATCAACCATGGTCAACCATTTTTCAACGTTGCATTGCGACAAACGTTGTCTCAATATTAAAATTAATCATCGTCAACCATATTCCAATGTTGCATTGTGAAAAATATTTATTTTAGGGTTTATATTCCTTAGGTTTATAATATTTATCCCTTGGGTTTAATGTTATTCCCTTGGGTTTATAATATTAATCCCTTGGGTTTTAATATTATTTTGTTGTGTTTATATTATCAATCCATTGGGTTTTTAATCCCTTTGCTTTTTAGTATTAATCCCTTGGCTTTATTATTCCATTGGGTTTATAATATTAGTCCCTTTAGGGTTTATATACCTTGCATTTATAATATTATTCCCTTGTTCCTAATATTATTCCCTTGGGTTTATAATACCTTTGGGTTTTAGAATAAATGCCCTTGGTTTATTAATCCCTTCCGTTTATAATATCAATCCCTCGGGTTTATTTGGACCATATTCTTAGGGTATAATATTGTTCGTAGGGTTTATAATATTAATCCTAGGGTTTAATATAAATCCCTTGGGTTTAAAATCATGGCCATCCATAGTCAATGGTGATCCAATGTCACAATGTGCCAAAGATTGTCTCAATATGAAAATAAACGATGATCTACCATGGTCAACCACGGTCCAACATCATATTGTGACAATCATCGTCTCAATATGAAAATCAATGATGGTAAATCATGGTAAACCATCTTTATTTTAGAGTTTATTTGTCTCAATATGAAAATCAATCACGGCCAACCATATTCAAATGTCGCATTGTGACAAATATTGGGTTTATAATATTTATCCCTTAGGTTTAATATTATTTGCTTGGGTTTATTATTCCCTTAGGTTTATAATATTTATCTTAGGGTTTATATACCTTGTGTTTATAATATTAATCCCTTGGGTTTTTAGTACTAATCCCTTGGGTTTATAATATCAACCCCTTTAGGGTTTATATACCTTGCATTTATAATATCAATCCCTTGGGTTTAATATTACTCCCTTGGGTTTATAATACCTTTTGGTTCAATCATGGTCAACCATGGTCACCTTATAAAAAATATTATCTCTTGTTCCAACGTCATAGTGTCACAACGATGGTCATCCATGGTCGAACGCTGCATTGTGACAAAGATTGTTTCAATATGGAGATAAACCATGATCAATGATGGTAAACCATTGTCCAAAATCAAAACGTTGTCTCAATATGAAAATCGATCATGGTCAACCATATTTCAACGTTGCATTGTGGAAAATATTTATCTTAGGGTTTATATTCCTTGTGTTTAAAATATTTATCCCTTGGGTCTATATTTTCAATCCATTGGGTTTTTAATCCCTTGGGTATTTTGTATTAATCCCTTGGGTTTATAATATCAATCTGACCTTTAGGGTTCATATGCCTTGTATTTATAATATGAATCCCTTGGGTTTAATATTATTCCCTTGGGTTTATAATACCTTTGGCTTTTAGAATTAACCCCTTGAGTTTATTATTCCCTTTTGGTTTATAGTATCAATCCTTGGGGTTTATTTGGTTCATATTCCCAGGTATAATATTATTCATAGGGTTTATAATATTAATCCTAGGGTTTAATATAAATCGCATGGGTTTACAGTCATGGTCATCATTGGTTAATGATGGTCCAATGTTACAATGTGCCAAAGATTGTCTCAATATGAAAATCAACCATGGCCAACCATGGTCCAACATTAGATTGTAACAAACATTGTCTCAGCATGAAAATCAATGATGGTAAATCATGGTCAATGATGATTATTTTAGGGTTTATAATATTTATCTTAAGGTTTTTATACCTTGGGTTTATAATATTTATCCCTTGGGTTTAATATTAATCCCTTGCAATGAGCCATTGTAAATATTGGAGACTTAGAGAGGTAGGGTTTGACATTTAAAACTATATCAAGAGTAAAATCAGTAGATGGTTCGCATATTTCACCGCCTTTTTCTTTCCAACATTATGCAAAAATGCAATAAAATGGGAGAAGGGATTGGTTGGAAACTGTGAATGGTCATGATCATTATCTTGTTGATTTGAATTGGTGGAGATTTTGTCATTGGTCTCAATGTGTTTCGGAAGAGAGTAGTGTTTAATAACTCTGTTCTGGTGGAGTGTTTAAAGTTTAATTTCCTATCAACCACATTAATTTCTAAATATTAATTAATAAAAAAATATAACAAACATGCAATTAATTAATATAAAAAATACCTAATTAGGTTATTTGTAATAATGAAAACATTAATGTTAAAACAAATAAATTTAACATTAATAAATCCAATATTAAAATAAACTAATAATCAACATAAAAATATAAACTAATAATTAATTAATCATCAGCATAAAAAAATAAAACACACAAATAACAAATAAATCAATAATCATGAATAAAAATATAAACATTTAATAATAACATTTAATCAATTAAATCAAATTTATCTTTGGACATTATCAAACATGTTTGATCCATTCATCTCCATCCCATATTTATTACCCCATTATAATCTGACTTTTTCACACATCTGATCCTTCTGATCTTGCTGATGAACCACAGAGGTTGGTTTGAAATTTCGATACAATGAAATCATGGATGCGATAAATCCAGAAGACAAAACTACACAAAATGAAGATTGCAGAAGCCTCAAATCTATAATTTAAATTGTCGTTTGATTTTTATTAAATGTTTATTTCATAATTACTTCATTATTATTTACTAAATGATTATTAATATAATTGTTGTTATAATCTTTATTTATTTATTATTATTATTATTTTTAATTATTATTATTTAATATAAAAGTAATAATATTATATTAATATTATTGATAATAACATTAATAACATTAATTCTTAAATTATTCATAATTGATATATGTGCTTGATATGGGTCTATCGACATTTATCAACCACATTTATTAATGCAGTTGTGCTAGTAATAAATATATTGACATTCATTTATTTACGTGACAATTTTTTTTATTAATTATTTCTTTTGCAAGGTAACAATATGTTTAGAGCCAAAGCATAACATAAAGTACAAGGTTTACATGATATTTTTTAAATAAATTAGACCTTTTGCATTGGGAATATAAAGTAATGTCAACGTTTTAAGTATGGTTAACAATAGTATTTATGTGGAATTTTTTATCATTTTTTTTTTGCAAAGGAGGGTTTGTCAGATCAATGACAAAGTTATGTCAGGATAGCATTGGACATCCTTGGCTGGCAAGTCAGACCAAGAGGTCACCTTCCACAGTTTCATTTCTTGAATAGCTTGCAAGGAGTGATGACCTCATGAGTGGCCCCTCGCACGAGCAGGGGGGGGGGGGGGGCTTCCTCCTTCCATGATGCAGTGAATCGATCAACCATTTCCCAACTGAGCTAAGAATGAAAAGGTTCGAATGTAGCAATGGGCACAGAGACCCCAGTAATGGGGTGCAATGGTAGTCGAGAGGTCGTAATTGTTGTTTTCGAAAAGCTAAAAAACCCAAAGTTTGTAATTCCAAACAATAGTTTGGAACAATCTTTCCAACATATGGAATTTCATGCCCTGATCTACAAATTCTTAGGTATATGGCCTCGAGAGCAGGACATCATACAATGGATCCATACCAAATGGTCCCCTTGGGGTCAGATCGAGTTTCAAATAAGAACCAAGGGTTTCTTTACGGTGATTTTCATAGATTTGGAAGACGAAAAGAGAGTTTTTGAAAACAGAACATCATGAACAATCCTGGGTTGGTTCTTCGATACTATGAATAATTCTATAATCAAGGAAAAGGAGAATTCCAGGCAACTCCAGTCTGGGTGTTGGGTGCGGGATCCCCCAAGGGCAGTTTTGGGGCTAAGAGAACATATTTTCGTCCAATTTTGTAATAAAAACGTGAAGACTCCGCATTTTGTGGGGTGGAGCGCATAGATGTTAAAGAGTCATAGGGTTTTCCGCCCTTATTTTTATAATGTAATGTTTGACCTAAGAAATGTACCAATGGTCCATGGACCTTGGATTGTATAAATAGAGATAAGCTCTAAGTAGTTAGAGGCATGGAATCGATGATGTAACATGTATGAGAGATAGCTCTAAAGTAGAAGTCTAAGTTTTGGGTCATAATGTAGGTAGAGGCTCTGCATCTAAGTGCGTAGAGGCCTAGAAGTCCGCAACTGAGTGTGCAGACCACTGAAGTTGAGTGTGTAGGGTGAGTCGAGTCTGTAATTATCTGGAATTATCAATAAAGAAGAGTATTCTATCATTTATGCATCTTTATTTCCTGTTTATGCATCTGATATATTGGGTATGAATTTCACTTCTAATGCTTATATGATGCATGACTGTGTATAATTGTATTGGTTAAGTGAACACAAGTAAGAACATTTGTTTACATGAAGCTAATTAAGATATGTTAATAAGATAATTAAGGTACTTAGCCTAGTTTAGAAGATATCGTAGTTCGTTGCGTTAGCAGCGCAAAAGCAATTTCGCCTCTAGTTAGAGCTGCACAAAAGTCGAATGTAGCATTTCACAAACGTCATGAAGGGTAGAGCAGAGGGATAAGAAACTTGCGCGAAGGTAGGCATAGTTGAAACAAACCGACATCACAACCATCTCAAGGGTGTAGAAACTTCGTTCCAGCATCCCCCCATACTGCTTCTGGTGAGACTTCAGTCTGCACTCTGCGGGCTAATGTCAAAAGGGCCAGTACTGTAGGGATTTGTTTGGATAACTAACGCTGAACCTGGATCAGGCCCCCTCAAGCCAAAAAATGCTTCCATTTCCAGGAGTGGAATCCGCATAAGATATGTGTGATGTCATATCACTAGAATCCAACTAAGAAAGAAATCGAAGGCTAGTTGGACAGAAGAATTCACAAGTTCTCGGTGCAGGAGAACAGAAACCCATGACTGTCAAAAGAATAGTGGCTAGAAAGCTACCTGTATACTGAGATCCACGAAATATTTTTCGCCTCTTTCCCTACTGAGCTATACGAGTGGATCGCGAAGCTAGCCGATAACCAAGGAAGGTGGAAACTTTACAGTCCTATTATGTGGACCCCAAAGCTAGTGCGAAGGTTGGAAGCATCAGAGGATAAGATCACGCACGCCATCAATAATTGGCTCAATCACATTATAGGAGGATTTGTTACTCAGTTTGCGGTTGACACCTCAATCAGCTATAGCGAGGCAAAGCAACGCTTTTTTAAAGGACCGTGAGGTAAGTACATAAAATATTTGAATACTTGGATTAAAATGATAATGTGCAAAACACGGGTATGCAGTTACCTTGATGTTCAGGTGTACGCGAAGCAGAAGAATTTACAGAAAAAAAGGAAATAAGGGTCCAGAGCATAGCCCCTTGATTTCACCTCCACGAAGGGACGAAGAAGGGATCACAAAGGTCTCTCTGTGAAGTGCTATTCAGTTGATAAGACAAGGATTTCTGCAAATTCCACCTCCACCCACACCACCACTGCGATTGAGTATCACAAACACAATGAAGTTGCCTTTGTTCAAAGGCTTGGGAAATGACGACTTGGACCAATTCTGGTTCATTGTGAGGGCTGTATGGGAAGCTCAAGGTGTTACAGATGACCATATCAAGAAAGTGACACTAGTTAGTGCCCTGCAAGATCGCGTACTAACCTGGTACATTAAGTACTCCAGTGATAACCTGAATGCTAGAGTAGCAGACATCCAAGTAGCACTGAATAAGGAATTTAGCAGGCCTAAATCTAAAGCTCAGTCGATTTTTGGATTCAAAGAGATCACGATGCTACTAGGCAAGATGCCTTGGGAACTAGACCAGAGGTTGAAATGTATGATCCGCGAAGCCAACATGAATTTGACAGATGGACAACATCGCGAGTGGTTTTTGGCTTCGCTACTACCACACCTAAGAAGTGCGCTATCGCAACAGAAGATAACAACTTAGGCAGAGGCCTTGGAGGTTGCCATGAGACTACATGAGACCCCAATGTAAGATCCTAATCTAGGAGTTCAGCAGATCCACGAGCAGTTGAAGAATATGTGCCTTGAGATGTAAAGCTTGAATCAGGATAGGACAATTCAGCCAGAGGTACACGAAGAAGTATGCTGCGTGAAATGCAAGAGTCAGGGTCATGACAAAGACCACTGTTCGGTCTTCACAAATTACCTTCCAGGAGGAGTACCAATTCCTTTAAGGCTGAAATCTCAAGTAGGACCTAATGCAGAGCTTGCTTTGTGGTGTGCTATCTATCAAATAGCTGGAAAGCATGCCACAGATAACTGCCACCTGTTACAGAAGTATATGCAAACTCCGCAACAATTGTTCTGTAACTTTTGTAGGTTGATGGGACATGATGATTGTGCTTGTAGGAGCTATGAATTAATGATGGATAGAATGGTTGCCTACATGGTTTAGACCGAAATGCGGCCCCTTGACTAGAATGTAGGGATGGCACAAATAGGATTTCAGGGGCGCGGACGAGGTCAAGGTAGAGGAGGACCTAGTAGAGGTTGAGGATAATTGATTTGCTACAATTATGGAGGAACACGACACTATGCCTGCGATTGCACTAATCCAACTCATCTGTCGTGCAAGTACTGCACACTATGTGATCATGAAACAGAAGATTTTCCTACGCTGATAGCTAGAATACGTGACAAAGGGACACTACCACCTCCCTTGAATCAGAACCTGTAGATGATGAGGTTTGTGCTGTGCGAGGAAGATCCAAACGTAAATATAGTGTTGTCACACAGAATAAGTCGATCTTACGGACAAGATAGACCTTCCTAGAATCTAAAGAAGACCTAATGACAAGCAAACCAACCAGACACTGTCTTTCTCTAAATATGCTTTTATAAACAACGGCAAACAAGTGTTTTTAGGGCCTACCTTAGGTCCAACGCAAGTTTGTGGATGCCCTCGCTCCTTTGATCCAAATTAGCTCCTTTGTCGCGAATCTGCAAACACAAACAAGGAAAACAAATTAAATAGCACTTGAAAAGCCAATATCATAAAACATATTTAACATGAAAGTCAAGGAGTCCATGAAACAAATAACATGAGATACTTGTTGAGAAAAATGAGTTTGATTGTATTAATTCAAAAGAAGAAGAACTTTACAACCTTTGCCTTGACGCTGTACAAGCTCCTCCCAGGGTCCAACAAGAATTCTCCTCTACTTTAACAAGTTTCACTCACTCCCCAATGAAGCCAAAAAGGTATGTGATCTCTCCTCTTAAGCTCAACTAGGAAGTCTTGATTTCACCAGCATTTACCCTAAAAAATGTTCAGCTTCTAACCTCTCCAGCAACCAGCCCAATGCCTATATTTATAGTGCAATGGAGGGAGGTTACTAGGTCCTCCTTCAAAGGGATAAAGCCCTCCTTCAAAGGGATAGCTCCTCTCATCAAGGGATTAGCTCCTTCTCTTTTGGGGTGCATGAACCACCTTAGAGCGAACAATCCATGTCAAAATTCCTTCTAGAATCCTCTAGAATTAACCCAAAGTGAGTTTTTTAAGATAAAAATTACGCCTTTTGACTTTCATAGGGGTCCGCACCCACACCGTTAGGGACAGAGCGGGCAGGTATGCAACTTTTGTAAACAGAAGGTGCGGGACCGCAGGTGATAGTGAGAGAAAGTGCGGAACCATAGTTACATTGATTTTTAATGTCTTTCTCTCATTTCCAAAGCTTGACTTGAAGAGCTGAGGTCTGAGACTTGCTTAGGAGGACAGTACAAGTGATGATAGACCGTACTGGCTACAAATAATCATGGTGACGATATTTTTGTGTAACAGATTTCCCCCTAAAGTGCGAAGTCTGTAGTAGATGAGGATTTCATTGATCATTTAGGAAGAGTGAAGTACTTTATCATTTCGAGGATCATCTTGTGGAGAGCCCGGTTGGAACCTGTAAAAACATTCAATGCAAGATATATATATATGAGATCATATCATCGCTGAGGTAGGCATTCCCATACTCAGATCAAAACTGACTAGAAAAACTAAGTACTGCTCTATAGCAATGATCTTGTAAAACATCACAAGTATAGACCCAGGTGGACAAAGTATGGACGCAGCCATCTGTTTATGAATAGTCCATTATCTAATGAATACAAAATTCCTCGCAGCCTGTATTGTGGAAACTAGATCCAGGGTCTTCATTTCTACTTCCCGAAACAGTACGATTCTATCCATGCGAATGAATGTGTTGATGTCGAACATGGTAGAAACCACTTGATTACCAGTCAATGATGTAAACTGTTAACAAGTGTGAGAGAAACCACCAGTGATGTCAATGGATCTCAAAGTACCCAGTACAATCCATGAGATGCGAATAAATGTGTTGATGTCGAACACGTCACGGAATCCTTTGATTGAAGGTCAATGATGCAACCTGTCGTCGAAGGCAAGAAATCTGCCATTGAGGCATGCAGAGATCAAGGTACTGACGATTTCTAGATCATCTTTATAGATAATGAGCTGATGTCGATAGAAAGCTATCTGTTGTAGGCAGACCCACAACACGAAATCATAGATCAAGTTGAAGAAATTTAGTTGCAAGGACGTACTCAGGGATGGTCAAGATGGATGACAGATAGTTTGCAAATGAATGGCTTATTGGCAGTGACCTCTTGAACAAACAAGTGTTTTTAGGGCCTACCTTAGGTCCAACGCAAGTTTGTGGATGCCCTCGCTCCTTTGATCCAAATTAGCTCCTTTGTCGCGAATCTGCAAACACAAACAAGGAAAACAAATTAAATAGCACTTGAAAAGCCAATATCATAAAACATATTTAACATGAAAGTCAAGGAGTCCATGAAACAAATAACATGAGATACTTGTTGAGAAAAATGAGTTTGATTGTATTAATTCAAAAGAAGAAGAACTTTACAACCTTTGCCTTGACGCTGTACAAGCTCCTCCCAGGGTCCAACAAGAATTCTCCTCTACTTTAACAAGTTTCACTCACTCCCCAATGAAGCCAAAAAGGTATGTGATCTCTCCTCTTAAGCTCAACTAGGAAGTCTTGATTTCACCAGCATTTACCCTAAAAAATGTTCAGCTTCTAACCTCTCCAGCAACCAGCCCAATGCCTATATTTATAGTGCAATGGAGGGAGGTTACTAGGTCCTCCTTCAAAGGGATAAAGCCCTCCTTCAAAGGGATAGCTCCTCTCATCAAGGGATTAGCTCCTTCTCTTTTGGGGTGCATGAACCACCTTAGAGCGAACAATCCATGTCAAAATTCCTTCTAGAATCCTCTAGAATTAACCCAAAGTGAGTTTTTTAAGATAAAAATTACGCCTTTTGACTTTCATAGGGGTCCGCACCCACACCGTTAGGGACAGAGCGGGCAGGTATGCAACTTTTGTAAACAGAAGGTGCGGGACCGCAGGTGATAGTGAGAGAAAGTGCGGAACCATAGTTACATTGATTTTTAATGTCTTTCTCTCATTTCCAAAGCTTGACTTGAAGAGCTGAGGTCTGAGACTTGCTTAGGAGGACAGTACAAGTGATGATAGACCGTACTGGCTACAAATAATCATGGTGACGATATTTTTGTGTAACAGATTTCCCCCTAAAGTGCGAAGTCTGTAGTAGATGAGGATTTCATTGATCATTTAGGAAGAGTGAAGTACTTTATCATTTCGAGGATCATCTTGTGGAGAGCCCGGTTGGAACCTGTAAAAACATTCAATGCAAGATATATATATATGAGATCATATCATCGCTGAGGTAGGCATTCCCATACTCAGATCAAAACTGACTAGAAAAACTAAGTACTGCTCTATAGCAATGATCTTGTAAAACATCACAAGTATAGACCCAGGTGGACAAAGTATGGACGCAGCCATCTGTTTATGAATAGTCCATTATCTAATGAATACAAAATTCCTCGCAGCCTGTATTGTGGAAACTAGATCCAGGGTCTTCATTTCTACTTCCCGAAACAGTACGATTCTATCCATGCGAATGAATGTGTTGATGTCGAACATGGTAGAAACCACTTGATTACCAGTCAATGATGTAAACTGTTAACAAGTGTGAGAGAAACCACCAGTGATGTCAATGGATCTCAAAGTACCCAGTACAATCCATGAGATGCGAATAAATGTGTTGATGTCGAACACGTCACGGAATCCTTTGATTGAAGGTCAATGATGCAACCTGTCGTCGAAGGCAAGAAATCTGCCATTGAGGCATGCAGAGATCAAGGTACTGACGATTTCTAGATCATCTTTATAGATAATGAGCTGATGTCGATAGAAAGCTATCTGTTGTAGGCAGACCCACAACACGAAATCATAGATCAAGTTGAAGAAATTTAGTTGCAAGGACGTACTCAGGGATGGTCAAGATGGATGACAGATAGTTTGCAAATGAATGGCTTATTGGCAGTGACCTCTTGAGCACATAACGACACGACAGATGGTTTGGTGACAATTGACCCAAAATTAATACCCAGAAACCGGCTGAAGACTTTCAATGTGGTTTGGTCAACTGTTAGGCAAAGGATTTCCCAACCCAGGTCAATAAAGTGTCGTGTTCAAGAGTGGTTACAAAGTATGACAAACAGACTCATTTTTCCTTCTTTTCCCCCACCATTTCTGGCAAGTACCTCTTTATTTTTGACAAGCTTGAGGAGGATAACATTTGCTTGATTATAAGCTCATCCTTCAGATGAGTACAACTTAGTTTAAATTCGAACCCTAAGAAGGAGTGGTTCGTTCCTGTTTGTAATTGAACAGGTCATTTACTGTGAAATTTTAACGAGTCCAGTATAGGAGAAACTCAGCGTTTTTCAATTTTAGAGAGTTTGAAAAAACATAAGAAGACTCTAGGGTTGACCTTTTTCGTAAATTTGTGTCTTTCTCTCATTTCCAAAGCTTGACTTGAATAGCTGAGGTCTGGGACTTGCTTAGGAGGACAATACAAGTGATGATAGACCCATACTGACTGCAAATAATCATGTTGACGATATGTTTGTGTAACGGATTGCCCCCTAAAGTGCGAAGTCTGTAGTAGATGAGGATTTCATTGATCATTTAGGAAGAGTGAAGTACTTTATCTTTTCGAGGATCATCTTGTGGAGAGCCCAGTTGGAACGTGTAAAAACATTCAATGTAATATATATATATGAGATCATATCATCGCTGAGGTAGGCATTCCCATACTCAGATCAAAACTGACTAGAAAAACTAAGTACTGCTCTATAGGAATGATCTTGTAAAACATCACAAGTATAGACTCAGGTGGACACAGTATGGACGCAGCCATCTGTTTATGAATAGTCCATTATCTAATGAATACAAAATTCCTCGCAGCCTGGATTGTGGAAACTAGATCCAAGGTCTTCATTTCTACTTCCCGAAACAGTACGATTCTATCCATGCGAATGAATGTGTTGATGTCGAACATGGTAGAAACCACTTGATTACTAGTTAATGATGTAAACTGTTAACAAGTGTGAGAGAAACCACTAGTGATGTCAATGGCTCTCAAAGTACCCAGTACAATCCATGAGATGCGAATAAATGTGTTGATGTCGAACACGTCACGGAATCCTTTGATCGAAGGTCAATGATGCAACCTGTCGTCAAATGGGAGAAATCTGCCATTGAGGCATGCAGTGATCAAGGTACTGACGATTTCTAGATCATCTTTATAGATAATGCGTTGATTTCGATAGAAAGCTATCTGTCGTAGGCAGACCCACAACACGAAATCATAGATCAAGTTGAAGAAATTTAGTTGCAAGGACGTACTCAGGGATGGTCAAGATGGATGAGAGATATTTTGTAGATGAATGGCTTATTGGCAGTGACCTCTTGAACACATAACGACACGACAGATGGTTTGGTGACAATTGACCCAAAGTTAATACCCAGAAACCGGCTGAAGACTTTCAATGTGGTTTGGTCAACTGTTAGGCAAAGGATTTCCCAACCCAGGTGAATAAAAGTGTCGTGTTCAAGAGTGGTTACGAAGTATGACAAACAGACTCATTTTTCTCTCTTTTCCCCCACCATTTCTGGCAAGTACCTCTTTATTTTTGACAAGCTTGAGGAGGGTAACATTTGCTTGATTATAAGCTCATCTTTCGGATGAGTCCAACTTAGTTTAAATTCGAACCCTAAGAAAGAGTGGTTCGTTCCTGTTTTTAATTGAACAGGTCATTTACTGTGAAATTTTAACGAGTCCAGTATAGGAGAAACTCGGCGTTTTTCAATTTTAGAGAGTTTGAAAAAACATAAGAAGACTCTAGGGTTGACCTTTTTCGTAAATTTGTGTCTTTCTCTCATTTCCAAAGCTTGAATTGAATAGCTGAGGTCTGAGACTTGCTTAGGAGGACAGTATAAGTGATGATAGACCCATACTGACTGCAAATAATCATGTTGACGATATTTTTTTGTAACAGATTGCCCCCTAAAGTGCGAAGTCTGTAGTAGATGAGGATTTCATTGATCATTTAGGAAGAGTGAAGTACTTTATCATTTCAAGGATCATCTTGTGGAGAGCCCAGTTGGAACCTGTAAAAATATTCAATGAAAGATATATATATGAGATCATATCATCGCTGAGGTAGGCATTCCCATACTCAGATCAAAACTGACTAGAAAAACTAAGTACTGCTCTGATATAGGAATGATCTTGTAAAACATCACAAGTATAGACTCAAGTGGACATAGTATGGACGCAACCATCTGTTTATGAATAGTCCATTATCTAATGAATACAAAATTCCTCACAGCCTGGATTGTGGAAACTAGATCCAGGGTCTTCATTTATACTTCCCGAAACAGTATGATTCTATCCATGCGAATGAATGTGTTGATGTCGAACATGGTAGAAACCACTTGATTACCAGTCAATGATGTAAACTGTTAAAAAGTGTGAGAGAAACCACCAGTGATGTCAATGGCTCTCAAAGTACCCAGTACATTCCATGAGATGCGAATAAATGTGTTGATGTTGAACATGTCACGGAATCCTTTGATCGAACGTCAATGATGCAACCTGTCGTCGAAGGCGAGAAATCTGCCATTGAGGCATGTAGAGATCAAGGTACTGACGATTTCTAGATCATCTTTCTAGATAATGAGCTGATGTCGATAGAAAGTTATCCGTCATAGGCAGACCCACAACACGAAATCATAGATCAAGTTGAAGAAATTTGGTTGCAAGGACTGACTCAGGGATGGTCAAGATGGATGACAGATATTTTGCAGATGAATGGCTTATTGGCAGTGACCTCTTGAACACATAACGACACGACATATGGTTTGGTGACAATTGACCCAAAGTTAATACCCAGAAACTGGCTGAAGACTTTCAATGTGGTTTGATCAACTGTTAGGCAAAGGATTTCCCAACCCAGGTGAATAAAAGTGTCGTGTTCAAGAGTGATTACAAAGTATGACAAACAGACTCATTTTTCTCTCTTTTCCCCCACCATTTCTGGCAAGTACCTCTTTATTTTTGACAAGCTTGAGGAGGATAACATTTGCTTGATTATAAGCTCATCCTTCGGATGAGTCCAACTTAGTTTAAATTCAAACCCTAAGAAGGAGTGGTTCGTTCCTGTTTGTAATTGAACAGGTCCTTTACTGTGAAATCTTAATGAGTCCAGTAGAGGAGAAACTCGGTGTTTTTCAATTTTAGAGAGTCTAAAAAAACTTAAGAAGACTCCACGATTGACCTTTTTCGTAAATTTGTGTCTCCCAAGCCAGAAAAAGTATAAAATAATACTTGAGAGAACCGCTTGATATTTTACGACCAAGGAGTACTTTTCGTCATTAGTGCCCTTGATCCAAAAAAGTAAAAACGTGATCAACGACATGTCGTTTTATAACCAATATCGAATTTGAAATGACAAAAATCCGGCAATCTTTTCATGTTTTTACGGTCGGAAAAGCGCTGTAAGTGGACCGTCTTTTAATTCTATTTTAACGAGTTAAAAAGAAGAACTCGGCAAACTTTTCATGTTTCAGGAGTCAAAAAAGAGCTTAAAGGTGACTCTAAATGTTTTTTCATCGAAAATGATAGATTTCGCCTGAATAATCCATTATCCTGCACAAAAACACAAACATTACTCATACTTGTTTGAAATGGATAAAAATGTCGCAAAAATACCTTTTCAAAGTGAAACATAAACAAATTTGCAATTTATTTACTCAAAAAACTTATAAAAAGGGCCTTCGTCAATTCATTTTTACCGTTTGAGTTTGGGTGAGAAAATAGTGCTTTTGCTCAGAAAACTTCCCATGAATATTGCGGAAAATCCAACCGTCAGAATTGAACGCCGTCTTCTCCAGGTAATCCACATCATCCTACTCTTCATTTTTAACCATTTCATTTTTTGTTTTAGTCATTTATTTCATTTTTTGGAGGGTTTTTAGGCATAAAACCCGCGCGTGGGGGCCTGCAGGTTTACCATTGCTGGCCTGCGGACGCCGACTTTTTCTCCATTGGGAAAAAGCTCGGGGTCCGCACCTTCCATGTAGAAAAAGTGTGGTCCCACGCACTGTGTCTAACCCGGAGGATGCGGTCCCCGTCGCAAGGGTTTTTAACCAAAAAATTCTCAAAAATGGACCAATCAAAATAATTTCTAGCAATTTAATTTATCTTTATGCTTGATGCAGAGAGTACATCATACTAGATTGGCGTGAACGAGAGCATGAGGACATGGATGCGGCCACATGGAATCATCAGCCTTCACTTGATGCTTTGAGGGTGTGCAGCTTGTACAAATTCTGGGCCATTGCTGGCATGAGGGCTCAGGTGGATTTTTTACAGTGGTTGGTTGACAGATGGAACATACAGGACCAGTGCTTCTTCATTGGTGGCCACCAGCTCGAAATCGAGCCGGCGGACATATATTTCTTGACTGATTTGCCTAAGAGAGGCGAAGACTTGACTCTGTTTGGGGCTAGGCCAGGTGGCCAGTCTGTCGATAGCCTCAGGCTAGAGTACTGCAACAGCCAGGCTAGACACAAAGGGATAGACATAAAGACAATATCCCGTCCTGAACTCATGGTGATTGCGTTTACTGTCACCAGACTTTGCGGGGCTGCCACATTACATATTGCCACCAGATCCCAGATGCGTATGGCAGTTGATTGCTTTCGAGGCACCATATTCAACTGGTGCGATGCTGTGTTGGCCAATGTGAAAGGCCAACTAACCAGGACCAAGAACGGACGACTAAAGACCTTTGGTTATGGGGCTTTGGTTGTGAGTTTTGGCCTGGAGAGGGTTCCTATGCTGATCCCACAACACCTTACTGTTGGAGCTGGGCTTCCTGGAGAGCCCAAACTGATGCGATGGGTCGCAGTTATGGCCCGTCACCAGGACGAGAGGACAAAGGTTTCTCGATTCAAACTTGAGTATTTCCAATGGCTGGAAAACCAGGTCTTTTCTATTCAGGACTTCCCTTATGCTGGGATAGATTTTTGTGGTGACCCAGACATGGTTCTTCCACCAGGAGAGCAGTGGGATGATTCAGGTAAAATCATTTTCAACATTTTTTCTATTTATTTTTTTATTTTATTTTTCCATTGTCTCAAAACTGATATCAAAAGTTTCAAATGCAGATGTGGGTCAAAAGCGACCAGCCACTCTCCGGCCTTACGAGAGGAAGCAACCAGTTGCACCCGCGCCAGCCCCACAGGACGAATCAGCAGAGGTTTTGGCCGAGTTGGAGGGTCATCTCGAGCGCTTGACAGGAGATATTCCGGAGACCACTATAGATGACATTCCTCGTCGACTTCAGCGCTATGTGATTGGGGTCCCGGGACCTTTTAGGAGGTTCATTTGCAAGGTGGCCCGTGTAGTGGTTTCTTATAGAGATCATCACCAGTGATAGGATGATCGCCTATTGTGGGCACATATGACGTTTTTGTTTTTTGTACTTATCATTTTTGCCGATCATAAGGTGTTTTTCAACCTATGATCGAGGATGATGTATTTTTCACACACTCCTATATATATATATATCATTATTACTGGCTTATCTTGTAAATCATGTTATGGAATGGTTTTAAATTTACATGTATGATTATTGCAAATGTCTATTTAACATTCAAGAAGCAATTGCATCTGCTAATGTATTTAAAGATCTTGGAATATGATGATATTCAATATAATCAAATTCATGTTACAGGAGACGCACTCTCAAAAATAATCTTAATAACACTGGATTTCTAATGGCATACACTCTATTAAGCAGTAATACAACGAGTTCGGAATCTAACCTCACTATCAAATTCTGAATCCCAAATGAAATAGATTCAGATAATAACTCAATCACTGCACTATACTCGGCAATGTTGTTCGTTGTTTGACCGAGGCTTACCCCATGCATAGATACTAACTCGTCAGAGGGCGAATAGATAACCGAAGCTGCGGAAGAGATGTTCCGTGTATTATGACAAGCACCATCAGCGAAACCAATGTATGTTTGGAGAGGCATCAACATCTGCAATATCAAGAGTAAAATGAAGATGAGCAGGAATAATGACGAAAAAACACTCTCTAAGCTAAGCACACTGTTTAAACTTAAAAGGCACCAACTAGAAAGAAAAACTATCCTAACTATAAATCTCCATACCCATCCTTTAAGCATAACACCTCTTCAAGTAAAGACCATTTATGGGTTTACCCAAAGAGTCCCCGTCAAAGTCTACCAATTCATAGGCCCCTTTGGCTAGCTTTCACTTGACAACATAGGGACCATGCCACATAGGAACGAATTTTACAGCACCTAATTTATCATTAGCTTGATCATAAACTAAGACTAGATCTCCTTCCGAAAAATTTCGAGGGGTCACATTTCGATCATACTGAGCTTTCATGCGTTTTGCGTGAGTCTCGATCGCAAATGCAGCATCGTGTCGATTCTCATCTAATTGAGCCAAGCATAACAAACGCTTTTCCTCTTTGGAAGTGGCTGGAAGTAACTCGATGGCCATTTGCAGTGACGGGATTTCGCATTCAATGGGTAACACAGCTTCCAAACCATAGACTAGTTGGAAAGGAGTGAACCCTGTTGATGTTTTTACTGAAGTTCGGTATGCCCAAAGTGCTGAAAATAGCATGTTGTGCCAATTCGATCGATGAATCCTAATGATTCGTTGGATCATGATAACTAAAACTTTATTGATGGATTCAACCAGACCATTCGCTTGTGGATAATAAGGGGTTGAACTATATCCAGCACGCAATATCTTTTGGGATGTGGCAAACCCAGACATGTGACCGCCACACGCTCTAGAGTGACAGTCATTTAGAACCCTTTCAGCTTCCTCGTGAGTTAAGCAATGTTGAAAAGCAAAGTCCGCCCCATGGCGATAAAGAGTATCTCCAATAATCCTGAATTGTTGGGACTGGAATTGAATTTTTCGACGTTCTGACCTTGAAATTTCTGGCCAAAAGGATTGGGTCTGGAGATAAACGA
Source organism: Pinus tabuliformis (assembly GCA_031772625.1). Classification (NCBI taxonomy): domain Eukaryota; kingdom Viridiplantae; phylum Streptophyta; class Pinopsida; order Pinales; family Pinaceae; genus Pinus; species Pinus tabuliformis. Next base: position 1,484,984,068 of record CM062804.1, read on the forward strand.
TGATATCCCCATACCACAGATCTAAAGTGCTGATTAGAGACAAGGATTTGTCCGCAATGGGCTCCTCCGCCACAGTTTCCGTGTTAGCACGCGGGAAGTCACACATTAACTCCAAAAAAACTAAATATTTCTTAGACCTGGATTTTTCGAATTCCAAGTCGAACTCCTGCAGGATAACAATCCAATTAGAGTACTTGCCCCCTAGCAATTGCTTGGTCAAAATGTCGATCATAGGGTTGCAATCCGAAATTACTGTAGTTTTACGTAGTAAAATGTAGTGACGAAAACGTTGGACAACTTGAACGACTGCCAATGCCAATTTCTCCACATGTGAGTATTTTAGCTCAGTTGGATTTAAAGTTCGACTAAGGTAATATATCACATGTTCAGTTCCAGATTCATCTTCCTGAACTAAGACCATTCCAATGGTGGAATGAGAGGCGACGAGATACAAGAAGTAATCCTGGTTGTAGTTGGGAGGATGCAACAACGGTGCATGGGTCAACACATGTTTGAGTACATCAAAATATTTTTGAGTTATCTCATCCCAATAGAATGGAGTATTTTGCTTCAACAACCGGGTAAAACCCTTTGTAACCTCGGCGTAGTTAGGAATGAATCGTCGTAAAAAGTTTGCTTTCCCTTGCAAACTTTGGAGTTGGAGAAGACTCGAAGGAGGAGGCAATTTGATGATAGCCTCGACCTTCGAGGGATCGACGCGAATGCCGGCTTCCGAAACTACAAACCCCAGCAATCGACCTGTTTCTATATAGAAGACACATTTGTGTGGGTTCAACCGAATCCGATAATGCCTACACCTCATAAAGATTGCTCGTAAATGGACGAGGTGATCAACTCGATGTAATGAATGAGCAGGAAAGTCATCGAGATAGGGTTGCACAATGTGCTTGATGTCATGAAACACATAAGACATCGCCCTTTGAAAAGTTGCTCCGACATTCTTAAGCCCAAAAGGTAACTTGCAATAAGCAAATGCCCCCCATGGACAAATGAAAGCCGTTTTTGGTTGATCGGCAAGTAGAATATTGATTTGATTGTATCCGGAAAAACCATCCATGAAGGAGAATATTTCGCTGTCGGCACAATCATCAATGATTTGATCGATATAGGGAGTTGGGTAATTGTCCTTTGGACAGGCTCGATTAATGTCCCTATAGTCGATGCATATTCTTATTGTTCCCTATTTTTTGTTAACCGAAACAATATTCGATACCGAATTCGTTAACGGGATCGGATAAATGAAACCTGCTTTCAATAATTTTTCAACTTCTGCTTTAATTGCAGCAACTTTTCGTGGGTGAATCTTACGCAAACGTTGCCGGACGGGTTTAGCGTCCGGGTAAGTTTTGATCTCATGAACAACAATCGCGGGATCAATTCCTGGCATTTCCTCATAGGACCAGGCAAACACATCGTGGAATTCTTGAAATAGGGCCTTATATAGGTGAATTTCGTCATCTGTACATGAGGCACCTATATGAATGTTCTCAACAATTCCGGGCTTAACCGAAATGTCAATAGGAATAGTTCGAGAGATCTTTCCAAAATTTAACTCTGAATCGGGATGTTTCATTGGATTTTGAGGTTCCTTGACATATTCAGTTGTAAAAATTGATGAGAAATCATTTTCAAAATGATCATCCTCGGGTAAAAATGAAGATCTGTGATGGAGATCTTCCCATGGTAAATCATCTACACATAGGATTTCATGAATTTTCTCATCAGAGTGAACATGTTCAGAAAATGTGATTAAATCCGAGCTTGATGTGAAAAGTGATTCCTCATGGACCACATTCATGAAGTCATTTTCGGTTGAACATGGGTCGGCAAACGACTGCACGGCTTCATAGGCAATTTCATATGGACTCAAAGGCATGTCATTACCAAATGAGTCTGTCTCAGATTCAGAAGTAATGATCCAAGGATCATCATAAATAATGGTGTCTGATGTAATCATATGAATGGTTGCAAATGAGGACGATGCGTTGATTAGAGGACAAGGAAAAGTTCTCAGTAAACCGGCATCTTTAACTAGTCCTACTCCAACATCCTTATATGGGATAGTCGTTTTACCAACATGCTGAATACTCTTAGAAGAGGTTGGGTCGGATGAAAAGTAAGCCACCTGGTCTATTGTTACGATCTTTCCATTATGTGGAAACTTTATTACTCGAAAGACCGATGAAACGACCGCTGTCATAGCGTAAGACCAACTTTGACCCAAGAGAAGGTTGTAATCAAGAGGGGCATCAACCACCTCCACATCTAGACTAATGGTTTTTCCTTCGACCCCTATAGGCAAATCCTGTAGAATGCCGAAAGGATGAAACCCACGGCCGTCAAAGGCCTTTAGAATCGTCGGGGATTGATTTAGCGAAGGAGAACCAAGTGATCTCCAACACTGTATCGACATAATACACATTGAGGCTCCCTCATCAATTACAGTCTGATGAATAGGCCTGTTTTTTACTATCACTAGAATCTGGAAATCCATTTGATGAGGCAAACGTGGTGTACTATTTTCTAGATTGAAAATTATTAGGTTCGAGTCCTAAACGTCAACAGCTCCTACAGCCGACAGAAGTAATTTACGTTGTGCTGGACATGATTGCAACACTTCCAAAGCCGACATTGCTGAGGGTGAAACAGCTAAATCCTCAACAATGTTATAATTCTGAGCCGCTCTCGCATGTGGATTGAAAGCAGACTTTCGAAGTATACCCTTGGCGGGTGATTTGATTACCAAGTCTGGATTAGGTGTCTCGATCTGTAGTGGATTAGAACCAGGAGCTGAGGTTGATGGATTAGAATGAGAAGATTCTGCTTCTTTACCATCAAGAGGACTTTTACTACCATAATCTTGTGATCGAGTCGCAATCCTAACATGGGACATCATCAGTATGGGTTCTTCATTGGCACTCGAGGACGAACCTATCATCTTACTGTCTTGAGCTGGAAAAGGATCCTTCAAAACAACAGGAGTTTGGGAACCTTTGACAATCTTCGCAACCTCTGCACGATGAGGGCAGTCTCTTGTAAAATGTTCATCGTCACAAATGAGACAAGGATAACGAGGTTTGCGCTTTTCATCATTGGATTTCACCTTTTCAGGTTTCTCCTTTGAACTTTTGTCCATTTTATTCTTCTTCTTTCCTTTCTTCTTCCCACCGGATTTTGATTTGGCTGTAGATGACTCTACAACGTGAATATCGATGGAAATCTCTGCAAAAGAATCTCCTGTTGGGGAATCAGGCAAGGTTATGATGGGAGAAGAATTCTTGGAAGATTTCTTCTTACTTTTAGTGTTAACCGTGCCAATCATACCAACGGCGACATGAGATCCCGAAGGAGCTGCAGCGATTTGATTTTGCTTGGGAAGATCGGAGATTTTCTCGTGTAACGTACCTTACTGAGTATAGACCAAGTCAAGGTACTGTGCTTGAGCAATTACTTGCTCCTCAGTAACAACTCCAGCTTTAGCTACATCTTCAGTGATCTTTGGCAACAAAGATTTTACAAACCACTCGGCCAAGATCTGATGCAGAATAAATACCTTCACTAAACACCGTCGATGTCTCCACTCATGAATATGATCTGAAATGTAAGTGGATGTCGATTGTTTTAGCGAAGCTAGCAATTCCGTGCCATTGTCGTATCGAACTGGAAACTGAAAATGAGTTAAAACGAGGTAGCTAACTGACTAAAATTATAAAAAGTGCCTCGTGGTAACTCAATGTACCACTTGGCCGTGAGACCAATTAGTGTGCGTTGGAAAAGTCTAAGACGGATTGAATCATCTGAAATGGAGTTAGACGCACACCAGAGGTGGTAAGTCATCACATGGTTCGACGGGTCCTCTCCTGATTTACCTTCGAACTTAGGAATGTCACTGGGAAACTTATTCAGCATTGGTGGCTAAAACAGAATATAATTAATGGGATCATTCGTTAGGCGCCACAAGTCAGGTAAGTCCAAAGTTGCGATAAACGGTAACTGCCGATTAGGATCCCTAAAATTCTGGGTAATGAGACCAGCCCCAGGAGGAGGATATCCAAGATAACTAGGAATAGGAATTTCATTTGGGATATTGTATCCTCCCGGAAAACCAAGATTAATCGGACCGTACTGGGGTTGTTGAGGTTGTTGATAAGTGTACCCAGGATACGGTTGATACTGATAGACTGGCTGCTGCACAGCAGGAAAGATTGGTATTATCCCTGGTACGGTTGACAAGTAAATTGTGGTTGACTTGTGACAACCGTACTTGAACCAGGTTGTCCTACAAGCATCTGAACCGAAGTTTGAATCGTAGATCCAGACGGTGGTAAATATGTCTGAGGAGTAGATACAGGAACAGTAGAAACCGGAGCTGCCGATACTCCAGAAGTAGGTGGGGTAGATTGAACAGATGTTGCGGTAGTTGTAGCAGTTGTTTGAGGTGGATTACGAGGTGTACTAGGCCCAGGCTGAGAAACTACCGAAGGTACAGAAGTTTGAATGTTAGACTGGACTGGTTGTTGGGGTGTACCAGAAACTAAGGGTTGTCCAGTTTGAGATGACAACTGTACATTTGGCTGCAACACCTGTTGAGTTTGTGATGGATCCCACACTATATTCATTCTGGGGTACTGACCCATAACAGGTTGAGAATACTGAGGACCATAACCGGGTTGAGGGTAGGATTGATAATTGAAAGGTACATTTCCCATTCCTTGAACATATGTTTGACCGGAGGGTGGTTGGAAACCTTGGTTCGAGTACTGACCTTGGGGTTGATACCCTTGAGGCACATACTGATACTGGGGTTGACCTTGAGGTATAAATTGATACTGGGGTTGACCTTGGGGTACATATTGAGTCTGGGGTTGACCTTCAGGAACGTACTATCCTGTAGGTATGTACTGTCCTTGAGGTTGCCCGCTAGATGCAAATTGTGTACCTTGAGGTTGCCCCCAGGCGAGAATTGAGGTTGCCCCCCAGGCAGTAACTGGCCACCTTGAGGTTGAGGATTGGGAATAGAACCTGACATCATAAGAATGTCTTCTACGCTCAACAGATTAGCACCATTGTTTCCAGTTAATAACCCTTGCTCAATGGGTTGAGGAGATGCTCCCGAAAAAGTACCAGAAAGTGACTGATACCTGAAGGGAACAGAAGGACCGCCGTACAAAAAGGATTCAGGCGATTGAGTAAACATGGATGACTGTCTTGACATATTTATGGGAGTATAAAAACCTCTAGGTGTTGGGTGATAAGGAGCGCGAGGTGGTGAAAAACTTAACCCTGAGTTTTCTAAAAAATTAGTCAAAGAAAGATACCAAGAACTGCTCCTAGGTGGACTGTAAAAAATTGATTCATGCTCCCTTAGCTCAATAACAGGTTGATTTTCAGGGATAGGGATGCCTACTTCTTCTTCCGGAGTAGCAAGTTCTTCAATAGAAATAAGTCCAGAAGGAAAATCTTGGGTGATTACTCTTTCTACCCTAGGTGAACCAGGACCACTAGAAGTTGGAGAAACAAACCCCGATGTTGGAGTAGTAGCAAATTCACTTTCAGGCTCGGATATTTCCTCACCTATATCACTAGTAGATGAAAAGCTACCAGTAACTTCAGAAACATACACTGACTGTGGATTATAATCTGCCACTAACGGTTGAAAATCAGGATGTACTATCAAAGAAGATTATCCTTCTTCAGGTGACCCAACTCTACTGTCTCTAGGAGTTACGAGGACTTTCAAGCCTTCAAGCTGGCTCGGTACTTCCTCAGGAGGTTGGCCCTGAAGTCTACGGGACTTCATCAGTAACTCAGCCACGTTTACAAACTCAGGAGGTTGGCCCCGAAGTCTACGGGAGTGCCTTGGTAATTCATCCACAGTTAAAACCTTTTAACTACTTCACACGGAAACAAAGTAAAATCTCAATGAAAAGCACCTAAAGTCTCTAAAGAACCAAACAAATTTGAATCACACGCCTAAAGAATCTAGGAGATCAAACACACACAAACAGTAACTTTCTGTACTGAAAACACTAGTTGGTGATGAAATCCAACATCGTAGAGTTCAATACAGAAATGGCGGTTGGAACAGTTACCCTGGAAACCTGCTTAATGAATAGACTGGCACAAGTTCCTCCACTTAACTGTCTAGAGTGAAGAGAACCCCTCAGAAAATCCAAGTGAGTCTAGCCGATGTCTACTCCAGGTACAGTGGGATCTTCCCACCACTGTCACCTTAGGAAGAGTCCTCAAGAATATGGCCACTAAGGTTACCAACTGAAACAAATATACCTGGGGGAACAGTCTACGATCCGATACGCATGCAAGGGCAGAGTAGCAAGCTCAATCCCCTTGAAGGCTCCTTGACATAATCCAAGGTTTACCAACAAGTGACCCAAGGCTCCTCGACAATGGTTAATCCGAGGTTTACCGTTTTTAATACGTGAATATATAGGGTCGTTCCCAATGAGGAAGGATTGATTCCCACACTGGTTCGGACACGATCTCGTGCTTCTCCTTTAAGAGTAGCTTTCCCAGAGCATAAATGCAACAATTGGATTTCTTCCCTACCACAAGATACAACTACTTGTTTGTTTTTACTGTCTTGGAGAGTTAATTACTCTCCTACTCCAAGACACTAGCCTAAGCTAAGTTGGTGTATCAGAGCCCTAGAAATAAAAAATGTTACTAGATGAATTTTACTTTAAGCGTTATTTTTTATTGGTTTTTTTTTAAGTCCAAAGGTGCGGAGATGAAACTCGTGGTATGAAGACTCGACTCGAAATCACTAAAAATGCACCTAAGATGATTTAAACAATCTTTTTCTCTTCGATGAACTTCTAAACTAAGAAAGAGTTTGAGAATGCAAATACTTTGTAAACACAAATCTTTCTCAATCAAACAAATTAAAAGAAGAGCTTTTGTCCTTTTCCAATGCACTCAAAACGAGACAACTAGTTATTTCACAAAAATTTCCCTTTTTCGTTTCAAAGCACTCAAACACTACAAAACAAACTTTTTTCAAAAGAGATTTTTTATATTTTTATAAAACACTCAAAACTATGGAAATGACTAACTTTGAGATCTATAAATTATAAAACCTATTTGAAGTCAAAGCCTACTAGATGTCTTTTTTAAGGATGTTTTACTTAGCTAGATGTAAGTTAAGGACTAATTTATGCAGAATCAAAAATAAGTCAAGAACAGCCAATTTTGTTTTCTTTTTGAAAATGAAAATCCAAACTTTAAACACAAGCTTTTCGAAGTTTTGTAAAGAGAAAACTCAAAGCGGATTCCTCAACAAGGGGAGATTTCATAAATGGTCAGACTCATAAGAAGGCTGGTAGACACTAAGGTGATCTGAAGTCCCTACAGCTTCTAAGCTCAAAGCCACTAAACAACCAAAATGAAAAACAAGCCCAACAAGCAAAACTCCTAAGAATTTCACCTAAAACCCTAACACTAACGAAATCAACCTAAGGAAAGCTTCTGACAAGTTATATATAGGTCTGGGTAGTGGATAACAATTTCTAAACAAAAAACTAAGCTGAATAATAGAGGAAATCTTAGGTTTTTCAAAATTTTGACAGGGTCCGTAGGCCCACAGTTGACACAGGTGCAGTCCCGCTTTGTGCTAAAAGCCAAGATGCGGATAGGTACGCACTGTGTCAAACGGCTATGGTGCGATCCTCTCCCAAAGCTATGAAAAACAAAAAATAACCCTGGATCTACAAACTCTACCCAATTTTACACACAACAAGCCAAAAACAGAAACAAAAACACAGTTTCTCAGGTCAAAGTAAAAACAAGGAAAACAATCAAGTCCCCACTGAAGTTTCCATTTTGTCACACGGAATAAGTCGATCTTGCGGACAAGATAGACCTTCCTAGAATCTAAAGAAGACCTAATGACAAGCAAACCAACCAGACACTGTCTTTCTCTAAATATGCTTTTATAAACAATGGAAAACAAGTGTTTTTAGGGCCTACCTTAGGTCCAACGCAAGTTTGTGGATGCCCTCTCTCCTTTGATCCAAATGATCTCCTTTGTCGTGAATCTGCAAACACAAACAAGGCAAACAAATTAAATAGCACCTGAAAAGCCAATATCATAAAACATATTTAACATGAAAGTCAAGGAGTCCATGAAACAAATAACATGAGATACTTGTTGAGAAAAATGAGTTTGATTGTATTAATTCAAAGAAGAAGAACTTTACAACCTTTGCCTTGACGTTGTACAAGCTCCTCCTAGGGTCCAGCAAGAAGTCTCCTCTACTTTGACAAGTTTCACTCACTCCCCAATGAAGCCAAAAAGGTATGTGATCTCTCCTCTTAAGCTCAACTAGGAAGTCTTGATTTCACTAGAATTTACCCTCAAAAATGTTTAGCTTCTAACCTCTCCAGCAACCAGCCCAATGCCTGTATTTATAGTGCAATGGAGGGAGGTTACTAGGTCCTCGTTCAAAGGGATAAAGCCCTCCTTCAAAGGGATAGCTCCTCTCATCAAGGGATTAGCTCCTTCTCTTTTGGGATGCATGAACCACCTCAGAGCGAACAATCCACATCAAAATTCCTTCTAGAATCCTCTAGAATTAACCCAAAGTGAGTTTTTTAAGATAAAACTTGCGCCTTTTGACTTTCACAGGGGTCCGCACCCACACCATTAAGGACAGAGCGGGCAGGTCCACAGCTTTTGTAAACAAAAGGTGCAGGACTGCAGGTGATAGTGAGAGAAAGTGCGGAACCAGAGTTACATTGATTTTTAATTTCTTTCTCTCATTTCCAAAGCTTGACTTGAAGAGCTGAGGTCTGAGACTTGCTTAGGATGACATTACAAGTGATGATAGACCCATACTGACTGCAAATAATCATGGTGACGATATTTTTGTGTAACAAGTGCTCCGAAGTGGAATCGCGATGGGAGATGACAAGGGGAAAACCCTAGAAGATAGTACTTGGGTTCACAAAGCCGTGGAAAAAGAGGCTGATTTTGATTTGGAGCATGCTCGGGAAACCTTCATTGAAGCTAAGAAGAACTTCACTGAGGCCTCCACGTTAGGAAGCATAGATAATCCTGAGCGAGAGATGGACCCCTCTATGCTCAGTACTTTCCTGGAAACCTGTATGAAGTTACTGCATGACAGTAAGGCTCTGAAAGGGTTACATGAACTTATCAATAGATGTACTGGGACCACACTAGGTGAACCGTGTGTAATTGGGAAGATCGGAAAGCATAAGACAAGGATGGGGCGTGAAATGAGACTCATAACATAGATCAGAGAATATGAGATGGATCAAGTAATTCTAGATTTGGGATCAGATGTGAATGTTTTACCGAAACAGAAATGGGGGTGAATGAGGCAACCCACACTGCAATGGTCTCCGATTCAACTAAGGATGGCTGATCAGCAGAAAATCATACCCATGAGGCAACTACAGGGAGTAACCATGGATATTGAGGGAGTGAGAATGCTAGCAGATTTTGAAGTAATAGAGATTGTTGATGACAACAATCCTTACCCTGCATTCCTGGGAATTGACTGGGCTACTAATATGAACGCGATAATCAATTTGAAGAAGCAAAAAATGATCTTTGAAAAGAAATCACTGCGTGTAATAATACCTCTGGATCCTGTTGAAGGACCACACTATACAGAACCAGTCCGCGACTATGAGAGTGATGATAATCTAGACTACATCTATAATATAATAACACGAGACCAAGAATGGGTGGATCCCACCACGGATGGGTTGATTACATGGGAGTGCTATGGTTCCTTCACTTCAGACTCCGATGAAGAAATAGAACACTCGCAAAATTGGTTACACGAGGTAACTACGCTGAATTGCAATATCATGACTCGGTCACTACACTATGTGTCATCAAAAGAAAGAAATTTGCCTACTTATGATGGTCTAAATGAGGTAGATACCTTCTTAGATGCATTTGAAAGGGAGGTGCCAGAAAAGCAATGCTTCTAGGCCTTGGACTGGGTACTGCATGCTACGCCCGCAAGATGGTGGGGTATTCACAAAGGAAGCTTTGATGATTGGCACAAATGTAGGAGAATGATGCGAACATGATTTGGGAAGCCTAAGATGCGACTGACAGACAAGTATGATGGGCAGGATGATCTGTGCTCTCATCTGGCCAAATGGACACAGGCCTATGAAGAAAACCCCCAACCTGAGCAGGTGTACATGTACTCCGTGCTAAAGTACTTGGTCAATAAGCCTGTGTTGGGTGGGCGAATTTGCAGATGGCTCTTATTGTTTTAGCAGTACGATTTTGAAGTTGTTGTGAAGCCTCGATGATTGAACACCTGTTGCGCATTGAGACAGGGGAGGAACCTACTAGTTTGGAGGAAGTATTACCTAACGTGCGGCTCTTTGTTGTGCGCATCACAGATGGACATTTCGAGGATATAATACACTTTCTAACAATTGGAATTGTGTCGGAAGGATACTCTATCTAGCAAAAGAAGGAATTAGTAGTGCGCACAACAAATTTCTTCGCCATTGCCAGGCATATGTACAAGATGGGGAATGATGAAGTACTGTGTAGGTATGTACCTGAGTTTGAATGAAGCAAAATCCTCACAGATGCTCATGGGGGCGCCGCGGGAGGACATTATGTAGGAAGAGAAACCGTGCAAAAGATTCTACACACCAGGTTGTGGTGGCCAACCCTTCATCAGGATTCAAAAGCATATTGCAAGGCATGTGATGTATGCCAAAGAATAGGAAAACCATCTCAGAGGGATGAAATTCCTTTGAATCCACAAATGATGTTGCAACCTTTCGAAAAGTGGGCAATAGATTTTGTAGGACCCATTAAACCTCAAGGAAAAAAAGTGCGAGGTATATTATCACTACGACGGAGTATTTGACTCGTTGGACAGAAGCGTAGCCGGTGAATTATTGCACGGGTATGACTGCTGTGAAGTTTCTATTTGAACATGTAATGACGCGATTTGGCTGTCCAAAGATCCTGATGAGCGATCGTGGTATGCACTTCCTGAATGAGACGATTAGCATACTAACGGAGGAATTTTAGGTGTATCACCAGATGAGCACACCTTATCACCCACAGGCTAACGGAACAATGGAGGCATTCAACAAAGTGCTTGAAAACACGCTAACCAAGGTATGCAATTCTCAACGAAGTGATTGGGACCTACGCATACCTGCAATGTTATAGGCTTATCGGATGACATGCAAGAAACTGACAGAATAGACACCTTTTAGGCTTGTCTATGGGGTGGAAGTCGTAATGCATATGGAACATATCGTCCCTAGTCTACGCATAGTAGTTCTCACAAGTTCTATGGATTTCGGAGCCTTGGAAGAGAGGCTCGCGTAGTTGGATGAGATGGAAGAAGAGAGATGTTTTGATGGATTTCACCAGCAGGTCCAAAAGTAGCGTGAAAAGGCATGGCATGATCAACAAATCAAGCTACGAACATTCAAGGTAAATGATCTAGTTTTGTTATATGATAGTAAGTTTGATAAATTCCTTAGAAAGTTCAAGATGCACTGGTTAGGGTTGTATATTATTAAGGAGATTACCGATGGAGGCGCGGTATAGCTAGTCAAGTTAAATGGAGAACCCTTCCTAGGAAAGGTGAATGGCAGTCACTTGAATCCATACACCAGCGATCTGGCGATGTCACTATATGAACATGGCATAGTCTTAGTGCTCCAAGAAGCTGAAAGGAGGCACGGGACTATAAACTACACTGCCCAGGAGCTGCGCGAAGCAACGAAGTGTAACAGGGTCCGCGATAGTGCAAAGACAACTGCGTTGGCATGAAGCTCTGCCGGAAAGTGACCGTTAAAGTCACTATTCACGATTTGATGGTTGGCTTAAGGCAAAATGGAGTGGGCAACAGGAATTTAAGGCGAACTTTATAGGTTATCTTCTTGGAAATCTGTTTCCAATCTAGCATTAATGGGCCAAATGGGGGGGAACGGTTGAATTCAAATTCAAAAGTCCCTTTAAATTACAAGTGGTTTTCCACCGAAAAACACTTGGCATTTTGAGAACTGAGTTGTTGTGTTATCAAGTGTATATGAAAATTTCAAACTTTGAGGCTTTGAGAGCAAGTTCAGTGTTTGAAACATTTCCAAAGGAGATGCAGGATATTCTAACTAAACTGATGTCGACACCCATGGAAGTTGCACAGGAAATTGTGGAAGTAGAAGCCCCAGAGAGCACTGGAGTGATAGTTGAGGTCCCTAAATCACTCTGAACACCGAGACCTAAGAAGCATAAGTAGGCTATGATCCTAGTGCACGTCTTGCCCAGAAACCCATAGAAGACTAAACTCACCTTGCAGGAAAAGGAGAAGGCCATTAACCTGGAGGCCGAAGAAGAGGAGGAATTTGAACAAATCTTGGTGGATGAAGAGGATGTAGAGATGGAAGTTGAATCCCAAGATGTGGACCCTATTACCCAGTTACCTGAATATGTTCCTCTGCACAAGGGTAAATCTAAGGTGCCGAAGGACATAGATGAGAGCAAGAGCTCTCTGCAAACTTCGCTACTCCCTGACGATATTGTTTTAGAGGGACTGTAATTGGGGCAAGTTCTTGTGTTAAAATTTGAAGATTATGACCTCACAAACCACGAGAAGTTCTCGTATTTAGCGACTGAGAAACTAATGCACCAGAGGACAGACGTGACAACTGGAGTGATTAAATTGGAGTTGTGCAAATGACTTATAGGTGTAGAGAAAGTCAGATTACTAAACTTTCTCTGGGTGTCGCATTACCACCGCACCGCAGTGACCATCTTCATCATCAAGTAGCTGCTCTTCTTGGTGCATGATGGGTGCTTATGGCTGGAGGAGCCCATCCCCATCACAAACCATCTGCTTCACCGAATTACACAGCTACCTTACTCAGGAGAGGATCCAACCAACATTTCAGAGGGAAAAGGTGGCGAGTTGGCTCTCGCGGAAGTAATGAAGAAGAACTTCAAGCTAGAGAACAAGAAGCGAGGGTATGCCATTTCCATCATTAACAACCCTGCAGTTGAGGTTGCGACACAAATATTGGCAGGGAAGGTGATGCGGAAGTGCCATGCGGATGAGGTGCCCGCGACAGTGGTTGCACTAGTGGTCCAATGCACAGAAGGAGTCCAGTTCAACTGGACGAACTATGCAGCGAGTTCCTTGCAAACTGTCGTGAGGCACAGTAGTAGGGAAAAATGTTTCATTACGCGTGGCTCCCATTGTTGATAGTACTAGTAGCATGGGAGTTGCCTGAAGATAGCCAATTCTCGTCGGTCGTGTCAGAACTTCTAAAGGCAATGAAGTACGCTTCGCTGTGGGCGACCAAGGATGCACAACGTATCAGAGAAAGTAAGATCTTCCAGGTCCTATTGGAGATGAATATCCAAATGGGGATCAATCGCAAGCCATGGTTATCGCCCATAGTATACAACAATTTACAGAGATTTGCAGAGTTCCAAGCAAATCTCCACCATGTCTTCATCAGGGCACATACGGACCCTACAAAGATGTGGCATGATTTACCATACCTGGCAACCAATGATGTGATATTCGCAGTCCTTGAGTCTTGGCTGCTAGAGTGGGACTCTCCAGCTGGCTCCGTAGTCAACACCAACAAGTTTTCTTCGTAGTGCAAGAAGGAAGAGACAAAGCTTTTAATGGCGCAACTGGTGAAAAAGCGCAGAAAAGAGGAAGTAGCGGCTAAGGACCAGGTAGTGCACAATGCTGCGAAGTTGGTGGAACAACAAAAAACAAGAGAAGAGCACTAAGGACAGAAGTCACCTTCACCTGAACCAAAGACAGACACAAAACAAGGTGGCGCAGACCTGTAGAGGATGTCCACCCAGCTTAAGTGTCCACATCCATGAGAGCAGACAGTGCCACGAAAGAAAACAAAGGCATCGAAGACATCTTTCAACCCAATCACCCTCACTGAGGGGGATTTGCATGATATCAGTGAAATGGTGAGGGATGTCATTGTGGAGGCCCTCCAACAATTTGAAGAACAACAACAGCTGGTATTGGGGGCTCTCCAGATATAAATATAGGAGTTGCAAGTTCGCACTCCACAGGCTAATGCAGTGTCCACCAGCCTTGCAATCGGCACTTCAGCTACCGAAGAGATGTTGCACACAAGGGTGACCAACATGATAGTGCTACCAGATGGGGCACTTACTACAGAATAGAAGGCGAAAAAACTCATGGTGAGAAGTTTGAAAGGGTTAGGGTTGAACATGGCTACGCTCCCTCGGGAGATGCTCTACCTCTTACATGATGGAGTCACTGCAGAAATTTGGGCTAGGGAGAATCACGCTCCATAGGTAATGAGTGAGCAACGTATCAAAATTGAATGGTTGGGCCTGTAGTGCAATGACGCAGTAGAGTAGAACAAACAAATAATGCAAGTTGTGGAGGAAGCTTGCTAGATTGTCCCAGAGTTGGACATTCAGGTAGAAGAGCCAGTGGAGGCGCGCATTTGTAAGTTAGCTATAGGGGTGCACGATGCAAGAGCAGATATGGCCAGGGTTCAGCTAGTGTTGAACCTGCAGATCATAGAGTTGCAGTTGAAGGTTTGGCCTTCAACTCCGCTGAAGGTCAGAGAACAATTTACCACCATAGCCACAGCAACAATAGTGGCGATTGACAGTGTAGTGGCAGACTACATGTATCTCTTTGAATAGTCATTCGAGGTCCTAACCACCCTGCAGGAGGACTCGAATATAGAGCGCCTAGAAATAGAGGCGCGCAAGCTACAAAAGAGGTATGACAAGGTAAAAGGGATCGTGTAGACGGTTGTCCTTACATAAAGGCTTGAATTTGTAGATCATAGAGTTGCAGTTGAGGTTTTGGCCTTCAACTCCGCTAAAGGTCATAGAAAAATGTACCACCATGGCCACAACAAAAATTGCGGCGATTAACAGTGTAGTGGCAGACTGCATGTAGCTCTTTGAATAGTCATTCGAGGTCCTAACCACCCTGCAGGAGGACCCAAATATAGAGCGCCTAGAAATAGAGGCATGCAAGCTACAACAGAGGTATGACAAGGTAAAAGGGACCGCGTAGATGGTTGCCCTTACATAAAGGCTTGCATGGATGCAGCAGGCAAAAGGTGCTCAAGGAACAGGTGGATGTCACTCGAAACTAAGAAGCGGTCTTTAAAGTGCACATATAACCATGGATCAATGAGGCTTATATAATTACAACCTCCATTGAAGCAATTCTCATGAAACTGCGAGCAACTCAATAGAGGATTCAAGGTAGTAGTTTAGTAGCAACTATCACTGAATAGCGCGTGGAAGAAGTCCGGCGGGCAGCCGCTTAGTGCGCTGCTGAAGTTGCAGCGATTCAAATAGAGCTGGGAGGTCTTCGCGTTAAGATATACACACCTACAGAGTGACTCGAAGGCGAGTCAAGATGTATGTGTTGGGGGCCTGTTGGGTGCGGGATCCCCCAAGGGCAGTTTTGGGGCTAAGAGCCCATATTTTGATCCAATTTTGTAATACAAATGTAAAGACTCTGCATTTTGTGTGCGCGGAGGACGTAGATGTTAAAGAGTCATAGGGTTGTCTGCCCTTATTTTGATAATGTAATGTTAGATGGAAGAAATGTACCCATGATCCGTGGACCATGGATCGTACAAATAGAGCTAAGCTTTAAGTAGTTAGAGGCATGGAATCGACGATGGAACATGTATGAGAGATAGCTCTGAAGTAGAAGTCTAAGTTTTGGGTCATAGCATAGGTAGAGGCTTTGCAGCTGAGTGTGCAGAGGCCTAGAAGTCTGTAGCTAAGTGCATGGAACCTTGCAGCTGAGTGCACAGGGTGAGTCGAGTCTGTAATTATCAATAAAGAAGAGTATTCTATCATTTATGTGTCTTTATTTCCTATTTATGCATTTGATATATTGGGTATGAATTTCACTTCTTATGCTTATATGATGTGCAAATGTGTATAATTGTATTGGTTAAGTGAATGCAAGTAATAACATCTGTTTATGTGAAGCTAACTAAGATCTGATAATAAGATAAGTAAGGTAATTAGCCTAGTTTGGGAGATATCGCAGTTCGCTGCCCTAGTAGTGTGAAAGGAATTCTGCCCTTGGTTAGGGCTACACAAAATCCAATTGTAGTATTTCATAAAGGTAATGAAGGGTAGAGGAGAGGGATAAGAATACTACGCAAAGGCAGGTATAGTTGGAACAAGTCAACATCACAACCATCTCAAGGGTGTGAAAACTTGGTTCCATCATAACCGCATATTGCTTCGGTTGAAACTTCAGTCCGCACTCTACGGGCTGATGCCGAAAGGGCCAGTAGTGTAGGGATTTGTTTGGCTAACTAATGTTGAACTAGGGTCAGGCCCCCTCAAGCCAACAATAGGTCTAATTGTTCTTGCTCTCAGAATATTTATGGGAACCTGATATCTTGGAAGGGATCGAGAATGCAATTGGACAATTTGTGGAAGTCTCGGAAATAACAAAAAGAAGAAGGCGTGCAACATATGTCTACATCTATGTGCATATGAATATATATTAGCCCCTCTTGGAGTCAATATGTCTGGTCTACCATGATTCCATCTGGAATTATCCATTGGATTATGAACATGTGCCTTTCAAATGTCATCGATGTCATTAACATGGTAATTTTTTTGTGACATCCCTCTTACTATTACGGAAGAAGCCCAACATGCTACAAACCAGAGAGATGAAGAAGGTTTGCAACAGGTTGGTAGTAGGAGAAATCGTCCTCCTATGAATCACCCTTCTCGACCTATTTCTCATCAAAACCAACCGCCTCAGGGATCCAATATTTCTCCAACCATAAGAGAAACCCCCATCTGGAGGGACCAAAAATCTGCTTTCAATACTAGGGACTCTATAGCCAACAAAAATAGATGCACATCATCCAACTCAAATTCCTTTACAAGAAATGGAAGTGGAAAAACAAATATCACTGCAATTGGACATAGCAACACCCACTAGAAAATCATTGGAATCCATAGAAGAGGATCGAAGACTAAAAGTATACTATCGTCCAAACAAGAAAAGTATTGGAAGATGAGGAAAAAAAAACAAATTAGGACCAGAGGAATGGAAAATGTCGGATTTATTCTGGATATGGCTCAAATCATATGTAGAGGATATTCCCTTGAATCATCCCACTCACTTCCGAAACATATTCAGCCAATGGAGTGCTCTCTTGGTGAAATAGGATAGGGACCCCAGAACCCCCAGGCTCAAGTAAAGAAGGAGGGATTTTGGATCTTATGTTCCCAGATCAAAATGTACCTGACAAGGGTAGAAATAGAAGGAAGTCAAAGAAGGAAGGCATCAGGGAAGTAGGTGAAATTCTTCTCAATTCTAGTCAAATGGGGCAATTGACGAATTATTTCCCTTGATCCCTACCTCCTTCCTAATGAAATTAGTCTCATGTAACATCTACGGCTTAATAAACAAGGGTAAGCTCTGATATCTGAATGAAAAATTATCAAAGCTAATACAAATATTATATTATTGCAAGAAACAAAATGACAGTGGCCAAAATTAAGGAGGTGAGAATTTTTTTTTGGAACAACAACGAAGGGAAGATGATTGATGCAATCGAGGTGTTAGGAGGGATAAATGTGCTCTCGAATCCCATCCAGGTAATCATAAAATATTGGATAGGAATGCATCGTGCCCTCTCAGGAATATTTAGGCCTCTTGGTTCGGGCACGTGGATTGACCTGACGACTGTCTATGGCCCTTACAACCCCCAAGCCAAAGACCTTTTAATTTCCTCTGAGATATATCTATTGTGAGGCCTTATTTTTCCAAAATTGCTTGGATCCTGGGGGGGCTTCAATATGATATAGAATTTGGGTGGAAAACATGGAGGCGTTAGGCACCTTGACCCATGCTCAGTGGCCTTCAATGACTTCATATAGGAGTTTCATCTGGTAGATGTGGACACAAATAAGTGAATGCACACTTGGAATGACATGAGAGGTGGGAAAAAACAAGTGGCCTGCCATTTGAATCTATTTCTTATCTTTGAATATCTGATCCTAAATGACCCATTTCTAGAAGCTTCAATAATGGCTTCTATAGGCTCATATCACTAGTCGATTGGTTTGAATATGGTTATTCATTATCCTCCTAAGAACATGCCATTTCGATTTGAAAGCTTCTAGCTTCGCCATCCTGGCTTTGTGGAGAAGTTAGGGGAATGGTGGAAGATTTGGAGGTGTCGAAAGGGCATGTATGCAAACATTCTAGAGGAAACTAAAGGCTCTCAAACTTAGAATCAAGATTTGGAACAAAGAATAATTCAGGGACATATTTGTTGAGAAAATATGACTTGAGGCACAAATGGAGGAGATCCAAATGAAAATTATATGTGATGAGTGGATCGAGGACCTCGCTCCTAAGGAAGACCATCTTCTGAACCAATTGGAAGAACGTTGGAAACAAGAAGGGGCATTATGGAGACAATTCTAGAATTAAATGGCTTCATGAGGGAGGGCAATACTATAAATTCATCCACATATCCATGACTAGTCACCGCTAACACAACTGCATCACATCCCTATCGTCTAAGGATGGAATTCATCTAGAGAATCACTAATTCATGGAATGTGAATTAAACTATTTTTTCTCTTCCTTGCTGATCGAAGAAGTGTATGATTGAGAAGAGGATATCTCTCAGGTTACTCAACATATTCCCAAACTAGTAACTGAAGATCAGAACACATATTTAATGAGACCAATACCATATGAATAAGTTGAGACTGTGATTAAGGAATTTCCAACAAACAAGGCCCCAGGTCTGGATGGATTCACCTCATAATTTTTTAAATCATGTTGGTCTTTTATGGGATCATAAATAGTGGATCTGGTTAAAGAATCTTGGAGACAGAAAATTTTGGTATGGCTTAAATGCAACCTTCTTTACTCTTGTTCAAAAATTCAAGGATGCAAACACTTTGGGCAGCTTTGAGCCAATCTCCTTATGTAATGTAATAAACAAAATCCTCTCATCAATCCTCGTCTGGCGTCTGAAGCCAATTCTTCATCAAATCATTAGCTCTAAATAATCGAGGTTTGTAGAGAGGCGTCAGATCTTGCATGGAATCATCTCTGCCCACAAAGTCATGCACTCACTTCAGAGTCACAAGAAACAAGGAATGTTGATTAAATTGGATGTTTCAAAAGCCTATGACTACTTCAGTTGGTTCTACCACCTCTCGATGCTAAAGGCTTTTGGATTTGTGAAGGATTGGATTCATTGGAATTCATCTATGATCTCAACTACATTCTTTTCAATCTTGCTTAATGGTGTTCCTTCAGCCACCTTCTGATCATCTCAAGGCCTACAACAAGGGGATCCAATCTCCCCTTTCATGTTCATTATAGCAACAGAGGGATTGAGTCATTTGATCAAGGCCGCAAAGAAAAATAACTAGTTGAAAGGGCTACACCTTCGAGGTACAGATATACTCATGACCCACCAATAATTCATATATGAAAATCTTCTGTATGGAAAGCCCACGGTCTGGGAGGCATTAATTCTTGATGGGATCCTAGTGGAATTCCAAGCTGCCTTAGGTATGATCATTAAAAAACAAAAATATCTTCTCTATTTTCTTCATACTCTTAGACCTATGCAGATCTACTTGGCACAATTACTAGGCTTCTCAATTGATTATGTTCCCTTGAAATACCTGGGAGTCACCTTACTTGCTAATTCACTGCGTCTTGCATGATGGAAATATATTTTGATTAAATTCATGAAGAAACTATCCAAATGGACATTCTGAGTACTTAACTTGGCAGGGTGTGTCACTCTCCTCAAGGAAGTCCTTCAATCCATCCCGATCTATCAACTCTTGGTACTTCCCGCCCCCAAAAACATTTATTGGGATCTGATTTCCATTTTCAGAAAATTCTTGTGGCATGGAGCCACCCTAGAAAAGAAATGGCCCTTAGTGGCATGGGACAAACTCTGCCTTCCTAAAACTCAAGGGTGTTTAGGGTTGCATGATATAGAGAATTTAAATGTAGTGTTGAGTGCTAAACTCTGGTGCCACTAGATCTAAGGAGACAGAGAGCAGTGGAAGTAAATATGGACTCAGAAGTATAGGCAAGGAAGGTTCCAGTGCATGCTCCTATGTGATTCTTCTTCTCCTCCTTGATTTTCCATCTAGAATTTGGCAAGCTACAATAGCTATCTTATCCATGATCATTTTTCTAGGAAATAAAGAATGGTTTGTCTGCCCTCTTCTGGGAAGAATCATGCTAGAAACTTCCACACCTATAAAGGGATGAATCCCTTCTAGACCTTAAGGTGCATTTAAATCAAAGGAGTAATGGAAAAATAGCTAACTAATGGAAAGTGAACAACAATCATATGGAGTGGAGAACTTGGAAATCTAATTGTGATTGACAAGTGGAGGCACCCCTGGAATGATGGCAAAGATTGATTTATGAGTTGTAACAACAGAGAATCCCAATTTTCCAAGACCAAGACAAACTCCAATGGGGCTACTCAACAATGGGCACTCTCTCCACCTGAGTAGCCTACCTTATTAATTTCAATCTCAATAATATACCCCTGAGAGTATTTGGGACAAAATCTAGTATTGGAAACTATGGCCAAAAGTCATCCATTTTTTATGGCTAGTTGGTCATTAAAGGATCTTAACATGGGACTACCTTCTTAAAAAAGGTTTTACGAGTCATCCCAATGTCCCCTATGTAAATATCAGGAGGAGATGATGCCTCATTTACTCAATACCGTATGGGTTGCATAAGAGGTGTGGAGTATGACTTCCACCTTATTTGGCTTCTTTGATCACAATCAAGATGATATACTAGCTACAATTGAAAACTGGAAACGAAATCGCCACAAGAAACCAATTGTTAACAAATCCTAGTACTTGTTTCTTGGATTCACCATATGGAACACTTGGAAGAAAAGGAACCATGTTATATTCCAAGACTAACAACCTTCCAGTGCCACCATCTAGAGTACAGTAAAAGAGAACCTCCGGGAGACTATTTTGTCTGATAAATGGGGACCTGAAGACTGGAAGGCAAACCCTCTTAATGCATCAAACCTATTGTATTTTAATTTTTCTTTGCAAATGATCCCCCTTTAGGTATGTTCTCTAACGGAAGCTCCAGTTTCCTCCCCTTCTATTTTCAAGCGTCCTCCATTAGGATTTGTTCAAATAAACTTTGATGGGGCCTCCAAAGGTAACCCAAGTCCGGTGGGTTATGGAGGTGTGCTTTGAGAATCATTGGGCTCCCCAGTTTGTATCTATGTAGGCTATTAATACCAAATTATAAATGTTGTGGAGCTAACCACCCTATAGAAAGGTCTCACTGTCGCACTCAATCAGGGATTTTCAAAGATTCAAATTGTTGGAGATTCAAAACTAGTAATCCATATGACAAAAAATATCATTAATGGATCCGCCATGTCCAAAATAGTGATAAGAGATCATTTAGAGACCCAGGTAGGTCAGATAAAGCTCCTCTTAGAAATATTTTTGTACACCACCACCAACCATGTCATATGTGTTGGCAATAAATTTGCCGACTAGCTGGTGAATTGGGGATCAACGACATAGCACAATGACTTGAGTACTCCATGGCATGAAGTTTTGAGTGCATTTGACTTGGAACCCATGGAATTGCAGTCTCTTTACAACCTCCTCGAAGAAGATTCCATTCCCCTGATGCGGGTGGACACATGGTTAACTAGAGGACCTCAGGGTTACCCCCATCCCTCACGCGGTAGACATGTGATCATTAACACGTGACTTCATTCTCTGGTACATATTGCAAGAGGAGTATTTAGAAACTATGATGGGTATGTCAATAGGTGTGATGGAATTCATTCCACTGTTGGAATTTTGGGCAATGAAATTTGGGTGGAGAGATGATGGTGACCATGAGTGCTCGCCTGGGTGTTGGCTTAGTGGTCACAGTGTAGTGTTAGGTTGGTTCACATCAGAATGGATCTATTTTTATTTTCAAATTAGTATATGGGACCCGGGTATGACCCTAAGAGGTGAATTAGTTATTGGCTCAAAATCTTGCTCAGAGCTTAGGTACCTTCTCCCCAATCTCGATTGTAGTTTCAAGGTGGACTTCCCTTTATGCACTGAGAAGGTAACCTTGCTACACTGTTTATATTTGTCCAATTGGTTTATCAATAGTTATGTGGGTAAACTCTGGAGAACTTTGAAGGGGATTCCATCGATCTCTAGGGTTTGCGTCCCAGGGTCTTAAGTGATCATGCTCTGGTCATTGCTCTTGATTCTAGTCTTTGTTTGTGCAAGATTGGTTTACGTATTTGACCTTGTTTTGGCATAGAATTGGTGGCCACCCTTGTCTTTAGCTTGAACAAGTGGGCATTCAATCCCCTTTTAATCCCCTTGTGTTTTCTAGGTTGTTTTTGTTTCAGGGCCAGTGCTTTGTGGGTAAACTCTCTAACTAATTAGGTGGAGGAATTTAGCATTTTGGGGATTGTGGGATTCAGTGATGCGTTTATTCTTGGGAATTTATTTTTTTCGAGGAAGTCTATCTTTGCCTATTATAGAACCTCTATGTGTGTGGTATTTCCTATTTTCAAGAAAGGTAAGTTTCAACGTTCTACTAGTCATTGTTCCTACTATTATCCAACTAGGATATTTGGGGATCACTCAAAGACCCCATTTGTCAATCCTTTAGGTCCGAGGGAAATGTCGCATCAGAGAGGGAGGCCACGCCATGGGGGCAGACATCACTTCAATGTTGGTCGTCCAACCCACAACCACAACTCTTCCTCTTGAAATTCTGCAAGTATGGAACATGAAGGTGAGGTGGCTCACACTCTGGACCATTCTCTAGGTCGTATAGTTTCTCCAGCCTCCTTGGACTCTATAGCGAAGAAAATAAGAGGCATCTAGGCCAACATGGATATTATTCATGATCATAGGTATGAGGACCACAATGAACTAGTTGCATATGAATGACATTCAACTGAGCCAAAACGAATCTTGGAACAATTGGACAAACTCCGACGGAGGGATTGATGAACTAATGATCATCTCCACAATCTAGAAGCTCATGTGGAACACATCAACTTCCAAATGGATGAACATGATGGTTATTATGTTTCGCCCCGTGTACTTCCCCCCCATCCTCCTCCTTGATATGTTATTATTAGTACTTTTGTTCTTTTTGTCTTCTCTATGCAATGTATGGCTTCTAAGACTGTGGGACATAATGTATGTAAAGGTCTATTTGTGGCATCCTCCAACTCCCAATGCCAACAAGTCTGGTCGGAATGAGGTAATGGGGGGTGTAGAGACACCTTTTGTACTCCTTGTTTTTATGGAAATCTAATAGAAGAAATTTGATTGATAAAAAAAATGATGGGTTAACAAGTCTACATGGTTGTAGCCTTGAACAATAATAACAGTTTCGTAGAAATTGAGGGAGTGGACAACCTTGAGCATATATTCTGCCCAAAAACTTGGCAAAATGAAAATGAAATTGAATCCAGATGCCTGATAGCTCACTGATTCATTTGCAACTTGGAAAAATGAAAATGAAATTGAATCCAGGTGGCTGACAGTTAACTGATTCATCCGTGATCGGGTTAATATAGTCTTCCCTTTTTCCTGTTGTCATTCGTAAATCTGCTCTAGTACTTAACCTCCCATCTAGTCTTCCTTTCGGCACCTTATTATTGAATCCAGCTGCTGTGCAAAGTTGTTATGCTAGTTATGTGACACATTTTGAACTGAGTTCGTATATTTTTAAGATAGTTTATTTACCTTGCAAACCTAAAAGGCAAAAATAAATTAATCTTTATGTGACATCTTATTTTATTAGTTTATGATTGTATATGTTAGAATAATAATTTTAGAATTCTAATTTAATTATTAACAAACTACTTGTAGCCTAGTTTAAATAAAGCTAAATTAAAGTAAATACCTATGAATATTTGGCAAAATGGAAGCTTATATAAGTGCATAAAGAATCCATAAACCAAAACTAGAACAAAAAAAGGTCAAATTGGAAGACAAGAGATTAGAAACAAAAAGATGTTATGAGTGAAATTGGAAGACAAGAGATTAGAAAAAAAAAGATGATGTGATTAATTATGCAGCTATGCAATTCCTAAATTTTAAAGATTTTGATAACAAATTCTTAATTATTTTCCCTTTATTAATATTACAAATTTTGGTTTTTCAAATTTAAACTGCCTAACATAAAAAGCTTACATAAATAACTGCTTGTATAACCTAGTTGTGGACATGATTCTTCACTTTTTAAGACAATAAATTTAAAAGTGATTTTATATTATTTAGTTAAAGAAATTTACATTCAATTTGAACTCTTTTTTAATGAATGGTTCTGGAAAAAGTTATGCAATTTGTAAATTTTAAACATTTTGATAATAATTTGTTAATTATTTACCCTTTATTAATAGACCCCATTTTATAATGCAATTTATAAATTTTAAAGATCTTGATAACAAATTATTAATTATTTTCTCTTTACATAAATAATTGCATTAATTACTTTTATGATCTCCTTGTAAACTTGATTCTTCACTCTTTAAGTATAAAGATAATAAATTAGAAAGTTATTTTCTATTACTTATTTTTAAATAAATGATACCTTAAAAAATATTAAATTATTTAATATATAATTCAGTTTTAATTATTATATTGTTATAATTGTGATTTTTTATATTTATTTTTATAGATGAAATATGTTTATGTATGAATTAATTTTCTTAAATTAAATTTTTACATCTTCAACAAAGCCTAATAAGTATATCAAATAAAAAATCAAAATAATTTATTAATAAAAGAGAATCAAAATTTCGATAAAATTTTTATTAACTAATGTTAAGAAATAACATGTAGACATGCTAGCATAATGCAACACAAGGATAATGAAAGACATGGAATAAATATTTCAAACCATAAGTATTATGTATATATACTGGAACGATAGAGACTAACTTGTAATTGACTTAGAGTCGTCTTCTTGCCTATTATGTATATGTATATTGCAACAATAAACATTGACTTGTAATTGACTAAAAATTATATTTTTTAAATATAAAAAATAGATTAATAATTCACAAACCTTTATATATAATTAATTAATCAATTTTTGATGATTTTTTTTAAATAATAGTAATGAATAATTATATTAGGAAAAAATACTCAATAATAATGATCTTTATTACTAATTAAAAACTAAATTAAAATATTTAAAAATAAAATAAAATATAGTTTAATACTCTTAATACTAAAATGTAATAACAGAGAATGCTAAGAAATTAAGAAAATATTGACATAATCCTTGACCTCAATCTGCAATGATGTCATAAAGCAAGTTTGCCACATATGCTGTAAAAATGAAACCTTCAACGAAAAGACGAAAAGTCTTCTTCTTTGATAAGCGGTCAAATTGTTTTACTTAAAATTGAAAAAAAATTCCGATATATATTACCTTAACTCTAGAAAATCCAACCCTTGAACATAACTATTGAATAACTATAAGAAAGGCCATCCATTGCTCGAGCGTAAGTTGAATATTTATGACAAGTTTCGGATGGTATGCGATATAAACAAAGAATTTTCAATGATTCGTTTCATATACTTGGAACAAACATGATAGTTGTACCAACAATAATGGAGGGAAAAGAGATTCATATCACGAAAAAAACACATAGCTTCAAGTTATTTAATAGTCATTTAACTAATTAATCCTTAAATAAAATATTGAGAATGACAAAAAATTTCCTTCGATTAATATAGTGTTACACCATTAAATGGTAGAATAATCTAGAAACAAACTAGAGATAAAATGTGAACAAAATTGAAAAGAAAGAGTTGTAGCTCTCAGGTGTGGCCTACACCTGGAGACTACACTCACAAACTTGAGAGATCACTCTCGTCCACTCTATACATTAATCAATCAAAGATTACATCAATAAATACAATACTAGGAAATAGGAAGTTGCACCCAAACCCCATAACTATAGGAACTAATCCTAAACTAGGGAGAAAGTTACAGCAACGTAACTATTTTCTCCATTAATATCAAAAGAATATTAATTATTTTCAACTCCCCCCCTTAATGGAGAAAGGGTTCTCCTGAACTCCTAGCATCTTTCTAAACAATTCAAATTTCACTCGTGCAAGAGGCTTTGTAAAAATATCAGCCACATTGTCACAAGTTTTACAATATTCGACAACAATTTCTTTTGACTGTATTTTTTCTCTAACAAAGTGAAACTGGGTGTCTATGTGTTTGGTGTTTTTATGAAACACTGGATTGTATGCTAATTTGATGGTGCTCTGGTTGTCACTTTTGATAGAAGTGGGTTGCTTCTGTTCTTTCCCTGCATCTATGAGAAGTCTCCTCAACCAGATCGCTTCACATGTTGCTGCACACAATGCTTGATATTCAGCTTCACATGACGACAAAGCTGCAGTACTTTGTTTCTTGCTGGTCCATGCAATTACCCCGGAACCTATGTTAAATGCATAACCTGTGATGGACCTCCGATCATCCAGGTTACCTACCGAGTGTGAAAAACCTGCTAGAGTAACATCAGATACATCAGTGTATAAAATACCAAAATGAACAGTACCACAAAGATACCTCAACACGCTTTTTGCTGCCATCCAGTGACTTTCAAGAGGTTTCGACATAAATTGGCTCAATACACTAACTGAGTATGCCAAGTCGGGTCTGGTTGTTGTAAGATATATAAGGCTGCCAACCAGTTGTCTGTACATTGTGGCATCTACCTCCTTAGTGCCATCGTCACTGCTCAATTTCAAATTCTGCTGCAAAGGTGTCGCCACTAATCTACACCGATCCATCCCAAACGTTTCCAACAGATTTCTAGCATACTTCCCTTGGGTAAGAAAAGTTTTCCCAGTATCTCTAAATACTTCTAATCCCAGACAATAGTTAAGGCTTCCGAGATTTTTCATCTCAAAAACTTGTGCCATAAGCCTTTTGATTCCTCTAATTAAGTCATCTGCATTTCCTGTTAGAATCATGTCATCCACATATAGAGAAATCAAAATAATCTGCCCCTGATCATTGTACTTGTCATACAAATTTGGGTCATTTAAACTTCTATGGAAACCATACTCTACAAAGAAAGAATCAACCTTTTCATACCAAGACCTGGGTGCTTGCTTTAAATCATATAAAGCCTTTTTCAATCTGCAAACAAGATGTTCCTGCCCCTGCTTTACATATCCTTCTGGCTGTACTAAGTAAATTTCTTCTCTTAAATCACCATTTAAAAATGCAGATTTAACATCAAGCGGGTGTAATTCCCAATTACATTTAGTAGCTAAAGCAATAAGCATTCTAATTGTATTTAGCTTTGCTACATGTGCAAAAGTATCATCAAGATCTATACCTTCCTTCTATGAATATCCTTTTGCAACCAACCTAGCTTTTAACTTATCTATACTTCCATCTGCATTCATTTTTGGTTTAAACAGCCACTTGCTTCCTATAGGTGTTTTATTTTTAGGCAGCTCTACTAATTCCCAAGTATTATTTCTAAGAATTGATTCCATCTCCTCATTCATTGCAGCTCTCCATTCCTCAAATTGACTAGCTTCTTTATAATTAGAGGGTTCTACAATGTTCAAAACTTTTGACATCAACGCATAGTTTCTCAACTTCAATGGTAATTGAGTCTTCCTACCTGACCTTCTTGGTAGGGGACTTACCTCAAATTTGGTTTCTTCTGCAATAATTGGGCCCGCTCTTTCACCTTCTTGCTGTTCTTCTTCATTCTCTTCTTTCTGCTCCTGTTCCTGCTCCCTTTCATCCTCGCTGCTTTCCTCCAACAGCAATGGAATGTGCCAATCATCTCCAACATCAGCTTTCCTTTCCTGTACCTGTTCATGAAAGACTACATCTCTACTTGCAAATGTCTTACGAGACTCAGGATTGAACAATTTGTATGCTTTAAACTCTGTGCCATAACCAACAAAGATGCATTTGACTGCCTTAGGGTTTAGTTTCTTTCTATCAGCTTTGGGTACATGTGCAAATGCCTTTGACCCAAAGACTCTTAAGTGATTTACTGTTGGTTTAAATCCATACAAGGCTTCAAAAGGAGTTTTGAAGCCAAGAAACCTAGTAGGACTTCTATTTTTCAAATATCCAACAGTATTTATTGCTTCTGCCCAAAAAGTATTAGATAGACCCTTACCTTGCAGCATGCTCCTTGCGCACTCTACCAAGGTTCTATTTTTACGCTCTGCAACACCGTTTTGCCGTGGTGTGTGTGGCATTGTATACTGCTGAACAATCCCGTGAGATTTGCAGTATTTCATGAATTCCTTTTATTTGTATTCTCCTCCTTGATCAGATCGGAGAATTTTAATACTTTTTCCAAACTGTTTTTCCACCAGGGTTCTGAAATCTATAAAACATTGGAAAGTCTGACTTTTCTTGTTTAAAAAATAAATCCATGAATACCTAGTGCAGTCATCAGTAAACAACAAAAAGTAGTATGCTCCCCCTAGCAACCTTGTCTGCATGGGACCACATACATCAGTGTGCACTAGCTCTAAGATTTCTGTTTGCCTCCTCCTATCATGCACAGGGAACTGTTCTCTATGCATCTTTCCTAAGGCACAACCTTCATAGTTTAACTGAATGCTACGAAAGATGGGGAGACCTTCGACCATACCTTTCTTCTGTAACAACATGAGATACTGCAGATTCAGATGACCAAACCTCTGATGCCAGAGTTGTTCAGCTGTCGACTCTCCTGCAACCATGGCTTGCTTTGATATAATTTTTGCATCCAATCTGTATAGGCTTCCAACTCGCATGCCTGTTGCAACAATTTCATTCCTGCAACCCTTTATCAGATAGGGAGTCTTGAAGAATTCTACATTCATATCTTGGTCAGCCATCATGGATACAAATATCAGGTTTTTCTTTATTCCAGGTACATATAAAACATTTGAAAGGCGACTAATTTTTCCATTTGGTAACTTAACTGAAATCACCCCATGACCTTTAATCTGATATCCATTATCATCCCCTAGATATATTTTTGATCCATTTATAATTTCTTCAAGACTGTCGAAAAATTCTTTATTACCTGTCATGTGAGAGGATGCTCCGGAATCGACATACCAGATGTCATCTTCATTTGATGCAGAAAGGGCACAGTCGACTGTGAACAGTCGAAATTCATGACTGAAGTCTTCTTCTTCAACAAAATATCCTTTGTGTTTTGGATTTACCTGTCTCCTCCTTGCCTCATCAGCCTGCCTCTTATGATAACAATCTCTCTGTATATGACCCTTCTTTCCACAATAAAAACATTTCTTTTCAGAATGATTTGCAAGCATACCTTTATGACAGTGATGTTTATGTGTTGTTCCTCCTTTCTGGACTGATTGCTGCTGTGACTGCTTCCCTTTGGATAGTCGTCGTTTTGCCACCAGCGCAAGATCGTCACTTTGGGGGTTCAGATTCAGGTTCTGCCGTCGCTCTTCCTCTTGCTGCAAGATCGCAGTGAGATCATCAAACGTGGGTGTTTTCTCCCTTGCCGAGACTCCAGTGATGAAGGTTTGGAAATCATCACGCATCCCATTCATTGTAATTGCAACAAGATCTTCATCAGCCACCGCCACTCCAATGGCCACCAATCCGTCTTTAACATCCTTAATTCCCGCGACAAATGCAGTAGCAGACTCCCTTTCGTCCATCCTTATTGAAAATAGCTTGCTTTTCAGAGCCAAAACTCTGTTTGTATTCTGGGTTTCATACAGATTCTTGATTTTCGTCCAAATCTCTGCGGACGTTTTACAGTCTCTGATGTGTGCAATGACATTGTCTTTCACAGACATATTTAATAGGACCTTGGCCTTGTTTTCTCGTTTTTCCCAGTCTTCCTTCTGCGTGCTCGCAGTCGGCTTCTGCTCATTGCCTGTCACTATAGTCCAAGCGTTCGCACCTTCGAGCAGGGTCTGGATCTTAAACTTCCAATTCATGAAGTTAGACCCGTTGAGTTTACCAAACTCGTTAAGATAAGATTCCATCGTATTACTCATTGTGAATCTACTTAACAACAACAAAAAACAATACCTATCAGATCGATCTGTCACCTCTTCCACCGATCTGCAGTGTCTAGCACTCTTGCTCCAATGAGAAAATTCGGCGTTTTCAACACAACCGAAACAATGATCTGATCACAATTGATTCGATCCACCTCTCCCGGATTGATCTGCCACTTCGCCGATCCTGCTCTCCCTGCAGATCGCCAAACGAAGTCGAGGTTTCTCGCAGATCTCCTCTGGCGCTTTCCTGATCTGTCTCTCCCGGACGGATCTACAACTCCCCCGATCTGCACCGTTTGCAGACTGCCAAACGAAGTTCACGCTATTCACAGATCCCCTTGGCGCTACCCCGAGCGAAAAACCCGCGCCAGGTCAAAATCGGTTAGAGTTTTGAAATTCGCGCGACTTTCCCGGTAAAATCCCACGCCAATCGGGCTTTCTGGCGCAGTTTATCCCTCAATAATCGCGCTAATTCCTCTATTGGCGCGACTGTCAGTGCAAAATCTGCGCCAATCAGTGAAAAATCCGCGCCAAAATTTTCGTGTCCGAGCCAGGTGTTCTGCAGTCCGCCTGCTCAATCGATCACGCACCTCTCATGTACACACAGCCACAAAGGCACGTCAAGCCACACAAGCTATTCCAGCCACACAAGCAAGCTAGCTACTACAGGCACTTCAGCCTCACAGGTGACAAAAGATCAGGCTCACTCAATCTAAGCTCTGATACCAAGATAAAATGTGAACAGAATTGAAAAGAAAGAGTTGTAGCTCTCAGGTGTGGCCTGCACCCGGAGACTACACTCACAAACTTGAGAGATCACTCTCGTCCACTCTATACATTAATCAATCAATGATTACATCAATAAATACAATACTAGGAAATAGGAAGTTGCACCCAAACCCCATAACTATGGGAACTAATCCTAAACTAGGGAGAAAGTTACAACAACGTAACTATTTTCTCCATTAATATCAAAAGAATATTAATTATTCTCAACTACTAGAGTATAATAAATCTCTATGTGGCCATATATCCATAAGAAGTCTCGGTACTATATGATATAAGTGTAAAGCATAGCCAATTGAGAAGAGAGAATAAATCTTTCAATCTAGCACATACATGAGAAATGTTGAAGACATCTTGTCAAGTCATATTTATGAAAAATAACTCAAAATGGGGGAAACAGGGGTTCAAAGTATAAATTGGATATATAAACAAGGGAGTGACTGTCGTAGCAGTAGTCCCTGCCGAGGCTAGCTGCTGTGCTGTCGGGGCTCGCTGTTGTGCATTACATGAACATCAATCATTTCTAAGCCTTAGCTCCCAACTTTTAGTGTATTGAAAAACAAAAAATAAATTTGTAGTATTAAGTTATTCTAATATTAAGTTAATAAATGTAAGTCTCACAGTTTCATGAAAAGCAGAACAACTATATTTCAACGACTAGCATGTAATCAATGCAGTGACATTGATGCAATCCATCTGCCTTGACACTACAATAATTTCCATGCATCTTCTACCCATATATCCATGGATCTACAAGGAAGACAACTTGACACTACAAAAATTTCCATGCATCTTCTACCCATATATCCATGGATCTACAAGGAAGACAAGTGAAAACTATTAGCAAACAGAGTCATGTAACATTGTCTGAAATTTCTTAGGAATTCTATAGACAATTTAACATTGTATGTGGGAAAGTTCAGCAACTACCACCATTGAGATGTTCTTCTCATAAGTTTCTAGAATTTTCTTCATTGCCGGTAATAAGAACAAATACTATAAATGTCTCGCTACAACTTGAATTCATTACCAGAATATCACAAAATCTTGTGCGGATGGAAAAACTCAAAGAAAGTTAAAAGACATAAATACCAGAAACGATGACACTCGGAAAGGTTTCAAACTATTATAGGCAGATTTGTTGAACTCTCCTTGAATTTTATCAAATTTGGTCGCAGTTTCAGGTTCAATCAAATTCCACAAGAGCTTTGATGTAAAATGACACAAAATTTTCTTGTGAATTTGTTCAAATTTAGTTCAAAATGGCCGAAATTTAATTCAAACTGAAATCAGATTTTAAATTATTACAGTAATATAAATTTAGGACACTTCACGGAATGATAGAAGGCTTAGGACTAGATTAACTCAGCTCAGAAACCAACCTAAGTATATTTTGACTCGAAATCACTCACGCTACTCTGACAATCATATCAAAATATTGATCTCAAATACATCATTTTTTTTAACTCGCATAGAGAAGACTGAGCTTAGCTCACGTAAATCCAACAACAATAAATTGTTTTAACTTTCAAGGGGGCAATTTAGCTTGGCTTAAGTATATACAACAACAAAAAATTGAAGAGGTACTAAAACACATTGCCTATTTCTGAATGGTGTTTTATTAGAACAAAATAACTCAGTTCAGTTGGAGATACAATTGACTCTTGCAAAGAAGGTTTTCTCCATGCATAGCTATAGCAGCTACCCATGCATTGATACTTGCAGTCATAGTATAATCAAAAGCCATTGGTATTGTACCATGAGTGGCATATCCTTGGAAATAAAAGAGAAGTATTCATAGCATATAGGATATCTACTTATTGCATACTAAGAAAGAAGCAGTGAATGCTCAAAACTAGAGTAATGAATTTGAGAATTTCAGAGAGACTTTTGTAAAAATTTTGGGTAGAAGTAGGACAAAAATAGAACAATTTCTTTTAGATAATCAGTAGAAATTATGGAACATTATGATAATCAAAAAATATTGTACAAGAGTATTGTGCCATAAGTACATTTTCTTGGTAAATGAGTGGAAACTGCAAGTTAAATAGTTCTATTAGAATAAGACCATAATATGAATATGTAATATGAATAAAAATATTCATATGACTTTTGCACTAGCTATGTATGTGAAGGCAGTCAATCGCATTGAACAAGCTATTGGATTCCAATAGTTGCCATGTTGCTGGATTTTGTGATTTGTGTAACAAATAATTAGTTAAAATATCCCCAAAAAGATGAAAACTATAAGAAACAGAGACCATGATGGTAGATGAAAACTATAAGAAACAGAGACCATGATGGTAGAAGATGGCATCCCAAGCCACTATGGAAACACCCATTTCTCAGAAGCATGGAGTTATGTTTTAGCCCTGAACTAAATAAAAATGGTAAAATAATGAAAAGTGTGCAGAGTCTGATCGCTCTGTTCCTCATCATTCAGCAAAACGAACTTGAAAATTTCTTAAACACCCATACAACTGAAAGTCTGAAACTACGAAGTCCAAAGAAAATCTGAGTAACAACACCCAAGTATCTCATATGATGTGATGTTATAGTTAATCGATATAACAAAGTAGCAATGTGAAAAAATAATTCTCTGCCTCATTCACTTCTAATTCATGT